>CM060424.1:193140164-193885164 GCA_030545235.1 Helianthus tuberosus
AAACCAAGAGGTAAAACACCGACTCAAAGTCAAAGGAAGCCGAATAAGAAGAAGAACAAGAATGTGAACTTTGTGAAATCTAAGGGAACGGACAAAATTGAAACGTTTGAAAATCAATCTAACTTAGATTTTGTCAAGAAAGCAACAGTGATGAAAAGGAATGAACCAAATAGTTCAAAACCTAGTACCTCGGGATCACAAAGTTCATCATCGGCAAGACGATCACATGATACTTCGGGGTTTGTTGAACGAAGATCATGTTTTGAATGTGGCACAATTGGACATATCATTCGAAATTGTCCGTATCTTCATAAATTAAAAGCCAAAGAAGATGATCCCCGTGAACACAATCACCAAAAGCGATCTGTTTCTGTAAAACAAGATCCCCGACTTGTAAGAGAAAGGGAAAAGAAACAGAAATGTCAACAAGTCAAGGTGATTGAAAAGGCACTTAAAACTGATGTGATTCAAAAACAATCTGTTTCAGTTAAGCCAGAAAACTCAAAATTTTCAAAAACTTCAAACAATCACGAAGTTAAATTTTTAAACAATCAAACTGGTATAACAAAACAGACCTGGAAACCAAAAACGGTTATTGAATCAGGGGGACCATCACAATTTATGAATCATCAAAGAATAGAAGTTATTGTTGTTGATGAAAATGGAAGACCCAAGACCACAATGGCTTGGGTCCCCATCTCCAACTAATTATGTGAGTTCATGTGCAGGGTGTTCCAGGAGGAACTATCAGTAGTCATTGGATTGTTGATAGTGGGGCATCCAGGCACATGACAGGCGACATGAAGCTTCTCTACGACGTCAAATCTATTAGAGGAGGTTATGTTGCTTTTGCTGGAGATAAAGGCGGATATATTACGGGTGAAGGAATGATTTCCAACGGGGTTGTTAGTTTTGATAAGATCAACTTCGTTCAACAACTTGATCACAATCTTCTTAGTGTTTCTCAAATTTGTGATAAGCAGTTCTCAGTACACTTTGATGCAAATGGATGTTATGTGCTGAAACCCGGCTTCAAAATTCTGAAAGAATGGATTCTCTTGTCGGCTCCAAGGATAAATGATTTGTACGTCCTGGATATGAGCCAAGCTATCACGACGTCTGCACAAGCAACTTGTTTCGTTTCCAAAGCCACAGAAAAAGACTCAATCTCTTGGCACAGACGAATGGGTCACATTCACTTACGCAAAATGAATCATTTGGTGTCAAATGAATTGGTGGTGTTCCTCTTAAAAACTTTCATCTTCAAGACATCTGTGTCTCGTGCCAGAAAGGAAAACAAACGAAAAAGCGACACCCTACAAAGAAAATCAACACGGTGGCTGTTCCTCTTGAACGTTTGCACATGGATTTGTTCGGTCCTGTCAAGCACAAAAGCATCAGGAATGATCAATATTGCCTCGTGATAACTGATGATTATTCAAGATTTTCTTGGGTGGCGTTCATGGCACACAAGAGTGAAACCTTCGGTATTATCAAAAACTTGATCATTCAGATTGAGAACCTATATAAGTTGAAGGTTAGGCGGATACGTAGCGACAATGGTACTGAATTCAAAAATCATGCCATGGCGGAGTTTTGCACTTCAAAAGGTATTCTTCACGAATTTAGTGCGGCTTATACTCCTCAACAAAATGGCGTCGCTGAACGTAAGAACCGCACATTGATCGAGACTGCTAGGACTATGTTGGTAGAGTCACAATTGCCGATTCCTTTTTGGACTGAAGCTGTGGCCTCTGCATGTTATACATTGAACCGAGTCCTTACAGTCAAACGGCACAACAAGACCTGCTTTGAGCTTATTAACAAACGGAAACCAGATTTGTCATATCTTGAACCGTTTGGAGCTCCGTGCACACTAATCGACCCTAATGGAAAGTTTGGGGCAAGAGCCATTGAAGGATACTTTCTTGGGTATTCCACCCCGAACTTAAGAGTCTGGAATCTAGAGACTAAAAGGGTCGAGGAATGGTCTGAAGTCAGAGTACAAAGGCACACTTTGCCAGTCAGAAATCCAGGTCAACCATGGATGTTTGAGTACGATGACTTTTTCAATTCGATCAATGTTGAAGCAGTTGAAGAAAATGCTGCAGCAAGGATGTTTTTCGAGAGTGACAACGCAACAGATTCACCGCTGGTTCGTCCTATTATTGTCAATCAAGAACCATCTTCAGTGAACAATAATGCTATCGACAATGAGGATTTTCACGATGCTACCGAATTGAACGAATCTTCAGAGGATGATGAATTTCTCGATGCAGATCAAGAAGTTCCAATAACAGCAGTTCATGGTACTTCAGAAGGTACACCTCCAGTGGATGTCCCTAGAACAGCTGAAGCTACTGCATCATCCTCTTCGTCAATTCCAGGCATTGAATTGATTGTTGATCTCAATCTCAACAATCTGGGTACAAATATTCCAGTTCAAGATAATCCAGAAACAAGGATTCACAATACCCATCCTCAACAAAACATCATCGGAAATGTACAGAGTGGCGTTCAAACAAGAAACATGTTGCGAAACAACAACAATGCAGGCTTGTATGCATCGATTAGAGAATCTGGTCAACAAAATGATTGGTCCTTCGCGTGTTATGTCTCACAAGAAGAGCCAAGAACTTGGAAAGACGCTTTGAAAGATAACTCATGGGTTGAAGCGATGCAGGAAGAACTGCAACAATTCCAGAAGCTTGGTGTCTGGAAACTCGTAGAGAAACCTGCTGGTTACAAGAAGATTGGTACCCGTTGGGTGTTTAAATGCAAAAAGGATGACCGTGGAGTCGTTATTCGAAACAAAGCAAGGCTAGTCGTTCAAGGTTTTCGTCAGATTGAAGGGATCGACTACAACGAAGTGTATGCACCTGTTGCACGTCTAGAAGCAATTCGGATTTTTCTGGCTTATGCGTCATTCAAAGGTTTCAAGGTATACCAGATGGACGTGAAAAGTGCATTCTTACATGGTGTGGTGGAAGAAGAGGTGTACGTCGAACAGCCTCCAGGTTTTGAAGATCCTATCCATCCCGATCGGGTTTGGTTGCTCAACAAAGCTCTCTATGGTCTTCATCAAGCACCGCGAGCTTGGTACGCAACCTTATCTAATTATTTGCTGGAGAATGGATTTCGCAGAGGTCTTATCGATTGTACTCTTTTCATCAAAGAACAAGATGGAGATCTTCTACTAGTACAGGTATACGTTGATGATATTATATTTGGTTCTACTAATGATGTTTTGTGTAGGAATTTCGAGCGCATCATGCAGGATAAATTCGAGATGAGTGCTATGGGGGAAATGACTTTCTTTTTGGGCCTACAAGTGCAACAAACTGAGTCTGGGATATTCATCCATCAGACTAAATATGTTGGTGACATCTTGAGCCGGTTCCAGATGTCTGATGCAACGCCCATCGGTACCCCATTGCCGCAAAATCACGGAATTACTCCAGACTTGAAGGGTGAAGCTGTTAGCCCCTCATACTACCGCGCGATGATCGGATCTCTTATGTACCTCACAGCATCAAGACCAGATATAATGTACCCAACGTGCCTGCTAGCCAGATATCAAGTCAACCCGAAGGCCTCACATCTTGCAGCTGTAAAAAGGATTTTTCGTTATTTGAAGGGTTGCCCTGACACCGGTCTATGGTACCCTAGGGATAATAACTTTGACTTGATCGCATTCAGTGATTCTGATTTTGGCGGATGCAAAATCGACGGTAAATCCACAACGGCTGGATGTCAGTTTTTGGGAAATCGCCTAGTCACATGGCAGTGCAAGAAGCAGACGTGCGTCGCTACATCAACATGCGAAGCTGAATACATTGCTGCCTCAAGTTGTTGCTCCCAAGTCCTATGGATCCAACAACAAATGCGCGACTACGGTTTTGAATTCCTAACTACTCCTATTTACGTTGATAATTCTGCTGCATTACAGATCACTAAAAATCCTGTGCAGCATTCAAAGACTAAGCACATCGAAATTAAGTATCACTTCATACGTGATTGCTTTGAGAAAAGGCTAATCGATGTTGCTTACGTTCACACCGATGACCAACGTGCCGACCTTTTTACCAAAGCATTTGACAAATCAAGATTTGACTATTTATTATTGGTAAACGGCATTAAGGTCAAGCAAGAGTAAAACCAACATCGGAAAATCATTTTTGTAAATACCTTTGTGTTTTTAAATTTGTCTTAGTTTATTGATTTTAGGGGGAGTAAATCCAAAAATTTGAAAATCCAAAAACATCGAAAAATTTCAAAAACACAAAAACAATAGAAAAGCAAAAATGAGTTTCCTGGCGAGCAAAAGAGAAAATGATAGTACATCAGTGGTCTATCCAAACCTCTTTAAACTGAAATGCAAAATGAAAAACGATAAGCAGCTCTATATAAGATGTATCGGTAGGCTCACAATCATTTTAAAGTGTGCAGGGTGATATAAACTTAAATCGACTAAAGACCAGGTGGGAACCACTCATTGGCATATGGTCTTAGTACCGAAATTTCGTTTGAGAGATTGCCGAGGTTCTGAGATATTCGGTCTTTATGCTGCTTATCATCTGGGTATCATGGTTGTATCTTTTACCGAAAAATAATGGGGACGCAAGTCTAGATCTTCCATGATACCATACATACGTGTACATATTGCATACGACCTCAATAAGTGATCAACAATCACATGTCCAAACAAAATAAGTGATAATATATCACAGATTCTTTGCGGGAGTCAAGTTCGTCTCTCTGCTGTACGAAAGTACTGACCTGTTCACGGACTTGCTCCTGTGCCCTCATGCATATGAAAATCAAGTTCCTCATCAATAAGTGATTCTATCACATAGGGCTTGTTTTAAATCAAAATAAGTGAGAATCTCACATCATATACGGTCAAACAGATGATAATCGGTATACTCACCGGTAAGATGAACCCTCGTGCATACCTTGATACGGGAATGTGTCGTGATGTGGATGAACACTGGTCGGTAAGTATAAATCATACCTTAACGTATCCCCTCGCCATGATTACATCTGATAAGTTGAGCTTATGTGGACAACAATACCGATAATTGTTATAGGATGCTTATCTTAATGTTAATTAATTGAACAAAGAGAGCATTTTGGCATGACCGTACACTGATATGATTCTCTTACCCTTGAAACTCGCAAAAAGAATGTCTGTAAATATTTATTTAATGCTTTCAGTTTCTGCATCTCTGTATATATTTATTTACTGCTTTCTGTCTTTACATTTGATATATTCAAAAATACCAAAAAGATTTTAGGTGTGTTTTAATATAAACTTTCTAAAAACCAAAAAGATTTTATTTCTATTTTATTTTCGATCGTACGATGTTGGAGCTCAAGTCTTCGTTGCCTGAAACCAAAACGAAAACCAAAACGACTAAATCTTCATAAACGGTCGAAATTTGCAAGTTTTGAAAGTTAAAGACTAAAATTGACAAATTTATTAAACTTTCAAACTGTCGGACGGTGTTTGATTAAATATGGTCATACGTGTGTCATTTGTTTATACTAATTATATTCCAAGCAGTTGTTCTCATTACGCGTTTAGATTTCTTGCGTGTGCAGATTCTAAAGGCAAGGAGAACATGTTCGATGACAAGCTTTGGAATGAAGACACGACGTGAAGGCACTCAAATGATGAAGATGATCGAGTTGCTGCTGGCCATCATCAACACCACAAGGATCTCAAGTTGTAAAGATCAAGACATTCACGAGCATAACTCAAGGGGGAGCTTATGTTAAGGGGGAGTTTGTCAACACACTTCCTACATGTTACTGGGAGTTTGTTGATACACTTTCTGCTTTCAAGACGTGAAGACTTTGAATATCCTCCGACATAGAAGACAAGAAAGGCGAATCTCGCGAGTAGCGTCGAAGGGGGAGTTTGTTGATACATATATGTGGACGCGACTTGACTCGACGCGACTCGGTTCGGTTCGACCCGGTTAGGTTCGGCTCAAGCCCGACGTCACGACATTCCTCCGTCGTGCGTCCCAGAGTTCGTCACGCGAAGCACGGAGTGCCGCGAGCCGTTTCCCGCTTGTCACATCATCATGACATCATCATGATGATGTCATAGCTTTGACTAAACTTGGCAAATATGAATTTGATATTTCTGTTCGTGCATGCATGAGCTTAGGCCAATCATCTTCATGTTGGGCTATTATTCACTTTGGGCTTTCTTCTCACTTGGGCCGAACCCCAATCTTAACAACATATATATATACCGAAATCACTTTTGATTTCGGTAGACAGAAGGCAACGAACAAGACAAGGCAGCGCACAAGTGTGTGAACCGGAGAGAACCGAGAGAGAAGTTTCAGTGTGTTTGTGTTTAACCGGATCTTGTATCATCTTGTACTCGTACTCTTATCATAAATATACAAGTGTGTTAAACTTTGAATCTTCGGGTCTTGTATCTCGTGTTCTTGTCGTGTTCTATCTCGGTTTGCTTTCCCGGTTGGATTCCGCACAACCGGGTTGGTTTGTACACAAGGAGTAGGCGACTAGATCCTCCCCTAGCCGGACCTACAATTACTTCTCTCCATTGTACCTTTTTAG
The DNA here is from genome assembly GCA_030545235.1 of Helianthus tuberosus. NCBI lineage: Eukaryota > Viridiplantae > Streptophyta > Magnoliopsida > Asterales > Asteraceae > Helianthus > Helianthus tuberosus. The sequence goes on from CM060424.1 coordinate 193,146,765, forward strand.
GGCATTGAGGTTACATTAGATGTTGTTGATTGACTTATGGCTTGACTTGTTGGTTATGGCTTGTGTAACAAGGATGTGGAATTTGAGTGTTGTGGTTATGTATTTGAACTGTGTTCCCAGTCTATACAAGTCCTTGGTCGCGTGCTAACATATACTTCCAACCATTTATTTACTATTTTTGGTGCTTATATGGATGCCAAGTTATGCTATATCTTCCCTTAGATGAATAATGATAATGATGCCGTGTATATGCTTTCAACATGCTCTACTGTGTTCCCAGTTTGTGCTGTTTGGTGTTTGTTTGCATATTTACTTTATTGGGGACATATAACAGTATATTGTTGTTCTCTTGGTGTTTTATGAGGATCTTTTATTTCATAGTTATTGGCAAGCATCATCAAGATTTTAGGGGCGCTATATATGAAGCTATAAACTCTTCCATTTCGTTTCTGTATTTATAAACTCAACCTTTATGTATCAGCCTCCATGAAACATTTAAACCATTCTTCCCGAATTAGACCTCGTTTGAAAATGAGTTATTTTTAAAACTAATGATGAGTAAGAAGTGTATAGTTATTAAATTCTCCTTTTATGTGGTGGACTTTGTAATTGGTTTGTGATTGTAAACTATGCCCCCCTTGTAAGATCTTGGTACTGAATCTTCGATTATTTCCCATCATATGTAGTTTTAGTTGTTTTGAGGTTATTTTGGCGAGTATACAATATCATGCTTCGATGTTCTGCATCTAGAATATGCAGTTACATGAGAGTTTATACATTGCCTTAAGGGTTGATTTGGTGTATATATATGATATCTGAGCTCTATATTGCAGTACATTGCCTTACCTGATAACTGTTTTCCTAGTATGCAAGTTGGTATTTGTTCTCTTTTTTTTTTCTACATCTTCTTCCACCACTAAAGTGTATAAGCTCGTTCATTACATACTTTCCTTTTATGATTTATATTCTTTTTTCTTTATATAACTGTTCTTATTTATTCTACTGTTGTTCAGAAGCACAGGGCGATGAAAATTGACACCATGACCACTACCAAGGCCATAACCACAGCCCACGTGGTTGAGTCATTCCTTCTGCAGAATCTTTGATTGATAAATGAGCGCCTTTGCAGATGTTAACCAGGTACACCTATTAAATTGGTTTCAGTTGTTAGGGTGTATACCTGAATGCTTATTTGTATCCAGTTTGTGTGCTGCTGACGTATGGGTAGAGAACTGCTAAGTTGAAATGCAGGGTTAATAGTCAACAGAGCAGTTGTGCTTAACTAGTACAAATCATCCAGATTGTCTCTTTAAATGATGAGCTGTTATACTCTTTGTTTCAAGTCAAATGACACTTGTTTTCATACAAAGTATTGTGGTTAGAAGCTTTCTTCATTTCACCATAATGACCCGGTCCACATCTGAACCCTATTTGAACCTGAATTAGTTGGGTTCGTATCAGTATGCTTTTGACATGCTCTACTGTGTTCCCAGTTTGGGCTATTTGGTGTCATGTTTGCATTTTTACTTTCTTGGGGACAAATAACCAAAGAATGTTGTTCTCTTGTTCTTTTGGTGTTTTCTAAGGATCTTTTATTTCATAGCAATTACATTTTCCTTTTTTAAGTCGTGGACTTTGTACTTTGGTTTGTGATTGTAAACTATGGACCCCTTGTAAGATCTTTTTAATGAATTTTCGATTACTTCCCTCCAACCATAGTTTTTGTTGTGTTGAGGTAATTTAGATGAGTATACTATTTCATGCTTCGATGTCACGCTCTTAGTATATGAGGTTAAATGAGTTTTTGTACATTGCCTTCAGGGTTGACTTGGGCTGTATATGATATCTGAGTTCTATATTGCCCTTTAAAAATTCCTCTCAATATCAATTTGGTTTCCATGTATGCAAGTTGACATTTGTTCTCTGTTTTTCCTACATGCTCTTGCGCCACTAAAATGTCTAAGCTGGTTCATTACAATCTTTCCTTTTATTGTTCACATTGTTTGTTTCTTATGTAACTGTTCTTTATTCTATCGCAGTTTAGAAGCATAGGGCGTTGAAAACTGACACCACAATCGCTACCAAGGCCATAACCACATCCCATGTGGTTGAGTCCATCCTTCTGCACAATCTTTGATTGATCACAAGACGCCACTGCAGACGTCTAACCAGGTGCACTTATGGTGTTTGTCTATTGAGAATTTGAGATAGTAGCATTTGTTTGGAGGGTGTATATTGTTGGCAGCGGAAGTTTGTCATGAACATCATGTTCATAACCAGAACTTGATTCATCACAACCATGACTGGATTTCATGTTGAATCAGTTTGTCAACAAGGATCACACACACACACTTCCTTGAATGAAATTAATAATAGAAAAGATTTGGAATAAGGATATTATGGATTAATATCTTGGTACCGAACATAAACTGCCGGTAAAAGTATATATACATATATGAAGGTGGCGGTTGGCGGTTGTTTGTGGCAGTTAGGATTTGCGCCAAAAACTGCCATTTGAACCGGTGTCTCATATGACACATACCCCTTCGATTATTTACATAATACACACACATATAATAGTAATAATGTTACATATAAGTATCATAATAATTAACTAAGATATAATCGAGTTTATGTTTCTAATACTCCCCCTTAAACTGGATTATATCCACGGGAATTCATTGACACACTTCGGTTTGCTTCGTTCACAGCCTTCTCTGCTTGCCTGAAATCAAATCTTCGCCGCTTCTGCATTTTGTTCATTCCTTTCCAATCGTTTCCTGCGAAGAGAGCATAGTGTTCCCTTTCATCTTCCGGCATGCATCCTTCGCTTATGGCTCTTCTTCCTCCTTCAGCAGCTGCATCCTCACTCCTTGTCGCTTCATGTGAATTATTACCTCTTACATTTTCTTGAATGGATTTGAACTTATAATAGTATATAAGAACATCTAAATACATTGCATACGCTATCCTCATGAATTCCCCATCCTCATACTCATGCCCCATGTCTTTAGAAATCATGGCCCATAGGTTGTTAAACGTCACAGTACGGTGACCACCTTCCCTTTTGACCACCATGTAAAGATCTAGCAGATTTACCCTCTTATTATTTCTTAGGAACACCGGTATTGGTCTTGAACGTATCCCCATTTGTATGCGCAGGAACCAGTCAATCATGTCTTCAAATTTTTCTTCTATGTAATACTTGTATTTCGCTACATATTCTCCATCTTCTAGCATGTCTAATAGGGCTTTACAATCTTGAAATTGATTGAACTTCATGGATTGCAGGATCATAATGTTCCAATCGGGTTCGTTGGAAGACAAGTTTAACCTTTCGAAATACTCATTCAAATAGTCGGATTTGAATGTTTCATGTTCCAATTGTTTCTCTATTATGCACAGTTTTTCTTTTTCACCCATTTCATCTTCTCTTGTTGTTCCATTAAAATAGTTTTTCTTATTCTGAAGTGGTGTGCAAAACATAGGAAACAATTTACATTTCTCGCCGTTAAACTTTACCGTAATGCCTTGTATGATCAGTTGATCAAGGCTGAGGACATTTCTATCCAAATCTGGTGTATAATACACACTTTGAATTCGAAAGTTTTTACTTCCGGATATAACATCCACGACCCCTAAGCCCCGTATGAAGAAAAATTGATTTTCTCCGGTGTTTGTTTCGACACCATATATGTTTCTGATTCTTTTGAAAGATTCTAAATTTCCTGAAAAATGACGCTTGAGTTTTGTACTGACATACCATATTTCAGACCAACGTCCACCGTCTGTTCCACTGATGATGAATTCTGAGTCTCGTGTGTTGTCTGCATCTTGAATTTGTGTTCCGACATCCATAACTTGCCTGATCAACAACGCCGCTTCATCGTTTTCTTTTTCTTTGCAGAATGCTACTTGATGTCCTGCCAGTTTGCAATAATAGCACCGTTTCTGCATCACTTTGCCCTTTGATCTTTCACGTTGTTCGTCGGAACAGTGCTTACATGGAAGCACCGATGCAGACACATGAGTCACGTTTTCTGTATGATCCAACGTGGCCCTGATACCACTTGTTGGCAGCGGAAGTTTGCCATGAACATCATGTTCATAACCAGAACTTGATTCATCACAACCATGACTGGATTTCATGTTGAATCAGTTTGTCAACAAGGATCACACACACACACTTCCTTGAATGAAATTAATAATAGAAAAGATTTGGAATAAGGATATTATGGATTAATATCTTGGTACCGAACATAAACTGCCGGTAAAAGTATATATACATATATGAAGGTGGCGGTTGGCGGTTGTTTGTGGCAGTTAGGATTTGCGCCAAAAACTGCCATTTGAACCGGTGTCTCATATGACACATACCCCTTCGATTATTTACATAATACACACACATATAATAGTAATAATGTTACATATAAGTATCATAATAATTAACTAAGATATAATCGAGTTTATGTTTCTAATATATATCTGAATGCTTATCTGTATCTGGTTTATGTGTTCATGTGTATGGGTAGAAAATTGCTTATCTGTATCGGATTCTGGAGATGCAGAATTATACATGAACAATTAATCTTTTTAGCTGAATTTGGATCGTTTCGTATCTCTTTACTTTTGGAATATAGCTGAATTTAGTCATATTACCCTGTGTATCAATAGCATGAGTATATGTTCCATGATGATGGCTCAGAGTTTATGTGTTGTATTATATCATGAATAGATTTCGGATGTGATGTGAATCAAGAGGTCCATTATGGTTCATGTGGATGATGTTTTGTTTTTGTGACTAGGGTGTAAGTACTTCCCTCCATGGTACCTTTTTAGGGCATGTGTAGATGTTGTTGATTGACTTATGGCTTGAATTGTTGGTTATGGCTTGTGTATTTGATGAATGATGATAATGATGGTGTGTTTATGCTTTTGTCATGCTCTACTGTGTTCCCAGTTCGTGGTGTTTGTTTGGATTTTTACTTTGTTGGGGACAAATAACCAAAGATGTTGTTCTTTTGGTGTTCTATGAGGATCTTTTATTTATAGTTATTAGATTTTCCTTTTAAGTGGTGGACTTTGTACTTTGGTTTGTGATTGTTATGGCCCCCTTGCAAGATCTTTCCACCATAGTTTTTGTTGTTTTGAGGTAATCGAAATAAGTATGCTATTTCATGCTTCGATGTTATACATTTTGTATATGAGATTACATGAGATTTTGTACATCGCATTGAGGGGTGACTTGGGCTATATATGATATCTGAGTTTCATATTGCTGTTTGGAAAATCCTCTCAAAGTATCAAACTATCAATTTGGAATTCAGAATTTTGCTAATGCCTCACCTGATAACTAGTTTCCATGTATGCAAGTTGATGTCTGTTCTGTTTTTATTTATATGCTCTTCCGCCACTAAAGTGACTAAGCTCATTCGTTAGATTCTTTCGCTTTATTATTTATATGACTGTTCGTATTTATTCTATTGCAGTTCAGAAGCACAGGACGTTGAAAACTGACACCACAACCGGTCAACCACTATCAAGGCCAAAACCACAGGCCACATGGTTGAGTCCATCCTTCTGCAGACTCTTCGCTTGATTAGTGGACGCCACTACAGATGTTTAACCAGGTCCACATATGGTAGCTTTTGTTTGGAGGGTGTATACCTGAATGCTTATCTGTATCCGATTTATGTGCTGATGATGTGTTTGGTTAGAGAATTGCTAACTTAGTTTTAAAAGCGAGAAGTGCACAAAAGCGACAAGGTCAAAAACCGAGGCGGGACGCGCCAAGCGCACCGCTTATCGTACCCGAGGCGCAAGGTGCTATTGATTATATAGTTTTTTTATATAATTCCTATAGATTTATAGCATCATTTACCCAATACTTAGACGCAAATAAGCTTTACATATGTTGTAATATTGAAATTACGTGCATGTACAACCTGAAAAGCATGTTGTACAACAACCTGCTGCACAAAAATATGAATAATACATGAGGCGCACACCTCAGGTGCACTTCGTGTACAAGACGCGTTTTGTGTAGCCTGAAGTGCTGAGGCTTGTATCCTATACCTCTTTTGAACCCTAAAGGTAGTAATATATATATATAGGATTACTTGTTTGGATTCTGGAGATGAAGAGTTAATATGAACCATTAAGCTTTATTCTGAATTTTGGATTGTCCCGTATCTCTTTACCACAGGGATAATTCAGCCCACCACAAACATTCATACCAAGCTTTTTTACTTTGTTCATCCGTGACAATTTTATTTTGATAGAATGTTTTACTGTAGCAGCAACAGCAATATGTGATGGTGAAGTGTACCTCTGGGGTCAGTATAACCAGCGATTAGCATTTGTGGAAGAAGGTGTAGTCATGCCGAAATCTGGGCTGAGCTTTGTCATCACTGCTCTCCTTGCTTTTGCAGCTATGAAGTGTCAGTGCCACCCTGGCTTCCCTTTTATAACTCACCCTCACCAAGTCAGGTTCTCCACTAACAGCGTCCTGATGTACGCCTTCTCTTGTGCAGCTGAACTAATTGCTTCAGGGCTTGATCGCATTCCAGTTTTTGCCCGTGTTGCCAGATTATGAAAAATATGTTCCTTGTGTATGTTTGTGATATCTCTTGTGTATTTATTGTATTTATTGTATTTCTGAGATTTTGTACATCGCATTTCGGTATTTAGTTATTTTGTTGGAGTATATGTTCCATGATGATGACTCAGAGTTTATGTGTTGTTCCATATCATTTATAGATTTCAGATGTGAATCATGAGCTCCTTGTGCAGTTTGGTTTTGTACAGTTTGGTGTTTGTTTGCATTTTTACTTATTGGGGACAAATAACAAAGAATGTTGTTCTTTTGGTGTTTTATGAGGATCTTTTATTTCATAGTTATTACCAAGCATTGTCGTGTTCCCTTTTATATCACATCATCAAGATTTAAACCATGCCCCCTTGTAAGATCTTGGTACGGAATCTTCGGTTACTTCCCATAATATGTAGTTTTATTTGATCTGGGCTCTGTATTGAAGTATATTGCTTTACCTGATAACTGTTTTCCATGTATGCAAGTTGATATTTGTTCTCTTTTTTTCTACATGCTCATCCGCCACTAAAGTGTATTACATACTTTCCTTTTATCATTTATATTGTTTTTTCTCAATCTGACTGTTCTTATTTATTCTACTGTAGTGTAGAAGTACAGGGCGTTGGAAATCGACACCACAACTACTACCAAGGCCATAACCACAGCCCACATGGTTGAATCCTTCCATCTGCAGAATCTTTGATTGATAAAGGAGCGCCTTTGCAGATGTTAACCAGGTACACCTATTAAAATGGTTGCAGTTGTTAGGGTGTATACCTGAATGCTTATCTGTATCCGGTTTGTGTGCTGATGATGTGTATGAGTAGATAATTGCTAAGTTGAACTGCAGAGTTAATAGTCAACAGAGCAGTTGTGCTTAACTTGTACAGCTCATCCTGATTGTCTCTTTAAATGAGGAGCTGTTATACTCTTGTTTCAAGTCCAATGACACTTGATAGATGGATATACTACTGTAACAAGCTTTCTTTCAAAATAAAAGACCTTTTAAACCAACCCGTTTCGACCTGTACCCGTTTCAACCCGGACCAAAACAACCCTTTTTTTATTCGACCCGTTTTGACCCGAACCCATTTACCCGACCCACCCGTTTTGCCAGGTGTCCCTGAACCCTAAAGGTAGTAAAATATATTCATAGGTTTGCTTGTTCGGATTCTAGAGATACAAAGTTAAATATGAAGTTATGAACCATTAACCTTTATGCCGAATTCTGAGTTGTCCCGTATCTCTATACCATATGATTATGCTTGTTATTCTACAGTTTCATCGTTCTTATGCTGAATTCTGAGTTGTCCCGTATCTCTGTCATTTATGCATGATTGGTTGCTAGGGAAAGGTGGATTTCAGGTGTATCTTAGTTGTATATATGGCAACTATGCTCTATTCATATGTTTAATATTTAATTCGTAGTATATATAAACCATGGACCCCTTGTCAGATCTTTGCAATGAATCTTCGGTTACTTTCCACCATGGTTTTTGTTGTTTTGAGGTTATATATAGATGAGTATGCTATTTCATGCTTTGATGTTACACATTTAGCATATGAGGTGACATGAGATTTTGTACATTGCCTTGAGGCTTGACTTGGGCTATATATGATATCTGACTTCTATATTGCTGCTTGGAATATCCTCTCAGTATCTCAATTTGGAATTCAGGATTTTGCTTGCTCATGGCCTCACCTGATAACTCGTTTCCATGTATGCAAGTGTAGTTGATATATGTTCCCTCTTTTTCTATATGCTCTTCTGCCACTAAAGGGACTAAGCTCGTTTATTACGTTCTTTCCTTTTATTATTTATATTATCTGTTTTTTATATAACTGTTCTTTATTCTATTGCAGTTCAGAAGCATAGGCCGTAGAAAACTGACACCACAACCACTACCAAGACCATAAAATACAATAAAATTAAGGATTTATTGGGATTCTCAAATTTGGAAAATACTTGATGAATACGTATTCATATCAATTAATTGGTAGAATAGAGACACATACAAATTAATCATGTGTCAGGAACCAGATTTGAACTGGTGACACGAGGATTTTCAGTCCTCTGCTCTACCAACTGAGCTATCCCGACTATTCCTGATGTCTCATTGTTGGTGCACTTGTGTCTGTACTTTGTCTGTATTTTGTCATGATACAAAACGATGTCTTGTGTTAGTCTGAGCTACGTCTTAGGACTGTTAATATGTGCGTTCGATGTAAGTTTGACCAAGTCAACCATCCTCCTGGTTTGACTTGACCAAACAGTTAGCACATTGTGTGTAACATGTCTGTGTCGAAGGATGGGTCATCGAAGGATGGTTTAGATCCTTCGATGATGAGCTCGAAAGATAAACCTTCGATGGATGTTGATGGACCTCGAAGGATATCATCCTTCGAGGTATATGTGGATCCTTCGATAGGCTTGTGATCGATAGATGATCTTTCGATCAGTCTATCTGATCCTTCGACCAGACATGCTGTGTCGGGTATAAATACCCATGTGTATTGTTCACTTCAGTAGAGGAGAGGACAAGTGAGAGCACAAACACACACGAGAGAACTTTGAGAGTTTACAGAATACATCTGTAAACATTGAGCTTGTAACTGATCTTTTCATACGTATTAATACAGAGGTGTTAATCAGTGAATCTTGCGTGTCGTGTTTTGTCGTCTTCTATCTCGGTTTGCATGCTAGCTTGGATTCCGCACTAGCTAGTGTGTTAAGCATAACAAGGAATAGGTTTGACCTCAACCTCCGAGGGACCTACAAGTGGTATCAGAGCCGTGGCTCTTTTCCTTGTTAAAAACCGAGTTTTTTTACAAGACTTTGGAGTGTTTTGGACAAAAACTCACTTGGTTTTGAACCCGTTTTTACTGTTTTTCTCGCTTTTCCAGACGTTAAAACGTGTTCTAAACTAACCGGGTGTGTTAAGGAACGGGTTGGGTAACTTAAAAACTTGTTTTTGAGGTGTTTGGCAATTTCCGGCCAAACTTCCGGCTACTCCGGTGACCGGTTTCTGGGTTGTTACTTTGATTTTCAGCAATATTTTATTGTTCAAAATCTTGGTTTTGGTAAAAATCATGGTCTGACCATACTTTCTGCCGAAAGATTTACCAACCCATCACCTTTTTCACCAACCTGTCACTCTTTGTCAACTGTGTCAGAGCAGTTCGAAAGATATCCTTCGAAGTCGAAAGATCATCTTTCGATCAGTGGAGGTTCGATAGATTATCATCCTTCGAACCAAGGAATCATATCGAAGCATACATCTTTCGATCTACAGTTATTTTTCGAAAGACAAGGATCCTTCGATTGGAGAGTCTTTCGAAATCATTGCTCGAAACTCAACAGTGATCTTTCGAACACTGTTGATCCTTCGAACAAGTGTTGATCTTTCGAACAAGTGTTGATCTTTTATATCCCAGTTTGTTTAAGTTTAACAAGTTTGTTTTTCAGATCTTTCGATCAAGAATCCTTCGGCTGGTTGTTATCTTTCGAAACATTAACATAGTTTGTGAAAATTAAATTTTTAAAAGGAAAACTTGTTTTTCAAATTTTAAATCTATTTTCACTTAATATATTGTTTTTTATAAAATGGGAACAAACGGTCAGTGGGATCCAACCGCGTGGACTCTAACATCTTTGACTCCACAATCATCAGCTACGCAATCATCAACTACGCAATCTGCGTCAGATTTCAACAAAGCATGGATGCAGGCTATTGTCCCACCTCAAGCTGCAATGATAACTGCAAATCAATGGGCATTGGTCACAAATCAAAGCAACAGCATTCAATCTATGATGCAGAACGACAGTGAAACTGGTACAAGCACAAAACCGCCAAAGCTAAATCACATCAATGATTGGGGACGGTGGAAAGAAAGGCTGAGAACTTATGTTCAGGGGCAAGGTCAAGATCTATGGATGTGCTTCTTCACCGCATTTGACCATGATTTGGAAGTTGCAGGATCTAATCCAGAAACTTACAGCACTATGTCTGATGATGATAAGAAGAAATTTGAGTTGGAAAAGAAAGCATTCATGATTCTCACACAAGCTCTTCACAAAGACATTTACCACCAGTTTGTTTACTGCACGACTACTAAAAGCTTGTGGGATATGCTCACGTTACGATGTGAAGGAAATGCTCAATCTAGAAAGATCAAGCAAGAATTACTGAAGAAAGAGTTTGAAGGTTTCACGTGTATGGAGAATGAGACTTTGGCAGAGTTATCTACAAGGTTCCATCACTTGTTGAGCGAGATGTTTGGTTTTAGAGTCACTGCCACTCCACAAGAAATGGTGAAGAGATTCGCTGATAGCTTACCAGCAAAGTGGAGCAGTTATCTTGAAATTCTCAAAGAAAATGGTGTTCTAGACACAATCAATGTTTATGAGTTAATTCAAAAATTGGAGAACAAGGATGTAGAAGAAAAGCTTAAGGCAAAAAGAACACTAACTCCTCAAAATCCAGAGATGTACTTTGGGATTGCCGGAGGTATCAGTGGAGAAAGACCAGCCTCTCAACATGCGAAGCTTCAAACAGCCTTCATCTCAAACACCGGACCTTCCACAACAGATCAGTTTGATCCTTCAGCATACACGATGTATTCAAGACCAGATGTGCAACCGAGAGCTCAGCAGCAACAACCACAACAGCAAGGGTTTTATGGAAGCTCTTCAAACTTTCAAGCCACTTCCAATCCGAACACAGTCAGATTAGACACTTCCAACTTTTCCAAAGTCAGTGTCGAAGTAGCCAAGGAGCATATGGAGATGTTGAACACCTTGGTTAGTGCTTATTGTGGATTAGTTGCAGGTCAGATTGGGAATATCAATCTAACCAATGAAGATTATCAGCAAGTGGATAAAGAAGAGTTTGAAATGATGGATATCAAATGGGCTCTTGCTAGTGCAATTCGAAGAGCAAAGGAGTTTATGGAAAGGACGGGGAGAACCAACTTGGAAAGTAAGAAAGACACCAAGTATGGGTTCGACAAGCAAGCTGTAACGTGCTTTAACTGTGGTGAACGAGGTCATTTCAAAAGGGAATGCACAAGACCAGCTCAGCATGGAAACCAAAATCCTTTCAGAAATCAAGGCAACCAGCAGAACCAGAACAGGAACAATGTTCGTACGATGATTCCTGTCAACAACCAAAGTCAAGCAGGACCATCTAATGCCAACCAGGCACTTGTGGTTCAAGTAGATGAAGGTTGTGATTGGTCGCTTCCGTTTGCTCCAGATGGAACAGCATGTTTTGCTGAAATTGTAAAGGATTTAAAGCACGCCAGTGGTGGAGAATCTTCCACCAATGGTGGTGACTCTTCTGAGGATGAAGACTCTTCTGGTTATAGTAGAAGCTCAGATGAAGAATCCTCCACTTCAGGGAATGATCATGTGGATTAGACATCAAGTGTGTCAGTCGATGCAGATATTGATGAGCTTTTGGAAGAAGCTGCAGCAGGAACTGAAAGAAGATCTAATTTGATGGATCAAGCTGCTTACTCTTCGTCTTCTCTCCATTCAGCCTTTATGGCTAATGTCGACAGTTCATCAGGTCAGGTATGTGTCGATGAACCCACTGTAGTTAGTTGTGATAACTGTGATAGTTTGCGTGTTAAAAATGCTGATTTGGAGGCAAACATGTCTGAGTTGCAAGGCAAACATGATGCTTTACAAGCTAGTTTGTTTGACTTGCAAGACAAACATGTTTCGATGAATGATAAGTGTTGCGAATTGCGAAGCAAACACGAGGGTTTGCAAGAGAAATATGAAATCACACACAAACACAATCAAGAATTGATTGTAGATCTTTCTAAAGCAACTGAAGCTAACTTGTTTTTAACCAGAAATGAAAAGGAATTTAAAGCAACAATTGCGTCATTAAGACATGATGTTTCAGAATTACAAAAGGCTGTTTTGCGAAAACAACATGCTAACAATAATCTTATTGACACAATTGAAAAACAAATGGTAGAGTTGGCAACAGCTCGATGTGAATGTGAGACAATTAAGCAGAAACTGGAAAGCTATTCCAATTCCCGCTATGTATTGGATCACATCATTGACGTTCAAAAGAAAAAGAAAAAGGGGGATGCAAATGGTGTTGGATTCAAATCATGTCCTCCTCCAATGAATCACAATTACTCCAAATTGCTTGATGACGAGGATATGCCCCGTTTTGAACCTACTGTGCCACTCGGTCTAGATGACTTTGCAGCAGGCCTCGGGTTCACAACTGGTACATCATCCTCAGGTCAATCAGAATCTGAATCTGAGAATGAGACAGATTCATCGTGTGTTAAGGAACAGAGTCCTCCCATTGTTGAGGATGCTGATTCTTCGGATGATGAATCTGAAGAAATTGTGAAACAACAGTCTAACTCGGTTACACCAGATATTCCAATCGAGAATCACATCCTGTGTGATCCACCAGTGAAACCGAGTAAGACTGAAATGTCAAAAGCAATGGAGTCCCTTGTATCTAGCAGTGAAGAGAATAACTTGTTGTACACGCTCAAAGGAGATGACAAAATCTACTCTAACAAAGATTTTCCAATTAAAAATGTAAATCAAGATTTAATTGAGCAAATTTTTGAAGGATGTACTGATAAGTTTTTGGGGAACAAAAGTGGTAAAGTTACCGTCACTCAATGTGATCCAATTCCGTGTGAACAAATTAGAAAACAATACGGAAACCAAAAACCACCAATTGAGCGAAAACAACAAGTCAACTCCGGAAAGGGTAAGGTACAGGGAAAGAAGGCTCAGAACAAGAATGTTCAAGCACCTAAAGTTCAGCAGCCTAAGACTGAACAACCAAAGGTTCAACTACAAAAGGTGCAAAACAAAAGAGCCCCTGTTAAGAAACGAGAACCGAAAATGAACTTTGTTGGATCCACAGGTTCAGACAAACTTGAAACATTTCAGGATAAATCTAACATTGATTTTATAAAACAAGTTCGAATTTTAAAACGAAATGATCAGAATAATTACACCCAACACACCAATGGATGTGATTTAGGTCCAAGTACGTCTAGATCACAAAGTTCATGGTCTGGTTCTCCGTCTGGTCATCAACGTGTTTCTCCGAAGTTTGTAGAGCGGAGAACATGTTTTGAATGTGGGACAGTTGGGCATATTGTAAGATATTGCCCACACGTACAGAAGCTAAAGTCAAAAACGAGTGCTCCCCAAGAAATCGATTACCGAAAACGATCAGTTTCTCCGAAACAAGACCCACGTGTCTTGAAAGAAAGGGAAAAGAAGTTAAAGCAAGAATCAAAAGGTAATTGAAAAGGCCTTAAAATCAGAGGTAAAAGAAGAAAAACCTGTACAAGCAAAATCTGAAACTTTAAAACCAGTAAATGCTAAAACAACAAATTCAAATACTGGTAAAGGACAAACAGCTTGGAAGCAAAAGCAGGTAATTCAATCAGGGGGAGCACCACAGGTTCTTTTTCCTAATCATCAAATGATTGAAATCACTTTCCTTGATGATCAAGGACGACCCAAGTCCACAAAGGCTTGGGTCCCCCTCTCCAACTAATCTCTGAGTGAGTGTGTAGGATATTCCAGGAGGAACTATTGATAGTCGTAAGATTGTTGATAGTGGAGCGTCCTTGCACAAGATAGGCGTCAGAAGAAATTATTGCCTTTGATGGAGAGAGAGAAAAGAAAGGAAAAAGATAAGAAGTCAAACATTCCGATGAAGGAATGATGGTGAAAGAATGTGGTTGAATGAAGTTGAAAAATTCGACATGAAGAAAAATGTGCCAAAATTGGGTGTTATGGTTTTTGATCGGGTCCTCAGGAAAAGATTCCAATGAAAAGTACACGCCTGCAGCATGTCTGAAGTTCACAATCGACAAAATGAACGTGCAGTGTACATTTCTTTGCGGTGTGATTGAAGAAAATGTGTTTGTTGAACAAACCAACCAGGTGTGCGGATGCCTTGGCATGGATTGAACAACCGCACACTACTTCTGAAAGAGAAAGACAAAGACCTTCGCTGGTGCAATGTGGAAGACCAGCCGGACCCAAAGGTTTCTGATCTTGTTGCTGTGAAGAGATTAAGTGAAGTAGCTACATAAATCGACCTTGAAATCCACACAGGGTGGATGTCCAGTTTGGGAGAGCACTCAGATTCCTTGCAATGCACAATGCAGTTGCAGGATACGGTTTTAAATTTCTAATCTCTCCTATACTTGTCGATATTTAAGCTGCTTTGTGAATTATTATCTCGTTCAGCACTCTTTGGCCAGACAATGTTGTCATGGTCCGCACCGCTTACCGACATGCCAACTGATTTTTCCAAAATTCGCTAAATCATTTCTGATTAAAACTTAATTTTGGTAAACGGCATTGAGGTAAAACATGAGTTAACCAACATCGGAAAATCATTTTTGTAAATTCCTTTGTGTTTTAAAATTTATTTTAGTTTGTTGATTTTAGGGGGAGTAAATCCAAATTTGAAAAATCCAAAAACATCGAAAAATTTCAAAAACGCAAAAACAATAGAAAAACAAAAATGAGTTTCCTGGCGAGCAAAAGAGAATATGATAGTACATCAGTGGTCTGTCTAAACCTCTTTAAACCTTAAATGAAAAACGATAAGCAGCTATATATAAGATGTATCGGTAGGCTCACAATCATTTTAAAGTGTGCAGGGTGATATAAATCTTAATCGACTAAAGACCAGGTGGGAACCATTCATTGGCATATGGTCTTAGTACCGAAATTTCGTTTGAGAGATTGCCGAGGTTCTGAGATATTCGGTCTTTATGCTGCTTATCATCTGGGTATCATGGTTGTATCTTTTTTCCGAAAAATAACGGGGACGCAAGTCTAGATCTTCAATGATACTATACATACGTGTACATATTGCATACGACCTCAATAAGTGATCAACAATCACATGTCCAATCAAATAAGTGATAATATATCACGGATTCTTTCCGGGAGTCAAGTTCGTCTCTCTGCTGTACGAAAGTACTGACCTGTTCACGGACTTGCTCCTGTGCCCTTCATGCATATGAAAATCAAGTTCCTCATCAATAAGTGATTCTATCACATAGGGCTTGTTTTCAAATCAAAATAAGTGAGAATCTCACATCATATACGGTCAAACAGATGATAATCGGTATACTCACTGGTAAGATGAACCCTCGTGCATACCTTGATACGGGAATGTGTCGTGATGTGGATGAACACCGTTCGGTAAGTATAAATCATACCTTAACGTATCCCCTCGCCATGATTACATCTGATAAGTTGAGCTTATGTGGACAACAATACCGATAATTGTTATAGGATGCTTATG
The DNA here is from genome assembly GCA_030545235.1 of Helianthus tuberosus. Classification (NCBI taxonomy): domain Eukaryota; kingdom Viridiplantae; phylum Streptophyta; class Magnoliopsida; order Asterales; family Asteraceae; genus Helianthus; species Helianthus tuberosus. The sequence continues at coordinate 193,162,692 of CM060424.1, forward strand.
TTAATGTTATCTAATTGAACAACAAGAGCGTTTTGGCATGACCGTACACTGATATGATTCTCTTACCCTCGAAACTCACAAAAAGAATCCTTGTATATATTTACTGCTTTCTGTCTTTACATTTGAAATATTCAAAAATACCAAAAAGATTTTAGGTGTGTTTTAATATAAACTTTCTAAAAGCCAAAAAGATTTTGTTTCTATTTTATTTTCGATCGTACGATGTTGGACCTCGAGTCTTCGTTACCTGAAAACTGATTGAAAACCGAAACGACTGATTCTTCATAAACGGTCGAAATTTGCAATTTTTTTGAAAGTTAAAACTAAAATTGATAAAAATTTGTTAAACTTTCAAACTGTCGGACGGTGTTTGATTGAACAATGTTCACATGTGTGTCGTTTGCTTATGATATTCCAGGCAGTTGTTCTCATTACGCGTTTAGATTTCTTGCATGTGCAGATTCTAAAGGCAAGGAGAACATGGTCGATGACAAGCTTCGGAATGAAGACACGACGTGAAGGCACTCAAGTGATGAAGATGATCGAGTTGCCGCTGACCATCATCAACACCACAAGGATCTCAATTCATAAAGAACAAGTATTTCACGAACATAACTCAAGGGGGGAGCTTATGTTAAGGGGGAGTTTGTCAACACACTTCCTACATAAAACGGGGAGTTTGTTGATACACTTTCTGCTTTCAAGACGTGAAGACTTTAAAGATCCTCCGACATTGAAGACTTGAAAAGACGTCAAAGACTTGAAGACATGAAAATCGAGACAAAGCTACAGCCAAGGGGGAGTTTGTTGGTGCACTTGTGTCTGTACTTTGTCTGTATTTTGTCATGATACAAAACGATGTCTTGTGTTAGTCTGAGCTACGTCTTAGGACTGTTAATATGTGCGTTCGATGTAAGTTTGACCAAGTCAACCATCCTCCTGGTTTGACTTGACCAAACAGTTAGCACATTGTGTGTAACATGTCTGTGTCGAAGGATGGGTCATCGAAGGATGGTTTAGATCCTTCGATGATGAGCTCGAAAGATAAACCTTCGATGGATGTTGATGGACCTCGAAGGATATCATCCTTCGAGGTATATGTGGATCCTTCGATAGGCTTGTGATCGATAGATGATCTTTCGATCAGTCTATCTGATCCTTCGACCAGACATGCTGTGTCGGGTATAAATACCCATGTGTATTGTTCACTTCAGTAGAGGAGAGGACAAGTGAGAGCACACACACACACGAGAGAACTTTGAGAGTTTACAGAATACATCTGTAAACATTGAGCTTGTAACTGATCTTTTCATACGTATTAATACAGAGGTGTTAATCGGTGAATCTTGCGTGTCGTGTTTTGTCGTCTTCTATCTCGGTTTGCATGCTAGCTTGGATTCCGCACTAGCTAGTGTGTTAAGCATAACAAGGAATAGGTTTGACCTCAACCTCCGAGGGACCTACACTCATCCTCATTTTCATTTTACTAGAGAAAGTGGGTATATGTCAATTGAACGGGTATTACAAAGCCTCAGCCAGGTCCTAGAATTTACCAAAAGAACAACTTTGTAAGTTTCAATATGACCCGTTACTATTGCTCATCTCTTACTACGGGTTTCTACCGAACAACATCATTACCATACAATTTTTTAGTTGATTTTCTTTCGGTTATTTTTTAGTGTTTTTTTTCTACATTTTTTTTCTTGTCAGCGATTCCGTGTGCAACGCGCTCGTAGTGATTTCAAACACATATAAACGCGGCGGCGATTTTTATAACTAGTTATATTAGTTTCACAATTGGCCAAGTGGATCAGATGAGGCGGATATCGTCAAGGCCGCCCTAAAAGAGTACATAAAAACCTACAGCAAGAAATCTTTCCCCCACTTGCCGGCAAGGGAGATTGTGAGATCACATTCCAAATGGGTTACTATTCCGTTGATGGATCTTGAAGTCTAAATGGGTAGTCGTGCTCGTTCCCAAAAAATGAACAAAACACTCGAGTCGGGAAATTACACAACGTTAACGGATTGGCTATCAAGCAACATACCTGAAATCAATTTAAATGATGACCCCACCGACGACACAACACTGACAAGGCCGCAACGGAGGAAAACCGTCGAGTCGTCATCAAGCAAAGGGAAAGAAGGTTTGGTGGATGTCGTCTCCGAATACAAGTTGAGAAAAAAATGACGGAAATAGCGGACAATCGAGAACAACAAAAGGTTGGTGGAATCGAAATAAAAAAGAGACGAGTCGTACATGAAAGACTTGGAGGAAAAAGCGAAGAACAGGATTTGAAAGTTGGTGATTTAGCTACATGAAAATATCGCAGAACCATACAAGTCGATTCTATTAGATCGCAAATGGGTGACTTGTGCAAAGTGGGGTTGGGACCCTAACTTTTAGGTTGTTTTTTTAATTTTTTAGGTCGACTTTTTTTATTTGTTTTTATTTTTAATGCACTTTTTATTTTTAAATGAAAATGCGTTTCAAATTTATGTGTCTTTCATATTTCTTTTTGTATTTTAAAAATGTTGGTTTTTACTTTATTTTTGTATTTTATTTAAAAAAAAAATCTAGTGTTAGAGGATTAGTAATTTACTAATGTTGTGATGGAATTAGAGAGAACGAGAGGACATCTTGTGATCGTGTTCGGATGGTTGTTTAGTGATGAAGTGATGGGTGTCTCTAATTCCGTCCTTACAAAATGGTTTTAATTATTATAATAATACTTTTATACTTCAAAATTGGTTTTAAAATCTAATATATTACAAAAAAAAACAAAAAAAAAAAACAAAATTCAAGCCCAATAACAATAAAGATAAATATGACAACCCATAGAAAAAAAAGAAAGAGTAAACTGCAATTTTACACCCTGAGGTTAGGGGTGATTGGCACTCCTACCCCCCCTAAGGAAATAATTGCAAAATTACACCCCACTGTTTGCTCTTATGTTGCACTTTTACCCCCCGGCGTCAAAATGGGTAACAGAACTGTTAACTCTAAGGTGAAATGACTATATTACCCTTCCATTTTACCCCCCAACATTCGTGTTAAGTCGCACAATTACCCCCCACTGGTAAATTACTAATTTGTCCTTGGTTATTACCCCCTATACTTTGTGTTAAGACACAACATTACCCCCTGCAACCACTGCCACCGCCATTCACCACCACAACCACCACTGCCACCTCCAGCCACCACCCTCAACCACCTCCAGCCACCACCTGAAAGGGGATTCTTCCAACATTAACAATAAATGTGACAAAATCTCCATTAATTTCAACCCCACCACCGTTCTCTTACAAATCCCTCAATTTGGCTAAAAACGGTTTAACCAGGTGTATCGGGCGAAAACAGCCAAAACAGATCATGGATAAATTTCGAAAGTTTGCTAAGAGGGATATCCCAAGATTACTTTTAACCAAAGCAGATCAAATGAAGTCTGATTATATCATGCCAAACAAAGTTGAGTGACAATAATCATTTACATTTATTCCAAATCAGAATCGAAAAACCCAGCATCCTTCATCTCAGAGTAGTATGCATTATCCAAAAGCAAATCTTCCTCCTGAAAACACCAAAATCATATCATTTGTCCAGAAAAAATAGCATTCTTCATTATACAACCAAAGCAACAATTCACACACACATACCTGAAAGAAATCTGCTAGGAAAGTTATATACACAAGGGGAAGATAGAGTGTGTGGTAGCAGATACCAACCAAACTATACAGCCTGCACATATACAATAATTAAGATTAAAGTGGACGTTATAGGAAATAAAGAATAAGAATCGACTTGGCAAACCAATCTCATTTAGATATACTAAAAGAAGCAGGGTGTGAAAATTTAACACATGGTATCTATTGAAACAAATAATTCCCTACCAACACTATAAGTAGCTTAAAGATGCAGGGTATGAAAAATTGACAAGTGATTCACATCAAAACTAACAGTTTCCTGATTCAGAACTCTAGAAGTAGCTTAAAATCACTCAAGTCCTATCTCAAGCAAGTAGTTTTGTTGTCTCCATTATCAAGCACATAACTTTGCTCACTTCTATCTTGAATCCATACCATACCCTTAGCAGGATATAATCAGATTCCTAATAATCACTGCCAAAACAGCCATGGATGATGCTCTCTCTCACTCTCTTTCAACCTTGTATAACAACTGATATATGTATCTTTATAAAGAGAGCAATAACCAGTAAAACTCACACACACAAACCCTAAAAACACCAATACCCGATCACAACCAGTAAAACTCACACACACCGATTTACTCAGATTTGGGGGAATTTTGAAAATTAGGGTTTGGGATACTGTTCAAGTTTGTGATTCTGGGTGGGGGAGATGATGAGAGAGAAAGTGAGGAAGAACGGTAGAGAGAGAAGATGAAGAGAGCTGAGAGAGATCGATTTGTGAACAAAACGTCACTGTTTGAAGTTTGAACAACATAAACCCTAAAGATTTGAACTTAGAATCGAAATCTGAAGAAGAAAAAGAACAGAGAAGGAGAGTGTAACCTCGATCTTGAATGTTTGATCAGACAGTGGCTTCTGCTTTTGAATCTGGGAGTGGATGATGATGGATCTGAATGTTTGATCCAGTCGATCTTGAATGTTTGATCCAGGGAGTGGATGATGATGATGATGGATCTGGTTTTGAAGATATGATGATAATTTGATTTAAATAATAATAATAATAATAATAGGGTAAGATTACCAAAATACCCCTGCCTATAACAGTCAACTAACTGTTGACTGACGGCAGGGGGTAAGGTTGCGACATACCAGTGAACAGTGGGGTGTAATTTTGCAATTATTTCTTTAGGGGGGGTAGGAGTGCCAATGACCCCTAACCTCAGGGTGTAAAATTGCAGTTTACTCAAAAAGAAATAATATCTATAAAACATTTCTAGTTCGAATCCAACATGTAGACACTTGAACTGAAAAAACACATATTCAAGTATATATAAGCGACACAATACTTCGTACAGGTTGACGCTATTAAATAACAACGCACTTATAACACTGCATGATACCAGTTGAGAATTCATACCATTATAGATCGGTGGTCCAAAACATACAAGCAATACAAAGTTAGAAGAACTCGAAAAGAAGGACTTGACAATATCTATGAGAACAATACAACCTACATGGTTCAAAATTCAAATTTTTCTAAATGATGATTCATAATAATTAGTAAATTATTCTGAATCATCATTTAGAACAACAAGGTCTCTAAGGCCGAGTACTCTTTGAGTAATCGCTCCAAGGTAGGCTGCCGATGAGACTTTCTTTAACTTCGCCTAATTACTCGAAATTGATCAAACACGGTCAATCTCGGCCAGAATCAGATCTAGTAGGTCAACTCGGGTCGAGTTTGACTTTAGAAAAACTAAAACATAATTTCTATGCTGATTATATCAAAGAAGAATGAATTTCAAAAATTGTCCTTTATCTTTATACCAATTTTCAGACGTTGTCCTTTATGTTCAAAATTGACTAGTTTTGTACTTTATGTTTTCAAATCATACACGTTTTGTCCTTTAGGCTTAACTCAGTTAGTTTTTTCCGTTAAATTTGGTCATGTGCTTTGCACATAAGGGTATTTTTGTCAATTCACCCTTTCAGGGACTACTTATGTAGATTACTAAAGATCTAACCATTTTATATTAAAATTAAGAGTTAACTGCCATTTTCGTCCTTGTGGTTTGTTCACTTTTGCTATTTCAGACCAATTTTCAAAAATGCACAAGTTTCCTCCCTGACATACTGGAAACGTGCCACTTCAGTCCAAACATTAAAACCCAGTTAAGTCAGATAGGTTAAATGAAGGGTATTATTGTCAATTCATATATCTTTTATTTTCATTTTATTTTATGAATTGACAATAATACCCTTCATTTAACTTGGTCCTGATTTATTTTGATCATTTCTTTTTAAAATTTTAACTTGCTTAACATAATCTATGTTAGATTTGTTTTCAAATGTTTCAAGTTTATCGTTTCCCTTTCACTTCACAAAGTTTATCTTCTGATTCTTTCGCTGGTTTTGTTCCTTTCGACCTTGAGTTGTCTATTTTCCTTTTGTTTTAGTGTGATTTTGCCGAATTTTCTCTGTTGGTGATTTCTGATTACCATATTGTTTTCGAATTTTAGCTTTTGGAATCAGAGGACACTGTGTTACCACAACTCGTGAACTCGACTCTCCCAAAAACTTACTAGTCGAATCTTCAAAAACTTTACTGATTAAAGATTGATTTACATTTTTAATCGGAAAATCTTTGTTTGAATAAACTTTATCATCACCAACTAAAGTGTACAACAAATTCATACTCTCAGACTCTTGTGCAGAAGTGGACTCGACCCGAACAGTCTTAGCAGGTTTTGCGGGAGGATCACATAGAATGTGATTCTCGAGAGGTATGTCCTCTCCTTTGATAACGGCATCAGACTGTGCAGAGTCAGTATCATCGGGTTCATCATCTGAAGAATCAGCATCCTCAACAATGACTGGAGGATCCTGATTTTGTTCATCAGTATATACTTTCGTATCCGCTGACACATCCGAATCTGATGATACTTCCTTCTTGTAACCAAGTCCAGCTGCGAATTCCTCAACATCTAAAGGAACAGATGGCTCAAATTGAGGTTTATCCTCCTCATCAGGCATTGCGGTATAATTGTGTCTAACAGGTGGAGGATACTTCTTATAGCCAATGCACGTGACATCACTCTTCTTTTTCTGTATGTCAATGATGTGATCCAGCACATACCTAGAGTTTGAGTAACTATCTAACCTAAGCTGGTTCGCCTCATTTTCACACTTGACACAGGGCAACTCTTTTTGTGCTTCCTCGAGCCTAGTGATGTAATTGTTTATAGCAGTTTGTTTTCTTGAAACTGTTTTTACTAGCTCGGACTTATCTTCCCTTAATGTGTCAATTACCTTCTTAAATTCTTTTTCATGATTTTTATGGAACAAGTTGGCCTCTGTGCATTTCGAAAGATCCACGATCAAACTTTGATTGTGGATAAATGTCACGTCATACTTGCTTTGCAAATCATCATATTTGCTTTGCAAGTCAGACAATTTAGCACCTAAATCAACACAATTATCACATTTATCAGATTTAGGTTCATCGACACATACCTGACTTGACGAACTGCCAACATTAGCCATGAAGGCTGAATGATGAGAAGAAGGAAGAATAAGCAGCTTGATCTACTAGAATTGATCTTCGGTCATTCCCTGCATTAGCTTCACTCAAAAGCTCCTCAACATTTGCATCAATGGTCTCATGTGACACTTCATCCGTACTGTCTTCACCTGAACTTGAGGTTTCCTCATCTGAGCTTCCACTATAACCAGAACTGTCTTCATCTGAAGATTCTCCACCACACGCTTGTTTTAGATCCTTGACAACCTCAGCAAAACAAGTTGTTCCACCCTGATCACCGCTACCCAGTTGAATTGACCAGTCACAACCTTCATCAACTTGTACCACAAGAGCTCGGTTGTTGTTTAATGAACCTGCTTGATGAGTATTGTTTGCAGGCATCAAGGCACGTTCATTATTCCTGTTTTGATTCTGGTTCGGTTGGTTGCCTTGAGTTCTGAACGGATTCTGGTTTCCATGCTGAGCTGGCTTCGTACACTCACGTTTGAAATGACCTTGTTCACCACAGTTGAAACACTTGACCGCTTGCTTATCGAACCCATACTTTGTGTCCTTCTTGCTTTCCAAGCTGGTTCTACCAGTTCTTTCCATGAAGTCTTTTGCTCGCCTCACAGCACTGGCAAATGCCCACTTGATATCCATCAAATCCATTTCATCCTTATCTATCTGTTGATAATCTTCCTGAGTCAAATTGATGTTCCCAATTTGCCCTGCTACCAACCCACAATACGCGCTCACCAAAGTGTTTAGAAGCTCCATATGTTCCTTTGCCACCTCAACACTTACTTTCGAGAAACTTGAAGTATCTAGCTGAACCGTGTTTGGATTAGTTGACTGACCAGCATTGACTGTTGATGAAGTGTTTCCATAACAGGCTTGTTGTTGACCTTTGTAGTTTGGATCAAGAAATGATGGTACTCCAGTAGACTGATAGCTTTGCTCTGAGGCTGCAGGTTGTGGTGTTCCATACATATCGGTGCTCGAGACAAAAGTCGTTTGTAGCTGAGCATGTTGAGCAGGTCTTGCAACCATGCTGGTACCTCCACAATTTCCATAGTACATCTCGGGATTTTGTGGTACCAGCACTCTTTTTGCCTTCCTGATTTCCTCTTGAATTTTGTTCTCCAAGAGTTGAATGAAATCATGGATGTTGGTTGTAGCTAGCGTGCCATTATATTTCAGAATCTCCAAGAAATCATTCCATTGAGCTGGCAATGCATCGGCAAACTTTGTGACAACCTCTTCCGGAGTTACCGCGACCTTAAAATTACCCATCTCACTCAGCAGATGATAAAATCGACTTGTCATGTCTCCCAGCGACTCCCTTTCCCACATGAATCCGTCGAACTCCTTTTTGAGCAGATCATGTCTCAGTTTGCGTGACGACGCATTTCCTTGACCTCTTTCTTTTAGTGCATCCCACAGACTTTTTGTCGTTTTGAATCCCACAATGTCGTTTTGAATCCCACAAAGTGATGGTAAATATCTTTGTTTAAGGCTTGAGTTAGAATTGAGAATGCTTTCTTTTCTAAATCATATGTCTTCTTATCATCGACAGAAAGATCCGCAAATGTCGTTGCATTGGAACTGGCTTCTTCAAGTGCTTGATCGAATTCCGTGATAAAAGACAACCATAACTCCATGTTTTGCCCAAGAATATATGTATGAAATCTCTCTTGCCATCCGGGATACTCGTTTATATGCATGAGCTTTGGTGGGTGGTAGTTACTACCGGTTTCATTTTCGCTCAAAAGAAGACTTTGAATACTTTGGTTTTGGTTTGTAACAAAAGCCCACTGATTTGCTGTAATTGAACTCGATTGTGCTGATGATGAAGACGTGGGAGTCTGAGCCCATGAAGGGACTGGACCTGAACCTTTACTCGTATATATATCCGCATTAGGATCAGGTTTCCAACCCCACCAATCTGAAGTCATGATGTATAGAAAATAAACAACTTAAACACAATATAAAAACCTTTCTGTGAAACTCCTATGAGAGAAAGAGGTATTTAGTGAAGTGTGATAATAGGGCCACAACGAATGGACTGGATCCAAAAGGTTCTTCGTTTCAAAACCCAATTAATACCGTTTGATGAAATATATGGTCTACGAAAAATCAATGATAGATGGGCCTTATAGAAGTCCACGAATAATGCTTGAAAAATAATCTCACAAGGGAAAATGGATAACAAGCCCAAGTAACAGTCCACGAAAAAGGAGTTGAGTTATCTGGAAAAATAGGCCCAAAAGGAAAGACTGAGCCCAAAGATAAATGGTTTTTCGTAGGAATGACAATTTGCAAGGGTCTTTCATTGCAACAAGACAAAAAGAAAGAAATTCGTTGACTAAAAAGAGTTCTTCGTTGACTCAATTTTTTAAAATGGTTTTTCACTTGAAAATGTCAAAACAAGGAGGTTTTTCATTAGTTTGGTTTTTCGTTGACTTTTATGGGTTCTTCGTAGGTACGAGACACTGTGAAGGTTGGTGGAGATTTGGTAAGCTTTTCTGATTTGTCAGACAGGATATGGCCAAGTTGGTGAAAAGCAAAAATCACCCTTTCAGTATACTTTTGAAAGTTTACCTCCTCAACACAAAAAATCCGATGATAATTCCGGTCAAATAACTCACCGAAACTTTTCTGAACTAGATTTTTTTTGCAAAAAGTTTTTAGAAAAAAACCCTATACTAACATGTCTCCATGTATTTCAACAAGGTTTTTATGAAAAATTTAAGCAAACAACAGTTTTGCAAGGACTTAACCCATGTAACTTTCAAAGCACATAAATTTTACTGAAAAACCTTCAAAAAAATGTTCGAAAAACACGACACACGGCTCGGTTTTAACAAGGATGAGAGCCAAAGCTCTGATACCACTTGTAGGTCCACTTGCGGAGGATCTAGTTAACCTTATCCTTGTTATACGACAAACCCGCAAGTGCGGAATCCAAACGGGTAAGTTAAACCAAGCAACGAACACAAGATACAAGAAAAGATTCAATGATAAAGCACAATTGTATAACTTCAGCAGAGTTTGTTTACAAGTTAATACAAGATAAAACCTCTAAACTCAGCTGCTGTATTCTTACTGTGTTCTCAGTGTGCTCTCTATCTATGTGTTTGTTACTGCAAGCCTTTATATAGAAACCTTATCCACAACTCAACGAAGAACCTATTGGGCCCAACATGAAACCCACGAAAAACTAACACCCACGAAGAACCAGGGGTTCTTCGGCCATGAGAGGTTCTTCGCATGGGGGGTTCTTCGTATGTATAGTTCTTCGTCCCTGAGGTTTTTCGTGGAAAGCATGATGATAAGGTATCTTGGTTCTTCGACCATGCATGACCTACGAAAGACTAGGTCTTTCGTCCAACTATGATGAGGTTCTTCGTTGATTATGTCTGGTTCTTCATGGATGGATGCAACATGCAGATACAATCTTGCAGACACATATATACACATCAAACAATACACCCAGCATCTATCAGATTGCACTCTCGCAACTATTTACATCACGTACAAAGATAAAGTCATTCCGAATCAAGACGGAGGATATCGTGCTTCAGTCTTCACTCTGTAACGTAGTTGAACCGAACCGAGTTGCGTCCACATAATATGCATCAACAGTTATATTCACATATCATAAAGGATTTCATTTTGATGAATTATTTGTATAACCTTGAATTAAAGTAATTATATAACTTTCAAATGCAATATAAAAGTGTTATGACATGCATAGTTAAATGCTTAATTAAACAAATGAGTTTTGTTATAAGTTTCATATTGTGTTGGTTATTAGTGTTCATAATTATTATGTCAAGTACGTTTCACGAATGGTCACCAGATCATATTACATTAGTGATCATTTCTTTAAATACATTACAGGTTTGGTCTTCGCTTTTTACCTATCATAACACGTTTGGTCATTTTCAATAACCAATGTTAACAGTTTTGTTAAATATGTGAAATGACAGTCTCACCATTTTATTGAAAGGAAAAACACAAAAAAATATATAAAGCCTCGACACCCTTCTTATTATTCGATGCACCTTATTCAACACCCTACCATCCCACAAATGAAAACCTACTATCTTACATTTCCTCATCCTCGATCGCTCCCCCTTCTCCGTCGCTCGCCTCATGTCCACTAGGGATTATGAATCACCTACGATTTCTAAGTAGGGGTGGCAAAAAAACCCGATAATGACGGGTTTTGTTAGGGGCTAGATTTTAATTATAATGGATCCCATATTCTGAGACGTCGTATAGATAAGTTATCCTTAGCGGATAGTGCAGGGATTCAGAGGATCAAGGATCCTTATTATTTCTTATGGTTTCTAACAATTGTTCTCCATATTTTCTTAGTTTATGTGTAGGATAGCGACGTGGTGGACTGAGTCTAAGCTGGAATCTCATTGAGAATTCTTTACAAGGCTGCACATGCTTATTCCATAACGGTCATGGGGAGGGGACATGGGTCAAGCAAGTTTTTCGGACTTAGTTGTTATTGTTATTAAAAAAGGGTTGATCAAGTGTTATTAGATATATTCTTACTTTTGCATACACACACTACGAGCAGAAGCTTACAAACACTCTTAGCAATCAATCATTGTACGACACTTGATCAACATCCGAATTTGTAATCATTTTCATTGTTCAATATAGTTGGTGGTCGATAGTTTTCACCACCCGAGGTTTTTATGCCGGCGATCTACTAGTGATTAAGGGCTTTTCTTCGTATAATTCATCGTGTATTAGCTTTATTTATCGTTCATTATTTGTTTCATTCGATCAAGCACTCTACCTCAGAAACAACTTTGGTTACATTATCCTTAAACAGATTTTTGACCAAAACAATTTGGTGCCAACTGTGGGGCAAGTGGTGCTTCAATTCTAAAATTTTCTATACATTTTTGCTTATTTTCATCAATTCCATAACACTATGGCCTCTCAAGGAAAATCCGTATGTAGGTAAACACCATATTTCAACTTCATATTTTATTTTGCGATTATATTTATGTTACTATGTTTCGGACATTTAGTTGTCGATTAAAAAATATTGCTTATTTTTTTACACTTTACCAATTATCGATAATTGTATTGAGGTGCTTTCATGGTAACATTTTGCGAGACAAATATACTTATCAAGCCTTATTCGTTACACATTATTCATTTTTAAAAAAATATATATAATTATGTTTAATAAAACATTAAATATCCGAACCGTGACTATTCACGGATGATAAACTAGTGAACTTTATAAATTATTATTCTATATAAACAATTTGGGTATGATCTTAGGAATGCCATCCACATTTAGGGCATCTACACCACTTATGCCTCCAGTTACTACCATCGATCACCACCGCTCCAGTCACCTACCAACTTTGATCACCACCGCTTTGTCCCAAATCAACATCAGCGACATAACCACCGCCAAATCGAAAGCCCGCTGCTTTATCTACTTCGTCAACCACAACCCTAGCGATGGTTTTCGTCTTAGATTAGCACTCAAACAGGTACGCTCCAAATCAATATTACAAACAAGTATTGATAAAAAATGGGTTTTATTATTGCTATGATTATTAGCCATGTAATAGTCATATGTTATGAATATTGTTAGTGTGTGCTATGTTGAAGATCAATAGGATGCAGCTTTGTATTTAACATCATTTTTAGTGTTAATGATTTTACTTATATGAATTTGAGGATGATCTACTGCAGCCCTTTGTGTTTCTATGCGAACCCTTGTGTTTTTGCACGAGCCTTTGTGGTGATTATACTATTGAAGAACAATAGGATGCACCTTTGTGTTTAACATCATTATTCGTGTTTGAAACAAATTGAATTTGAGTCTGATACATCAATTTATTGGAACACAACCCAGTTACATCCATGACGTCCCTGTGGTGTTAGGTTATTCGTGGTGAGTCATAATCGGTGACAGTTACGGCTCCGGAGTTGCCGGTGTGGTCGGTGGTGATGGAGCATGGTGGTGACAATTGTTCGGATTGGTCGTTAGACTCTAACGTGGTGGTGGAGGAGACTTCTTTTGAAGATTTGGGGACAGGGCCAACCTGATGCGTGTAAGAAGCCTGTGTGGAATAGGTTTTCTAATGGAGTCATGGAAGTGGTTAGTCCGGTTATGGGTGCGGCTTGGCCTGCGCTTGGTGAGTGGACTAAACCGACGCTTAAGTCATCTTTGTCGTAGTCATTAAAAGCGCTTTCTGATGGTTCATCACTCCCTGCATGACAGGTTGTAGTTTTACTTTAGTATTTTATAATTGATTGTTTTACTTCAGGAATTTGGCAAATTGAATACATTGAATGCACTTACTTTTGTATATAGATGAAAATTTGAATTAAAATATGTCTGTGCATAGTTGCAGATGTATAAGTTTAAGATACTTATGTATTACATTGCTCATATCTTAGTTAATAGGTTGCTTACAATGTGAATTAGCCGATTTGTTTACGGGTTTAAACCTTTATTTTAGATATGATTATTGTTTACATCGTAGATTTGCAGGTTACAAGGTGTACTGGGTACTCTCCATCACATAAACATGCAAATATAAATATTTTGAATTCTACTTCAGCTACAAATCATGTTTGTAACTAACATTATCTACCTAACTAAAAGAAATGAAATACTCCGCCGCATCGCGACGGGTTAAACTCTAGTTTATAAATAAAATGGGAAAACTTTCTCTGCCAAGTAATTGCTTTTCCAAGAATACCCCATCACAAAACACCCATCATTTTATTTTGAGTTAAATGTTTGGTTGGTCCCTGTGGTTTGCAAAAATTTCATACTTGGTCCTAGTGGTTTACTAATTACACGTGTGGTCCCAAAAGTTGTTAAAAAATGAACTCGGTTGGTCCCCTGGCCTAACCTCTGTTAAATTTCTCAGTTAACTATGTGTGAAATGACTATATTACCCTTGAACAATTAAAAGAAATAAAAAAAATATATACCTCTACCACCAACACCAAACATCCGACCAAACTTCCCCCCCCCCCCCCCTCTCTCTCTCTCTGTAAAATCCACCTCCACCTCAAACCCACCACCACCTCCACCTCCAATTCCACTGTCAACCCACCACCACCACCTCTACCACCGTCATGTCACCTTATTTTTCGGGATGAACTCAAACTGCCTCAACCTTGTCACCGCTGCCATGACTCGGAACCACCTGAAGTCACCCATGTTGCCACTCAGTTCTAGTACCGCAGAATTCAAACCCCAAACCTCACTGTCAAATTTGATTTGAACCCCAGCCTCCCAACCGTCACCGATGGAGAATGAACGGCAACTGTAGACGGCTCTGCGTCGGACCATCAAAAAACTACCCTCGCTTTCTAAATCGGTACAACCTCCATATATCGTCATCTGGGAATTGTAGAATCACCTGTGTCGCGACTCGGGAGGGGCAGCTCCGGTGCACCATCGTTGGACGTGGTTGCCGACGAGTTTCGGTGTGATTCGGACGAGTTTCGGTGTGATTCGGTGTGTCGTTTGAACTTTCGGACAATTATTCATCAATTTCGCTTAAGGATTAGTTGAGTTCGGTTGAAATTTTGATAAATTTTGACAAAGTTTCGATATAATTCATTGATATTCGGTGATTTTTAGTTCGAGTTCTATATATTTTGAAGATTTCAAACAGTTTGTCACTGATTTCAAATTGAGTTTCAGTTGGAAATTATCAGTTTTGAACACTTTACAATTGATTTTCGTTGGTTTCAGCTCGAGTTTTTTTTCAACGAGATCAGCTAGGAGGTAGAGAGAGAGAGAAGACTGGACTGAAAAAGAGGAGGATGAAGAATATGGTGGTGGTGTAGGTAGTTGCAGGTTGTGGTGGGCTGTGAAGGTGGAGGATGTGATGGTGTTAGAGTTTTTTTAGACAGAGAGGATGAAGAAGATGAGTAGTGGGCCATCTTCTTTATATATTTCTTTTATTTCTTTTAATTGTTCAGGGGTAGTACAGTCATTTCACACATAACTGAGAAATTTAACAGAGGTTAGGTCAGGGGACCAACCGAGTTTATTTTTGACAACTTTTGAGACCACGCGTGTAATTAGTAAACCACTAGGACCAAGTATGAAATTTTTGTAAACCACAAGGACCAACCAAGCATTTAACTCTTTTGTTTTCAAACCATCATTAATATCAAAAACCGTCACTCTCTCTACACTATTACAAAACCAACACCATCACCAAAACAATCACCTCCACAAAACCACCATCGACACCAGAGGACCACCTTCTAACCGTCACACCAAAAGTGGCCGACAGCCACCACCACCACCACCTGAATATGGAAGGCGAAAACAGTTGTATGGACACAAAAACCGTTGACACCATAGCCACCATCACCTCCCATAATTTGTGATAAAACAAAAGCTAGATGCATAAATAAGCAGACTACATTCATTATTCCTTTCTCTACACATTTCTTTCGGTGAACACAACAACTGTCACAACATTGCTGCCGCCACTCCACCTCCACCACCACACGCTTTTCGATCACCATTGCCGCCATAATATTGTCTTCAAACTAGGGCTGGCAATAGATATCTGTATAAGATACGATTAAACCTGTTTACTGAAAAAGTATATTATTTGGTTTTTTACCTTTTTAAAAATAAATAGAATTAGGCGGTTATGATTTATCATTTCTTCTCCTTGATACATAAAACATACAAATGTGTTATTAACATTAGATATAAAGTAGTTAAACAAGTTGTATTCATGTTTAATACTTGTGTTATTCGCGTCGTCAGAGACCTGTTAAACCTGATAAGACACGATTTACCAGCCCTATTTCAAACCGCCAACCTTACCCGAAATCACCAGATCTGTCGTACCGCCGATTTAAGTTGAAACCACCACCACCGTCGTCATCTCATCTTTAAACCACCATCGACCCCGGCATCTCTTCTTCAAACCACAATCAGGGTGTAGGGAGTGGTTAGACACTTGAAAGTGGTAAACTTTAAAATCAACCAATGAGAGTGTACCATGTCAAAGTGGTAAACTATGCTCAAAAGTGTTGGCAATGGTTAGACACTTCATGAATTGGTAAACTATTTAAAAAAAAGGAAAAATGTGTGATTGGTTGGGATGGCATGGACCCCACCACATGTAACAACCCGACTTTCCAAGTCAAAGTCAAAGTCAAGATCTTACCCAGATCTGTTATCTCTTGCTTAATTATTGATTAATTACCTTGCACTCTCGAGATTCAATATATGGGTTAACGATACTCTAAAACTATGTTTTACAACGCATACTATTTTAAACGCATTTGATCGCACATTACATCGCATGTTTATACTAAACGCTATCACAACCAACACAACGCAAACTCGAAACGTAGTTATTAGTATTGATCTATGTGTGTGTTATTATGTGCCTTACTTGTGTGTGCTTTATATATGTTTCGTGATGTTACTTGCAAATGCAATCGCAACTCTATCACAATGCAATCTCATCGCAAACTCGAAACGCATATTTACTTTTATGCTTTTTATGTGTTATGTTATTTGTGTAACTACTTGTTTAATGCTATCGCAACGTCCAC
Organism: Helianthus tuberosus; assembly: GCA_030545235.1. Lineage (NCBI taxonomy): Eukaryota > Viridiplantae > Streptophyta > Magnoliopsida > Asterales > Asteraceae > Helianthus > Helianthus tuberosus. Next base: position 193,179,471 of record CM060424.1, read on the forward strand.
TCGCAACTCTCTTAAACTCAACGCAACGCTTATCGCACGAAATGAAAGTCGGAAAACCAACTCGCACAAGGCGTCTGATCGAATGACCCTTCGATCGAATGGCCATCCGTCTGGATGACCATCCGATCGGATGGCCATCCGATCGACTGGCCATCCGACCCAAACTTCCACCGCCTTACTCCTCACTCTTACACTATAAATACCCGCCTGTCACATCACTATTCATCGATGTGACAGCTCCATTCGACCAGCAAGCTCCCAACTTGTCCTCAGCACTATTTCACTCGATTCAAGGCTTTTCGGTAAGCATTTCCACTCAAATCTTGTACAATCATCATCACTACACACTTTCTCATCATCTTCTCCACTGAAATCACTGATTTTCCACCATGAAATCACCTGGTTTGGACTGCTTGAAGGTGACGTCATCAGGGTTTCTTATGTAAACTATTGTGTGGCATCATCTCATCAAGATTCGTTCAGATCTAAAGGATTTCTACACTATTTTATACAAACATCATAAGATTAAAAGAGTTGAAAGATGTTTTCATACTTTTCTTCAACATTCATTATCTTTTACACTCATCTACTCAAAATCGATGGAATCTAGAGTCATTCGGGTTCTCTACTCATTCTTTAGTTGAGAACCGGCTTGAATACATATTCTACCGAAGAGATGACCGGATAACGAGTTAAACATGAAACTTCACCAAAAGAACAGTGAGAACGCTCCGATGGGGTGATTCCCATCCGATCGAATGAGCTGACCTTGGTGTGCTTTTCGTTGTTTGACACGTCATCACGCCGTCCCCGTTAAACCTCAAACTTTTAACATAGAAATTTTACAAATTTTACAAAACAGCAGGTTGCCCACTCGAGTGGCCATCCGATCGGATGACCATCCGATCGAATGACTACTCGACCAGGTGACTTGTCCTTTAAACTATTTCTTGTTCAAAACGATCTGATTCAAACTTCAAACGTCTCAAACGAATAGCCATCCGATCGAATGGCCATCCGTCCGGATGACCATCCGACCGGATGACTTGGTAACTATGTTTTCAATTGTTAAAATGCTACAACGAAAACTTCAAAAGTTTCCAAACACTTACAAACACTCACTCACATTCGAATGGATACCCGTTCGAATGGTTATCTGTCCGGATGACCATCCATTCGGATGGGTTATCCCCATTCGTCCGATTCACCACTCGACACTTTGTTACGCACCGTTCAACGCTGACTCTATCGTTCTATGCTCAGGCTAACTCCAAGCGCTCCCTTCAATCCAAGTCTGTGTTTATTTATTAAACGCACACTGTGAGTAGACTCGGACCTATTTTCTTTTAACGCACTTTTGGGTGTTAGATACGTTCGTAATATCAAAACACATCAACACACAACGCAAACACTTTTATACGCTAACCGCTCCCGTATGTTATACGTGAACTATGAATGCTTGTTACTATGCTTAGACAGTGTTACACGGTATCGTCTCTAGCAACGACAGTACTATAGTTTGGACTCGGCACCTGTCGTGGACAGGGGTTGCTAGGGATCACATCTCTTTACTTCACTTGTCTGTTGGACATGTGTCGCTCATACTCTATAACGCAGTCTCATGATTAAGTGTGAACATAGTTTCGATAGTACTTGCATTGCCCGTTACGTAACACATGTTGGTTATGCGTAAACGCTTTCGCTATACTATATACTATGCAAACTTGTGTACTCACATTTACACTATGTGTATTGACTTTATTTTAACGCATGTGACAGGTTGATTAGGATGCTATGCTTGTTATGATGTGATGAACGAAGTAGGTGGTCTAGAAACAAACTAAATAAATCTGAGTTGTCGGAACAGCCTATTTGTTTTTGAGACAATTATCTGTAATGACTGTTTATGCTTTATATGTTAATGGTATGGGACGTTAACGCTAAATATATTGTCACTAATAGTTGTTATGGATTCTCTTGAACAATCTGTTTCACTCAGTGCCACGCCCCGATGTTTCCGCCATCGGTTGGGATGTGACAGATTGGTATCAGAGCCATAACTATAGGGAACTAGGAAAGACACGACCTAGTCCGGGTTCGATGTCTTAGAAACTGACCTAGTCTATAGTCTAAGTACCAACAGACCGCCTCGTACGAACCCAGTCGGGGTTTTGCACGAGCTTACTCTTCATACTCTCGCTAAAACTACATCTTCGTGCGAACACCGCATACTACAAATTCGCGCGAAGAAGGCCTTTCCTAAGGCCGGAAACTACTTAGCTTTTCCTAAAGCTGACACAATACACACACGTTTTCGAAAACACTCGCATAACACAATCGAGTGATTGAGTCGAGATTAGGTGTGAAAACCAAGAACTCTCGATACGATCGCTCACTCTACGCGTATTTTTACTCTCAGCACGAGAATTTTGGTTGAGTCAGGAGTGAAATCCATATCTCGACGAAATTCTCCATCTGTATTCCGTTGTAATTTTGTAGAGTATCATAATTATTCTACAAATGATTTTGTAGAATAATTTTGAATTGTATGTTATTTGATAAACTTGCAGAGTAATTTTGATACACTTGTAGAGTAATTTGATAATTATCATACAAGATCAAAATTACTCTACAAAATACACCTGTAGAGTAATTTTGATAATTACCCTACAAGATCAAAGTTACTCTACAAGATCATTTTTAGAGTAATTTTGATAATTACCCTACGATCAAATAATTACGAAAATGTCACCGTGTTTTTTTGGATTTTTAATGCCTTTCGTACGATAAAGCATTTTGTACGTGAAATTAACCTTGCTTGTTTAATGATGAACAAAGAATAAGATTGTTATAATGATGAACAAAGAATAAGATTATTATTTTTGTTGCTAAGAAAACCTAGATGCAAGCACACATAATATGGAGTGGTAATTATTGGAAGTAGAGTGGAAGAACACATGCATGTGTGGCATTAGAAAATTTTGAAAAACCAAAAGTGTCCTCGACCGATCAACGCGAAGGAGGTAAATCATATGTATGTCTTAGGGTGGACGGGGCGTAAGCGGGGAGTGGGTTCGGTGACCCAAGTCCCCGCTAGGGAACACCGCCGCCATCATTCATTCACCGCGAGGGGAGTTGCCAAATCGGTGTGTTCTCACCGATTGAGGGGAGTTGCCAAATGGTGGGCCAGCCCCTTTTCTAACCAATCAAAAGATTTGTTTTCTTTTCTTTTTTTTTTTTAATAAAAAAACAAGGGGAGTTAAGAGGGGAGTGGCGCCATCAATTTAGGGTGTTAGGGGAGTTTAAGAGGGGAGTTGACGTGGCACAAGAGGATTGGTTGGGCGTAAGAGAGGGGACTCACCTCTTAGGTGAGTGCCCCTTACACCCTTAGAGTAAATCAAGTGATACATTCTTTAAACCCGACACCTTCATAACAGAATCCTATATCCTTACCACTGGAATACTATTGTGAAGATGATGGCAATTATTGGAGGTGTATGGTTGTTGGAAGAAGCTTTAGGGGTAGGTATTTGTTGTCCGATTTCTCAAAGAAGACAAAAAAGAAAAAAAAAAGCGGATGATCAGGGTTTTAAGTTTCTCAAAGAAGACAAAAAAGAAAAAAAAAAGATGATCAGGGTTTTAAGTTTTTAATATGTATCATAAAAAATGGCATTTTTATGTTAAGCTAATCATTATTGTTTCTTCTTTTATATAAAAAAAAACTAATCTGTCTATACTATATAAACAAATGAATATTTTAAAATTAAAATTAAAAAAATATATATATAGATAGGGTTTTAAGTTTTTAATAATATTTTTAATATGTATCATAAAAATTGGCATTTTTATGTTAAGCTAATCATTATAGTTTCTTCTTTTATATAAAAAAAACTAATCTGTCTATACTATATAAACAAATAAATGTTTTAAAATTAAAATTAAAAAAAATATATATAGATAGGGTTTTAAGTTTTTAATAATATTTTTAATATGTATCATAAAAATTGGCATTTTTATGTTAAGCTAATCATTATAGTTTCTTCTTTTATATAAAAAAAACTAATCTGTCTATACTATATAAACAAATGAATGTTTTAAAATTAAAATTAAAAAAATATATATAGATAATAGATTTAAACTCTTTTTATAAAATTTATTACTAAAATATTAATTACCATAGAAAATGCTTAAATCAAAATTTGAGAAAAGAAAAAACAAAAGCGGTGCTGGTGACGTAACTGATTACCGACTTTTCCGGATAAGATCGAGTTCCTTCACATCAAACCCTTATCCCGACAAACATGATTCCTCCGCCACTAAAACATTGATATTCCGATCGCCTTCAAAAACCACACCTCCTACATCTTCACCTGCCCTTCTTTAGTTTAATGTTGTTCCGATGCATCGGCCATATCTTCTAGAATAATATAAATAAGTGGCGGTCTAGATCTAGTACCCGCGAGTAGCATTTGTGGAAGAAGCTGTTCATGCTACTAAACTTTATCATCAATACTCTCCTTGCTTTTGCAAAAATCTTGTCACAGGGCCTATCTGGGTTGGTTCCGAACTCACCCTCACTCCATCATGTTATCGGCTATACCAGTTTCTCGATGTACGGATCCCAACTTGTTTCGCTGCAGGTCTTGATCTCACTTATGCTTACATCATTATTGTTAGATTGGGTTGATAGGTTTCTTTATTTGATAAAGTTTCTGTATTTTGTATAAAAAAGTGTTTTCTTTCTTCCCACTTTGGGGTTTGGTGATTTTCTCATGAACCCGGAATTTGTGTTACTAGCTCAAAGATTGTGTGTTACATGTTTAGAAGTTGCATCACGTATTCTATGAACTTTGGATGGTATTTTTGTATTTGTCACTAGGGATATTACTTTACATAGACATATCTACCTTTGTAAAGCATCAAAGGTTAAATTTGAATATTTGATTTTGTGGATTGTTTTACGGGCCAGACTTGTGGTTTATTGCTTATGGTAGGAAGCGTGCAGCAGAAGATAGCTATGTAGCATGGATACGGGTGAAGGACTGGGGTACGGGGATGATACGGGTACGGGGAACGGCAAAACTAAAAAATACAAGATACGGTTACGGTTACGGCAAAAAAATAATATTAAAAAATAAAAATATATTAAACAAAGTCCAAAAAATAAAAAATATATTAAACAAAGTCCAAAAATATACTAAACCTTAAAAACACTACATCAACCATAGGTAATTAAAACTGGTTTTAAATAATTTAGACAATGTATATATAATAACTTAATAAGTGATCACTGATATGAAATCTACTAAAAACAAAATTCATATATGATTATTAACTAAAATAAAAACTTAAAAGAAATATATATTAGAAAATATAACTTGTAGATTAGACGTTAATAATTATTAAATGTGAAAAGTATGACCATGAAGCAATATTTAACTATTCCTCTGGAGCAATGTATCAGACATAATACATCACATACATTTTTAGGGGTAAAAATGTAAATTCATGATATTATACATCTTATCCTCTTCAAACTTCATCTTCCCAACCATACTCTTTCCCAGTAAGAAAAGAAACAGAGCAGAATGCAGTGAACAAATATATTGAACAAATTGATGACATCCAATATCAAACGTGAATAAGAAGAAAAGGCCGGCCCATATTTATAAATTATAATTAAAACCCTACTTTTAATATGGAAACGTCCTCGATACTCGGAACTGTCGTCCCCATATTACCCGAATCGTTTCTTTGCCGTATCCTTATTCCCAGAAACGTCTGGTGGACGTCCCCATGGCGTTTCCGGCGCGTTTCCGTCCCCACGCCGTCCCTGGGACGGGTAATCGAGGTCAAATGGCGTCCCCATGTGGAAGTCAGCGAAACGATACATGAAGAGATTGGCAACATAGAACATGATGGGCTGAGGGTGAGTTTGGAAGCGGACCCAGGTAGGCCCTGCCACTTCATTTCTGCAAAAGCAAGGAGAGCATTGATGATAAAGCTTAGTGCAGAATGGGGAATGACAACACCTTCTTCCCCAAATGCTACTCGCGGGTAATAGTGAGCCTTGAGGTACAGTAGAGTTGCCTATAGACCATCACATATTGCTCTAGTTGTTGGAATAAGGATGTGGCCGAGAATCAAATGTGTGGCGGTAAGGAATGTGCGACGTTTGGTTTTAGTGGGTAGGCAACCAGAAAATCAAATTTGTGGATTTTAAATATCATCCCTGTAGAATTTGAATCCAGAAGGCTGGGATGTTAGAAGCTTTGTTTGTACCTTTTTCTTTTAAGAAAAATAAAGATTGCTATTACAAGAAATGTCTGTACCTTTCTCATTTTTACCATCTTATTTTACCCTAAATTTCGTTGGGTTATAACTATATATGTATAAAGTATCGTTCACAGATTAGTGCCTCTTCTGCAATCATCGACTCATAACCAAGTTCGTCGGTCTAACGATTTGTACTTCTGGCATTACGCCAAAGTTTTTGGTATCTTAGTCATTGCCCACTGGGTGTTCGATGTAACGCCAATGTGCGGGTGCTCAGAGGCATCATCAAATACTATGTAGACCATGAAGTTTTTTAAACAGAAACTGCAGCGCATTGAAATGGAACTGTAGTGAAAACTTTTGAATTTATACAAGAGACTTCATTTGAAAGTTGTAAAAGCCATGAGGCGATGTGAAACTTCAGTAAACTATGATAGGATTTACTTGCATTTTCGAAAGATCAGTGATCAATTCTATGCTTGAGATACTTACAGGTGCAAGCTTATTTAGTTTATATAATTTGCATCTGAGTAGCAATGGAAACAAAGAAAAAAAGTTTGGTTATTCAGTGGCGAAGCTTGAAAATTTCCACCGGGGGGTCGGAAGTCACCGAACCTAAAAATTCTATGTAAGTAAATTTTTTTATAAAATCGGGGGGTCGAAAATGTATATACCTAAAAATTCTACACGAAACATACATACATAACACTGCTGAGCGAAAAGTTCGGGGGGTCGAGCGCCCCTCCCGACCCCTTGAAAGCTACGCCAATGTGGTTATTGAAGATTGATGATGTGGGTAGCTCAAGCTTAATAAACTAACTATAAAAGCAATGTAGCTTAAAGGGTTCAAAGGTTAAAGGGTTTAGAAGACGACCAGGTGTAGTGAACAGCAAAAAGCATGGAACAGTGTCACGTCCCATCACACTTTACGTGTGACTTCTCCCACTCAGCTGCAAAAGAAGCACGTGAGAAGTAACATTCTTTTACCCGTAGGTTCGAAGCCTTTAACCTACCAAAAAGGGCAACCCCCTCACTGCATCACTGGATCACTAGTCAAAGGTTTCCTCTCTTGGCACACTCTTTCCCTATAAATGACCACACTTAGTCATTCAGTTAAACATAACACTATCACATTGCATGCATCAGTTCTGGGTTGAATCTCTTTCAATCCTGAATTCAAAATCAATAGAAGAGTGATTCGACCCTACGTATTGCACACGTAGGGGGACCCCGCAACCTGCGTTAGGCAAATCAAGACTCTTGAACCCTTTTGCCTAACCAATCTACCCGCTATTCTTGGTCTTACATTTGTTGTAGCAACAAGTTGGCACCCACCGTGGGGCTACGCCACTAAGTTTATCTTAAAAGACCAGTAGTGTAGCTCCAACTTTATCAAGTTCATCATGTCTGAAAACCAATCTCTGGGTGAGGTGAATCAAGTACCACGTACTTTGACACCTAGTGCTAGCCAAACTCCACCGGCTATACTCACCTCATTCTCTACTCCGGGAAGTACTCCAACTAGAGCCACATATCCTGATTTCTCTTCCTTTCAGACGCCAACCCCATCTTGTTCAGAGGTTCCTTCCCCTCAAATCGGTGCAACAAGCACACCGACGCATTGATTTGACACCTGATGGGGTAACAAACAACTTTCTACAGTTGAGATCTCTTCTCAACCAATACGTGAGCCGAGAAAGAGATAAATGAGTAAGAATCAGACTGGATTATGACGAGTCTGAGCCCTCATTGTCACCTGGGCCACCTCTGCCTCCTTTTGTAAGCTCACAACCTACCACATTCAGAAACGAAGCTGGTCCTAGTCACCTTCCACCAAATCCACGTCCATATGTTGTCGCAAGATCAGATCTAACCATTTTTCCTTTGTTCACCTCCCAACCGATTGCAACTGGTGCACTGTTGGGACATGAGATAACTTTGGATCAATTATTACAGTCACCAGCTTCAAGTCTTCCCCCTCCTGTGTCCACAACATGGGAGCAAGCCTTGTCTGTTCTCCCCCGGCTCGAAGTACAGTCATGAGTACCCTTATAGGGATGAACTACATGGCTATACCCGAAAGCCTTCAAAGCTTCAACCTGATGCCACAAATGATGGTTCAAATGATGGCACATTTCCCGTGGCAACACTTCGTCAATCAAGTGTTGACTACTCAAGGAAATGCAAACAATAATCCGGCTTCAAGGGCAGAAAAAGATCTTGCTAAGCCGTACAAGCCTAGAAATTTGTCTTGTTTTTCCCAATAAATTTGCGACTATGATTTTCAAACCTGGATTAAGATGTTGATGTGCGTGAAGTGTGTTATGGTTTTAATGTTTATTTTAAGCCCTTTTACACTTTTTTAGCCAAGTTTTAAATTTATAAAACACGATATTTACTAACACTAAACACACATATGGGCAAGTGCACCCATCGTGAGCGTAGTATAGTGTTGGTAAGATACCGAGGTCGTCCAAGGACACAAGAGCTTTTAGTACCGGTTTATCCTCAACGTCTAATCAAATCAAAAAGTTAGAAAAAAGGTTTTAAACTAGAAAAATAAAAGCTAACTAAAATGCTGAAAATAAAAATAAAAATAAAAACAGATAGACAAGATGAATCACTTGGTTCCGACTCGTGTATAGTGTAACCTTTGATTATTTCCGCACTTTTGCACTTTTTAAGAGATTATCTTAGTTATTGTAGTAGGCCCCTCTTTTGAAGGTGACGTTACCCTCAACCCAGTAGTTTGAGTCAGCAAGGATACAATCCTAAAGGGTCGGATTATTGAAAGATAATTAATTAAGTTATTAATGCAAATTATGGTAGGCCCCTCTTTTGAAGGTGACGTTACCCTCGGCTAAGTAGTCTGAGTCAGCAGGGATACAGTCCTAAATAGCCGGGTTATAGTATTAATAGTAGCTTACATATGAGGGGGTCAAAGAGTTTGGACCCCCGCCATCCAATGCCGTTAAGTATTGAAGGAGGTCCTACTAAATTTGACCCAGGTCCTTGCAGGATCTATACACTGAACAAGGCAAGACTTTTACCAAACCGTTCCCTTAACCCCCGATCAGGTAGCCAACATACCTCCATATAGACCGTGGAGATATGAATGATGAAAATCTTTTATTTTATATAGACAGTAAAATAATGCCAAGACACCACGGACAAACGATAAGGAAAAATCACCTTCAACATAAGAAACTAGTTATTAAAGTCATTAATACATAACCAAGTAAAAAGTGCGAAAAGATTAAAAATAAAAAGTATTACACTAGACACTTTGTCTTCACCAAGTGATGTAAGAGACTTAGGCAAACATGGCCTTGATTGTCAAGAACTCTTACGATCAATCTTGGATCCCGAGACGATTAACACACTCTATGATGGACAATGGATGATGGTGGTGGATGATGGTGTTATGGTGGTGGTGGGTGGTGGGTGAAGTGTGAGAGAGGTGGTGTGCCAATGGATGGTTTAAGCTTGAGCCAAGCACTCCTATTTATAGGCTGAACAGAAGCTCGGGCACGGCCCCGTGTCCAGTGGGCACGGCCCCGTGTCCACATCCTTCTCTTTCTTCATTTATTGCAGCTTGTCTGTATTAGTTGACCACGCCCCCGTGTCCGCTGAGCACGACCCCGTGTGCAGAAGCATATCTGTACTATCAAGATTTGCCTGGATTTCGCGAATCTTATAGTTGACCACGGCCCCGTGTCCGCTGAGCACGGCCCCGTGGTGGGCAATGGAAGCTTCTACCACTTTGTCTTTTCTGCTGACACTTGGGCACGCCCCTGTGCTCACTGAGCACGGGGCGTGTTCAGTATTCTGTCTTCTTGTTTTGCTTGGGAAGATGCTGTTGTGGGGTCGGGCATGTCACGTTTGTTCCTTTTCTTGTATTTATGCAGGATTTAGCTGCCTTTTTGCTTCTTTTGTTAATTTGAGCTCATTTAATCCTGAAAATACAAAAGGAAGACAAAAGCACACTTTTTCCAACATTAGTACTAAAAAAGGGTTACTTTTATGCCACAATTGATGTAATTTATATGTTGCATTATCAATGTCATCCCACATAAGAACGTATGATGGAACCGAAGATCCCGAAGACCACCTCCAAATCTTTACTGGGGCTGCAAGGATCGAAAAGTGGTCTAATGCCGAGTGCAGCCTTATGTTCATGCACACCCTTGTAGGGTCTGCCCTGATTTGGTTCAATGACCTGCCAGACAGAAGCATTCGAACCTTTGATGACCTAAGCAAAGTTTCTTGGCTAACTTTTCGCAGCAACGGAGGTAGGTTAAGGATGCAACAGTGATTTTTCAAATCAAGCAAAGGGACGATTAAAGCCTTAGAGATTTCATCGAAAGGTACAAGAAAGAAGGGTTAACATACGTGGGTACTGGCGAAAAGATGAGGATGGCAAGCTTCATGAATGCTATCACCTCTAAGTACCTCACTAAAGACTTCAACAAGTGCCTACCCAAGACCCTTGAAGAGGCACTTGAAAGTGCTGAAGCTCACATCCGAGGGGAGGAAGCCGTTGATATCAAGGAACAAAGAAAGAGGGGTCCCAGTTGGAGGAGTAACAGCCCGAATAGGAAGAGAAGCAACTATGGTTCCTATGACAAACGTTCCAGAGGTTCAGATCCAAGAAGGTCTAAAGGTAGGAACCCTCCAAGCAGGGAAAAAACTGTGAACTTCACAGCCTTAACCAAAACTCCACAAGAAATCCTTTGTAACGATCCTAAATAAACCGACACCCTCGAATTATTTCCGACACCCTACTATATTTTAAAATATCCCAAAATGTCCCAAAATACACCCCATACGTGAAAACGGGCCTCAAATATATTAAATAGTATTAAAAATAATTAAAAACTAAAAATTTAAGTTGAGGCGGGGCGCGTAAGCCACACCTCAACTTTACGCGGGCCGCGAGAGGGTGAAAGGTGGCTGAACCCTGGGCCGCCACGTGGCCCAACACATGTCGAGCCTAGTTGATGATCCGGATAGGCTACGCATTGACCTGGGGTCAACGCGGGCCGCGTAAGCCCTGTGCTTGTGTTACGCGGGCCGCGAGGGAACCAGTTTCAGCAACTATATAAAGGAGCCTTCGGGTTCAACCAGAAATCGTTCAAAATTCTTTCTCAATCTCAAATTCTGATATTAGGCATAATACGCGGGTATTATATCCCCCTAATTAGCGAGGTTCTGCTCCGTTGTAAGTATTATAACCCCTGGATACGTATTAGATATGCTGCCCGATTGATCTAGGGTTCCGTAAAGGCTGTCGTGGTTCTGCCCGACGTAGTCATTGGAATGCCGTCTCGGGGAGGGTATTACTAATGTTAAAATGGGTTATTGTACTAACACGTGTGCATTTGTGTAAATTATAGATTGTCACCAGGAAACCCTTAAGGATAATCTAAGACAGCAATGTGAGTAATCTCCTTTTTGTAAACAGTTTTTACAAAACCTTAAATATTTTACAATGCAATTTAGCAGTGATTGAGTCTTTGTAATTCTTCAATTACTGTCGGTATTATGTGGTTTTGTATACACTACTTGATAATCTTCACAACTGGACAATGGGTTAGCCAATGTGTGATATGACCATAGCCACAGATCCGGTCGAGTGGCAAGTACTGAATGAGTAATTGTGTAGATATAAACATTGTAATCGCCCTCAATACTGTTAAGTTTAAATTAAATTAATGTTTCTTGATTAAACTGGGATTCACTCACCAGTATTTCCCACTGACAAATGTTTTTAAAACGCGTTTCAGGTAACACAATGTGACAACCAATTAGTAAAAAGCCAGCTGGATAGCACTGACGGCTTGGAAAAATGTGGCTATAAAAGTTACCTAAAATATGATTTTTTAAATTCAATAAAGTAGGGTTTATCCCTATAAACATGTTGTAATAAGAAACTTGGGTTTACCCATGTGATTATAAATACAAAATATGGTGGTTTTACTCTGATAAAATATTTCCTAACTACGGTCCTGATGTAATTTCCGCTGCCAAATTAATAAACTGATACCACCACCACTGAGTTCGCGTCCGCCCGTTCCCGGGACAGATAAGGGATCGGGGGTTGCGACAGAAGGTGGTATCAGAGCCATGCCACTGGTCTAAGCCAAAGAAGTGTTTTGCTGACACTTAAATTTTAAAATTCTGTGTTAGTAAATAACTTATGTGATTATATATTTTATGTTATTTGACTATTTGTTAGTCTACAGTATGGGTAAGCAAAGAATTTCGGACATCTATCGTCAATTAGATAGTTCACCAAAAGATAAGGGAACCTCATTTCAACCAAATTCCTCATGATACTTAGCAGATACTAAGGAAGGAATATTTATTCGTAAGGCACAGTCTGAGAAACCATTTACCACTAAGAAAAGAAGTTGGATTATTAGAAAAAGTTAAGAGAAAATAAAGAAGTCACAACCAAAATGAGTAATGATTAATAAGGAAACTCTGGAAATAGGTAATAACCCACCATGGGAAGATAAATTAGATGAACAATGGGCAAATCTCTAAATGTTAGCCACTATAGCAGTAAATACTAACTTATATTAATAATTGAACCATCAATCCAGTACCAGCACCCATGCCACCTATGAGCCAGAAAACTTTAAAGGAACTTTGCCTATTAAATAAACAACCTAGTCAAGAAAGGAGATAGAATAAACCTTACATAAAAGCATGTTAAGCATAATATTCCTAGATAGACTAAAATAAGTTACGGATGCATAACCACTAGTATATTTTGAATTTCAGTTGTAAATTGTAATATATATATATATATATATATATATATATATATATATATATATATATAAATCGCAATATTTCGTTTTACTCAATCTGTTTGTATAATTGTATTAGATATTCGTCTGTGATAATTAATACTTGATAAATGTTCGGATGAACAACGAAGTAAATCAGGAAAAACCAGAATAATGAGAATAATGGAAACTTAAACACCAATACCTAGTAGCACAAAGAAATCTAAATGTCGTAGTATAAGCTTTAAAATAAAGCTAATTAATTGTATAGATAAATTGTGATGGATATTGGTATGCCATAAGGATGGAAAGAAAATATTGTAACCTAGTCAGAGACTAGGGCTGTTCATGAGCCGAGCCAGGCCAAGCTCGGGCTCGGCTCGATTATAAACCGAGCGGGCTCGGCTCGGCTCGGATTTGAAACCGAGCTGAAAATCTAAGCTCGGGCTCGGCTTGGTTTTAAACCGAGCTAGCTCGGCTCGGCTTGGTTTGGCTCGATTTTATTTAAAAAAAAACTAATATATACCTCTTAAAATTTAATAGCCTAAAATATTATTCAATAATTTAAAAGAATATATTCAAAATAAGTTCAACCTAATACAATTCAAACCAAAATCAAGTTTAACAATGCAAAATAAGTTTTAATTTCAATAAAATACAGTATTAGTTCATTAATATGGTAATCAATCTTCAAATATGCCATAAATATCAAATTACAAACCTATATACATGTAAATAATAATCAGTTTTTTTGTAATATATTATAATGTATATAAAATTAAAACTTATTATAAGTAAAATAATTCGAGCTAAACCGAGCCGAGCTACAAAGCGAGCCGAACCGAGCCAGCTCGGCTCGTTACGAGCCGAGCCGAGCTAGGCTCACTTTCTAACCGAGCCGAGCCGGCTCGGCTCACTTTTAAACCGAGCCAAATCGAGCGAGCTTTTTCCGAGCTAAATCCGAGCGAGCCGCGAGCTTTTTGAACAACCCTATCAGAGACAAATATCAAAACAACCAATTATTATTTATCGTTTGATGACTTTGAATGCACAGAGTTTTTTGACGAAAGTCAAGAGACGTACAAAATTTCTACAAAACTATTCCTTAAACTATAAAGATTTCTACATAAGAGTTGTTGAATAACTTGAATTTATGTCACCAAGTGTAAGAAAATGACATTTTGCTTCAAATAAAATCAAAATAGAAAATGTGCACCTTGATATCGAAAGTGTGTAAAAATCTTTCAAGCCTCGTGCATGTTAGTAAAACAAAGGCAGCTCCACTTCATTGAGTATACAAAGCATAGCCTCGTGCATGTTAGTAAAACAAAGGCAGCTCCACTTCATTGAGTATACAAAGCATAAGTCAAACTCTTGAATTATTTATATCAAACTTTTGAGTCACTCACTCTAAAATCGTCGTCACTTGGTGACAGTGTAATTAAGAAAATTCAATATATTATTTTGTGTACTTTATATCACCAAGCTAAAGTTAATTTATAAGATTAACATTACTTTATCAAACCATTCATATGGAAACGAGTTTAATACATAGAGCCGAACTAAGAGGAAATGGGTAAAAGTCATAACTCAACAACAATTTCAAGTATAAAACGCTAAACAATTTTTCATCGTGAGTTGGAAGACGAGTTATCTTCAAGAGATTCACGTTTATGAGAGTGGAGAGTAACATACACATAGAACTCTAAAGTTTTCATGATATTCTCGATATCTCATATCGGGTTATACACCTTGGGCTAAGGTACAAATCTTATTGTGAGACATTTTTGATATCGTGATTCCTTGTTCTAATACATACAGCAATAATTGTGACTAGGGCTGTAAACGAATCTAACGAACGTGTTCGTTCATTAATCATTAAGGAATAAGTATGTTCATGAACTGTTCACGATGACTTACCGAATGAGATTTCTTGTTCATATTCGTTCATTAAGGAAATGAACGTGTCTATGAACTGTTTACGAACACTTACCAAACGCAAATGAACTCAAACAAATCGAATGAACGTGTTGGTTCATTAATCATTAAGGAATAAGTATGTTCATGAACTGTTCGAATGAGATTTCTTGTTTATGTTCGTTCATTAAGGAAATGAACGTGTCTGTGAACTGTTTACGAACACTTACCAAACACAAATGAACTCAAACAAATGTTCATCAGCATAAATAAACACAAACAACGTTATTGAACACAGATGTATACACACGAACATATATTCTTTTGAAATAAAATATGCATTTTTCAACACAAAGATTAAATGAATCCACCAAAAAGTAAATAATCACTCAACATATTTATCTAAACACTGTTGATATAATTATCAGAAACATAATTAACACAGAAATAAGAAGTTTGTCAATAAACTGAAATTGAAATGGTCAAGTAAGTGATCTTGGAGGAGACATATAGTATAAATAGGGTTTCAAATTTTTATACATTAAAAACAATAAAACATAAATACAACATATAAAAACCTTTAAATAAACGAATACAAATGAACATAAACGAGTAAACATAAAAGAACCCGTTATGTTCACGAACAAACACAACCTCCGTTCACGTTCATTTGTTTAACTTAGTTAATGAAATTTCTTATTCATGTTCATAATTTATGAAATGAACGAACATAAACGAACTTCTAGCCGAATGGTTCACGAACTATTTGCTAAACATAACTAGAAAAGTGCAAATATGATAAATATGCAATAACAATTGGCCACTGTTATATCTTGTTTATTTGTATTACTCGATTCTAGAATATGATCTATCATGAGAATACTAATTTCCATGTTTCTTGATACAAGCTATAATGAATAATGAACATTTGTGATTCTAAGTATGGGAAATACAATGATAATTACCTCTCCGACAAGGCTAGGTATGATGTGGTAAACACTCCAGCTTGTCCGGGTAAGATGAGGATACCTCTCTGGTGAAACCGGGTGAGATGGGGTATATGTTAATAAAATCACTCCAGCGATGTCTGCCCTATTTTGAGAACATAAACATGTTATACATATTGACCTTATGAATAAGGCATATATGAAATATATGATTATATAGATATGTATATCTATAAGAAAATTCGAAAGCCTTAATAATTAACCCTTAAGGATAAATCATGAACATGTATGAATTTAGATTTATCAGAAATCTCTCGTGTGTATATCTATAAATTCTGATGATAAACATTATTTCGTTTGATCATCAATCTATACGACAAGATGAACGGCAGTAACTCTTTAAAGTTGAAATGCCATCACAAGTATAAGAATTCCCCTTGCATTACTATGAGAAACCTGTAATTAAATTTAGCTACGGTGACTAAAGCAACTAAGAAAATGCTAGAGCATTTGTTCTAACTGCAGAAGAAACAAGGATGATCCCGGATGTGATCACTGGTACGTTTTTAGTTAATGATGTTTTTGCTAAAGTATTATTTAACTCTGGTGCGAACCAAAGTTTTATTAATACTTCATTTTGCAAATTACTCAATCAACCATTAACTAAACTCCCACAAGCATGTCTAGTAGAGACAGCAAATGGAGAAACTGTTAGGATTTCTGAAATTTTACAGAGAGCAAGAATAGAAATTTTAAATCAAAAGTTTATTGCAAACATTTACCCAATGAATCTGGCAGGATTTAACGTTGTATTAGGAATGGATTGGTTAATAGCCAATAAAGCCAATATTTGATGTGATCAAAAGTCAATTCAAGTAAATTCACCAAAGGGTGAAAAGATCACAATTAAAGGAGATAAACCATCTACTAAATTCATCTCTGTGATGAAAACTGCAAGCTATATAAGAAAATGATCATTAGTGTATTTGAATTC
The DNA here is from genome assembly GCA_030545235.1 of Helianthus tuberosus. Classification (NCBI taxonomy): domain Eukaryota; kingdom Viridiplantae; phylum Streptophyta; class Magnoliopsida; order Asterales; family Asteraceae; genus Helianthus; species Helianthus tuberosus. The sequence goes on from CM060424.1 coordinate 193,196,402, forward strand.
CATAATCACTAACACTAAAGGAAAGGAATTAAAAGACATTCCAGTAGTATCTCAGTTTTCAGATGTATTTCCAGAAGAATTACCAGGACTACCGCCGGACAGAGAAGTTAAATTCAGAATTCACCTGCTACCAGGAACGACACCGATTGCCAAAGCACCTTACCGTTTGGCACCCGCCGAAATGCAGGAGCTAAAGAAATAGTTAGACGAATTATTAGAGAAGGGATTCATACAGCCAAGTTCGTCGCCATGGGGAGCGCCGATACTGTTCGTTAAAAAGAAGGACGGATCAATGCGTATGTGCATTGACTACCGTGAATTGAACAAGGTCACGATTAAGAACCGGTATCCATTACCAAGAATCGATGATCTGTTCGATCAACTGCAAGGAGCTCGATTTTTCTCTAAAATCGATTTAAGATCAGGATATCATCAATTAAAGGTGCAGGAAGAGGACATTCCTAAGACCGCATTTAGAACAAGGTATGGTCATTATGAATTTACTGTCATGCCATTTGGTTTAACCAATGCCCCAGCCGCATTTTTGGACATGACGAACCGAATATGTAAGCCATATTTGGATAAATTCATAATTGTTTTTATAGATGATATTCTAATTTACTCTAAGAGTAAAGAGTAACCTGCAAAGCAATTGCACGCACTTTTAAGTCTATTACAAAAGGAAAAACTTTATGCTAAGTTTTCAAAATGCGAATTTTGGTTAAAAGAGGTACAGTTTCTCGGACACTTAGTAAATCATGAAGAGAATTACTCAACCCATGATTTAGAACTAGGAGCTATAATTTTTGCCCTTAAGATTTAGAGATATTACCTTTATGGTAATAAGTTTACCATATTTACTGATCATAAAAGTTTAGGGTATGTTTTCGGGCAAAAAGAATTAAATATGAGACAAAGACGTTGGATGGAATTACTTACTGATTATGATTGTGATATCCAGTATCATGAAGGAAAAGCAAATGTAGTGGCAGATGCTTTAAGCCGAAAGTATCATGAAAAGCCAAAAAGGGTACGTTCTCTTAAATTAAATCTGCAAGTAGATTTAAATGATCAAATTAGAAAAGCACAAGAATCAGTAATCAAGGAGGATACTGAAAAATTAAAAGGTATGCTAAAAGAATTAGAACAAGGAACAGATGGAATTTGGAGATTCCATAAAAAGAGAATGTGGATACCTAAATTAGGAAACCTACATCATCGTATATTAGAAAAAGCCCATAAGTATAAGTATACAATGCATCCAGGAAGTGATAAAATGTACCAGGATTTAAGGAAAAATTTCTGGTGGATAGGAATGAAAAAGGACATAGCAGCGTATGTTTCTAAATGTTTAACCTGTTCACAAGTTAAAGCTGAACATCAGAAACCCTCAGGTTTGTTACAACAATTAGAAATGCCAGTGTGAAAATGAGAATTGATAACAATGGATTTTGTTACTAAATTACCCAAAACAAGGAAAGGTAATGATACAATCTGGGTGATTGTAGATAGACTAACCAAGTCAGCTCATTTCCTACCAATGAAAGAAACTTTCAGTATGGAACAGTTAGCTAAATTATATGTAAATGAAATTGTTTCATTACATGGAATACCTTTATCGATTGTTTCTAATAGGGATAGTCGTTTTACCTCTCATTTTTGGTCAAGTTTCCAAAAGGCAATGCAAAAATTGGATCTTTTTTATGAGTATTCAACAAAACCCATAAATATGTCACCCAATTTAACAAAACCTACAAACAATTTGAACAAATATTTATAAAAATTGGTTCTTTTTTATGAGTTTTAACAGTTCTTTCAAGATTGTGTCATGCGAAGAGGATTGATGATGAGAATATTAGGAGCCCTAATCTTGCGTCTCTCAACATCAACAGATTTACTCCGGCGCCGACATCATTGTAGATGCGTCAACAACATCCTTGCGTCTCTCAACAGAAACATATTTGGTGACGGGACGGGTTTGTGGGTGCGACATCATTGAGGAAACCGATGGAGGTGTGTAACGCAGATAACTTTCTCATTGGGTTTCTGTATGAAACTGATGTAAAAGGTAATTTGGTGGTTATGGTGGTGGAGGTAGGGGGTAGCTGGTGATTATGGTGGTAAAGGTGGTGGTAGCTGGTGCTTTTATGGTGGTCAGGTGGTGTTCCCTGAAGAAGAAGGTAGTTCTTGAGAGAGAGATTGAGTTATATGTTAAAAGTTTTATTGTTCAAATTTATTAAAGATAAATAAATGAGTAAAATTACCAATATACCCTCATGTGCTAGGCACATGTCATACTTAACTGAAAATTTTAACCAGGTTAGGGCTAAAGGATGTAGAGTGTAATGGGTTTTCCAAATAAAGGACTATGATTGTAATTATTGAAGTTAAAGGCTATCCACTGCAACCCGCTACAAACATAAAGGACGAAAAGTGTAATTTATCCTTCTTTTAAAATGATTTTAAACTTTAAATTCCTTTTTTTATAGTTTTTATAAAATAATTTGTTATTTAAATATTATTATAAATTTGTTTATAACAGTTTATAAAATAGAAGAATTTCTTAGTAATTATATTATACGATTAATAACTCGAAAAGTTTACAGAAAATATAGTGTTGTTACACTCTCCCGTACTTTAAGAAAAGAGTAAATTACAAGTTTTGTCATTTATCTATATACCATTTTTCAGGTGGTGTTCTTTGCCGCAAAAGTTGACGAGTTCTGTTCTTTATGTTTCAAAATCTTGCATTGTACGTCCTTTAAGCCTAACTCAGTAAAATTTATGTTTCAAAATCTTGCACGGAAATCTTAGTTTATTAGCATATTCTCTTTTTTTGTGAATTCACTTTATTTTATATGCAATTCATTTGGGATCAAATTGATAATAAAATGTGAAATGTATATCAGTTACTTCGAATATAGAAGCTGCTAAAATGACTAAAACAAACTAGTAGATATTGTGTTTTCATTTTTCTATTAGTTGGTTAAAACCCATAGTTATACGAAATATAACACTGAAAGGAAAATTCCTAATTAGAACGTAGATCACAAAATAAATATTTCTTTTTCATAAAATCAAATCTATGTTTTTTTTTTTTTTGAAAGGTGAACTTCTTAATGTACGTAAACAATATTTCACATATGTAAAAACCTTAAAGAATAAAATTGAAAATTAAAGGCAGTTTAAAATGGTAGGAATGAAATTGAAAATTAAATGCAGTGTATATCTGCAATTATACCACGGCCGGTGCCCAGTGAACACGCCCCGTGGTCAGCATTCTGTTCCTTTTTGTTACTAGCACTCTGATCACGGGGCCGTGCCCGGAAAACACGGGCCTATGGCCAGGTTCCCAGTAACACAAAATCTTGTTTTTAACACGCTTTTACACATTCGAATCAAACTAAAAACTTATTTTTTGACACATTGAGGACAATGTGTAATTTATGTGTGGGGGGAAGCTAAAACCATGAATCTTACAAGTCTTAATAATAAGCCATACACAAAACTCGTATTGGAATCGCTAATCACCCCAAATATTTTCAATTTTTTTTCATTTTTTTTTTTACTTGTCTCGGTTTAATTTGGGAATAACAAGTTCTAAAAAGGTTATGTTTTTACAAATTTACAACCGATAGCGTCGTGATAAAAAGAACCAAATAAGAACATTATAAAAAGGCATGACAAATCTTTTTAAAATTTGTATATATATATATATATATACTTGTTCACACTATAAACTCATTCCCACAATAAGTGAGTTTTGAGCCTTTATTGAGCATACATGCATACAACTTTAAACTAAATCCTCATTTTCGTTTCTTGTGTGAATAGCCGCTTGGTTCTTACGACTCTAGAACTTGCCACGACGATACATTCCCGATCCTTACCAACTTGAACCCAAGTAAGTAAATGATAGAGGCATTAGGACTAACTTTTTTTCAAAACCATTGTTTTCCTTCTTTTCCCTCCCCTACTTAAAATCCCCTAGTTAACCCTTTAAGCCTAAACATTTTCGTTTCAAAACCCGTAAAACAAACACCCATTATCCACCAAAACCTTTTTCCTTTCAAACCCATTTGTTTTAGTAAAAATGTCGGTTATCTTGTGACAAAAAAAATAGAATTTTGCAATAACCAAACAAGTTCCTCAAAATTCTTGTAATGTCACAAAAACAAAATTTTTTTACGACAACCGACCCTTTTTACGTTTTTCGCCATTTCGCTAACTACTAACCCAAAAACCACCTACCCTTATCCCAAGACTAACCCTTTCCAAAGTCATCTTGATATTTACAACGGTTTATAGTTTAAAAGTAGAAGTAAGTCCCATACCGGAATCGAGTGTTTTCACAAAAATACACATTCGGGCGAGTGTTGAGTGATCTCCGTGAGGTATGTGAACTAGTATATAAATAAGTAGAATTTTAAAAAGTCATGTTATGCCAAAATAAATAATTTTTCTTAACAAGTTGTTCTAAATAAATCATGACGAATAAGATTGTAAATAAAATAAAAACAAAATTAAATAAACATCTTGGATTCCCGACACTCAAGATAAGCCACAAAACTTCTTCTCTACCTATTCCATTTGGGTGTGTAAGCCACATTTAAAGAGTTTTGCTTAAGGACAAGCAAAGATTCAAGTGTGGGGGTATTTGATGTGTACAAAATGCAACATATAAATTACATCAGTAGAGGCATAAAACCAACCCTTTTTTAGTACTAATGTTTGAAAAAACACGTTTCTTTCTTCCTTTTGAATTTACAGGACCAAATGAGCTTAAAAGAACAAAAAGAAACAAATAAGCAGCAAAAAACAAACATAAATACAAGAAGAAGGAATAACGTGACATGCTCAACCCCTCGGCAGCATCTCCCAAGACAAAAACAAGAAAACAGAAGCTGACCACGGGGCCGTGCCCAGCCAGGCATGGGTCATGGTCAGACCTCACACATAAAGACAAGACCAGCAGAAGCTTCTACGCCCACCACAGGGCCGTTCCCAGCTCACCATGGGGCGTGGTCAACTCACAGATTTGCAGAATCTTGATAGTACAGCGAAGAGTTGACCACGAAGCCGTGTCCAGAAGCCACGAGGTCGTGTAGGGCCCTCTGCTGACAGCTGCAATTAATGAAAGAAGAGAAGGAGCTGGCCACGGGCCGTGCCCAATGGACACGGGGCCGTGCCCGAGGTACTGTTCTGACTATAAATAGGGGTGCTTGGTTCACTTCAAAGGCATCCCTTGGCAAACCACTTCTCTCTCACTTTGCCACTATTCCACCACCACTACAACACCAACACCCACCACCATCATCCATCTATCATCTTTAGAGTGTGTAGTCTCGGGATCAAAGATTGATAGTAAGAGTTCTTGTTAATCAAAGGCTATGCTTGGCTAATCTCTTACATCACTTGGTGAATATAAGTCTTTAATGTATTACTTTTGATTTTTAATCTTTGGGCACTTTTTAATTAGGTATGTATTAATGACTTTAATAACTAGTTTCTTATGTTGAAAGTGAATTTTCCTAACCATTTCTTCATGATGTCATTGATTTGCTCATTCGTGTCTTTAGGGTCTATATAAAGCACGTTAACTACTTGGAAGGGGGTTAGAAGGGTGGTTTGGTAAAGTTCTTGTCTCGTTCAGTGTATAGATCCTGCGAGGACTTGGTTCAAGTTTACTAGGACCTCCTTCAATACCCCAAAGGTATTGGATGGCGGGGGTGCGAATAGCTTGAACCCATCATATGTAAACTACTATTAAAATATTAAACCGGCTTCTTGGGATTGTATCCTTGCTAACTCAAACCACTTAGCCGAGGGTAACGTCACCTTCAAAAGAGGAGCCTACCACTTTTCACATTAATAACTTATTTAATTATGTTTCAATATTCTGACCCCTTTACGATTGTATCCCTGCTGGCTCAAACCATTGGGTTGAGGGTAACGTCACCTTCAAAAGAGGGGCCTACTACTATAACTAAGATAATTTTTAAAATGTCTGAAAGTGCGAAAATCATCAAAGGGTACATTAAAGAGGAGTTGGATCCAAGTATTCTATCTTGTATATTTGTTTTTCATTATATTTATCTTTTAATTTTTAGATTTCTTTTCATGTTTAAAAACTTTTATCAAAAATTTAGACCGATTAGACGTTGACAATAAACCGGTATTAAAAGCTCTTGTGTCCTTGGACGACCTCGGTACCTTACCAACACTATACTACGCCCGCGATGGGTGCACTTGCCCTAGTGTGTGTTTAGTGTTAGTACAATATCGTGTTTTATAAACTTAAAACTTGACTAATGCGTAAAACGAACTTAAAATATTAATAAAATCATATTACGCTTCACGCACACCAAGATTTTTTGGCGCCGTTGTCGGGGACACAAGGATTTTAAGAAAGTTTAAAATCAACGGCCAAATTATTTTTAGCAATTTTTCTTTTTTTTAGGATTTTTCTCAATTTTTAGCAAATTCTACGCTTTCTGCAGGCTGCAGCACGGGGCCCGTGTCCATCCAGCACGCCTAGGACTGGCAATTCTGACACAAACACGATAACACGACACGAACCTACACGAAGTTTACGGGTTTCTTGTTTAACCTTAACAGGTTTCGTGTCTAAACAGGTCAACACGATAAAACCTGTTTAAATTTCGTGTCTAAACAGGTTAAAACCCGTTAACCTGTTAAGACCTGTTTATAATATGTGGGGTGGGGTGGGGACATGTGGAGTCAGAAGGGTATACCCAAAATTTTGAAATCCATTCCTTCACTTCACGCTCCAATAACCAAACCCTAAATTTCCTAATTCAGTCGCCGCTCACTTTCAATTTCATCACTTCAGTATCACCGGTGGCCATCGTTCTTCACTTTAGTATTACCCGCGGCCTTCGGCGTCAACATCAACGGCCATTCTTTCACTTCACGTCTATTCCGGCATCGTTCATCTATTTCGGTGTCGTTCTACCATGTAAGAGACACAGGTATTTTGTCAAGTAGTTCAGATATTTTGTCAAAAACATTACCGTCGTATCACCGACTTGTTTTTTCCTTGAGGTTTTTGTTTTATTCGTTGGACTCGGTCCTTGGTTACCGATGTGTGTATATATTGATGATGTTTTCATAAAAGTCTATTTTGTTGTAGTGAATTTATTATCAGTTAAGAATTTATGCATATACTAAAATATCTTCACTAACTAGTATTTTTGTCATGTCTAATTGTTTATCAGTGAAGTCGAACTTTTGTGATTCAGATATGATCTTTGCATATATGAATCTTTACAGGAAGATGATGGGTTTGGTGATTGGTCTGTTGTTCATTAACCAGGTTACTTAATCGCTAATTTCAATTATGGAATAACAGGTCATGTTCGTGTCTTCACAGGTCGTGTTCGTGTCTTAACAAGTCGTGTTTGTGTCTGAAAAAGGTCATATGATATGTTGATAACATTTTCGTGTCTTAACAGGTCATTTCGTGTAACCTGTTTATTAACAGGTTCGTGTTCGTGTTTGGAAAATTTGACACGATAAGATTTCGTATCGTGTTCGTGTTTACAGGTTTCGTGTTTGTGTCTTATCGTGTTCTTGTCTTAACAGATCGGGTTGACCCGATATGCCAGCCCTAAGCACGCCCCCGTGTCCAATAAACAGTAGCAACAATTCTGTTTTAAGTCAGACAGTAGCTGACCACGGGGCCCGTGGCCACCCAACACGACCCCGTGTCCAATCACCAGTTACTGAAAACAGTACCGTAAGATCCCGACGGTTGGTAAATTCTGACAAAAGCATGGACGATATTGATTATTTTTACTTTCGCCACTCTTACGGTGAGTGGTGTCAACTATGTGGTAGATTTCATCAAGATTTAGAATGTTACATTCTAAAATTTGATCTCCATTTCCTAGTAGACCCATCGTTTTACTGTAATAATCACCTTAAGATGGGCAAAAGTAAAAACGATCACTATTACCCGCCCGAATACCCTCAACCATCCCTTCCAACCGACATAACCTCCAATGAATTATGTCAAATGGAAGAAAGGATTCTCCGAAAATTAAAGGAAATAGAGCTTATGGTGAAAATGAGGTATTCATCACAAGACAAAAATCAAGGAGAAATGTTGGGATCACATTCGGATATAACCAACATCGATGCTATCCCAAGTACCTCAACCTCTTGTGAAAGCAATAACGATAGTCGTCCCTTTGTCGATTGTACCGTGAAGGACTCTCCATCGGCCCCCACCGATGTGCTCATAGACCTAAGCGATTCGACATATACCTTCTTTAACAAGAGCCCGAATGAGGGGAATAAAGGTTTGTTTCGCCCACCGGTAAGTAGTTTAGGTTTTACCCTTTCCGATAACCTCTTGCGTTGTTGCATAAAACTGAGGCAACTAAGGTACATTCGGCACTTCGGTGTTGTTCCCTCCAGCAAGAAACCACCTGATCCGAATAAAAACCTTGAAAATAATATAGACGTTACTTCATAAAACTCTAGCCACGGGGCCGTGCTCAGGTCAACACGCCCCGTGCCCACCTAAAAGTTCCACCACGGGGCCATGGTAAACAAACACGCCCCGTGCTCACAATACGAACAAAATTGTCTGACCCATCTCTGACCACGAGCCCGTGTCTAGCCAGCACGGGGCCGTGGTCAGTGTGCTGTCACTTTCTATAAAGTCAGCCTTGGGGCAGCATGTTTGGACTCATTACAAAGACAAAGATCTGCCCTGATTTGCACAAATACCTAAACTGATATATTTTTTAAAAAGGTTTCACTCAAACCATCTTGTCTTTGCACATTTGTCAATTTCCTTCTTCTCCAAAGCTCTCCCACCTCCATTAAAGCTTGAAGCTTCATAACTTCAAGCTTTATCTAAGTAATTGCAAGGTTTTTAATCAAGAAGACTTAATAAACATAAGCTTTACAACACTATTTTGAGTTATTTATGTTCAAAAATTGTTTTAAAACACAGAAAAATAATTTAAAACAATGAGTTTCTGGATTCAAGAATCTTGCAGAGGTGTCACCATGGGGCCATGCCCAGCAGGCATGGGGACGTGGCTGGGAGTTTCATCTTCATCTTTTTGAGATTTTCGTCTTGTTTTCTTAGTATGGCAAGCCAAAACAGCGAGACATCATTAACCAACTCAAGAAACAGTCGAAGAGGAAGAAGACCATCAATCGAAGCTACCCTCGTCCGCTATGTGTATGCATTAAGGGAAGCCATCGACGAAATGACATCGGTGGAGTAGATCCTCATCGACCGTATCAACTACTTGACGGTGGTACTAGAGAATAGCTTCCAAGAAATCAACCTTTTGCACCAAAGGTTGAACATTCTTGCTATGCTACCCATGGAACCAATATTCCCACAAGAGGATTGGAACCTTGCGCAAGAAGTTGTTGACCCAACCGGATGGGATGACCTTCCCCAACCTCCTTAAGACACTCTACACGAGGTTCCAGTCACTATCGCACCTCCCCCACAAAATGTTGTGGATGATGAGCCCATCCTCTTTCTCCCTCGGGAGATTGAGGAGATGCTCAACGACATTTGTGGAGCACCCTCCGGAGTGAAGCTCTAAAAATTCACTACTCTCCGAAAAATTATTTTCGGGTTTTTGTTGTTTCGACATGTGAAATCCTGGGTAGAGCTTCCTTGTGGTTTTAAAATTTCTTGCATATTAGGACCTATCTATCTAATTCTAGGACTTTTTTTTCATTTCTAGGACCGTTTGTATCTCGCACTCTAATATATTATGGTTTAAGTTATTGTGTGGTGTTTGGATCTTATATAATGGCTTAACAAATGAGAAAAGATGAAAACTAACAAAGGGACGTTAAAATCGCACCCCATGCACGTAAACAGTGCCTTCCGACAACTTTTTCAGTTTCCCAGCATGTGCAGCACGGGGCCGTGCCCAACCCAACACGCCCCGTGCCTGGAGCTCTGCAGAAAAACTTTTGGTCAGGTAACTGACCAGGGCCCGTGCCCAGTGGACACGCCCCGTGGTCAGTCTTATGTTCATTTTTGTTACTTGCACTCTGACCACGGGGCCGTGCCCGGACCACACGGGCCCATGGCCAGGTTCCCAGTAACACAAAATCTTGTTTTTAACACGATTTTACACATTCGAATCAACCTAAAAACTTATTTTTGGACACATTGAGGACAATGTGTAATTTAAGTGTGTGTGGGGGGGGGGGGGGAAGCTAAAACCTTGAATCTTGCAAGTCCTAATAACAAGCCTTACACAAAACTCGTATTAGAACCGCTAATCACCCCAAATCTTTTCAAAAAAATTTCATTTTTTTTACTTGTCTTGGTTTAATTTGGGAATAACAAGTTCTAAAAAGGTTATGTTTTTCAAATTTACAACCGATAGCGTCGTGATAAAAAGAACCAAGTAAGAACATTATAAAAATGCATAACAAATCTTTTTAAAATTTGTATATATATACTTGTTCACACTATAAACCCATTCCGACAATAAGTGAGTTTTGAGCCTTTATTGAGCATACATGCATACATCTTTAAACTAAATGCTCATTTTCGTTTATTGTGTGAATAACCGCTTGGTTCTTACAACTTTAGAACTTGCCAAGATGATACATTCCCGTTCCTTACCAACTTGAACCCAAGTAAGTAAATGATGGAGGCATTAGGACTAACTTTTTTTTTTCAAAACCATTGTTTTCCTTCTTTTTCCTCCCTTACCTAAAATCCCCTAGTTAACCCCTTTGAGCCTAAAACTTTTTCGTTTCAAAATCCGTAAAACAAACACCCAGTACCCACCAAAACCTGTTTCCTTTCAAATCCATTTGTTTTAGTAAAAAGCTCGGTTATCTTGTGACAAAAAAATAGAATTTTGCAATAACCAAACAAGTTCCTCAAAAATCTTGTTTGAATATGCTTAGTTTGAATAAATGTCACAAAACAAAAAAGTTTTACGACAACTGACGTTTTTTATGCTTTTCGCCATTTCGCTAACTACTAACCCAAAAACCACCTACCCTTAGCTCAAGTCTAACCCTTTCCAAAGTCCTCTTGATATTTACAACGGTTTATAGTTAAATAGGAGGAGGTTTGATCGTTTGGCAAGCATATGGTAGAAGTAAGTCTCATACCGGAATCGAGTGTTTTCACAAAAATACACCTTCGGTCGAGTGTTGAGCGATCTCCCGTGAGGTATGTGAACTAGTATATATAAATAAATAGAATTTTAAAAAGGCATGTTATGCCCAAATAAATAATTTTTCTAAACAAGTTGTTCTAAATAAATCATGACGAATAGGATTGTAAATAAAATAAAAACAAAATTAAATAAAGATCTTGGATTCCTGACACTCAAGATAAGCCACAAAACTTCTTCTCTACCTATTCCATTTGGGTGTGTAAGCCACATTTAAAGAGTTTTTTCTTGAGGACAAGCAAAGATTCAAGTGTGTGGGTATTTGATGTGTGCAAAATGCAACATATAAATTACATCAATAGAGGCATAAAACCAACCCTTTTTAGTACTAATGTTGGAAAAGCACGTTTCTTTCTTCCTTTTGAATTTACAGGACCAAATGAGCTTAAAAGAACAAAAGGAACAAATAAGCAGCCAAAAACCAACATAAATACAAGAAGAAGGAATAACGTGACATGCCCAACCCCTCGGCAGCATCTTCCAAAACAAAAACATGAAAACAGAAGCTGACCACGGGGCCGTGCCCAGCCAGGCATGGGCTGTGGTCAGACCTCACACATAAAGACAAGACTAGCAGAAGCTTCTACGCCCACCATGAGGCCGTGCCCAGCTCACCATGGACCGTGGTTAACTCTCAGATTTGCAGAATTTTGATAGTACTGCGAAGAGTTGACCACGGGGCTGTGTCCAGAAGCCACGGGGTCGTGTGGGGTTCTCTGCTGACAGCTGCAATTAATGAAGGAAGAGAAGGAGCTGGCCACGGGTCGTGCCTAATGGACACGAGGCCGTGGCCAGGGTACTGTTCTGACTATAAATAGGGGTGCTGGGTTCACTTCAAAGGCATCCCTTGGCAAACCACTTCTCCCTCACTTTGCCACCATTCCACCACCACTACAACACCAACACCCACCACCATCATCCATCTATCATCTTTATAGTTTGTAGTAGTCTCAGGATAGAAGATTGATAGTACGAGTTCTTGTCAATCAAAGGCCATGGTTGGCTAATCTCTTACATCACTTGGTGAAGACAAGTCTATTACTTTTGATTTTTAATCTTTCGGCACTTTTTAATTGGGTATATATTAATGACTTTAATAACTAGTTTCTTATGTTGAAAGTGAATTTTCCTAACCATTTCTTCATGATGTCATTGATTTGCTCATTCGTGTCTTTACGGTCTATATAAAGCACGTTAACTACTGGAAGGGGGTTAGAAGGGTGGTTTGGTAAAGTTCTTGTCTCGTTCAGTGTATAGATCCTGCGAGGACTTGGTTCAAGCTTACTAGGACCTCCTTCAATACCCCAAAGGTATTGGATGGTGGGGGTGTGAATAGCTTGAACCCCTCATCTGTAAACTACTATTAAAACATTAAACCGGCTTCTTGGGATTGTATCTTTGCTTACTCAAACCACTTAGACGAGGGTAACGTCACCTTTAAAAGAGGGGCCTACCACTTTTCGCATTAATAACTTATTTAATTATCTTTCAATATTCTGACCTTTTGGGATTGTATCCCTGCTGACTAAAACCACTGGGTTGAGGGTAGCGTCACCTTCAAAAGAGGGGCCTACTAGTATAACTAAGATAATCTCATAAAAAGTCCGAAAGTGCGAAAATCATCAAAGGGTACATTAAAAAGGAGTTGGATCCAAGTGATTCTATCTTGTCTATTTGTTTTTCATTATATTTATCTTTTAATTTTTAGATTTGTTTTCATGTTTAAAAACTTTTATCAAAAATTTAGACCGATTAGACGTTGACAATAAACCGGTATTAAAAGCTCTTGTGTTCTTGGACGACCTCGGTATCTTACCAAAACTATACAACGCTCGCGATAGGTGCATGATGTGTGTAAAATGCAACATATAAATTACATCAATTGAGGCATAAAACTAACCCTTTTTAGTACTAATGTTGGAAAAAGTGTGCTTTTGTCTTCCTTTTGTATTTTCAGGATTAAATGAGCGTAAATGATCAAAAGAAGCAAATATGCAGCAAAATCTAACATAATTACAAGAAAAGGAATAAACGTGGCATGCCCGACCCCTCGACAGCATCTTCCCAAGCAAAAACAAGTGAACAGAAGGCAGACCACGGCCCCGTGCCCAGCAGACACGGGGGCATGGTAAGATGTCTGCAGAAAGGACAAAGCTATAGAAGCTTCTATTCCCGACACGGGGGCGTGCCCAGCTCAACACAGCCGTGGTCAACGCTAAGATTCGTAGAATCCAAGCAAATCTTGATAGTACAGATGAGCTTCTGCACACGGGGCCATGCCCAGAAAACACGGGGGCGTGTGGAGCTAATGCAGACAAATTGCAATTAATGAAGAAAGAGAAAGTGGATGGACATGGGGCCGTGCCCAATGGACACGGGGCCGTGTCCGGGCTTCTGTGCAGGCTATAAATAGAGGTGCTTGGTTCACTTCAAAGGCATCCCTTGGCAAACCACCTCTCTCCCACTTCACCCATACTCCATCACCATCACAACTCACATCCACCACCATCATCCATCATCCATCATAAAGTGTGTGTAGTAGTCTCGGGATCCAAGATTGATAGTAAGAGTTCTTGACAATCAAAGGCCATGTTTGCCTAAGTCTCTTACATCACTTGGTGAAGACAAACATTTAGTGTAATACTTTTGATTTTTAATCTTTTCGCACTTTTTATTTGGTTTTGTATTAATGACTTTAATAACTAGTTTCTTATGTTGAAGGTGAAACTTCCTAATCATTTGTCCGTGGTGTCTTGGTGTTATTTTACTGTCTATATAAAATAAAACAAGAGACGGCTCCTCCACCAAATCAAGAGCCTACCAAGAATCCCCCGGTACCGTACCCCGGTCGGTTACTTCGCCAAAAGACCGATGAACAATTCACAAAATTCATAAATTTACTAAAACAATTGCATGTTAATATTCCATTTGTCGAAGTCCTAACTCAAATGCCTAAATATTCAAAATTTATAAGGAACTTCCTCACTCACAAAAGGAAAATCGAATCATTGCAATTAGTTAATTTAAGCGAAGAATGCTCCCCCTTGCTACTCAACAAACTCCCACAAAAGAAGATCGATCCCGGAAGCTTCACCATCCCTTTTTCGATTGAGGGATCACCCATACGCAATGCACTAGCCGATCTCGGGGCTAGTATCAACCTCATGCCCGCATCAATGTTCGACCAACTCAGACTAGGGAAAGCAAGTCCTACAAAAATGAGCATACAACTCGCCGATAGGTCCATTAAATATCCACAAGGTGTCGCCGAAAATCTATTGGTAAAAGTCGGAGACTTTGTCTTCCCGGCCGACTTTGTCATACTAGATTTGGAGGAAGATATCGAAGTACCACTCATCTTTGGGAGGCCATTCCTAGCTACGACCCACGCAATGGTAGACATGAATGGTGGGACACTAACATTGAGGGTTGAGGACAAGGAAATGAAGTTTGGGGTTGGGAAAAGAGTAGAAGACGACGACCCGATCAATTACATGAAAGTCATAGACTCAAGTTTGGATGATTCTCTCCGATGGTGCAACATGGGATGCAAAACATCCCACTTGGGTAACATATGACTGACTTTGGGTCTAGCCAAGGACCCTTATAAACGTGGCGCACCACAGAGGCATTCCGCGGAACTATCCTTAGTTTTAGTTTAGATTAACTTTTATGCTTTCTAGTTTAGTTTTAATTTTCAGGAATAAAACACAATCGGGATGATGGAAGTTACTAAGGGAAACTTGAACCTACACCCCATGCACAAAAAACAGAGCCTCCTGACAATTTTTCTTCATTACAGCAAGTTCAGCACGGGGCCGTGCTCAGCCAGCATGCCCCGTGCTCAAGGATCTGTAGAAAATGCCTAGTTCAGGTAACTGGACATGGGGCCGTGTTCACTGAACACACCCCCGTGCCCAGCCTTCTGTAAACTATGATACTGGCAATCTGAACACGGGGCCGTGCCCGGATCAACACGGGTCCGTGTCTAGACGCCCAGTAACATAAATTTTTGTTTTTAAACACATTTTTACACATTCAGTCAATCTAAAAACTTATTTTTGGGACACATTGAGGACAATGTCTAATTTAAGTGTGGGGGGATGCTAAAACCTTGAATTTTGCAAGTCCTAATAACAAGCCTTACACAAAACTCTATTGGAACCGCTAATCACCCTAAATTTTTTCAAAAACTTTTCATTTTTTTTACTTGTCTTGGTTTAATTTGGGAATAACAAGTTCCAAAAAGATTATATTTTTACAAATTTACAACCAATAACGTCGTGATAAAAAGAACCAACATAAGAAAATTATGAAACGGCATGACAAATCTAGTTAAAATTTGATTATATATACTTGATCACATTATAAACCCATTCCCACAAAAAGTGAGTTTTGAGCCTTTATTGAGCATACAAATACACATCTTTAGATTAAATGCTCATCTTTCGTTTCTTGTGTGAATAGCCGCTTGGTTCCTTACAACTCTAGAACTTGTCATGACGATACATTCCCGGTCCTTAAGAAACTTAAACCCAAGTAAGTAAATGATGGAGACATTTGGACTAACCCTTTTTCTTTTCAACACCATTATTTTTTATTTTTTTTACCACCTACCCAAAATCCCCCTAGTTAACCCCTTTGAGCCTAAACCTTTTCGTTTCTAAACCCACAAAACAAACACCCTTTACCCACCAAAACCTTTTTATTTTTAAACCCTTTATTTTAGTAAAAAGCTCGATCTTCATGTGACATTCCTTATGGAAAAAAAAAAGAAGTCTAGCAATAAACAAACAAGTTCCTCAAAAGAAACTTTGTTTGAAAATGCTTTATTTGAATAAAAGTCACACAAACAAAAAGTTTTACGATGACCAACGCTTTTTACGCTTTTAGCCCTTTTACTAACCACTAATGTAACACCTCGAAAATTCATGTCCAAAAATATATCGACACGTGTCACGGACTTTAAACATGTAAAGAATTGACTTTGAGGGACTAAAGTTGACGAACAAGGAATCTGTGTGTATAAAAGGATTCGGAGTGTCAACAATGAATAAATATACTTCACAATAGCCCCACATGATGTTTATACCCTTAAACGGATAAATCATGGATCATACGAAGCTAATTGTGAAAGAAAGTAAGGATTTACAAACTACAGGGGTTAAATGCGTCAACATGTTTAAAGTATACCTCTGAGTGACCTTTTTGCAAACCCGAAGCTTTGTAATGACTAATTATGCTCACTAGAATAAGTGATTAAAATTTCACAAGGTTCCGATAAAGTATGAGAAAGTTATGACAATATTCGTATACGGGGGGTTAAAAGCGTCAACGTTGAAATTTAAGACTTTTCGGTGATTGTATGAATAACCGGGGACTTAACAAAGTTGGTTTATGACTTGGAGTCCTTAAAAGTCAAGTTTGGGGGTTACAAGTGCAAGAAACCATGTTAAAATCAAGTTTGGGAGGACCAGGGGCCAAATAGGTCAACTTTTAAAAGTTCTGGTGAGCTGGCCTAGTCCTTACGAACCGTATGGCTGGACCCTTATGGTCCGTAAGACATGCCCAGTAACAGAAAAACTTCACAGCTGCCGGTTTCATCCTGTTACACCGCCTCAATTCACCATTTTTCGATTCAAGGGGCTTGTTTGATAGTTTTTAGGGGCCTAGGGACACTTGGGATGATCAGGAATCATCCCATAGACTATTGTGGCATGATCTTGGTGAATCTAAACTCCTATATAAGAAGCCACATGTTGCACCATTTGATCACATTCACTTGCAACTTCACAACTTCACTTCTGGAGTATTTTGGAGCTCAAGACTCATTCCTAGTGATCATTAGTCGTGCTTAGGACCTTGGTAAGTATTCTTAACCTTCCTTAATTCAGTTTTGCTTAGTTTATTAGCTTAAAGTCAAACCGTCATAATTAAGGTTTGACTTCGTCATTAATCTTAATTTGTCCAGTCAAATTACAAATTGAAAGTACTTATGAGTTGGTAATTATGTGGGCAATAAACCCTTAAAAGGGCACCCTCTGATTCTCACTCTAAGTAGGTCAATTGTCGGGTCAAACTTGATCTTAAAAAGTCAACAGGAAGCGATTTTGCACACAAACACATAATTAGCAATGTAGAAATGATGTAAACTGTTTTATCATTAACATAACTTGGTAATTAATGTAAGAACATGTCTAAACATGTTCAACTCGACAATTTTCAATTTAGGACCGGTTCGGAACCGAAAGTCGCATAAATTGACCACTGCTTTGACTTTCAGTTCTGACCCATATTAGCATGATTTAGAAATGCCTTAGAGCTTCATTAGGACCAGCTTGTATGATAGTATAACCCTCTGCGATTATACTACTTGACTCATTGATTGTCCGATGTTTCCGTTAAATGCCTAATGTTGACCAATATGCCCATTTGATCTTAAAACGAGAATTTTGGTAATGTGAGAGGACAATAATCTTTGTTACTGATTTATAAGCATGTCCCTAAAATTTCACATCAGTTGGAGGTCTAGATTAAGTGTTATGCTCAATAGCGTAATTAGAAGGCCTTTTATTAATTAAACGGCATAATTAGCGTAAAGCCTATCTAAACCAAATTTTTGGCACCAAACCTTTTACCCACTGATGTAATATAATACTTTGGGATTTTTGAAGATTTTTATTTATTTTTAAGCTGAGCATAACATAGAGTTCTAAGCTTGATTCGGTTATTGCCGGTTTTGCCCTTTTGAGCTATAAAATGAGTTTTACAAATCCTTTTGATATCAAACCTTTTTCTACTGATCTAATATGATAAATAAAATGTTTTGAGCCTTCTGGAATAATAAAAATAGCAGTTTTCCTTTGGAAACCCGGAAATGGCTCCAAACCGCCTTTTTAAGCGTTTTTAACGCATAGTATGTATCAAAACTATTTTAAACATATAAGGGTCGAAGCCTACTAATGTATTCAGTAAATTTTTATATTTTAACAGTAAGGAAAAGTTTTAAACTCAGGTTTCCGGTTTTGACCTTTTAAGCTTATGTGAAATTACCAAAATGCCCCTACTGTGCATAGAATGGTTATAATTAATAAATTTCACATATATATGATACCCTACTGTTATAACTTATTAAACTAAGTATTTTTACTGATTATATCAGACCTATAACTCAGATTACTAATTAAACTCTTTTATAACCTTTTAAATGACCAAAATGCCCTTACGGGGCATAATTTGAGTTTAAATCCGTTTTGGACATAATAGAAGATATCTTACTGATGTCACAACATATTTAAGGAATATTAACTTAGGAAACATGTATATGACTCTTATGGTTACCCGTTACGCATATTTCGCGTTCGGATCGGTTTATGTAACTAGTTTGCATAAATTGACCAAAACGGGTCAAACCTTATCATTTTTGCCTCAAAATCTAGAATGTGTTTAGTTTACCCATATTATACAAGTCTCCAAACTTGTCGGGTCTAAATCACATTCTATTCCGGTCTTCGCTTAATCATGCGTTTTGAACCGTGAACCTTTCCTTAAAACTAACCGGACTAAGTTTCAACTTAAATAAGACCCGTTAGGAATCTAATAGGTTAATAAAACCTTCGTTCCAGATTAAGAGCCCCAGTAGAAGTACCTGTGCTTACTGATTAGAATATACGGCTGAGTATAAATTGCATTGCTAGCTCAGGTAAATACTTTTAACTTATTTTCCCTATACGGGCTTGGGATACGGTATTATAATAATACCGCTTGGTCGGGTATTGAATGTTTAATCGTATTGTGGTTAAATTATTGAGGTAACCCGTTTTAATCTGTATTGTTTGAAATAAAAGCCTTTAGGGGTTAATGACCATGTCCCGGATATCCTTGGCATCATTATAATAAAATGGCCACGTCTTAAGCACGGGGTGTAGGCATACACCTGACAGTTGCATAAGGGAAACGGTATCTCACTCTCTTGTGGGCCTATACTTGTGGCGTGTCTGTTAATCTTGACTCGGTTTCTACATCGGGCCTTGAACGTATAACGAACATGTAAATCTATATACAAGATTACTTTTATATAATTATCCCAAGTTATAGAAGATATTTTTGTGCCTGGTGCATCTAAATCAATTTTCTTAAACTCTTTTTAAAATGAGTCGGTTAATTGTATTTACCAGTGTAAACTGGCGTATTTTCCAAAAAGGGTAAGTGACAGGTACTGAACGTAATTGGCTGGGAGCTCAGGGCGTTAATAGAGAATCTTGCAAGTTCTAGATGCCTAAAGTCTGCTGAATAGTTTATCTTTTATTTGATCCGCCTGTGGATCTTTTACATACCGTTTGTAATACTTTGATATTCTCATTCGGTTGTAATATAATTATCTTTTACTTCCGCTGTGCATTTAAATTGTGTTGTTTGACTATGATGATATCAACTACGTCACGATACTCCCCACCGGGCCCACCGGTAATACGTGGAAATATCGGGGTGTGACAACTAACCTAAAACCACCTACCTTTAACCCAAGCCTAACCCTTCCCCAAGTCCTCTTGATATTTACAAATGTGTATAGTTAAAAAGGAGGAGGATTGATTGCTTGGCAAGCATATGGTAGAAGTAAGTTCCATGCCGGTCTCGAGTGTTTCACAAAAATACATCTTCGGCCGAGTGTTGAGTGATCTCCCGTGAGGTATGTGAACTTGTATATAAATGGAATTTTAAAGAGGCATGTTATGCCCAAATAAGTAATTTCTCTTATGAAACGTTTTAAAAAAATCATAACGAATAGGATTGTAAATAACATAAAAATAAAACCTAATAAAGATCTTGGATTCCCGACACTCAAGACAAGCCCAAAAACTTCTCTTCTACCCATTCCATTTGTGAGTGTAAGCCACATTATAAAGAGTTTGGCTTGAGGACAAGCAAAGATTCAAGTATGGGGGTATTTGATGTGTGTAAAATGCAACATATATATTACATCAAATGAGGCATAAAACTAACATTTTTTAGTACTAATGTTGGAAAAAGTGTGCTTTTGTCTTCCTTTTGTATTTTCAGGATTAAATGAGCGTAAATGAACAAAAGAAGCAAATATGCAGCAAAATCTAACATAATTACAAGAAAAGGAATAAACGTGGCATGCCCGACCCCTCGACAGCATCTTCCCAAGCAAAAACAAGTGAACAGAAGGCTGACCACGGCCCCGTGCCCAGCGGACACGGGGGCGTGGTCAGGTGTCTGCAGAAAGGACAAAGCTATAGAAGCTTCTATTCCCGACACGGGGGCGTGCCCAGCTTAACACGGCCGTGGTCAACGCTAAGAGGCGCAAAATCCAAGCAAATCTTGATAGTACAGATACGCTTCTGCACACGGGGCCGTGCCCAGTGAACACGGGGGCGTGTTGAGCTAATGCAGACAAATTGCAATTAATGAAGAAAGAGAAAGTGGATGGACACGGGGCCGTGCCCAATGGACACGGGGCTGTGTCCGGGCTTCTGTGCAGGCTATAAATAGAGGTGCTTGGTTCACTTCAAATGTGACAACTGGCAAAAATAATGGTAATTCCGTACAACTTAAACACTTGAATTAACGTTTAATTACGTTCATTACAATTTAATTATTGCATAGGTCATATAAAGTCTAGCAATCATAGGACATGGTTATATATGTCAAACAACATTAATACAATCGCCACGTCGCGAGAAAACTGCAAACTATGTCTTAATATGTTGGCAAAATGCTGAAAGCACTATTCACCTGAACACACTATTCATGCCAGCAAGTTTCGAAAACTGTCTGAACGAGCGACGAAGGGCATGAACGCATTTCATAGATGAAACACGAATAAAAATCCCCAACTAGGGACCCTAATCACTAAAACACCTTAACTTTCCGGCAAACGCCTATAAATGCACTTTGTCCGTTTTGCGCCAAAACTGTAAACAAAATAAATTGTCCCAACACTAAAATACATCATTTTAGTGTTTGTAGAACTTGTAAATAATATTTTACACCTTAACTAAGCTTGGAGATATCACCGGAATATCCGAAACACAATCTACCGATGCTATGTCGCAAACTCACATAACTTGTTTGTTTTTTATCCGACGGACTAGTAAACAATATTCTTATCACCTTAACGCCTAAACGAAGCATCTAGTGAACTAGTGAGCGATATTTTGGCGTCGTAAATGCCTTGAATAAACGCCCTAGCATCAATGGTAAATTAAAACCATCGCACCCGGTATGATATAACATCTTTTATATAACGCCCAATATCGAACCGACGAGCGAACTAGTGGCATTTTTACCATCCAAAACCTATACCCACTAAACTAATAAACAAATTAGACTTTATTTAAAACCCTAAACTACTTTTACTACCCTAATTACCCTAATTAAGCTAATGACCAAAATATCTAGCAAATTAACCATTTATTTCACATGTTTTAAATGTTTAGAAAAAAAAATACTACCATACCACCTTCATGTTCACGACAACAAGTGGGTCCCCACCCACTTGTTTTATGTTGAAAATTTAGGACGTATATATGGTGTGTAGATATGAAGTATGGTGTGAAAAATTATAACATTATAACCCCATGTATCCATCATTTTCCCTCACATTCTTACAACACTTATGCAAACCTAAAAACCCTTTCTTTCCCCCTTTGTAATCGGCCATAACAACCACATCACTAGCCACCATTTAACACCATATATTACACCTTAATAAAGCCATTTTAAGTCATTTTAAGGAGGATTAAGGAACTTGCGAGCTTGGTGGATCACTAGGGATCACTTGGGAGCTTAATCTTCTTCTTAATCTTCATCTAAACCTTGTGCAAAGTTGTAAGACTTCATTCTACTTATTTTAAGCTTATTATAACATGTAAATTACTAAAGTACATATTAATCAAAGATTAAGACACTATTTTTTACATAAAAAGTCTACTAGTGTGTTATATTATGTGTAGATTATGTTGATTTGTGTTAGATGATGCTTATGGTTAAGTTGACTATGTTAAAGTAGGGTGTTTACAAAGATGATCTTGTGTAAATTAGGCTAGTTAGGATGATCTGCTTAGATCATAACAAGATCATCATCCATATAATACATGAACTTTATATTAAACTTGAAAATGATTTATGGCCAAAATAACTTTCGCAAGATTCCGATGTCGTCATGAGTACGTTTTACCCTACCCGTATTATGTATCAATTCATTTGATACCAACGTCGAGCTTAGCTAGTGTCTTTAGGTGTTAAGCATATACACAAATTAGAGTCATGAAAGTAAGACACACCTTACTCTATTAAGATTAGCTAATGGGGAATTAGCTGAATCAGGTAGAATCAGTAAGGGTCACTGGTTTATTCCCTATCACCCAACATTTCACATCCATTTCCTTCGATATCGGTGCCGATTTTCAACCTCATCTCCATAGAATTTAAAAATATACTTGGCCAGAGTCGAGTAAACTAGACGTCCCCTCATTCTATAGGATTGGAAAATGGTAAAATTAGTCGAGTCGGGAAAAGGTGTAAAAGGATGCACACCTAAAACTTGCAGCGTGAAATTTCACTATAGATCATTTACCCGTTCATTTGCGTAGTTTCGACATAGTGGTCGGCATGGGCTGGTTGCCCGAGAACTGGGCGGAAGTGGTTTGTCATGAGAAAACCATTTGTATTCCCCCCTACCAAAAGAAGAGACGCTTAAAGTATATGGGAACGAGCACGAGGCGCCCTTATGGATCATAAACTGCCTGAAGGCACAAGAATGCCTACGAAAAGGTTGCATAGCCTTCCTAGCCCATGTAGTTAACGAGAAAACCAAGGAGTCTAAGTTTGAAGATATACACGATATGAAGGAGTTCCTGAAGTCCTTCCTGAAGTCCTTCCTGAAGACTTGCCTGGATTGCCTCCGCAACGACACGCCGGGTTTCGCATGGAGTTGGTGCCAGGAGCCGCACCAATGGCGAAATCTCCAAACTAAGTACTCCGTCAGAAATACAACGATTATCTACAAGGCTCAAGTTTTTACTCCAAGATCGACTTGAGATCGGGATACCATCAGTTGAGAATACAAGAAGAAAGCATCCCCAAGACGGCTTTTAGAACTCGTTACGGACACTACGAGTTTCTTGTTATGCCGTTCGGCTTGACAAATTCACCGGCGGTATTCATGGACCTCATGAACCGCGTGTGTAAGCCGTATTTGGATAAGTTCGTGATCGTATTTATTGACGATATTTTAATATATTCCCGATCGAAGGAAAAACACGAGCAGCATTGCGAGCTATTTTAGAGCTTTTGAAGAAGGAACAACTCTATGCAAAGTTTTCTAAATACGAATTTTGGATTCGCAAAGTGCAATTCCTAGGACACATGGTGAACGAGAAAGGAATTCATGTCGATTCGGCTAAGATCGAGGCGATAAAGAACTGGGAAGCTCCTAAGACCCCCACCGAAGTACGACAATTCTTGGGATTAGCGGGTGACTACCGAAGATTTATAGAGAATTTCTCAAAAAATGCTCAATGGCTAACGTCCCTAACGCAAAAGGACAAGAAATTTGATTGGTGCGAGAAACAAGAGGCGGCTTTTCAGCTACTGAAAGATAAACTTTGTGACGCACCCATTTTATCCTTACCTGCCGGTACCGATGACTTCATGGTCTATTGTGATGCATCGCGTCAAGGACTCGGTTGCGTGTTGATGCAACGGGACAAAGTCATCGTGTACACGTCTCGCCAATTGAAGGTGCATGAGAAAAATTATACCACGCACGATCTTGAGCTAGGTGCGGTGGTATTCGCGTTAAAGATCTAGCGTCACTACTTATATGGTACTCGTTGTACAATCTTTACAGATCACAAGAGTTTACAACATATATTTAATCAGAAGGACTTGAATATGCGGCAACGACGATGGGTCGAATTATTGAACGATTATGACTGTGAGATCAAGTACCATCCAGGCAAGGCGAACGTTGTAGCGAACACCTTGAGCCACAAGGAACGTGCAAAACCTCTAAGGGTGCGAGCCTTAGAGATAACCATACAAACTGATCTCACCTCTCGGATTCACGATGCTCAACAAGAAGCGCTTAAGCCAGAAAATATATGAGCCGAATCCTTACGGGGAATGGAGGCACAATTGGTGCCGAAGGAGGATGGAACACTGTAGTTTATGGGATGAATTTGGGTACCATTCTTGGGCGATCTACGAACGATTATTCTGGACGAGGCTCATAAGTCAAGGTACTCTATACATCCGAGATCGGATAGGATGTACCAAGACTTAAAGGACTTTTATTGGTGGCCTAATCTTAAAGGCGATATTGCTACTTATGTTGGAAAATGCCTTACATGCGCCAAGGTTAAGGCCGAGTATCAAAAACCCTCAGGAATATTGCAACAACCCGAAATCCCCGAATGGAAATGGGAACAAATCTCGATGGACTTATTTACAAAGTTAGCCAGGACCTCGAGAGGTCACGACATGATTTGGGTAATTGTTGATTGACTTATGAAGTCTGCGCATTTCCTACCTATCTGTTAGAAGGATAACACTGCAAAGCTAGCTGACCTATATCTTAAGGAGATTGTGGCACGACACGGAGTGCCTGTTTCCATCATATCGGACCGAGATGGTCGGTTCGTGTCAAGAATTTTGCAGTCATTCTAGAAGGCCTTCGGATCAAGACTGGATCTTAGCACGGCCTTTCACCCTCAAACGGACGACCAGAGTGAACGGGCGATACAAACTTTAAAAGATATGCTACGTGCTTGTGTGATGGATTTGGGAGTAAATTGGGATACTCACTTGCCTTTAGTGGAGTTCTCATACAATAACAGTTATCACACTAGCATCCAGGCCACCCCGTTAGAGGCTTTATATGGATGAAAATGTCGGTCACCGCTATGTTGGGCGGAGACTGGAGACAAGCAACTCATTGGTCCGGAATTAATTCAGGAAACTACGGACAAATTTTTTCAGATACGAGACCGTATCAAGGTGGCTCGTGACAGACAAAAGAGCTACGCCGGCAAACGACGCAAACCATTATCCTTCGAGGTTGGAGACAAGGTTTTGTTGAAAGTCTCGCCTTGGAAGGGCGTAGCCAGATTCGGTAAGCGTGGGAAGTTGAACCCACGGTACATTGTACATTTAGAGATATTAGAGAAAATTGGAACGGTGGCTTACAATTTGAAGCTGCCAAATGAACTCAGTGGTGTACGTGACACTTTTCATGTGTCAAACTTAAAGAAAAGCCCTATTCAAGAGACTGTTGTCATCCCAGTGGACGAGATACACGTTAACGACAAACTCCAATTTACCGAAGAACCGGTTGAGATTACGGACTAGAAAGTCCACAAAAAACGGAGGAGTCGTAGGAAGTTGGTTAAAGTTCGCAGGAACTCGCGTCACGGTCCTGAGTATACGTGGGAAGGTGGGGATCAAATAAAATCCAAGTACCCTCACCTTTTTCATGACTCCCCTGCAACCGGTAACACGACTTGAATTTCGGGACGAAATTCTTCTAACGGGGGGGAGAATGTGACAACTGGCAAAAATAATGGTAATTTCGTACAACTTAAACACTTGAATTAACGTTTAATTACGTTCATTACAATTTAATTATTGCATGATTAGGTCATATAAAGTCTAGCAATCATAGGACATGGTTATATATGTCAAACAACATTAATACAATTGCCACGTCGCGAGAAAACTGCAAACTATGTCTTAATATGTTGGCAAAATGCTGAAAATACTATTCACCTGAATACACTATTCATGCCAGCAAGTTCCGAAAACTGTCTGAACGAGCGACGAAGGGCATGAACGCATTTCATAGATGAAACACGAATAAAAATCCCCAACTAGGGACCCTAATCACTAAAACACCTTAACTTTTCGGTAAACACCTATAAATGCACGTTGTCCATTCTACGCCAAAACTGTAACAAAAATAAATTGTCCGCAACACTAAAATACATCATTTTAGTGTCAGTAGAACTTGTAAATAATATTTTACACCTTAACTAAGCTTGGAGATATCACCGGAATATCCGAAACACAATCTACCGATGCTATGTCGCAAACTAACATAACTTGTCTGTTTTTTATCCAACGGACTAGTAAACAATATTCTTATTACCTTAACGCCTAAACGAAGCATCTAGTGAACTAGTGAGCGATATTTTGGCGTCGTAAACGCCTTGAATAAACGCCCTAGCATCAATGGTAAATTAAAACCATCGCTCCCGGTATGATATAACATCTTTTATATAACGCCCAATATCGAACCGACGAGCGAACTAGTGGCATTTTTACCATCCAAAACCTATACCCACTAAACTAATAAACAAATTAGACTTTATTTAAAACCCTAAACTACTTTTACTACCTTAATTACCCTAATTAAGCTAATGACCAAAATATCTAGCAAATTAACCATTTATTTCACATGTTTTAAATGTTTAGAAAAAAAAAATACTACCATACCACCTTCATGTTCACGACAACAAGTGGGCCCCCACCCACTTGTTTTATGTTGAAAATTTAGGATGTATGTATGGTGTGTAGATATGAAGTATGGTGTGAAAAATTATAATATTATAACCCCATGTATCCATCATTTTCCCTCACATTCTTACAACACTTATGCAAACCTAAAAACCCTTTCTTTCCCCTTTTGTAATCGGCCATAACAACCACATCACTAGCCACCATTTTACACCATATATTACACCATAATTAAGCCATTTTAAGTCATTTTAAGGAGGATTAAGGAACTTGCAAGCTTGGTGGATCATTAGGGATCACTTGGGAGCTTAATCTTCTTCTTAATCTTCATCTAAACCTTGTGCAAAGTTGTAAGACTTCATTCTACTTATTTTAAGCTATTATAACATGTAAATTACTAAAGTACATGTTAATCATCTTGAACAAAATATTAATCAAAGATTAAGACACTGATTTTTACATAAAAAGTCTACTAGTGTGTTATATTATGTGTAGATTATGTTGATTTGTGTTAGATGATGCTTATGGTTAAGTTGACTATGTTAAAATAGGGTGTTTACAAAGATGATCTTGTGTAAATTAGGCTAGTAAGGATGATCTAAACATTTTTATGCTTAGATCATAACAAGATCATCATCAATATAATACATGAACTTTATATTAAACTTGAAAATGATTTATGGCCAAAATAACTTTTATAAAAAAAATAAACATCATGATTTACGCTATAAAAGTGTAAAAAAAATGTGTTAATCAAGGTGATTTAAGTGAAGGTTCAAGACTCCAAAGTATGTTAAATTTATTTTTTCTAGTGAACTTGTTAAAAGATTTAATAAGTGTTATCACATTATTATTACAAATGTGATTAAAAATATATAAAGTTCAAAGATTATATGGATAATTATGTGGGAAATATTACTTGAAAAAGTTGTATTTTTTGGAACTTGATTGGGAATTGATTGTGATTATAGGCTTAAACATGAAATTAATACGTTTTTAAGACGTGGAAAACACCATAGTTTAGGGGAAACTATGGTGAAATTTTCTAAAAATCGAATCACGATTAAAAAGAGATTAACTGGGTGATTAACATGGTTAATCACGATTAGTAAACTTAAATATGATTAACGACCCTAATCATGATTATACAAACCCTAATGACGATGGTTAAGTCTTAACCATCCATGAGTTATATAAACTCAAAAAGATATTTTTATAACATAAAAGTGGGTAAAGTTAATAAATAAAACAATAAATATAATTTTTGGAAAATTATATATACATATGCTAAATACTCTATTGGTGTATGTTACTTGTATAATGTGTGTATGTATTAGTAGTAGGAGGAATACATACCAAACATAATACATACAATACTTGCAAAATATACACTTACACCAAGACGAAAAACAGGAAAGTTTAATGCGAAAATGACACTAAGTGTAATTATAAAAGTTACTAGCATAATTAGTAAAAGATTACTAAGAATGCATGAATATAAATATTGGGCTAAAGTATAAAACACTGGGCTTAAAATAACATAAATATTGGGCTGGCCCAATGTCCTAAATACATGGGCAAAGACCCATTCCATAAACACTAAATAAGCCCACTTATGATAAATAACATGGGTTAGGCCCAAATACAATTATAAAATGGGCTAAGCCCAATAACTTAAAGTCATGGGCTAGGCCCAATGACAAAATGCAAGAACTAAGTCCAATAACACAAATGGTGGGCTAAGGCCCAATGAAAAATACATGTATGTTTTTATAAAAATACATTACAAATACGGTATACCTACACGTATAAATACAGTATACCACACGTATAAATACGGTATACCTACACGTATAAATACGGCATACCTACACGTATAAATACGGCATACGTACACGTATAAATACGATATACGTATACATATAAAATATGCAAATACGTAGCGATGTACTCATAAACACTTAATGAAGCGTACACTCACAAGGGATGCCGTAGTACCTTAACATATATACGATGTTAAAAATAAATATTTTTAACTACTATATCTTGAAAAGATGTACATATACATATATATTTGTGAAACAAATATATACCTAAAACAAACGGATCATACGTATACATGTGAACGACGTTCACCAAACTTAAAAATATATATTTTGAGGAATATATATTTCATACAACAAACTTGCGTCATGCGCGGCACAAAGAAGCGATTGGACTCGGTCCACTTATACTTGTACGAGACACAAGGACTTATACGGTCTAGACCCACATATACTCGTGCGAAGCACGGATACTTACAAAAGGCGATGCCCATTCTAACACATTATGAACCCAAGAAGTGTACATATATAATAAAACGAACATACGAAACAAATGTCAACATATTTAAAATACACAAAGGTTCCAAATACAATATTGTTCAAGATGAGCAACGTGTATATAAATTAAAATAAACTCAAGTGTCTAATGAGTTAGACCACTTGTAGGCTATTACGCGCGAATTGGATACCCGAACTGCTAGCATACATACGGACGCAAACTTGTGAGTTCATGTCCCCCTTTTCTTTTAAACGTTTTCGGTTTTATAACTCTCGGGGGGAAATACATGTTACTTTGGTATGGTTAAGCTATGGAATAAATTAGTAGATCACGTACGAATAGGCTCATACTTAAAGCACCATTAATCTTGTTTAAGACCAAGGAACAAAGGGGGTAGATCTATCAGGTATAGGGCGAGCCCCACTCATGGGTCCTTGTGTGGCCACATGGAGTTTCCTTTGTTACCCTCGCCGGGTGGACCGGTACTAAATCGCTTACGGGTTGGTGGCTTCCTATATCGGCACACATATTAATGTCCTAGCTACACATTAATGATCAACATGTTCATTGACGCTTTACATACCGGATTTCGATACTTAAACTTTCAAATGTTTTACAGATTCATTTGATGCTTACGAACTTAAAACACATGAACTCGCTCAACTTTTGTTGATGTTTTCAAACTTACATGTATTTCAGGTATCTAAGTGGATCTTGGTGCAACAAATTATGAAGTTTCAAGTATATTACGAAGACGATGTCATCCGTATTTTGGAGGGTTTGATCCATATATCCCGTCTTCGAACGGGACATAGGATGCAAAACCTCGTTATTTCAAAAACTTTATTTTGAACAAGTCTAATTTGTAAAACTTATAAACTTATGTCGTCTTTTGCTACAAAACAACTTATGACTTGTATCTTTACATTATGGAATGGATGAACATCGTGTATGTTTTATATCATATAGTTTGTTTACTTACATCGTATGCTGTGGAAACTGATCAAGTCACACTACGCGCTTCCGCCTTTGACACGGGTGTGACAGGTTGGTATCAGAGCTTCGATTGTAGTGAACCAGGATTCCTTCTCGAGTCTAGTCTACAATCACTAGGATCCTTTTATGAAAACGGTTTTACAAAATGCATGGTTTTCATCGCATACACAAAGCACAATATCTACTACCCAAAACGTATTTCAAAAGTGAATAAATAAACAATGCAAGGACATTACTTGGGGCTTAGTCTATGTGGGATAGACTTGATAAGGCTAGATCGATTCGCACAAGCTAAGGTGGTTATATTTGACAAACATATATTTATACATACATATATATATATATATATAATAAATAATGAGATTATTTATTGATATATATATATATATACATACGTGTTGTACGGATTATTTTTGCCGGGGTACTATGGCTTCATCTGTTAGTATTGGTAGTTACGACGACGCACTCGTCCAGACAAGGAAGATGAAGTACTCATCTTGAAGGTGCTCCTCTAGTTGCTATTGTTATAAATTCTCTCTATTTCTATTTCGTCTAACATCGTATTATTCCGCGAGTAATGATAACGGGCGTTGGCGCGTGGACCATCACGAAGGTCCACTCTATGTTGAAGGTATGTAGACATTAGTGTCCCCTCTCTGACTGGTCATCTGCTTTGAACGAGAGAATGCTAGGGTGACCATTCCATTTGGGAGTGTAAGCCACATTATAAAGAGTTTTGCTTGAGGACAAGCAAAGATTCAAGTGTGGGGGTATTTGATGTGTGTAAAATGCAATATATATATATTACATCAAATGAGGCATAAAACTAAACGTTTTTTAGTACTAATGTTGGAAAAGTGTGCTTTTGTCTTCCTTTTGTATTTTCGGGATTAAATGAGCGTAAATGAACAAAAGAAGCAAATATGCAGCAAAATCTAACATAATTACAAGAAAAGGAATAAACGTGGCATGCCCGACCCCTCGACAGCATTTTCCCAAGCAAAACAAGTGAACAGAAGGCAGACCACGGCCCCGTGCCCAGCGGACACGGGGGCGTGGTCAGGTGTCTGCAGAAAGGACAAAGCTATAGAAGCTTCTATTCCTGACACGGGGGCGTGCCCAGCTCAACACGGCCGTGGTCAACGCTTGTAACATCCGCCAAAATGGGTTTCCAAAATCCGACCCGCTTTGAATTTTGGATCCTAATCCTTGAAACTCAGAAATTTTTCGCGAATTAAATAAAATCCCGTTGAAAGATTTAATTAAATATCATTATAGTTATTCATTTATTTGATTTATATAATTAATATGAAATTTTCTTAAACCAAAATGGGTTTCCAAAATCCGACCCGCTTTGAATTTTGGATCCTAATCCTTGAAACTCTGCCATGTCTTTATCTCGTTCAAAACATCAAGCCTCTAAAGCTTTAAGCGAAGATTTCGTTCTTTCCTTTTTAAATTTGCCGCCTAACCCACTGTTAACATCGAAGAGATGGATCATGTTTCCTTTTTAGCTTGTTCCTGATTTGTCGAGATTGAATATGATTACACGGATTTCTGCTTTTAAAACCTATCATGAATCTAGTCCCCATGTCAAACAAATTCATCAACCGACACCTTTATCTATTTTAGAAGTTTTCGGATTTCCAAATCAGGATCGAAACAATGATATAATATATATACCAAGCCATTTCGACACAACCATACACACTCACAACATCTTTTCAACTCCCCTGCACCTTGCCGGAACAACCATACGCCACCGGAGGCCAAATCGCATCGTCGCCGGAGTCGCGAGACGTCGCCGGAAAGCATAAACAAGATCACATTCACTGTGTTCGGTATACCTGACGACGGGCCAATGGGAAAGCCCATCTTACCCGCTTTGGGCTGCCTTCACGCGGGCCCAACTGGAAATAAGCCCATCAGAGGCTTACCTTGCCCACTAAGGTTCTTCCTTTACAAACAGGCGGGAAACTAGAACCAGAGAGGACAGGCCATATTTAATGCTCGATTGGAAAAGGATCTTTGGCTGGCATCGTACTTCCCCAGCCAGAAGAATTAAATGAGGCTGCCATCCCACCGTTGGGGGTCAGACACGTGTCTGAGCCCCCCGAAGACCATCAGAATCCGTTGGATCATCTTAACAAATATCCCACATGCAAGATAAGGTCTAATACATATATAAGAAGAAGAAAACGGTAGCAAGAGGGGCAGAAAGGTATCACATTCAATACTCTCTCATTTACTCTCCTCTCATTAATTCCGACCAATATTCTTATACATTAAACACACACATACATTTATTGGATTCACACCTTAGAGGGAACATTCCGGTGATCACGCTCATCGGAATAAGCTCCTCTCATTCTCCGGCAAGTTTACTTACTCTCACGCCGGAGCTTGGTCACGGATCCCCCTCCCGGGGCTCTCCGTGACGAGGCTAACGGTTTATTCTTTTGTAGCAACGAAGGCAGGGATATCTTGACGTCAGCGAAGATCCACTGAACGTCAGCCGGGATTTGGGTATTCGACAATACCCTTACCTTCAACCCATTTGTTTTTATCATCTTTTATATATATGTATCAATTATAACTAAAACAAGGAAAAGACGAGATGTAATCTTTTATATATACATGTTCTGTTCGTATTTTGTTTGTTAAAAAGGAAGAAGATGATTCTGGTAAAACGGATATAAATGAAATTAAAATCCAAATAAAACACCAATCAGTGTCATGGCTCAGTGGGTTGGTGGTTGTGCTATCAAACCTGAGGTCAGGGGTTCGATACCTGTCCCCGACTGTTTCGCTGATCCTTTTCCTTTTTATTATAAAATCAATATATATGAAAGCCAAAGAAATTGTTATAGTTCAACCAAGTTTTCATTTAAATAAATAGACATTCAACCAAGTTTTCATTTAAATAAATAGACAGTTGACATATTTCTTGAACGGGTCCAACGGGTTGTTCACAGCAACATTTCGTCTCCTAGAGATCGGGGTTTCGTTTTTACTAGGTTAGGTTTCGCTATTCAAAAGGGGGTAGCGGCGCAGCTTGTTGCCCGCTTACCGGCTATCTTGGTGTAATTTGTTTGGAATCGAATAGAACCATTTATTAAAAGAAAAAAAAATATAACATTACACTACAATTATTAATATTTCATTAGATGATGATCAATGTGGTGAACGTAGAATAATCCATCTCGATAAAATTAGACGCACACATATATTATATCCTTATACAATTACCAACTTAAGGTGGCTTTAAATAGATCATCGCAACACTTCATCGTCAGGCACCGGTTCATTTCAAAACGTATATATACAATTAGAAAGTTGAACCGGTCAATGTTATTTTACCACCAACTTTCCCACCGGTCAATGTTATTTTACCTGTTTATTAAACCATCTATCCCACCGTTTCGGTTGAAATCAAATCATCACACCATATTATGTAAAATATGTTCCACCGTTTCATTCATATCATACAGATTGCCACCGCACCGTTCAATAAATATATTACATCCACATTGTATATTTTATTATACCCATCCATATTGTATATTATATATTATATTATACAAATCACCAACGTCCAAACAACCAGACAGTCAGATTCTATCGGTGGTGACTTCAATTTTCATAACCGAACTGACGTTCCATTCGAAATACCGAGGTTCTGTTCGAAATAAAATAACACAACCGTCATATGAAAAGGTATGTTGATTCATAACACCGGTACATGACATATACATATGTGTATCTGCAAATTACCCTGAATGTTTCGCGTTTTCACCTTTCTGCCATCCATGCTCTATGCTTGCTTTGGTAATTGGATTAGTGTTGATTTTTTTTTAAATTTAGTATGTGTTTCTTATTTTCTGCAGAAATGGTGTTTTTTTAACGTGGCGGCACATAAGAAGGAAACTGAAAGAAACAGATACCCGTATGTATGATCATGGCGGCTTTTTGTACTAAATCATCATAGTCAAGGACGTATGCCACCATAATCAAAAGCAACTAAATATCTACTTGATAACGAAAACAACGATAACTGAAAACTGACCCAACATTTCTCGCTTCTTCAAATACCAACATTAACGCCATAGTACCAGTGTTATGGTTGCCCTTAAATCACTTACGACGACAACAATAACGGATACCAGCAACAGTGCCAAAACCGCTGATTAAACGCCTACCGTCTCTTTCCGTCTTCAACCATCAAACGCCCCAACCTTTGTTGCCTTCTTTTTCATTTCCGACTCCAGCCGTCTTTCTCTGCTACTCTCTTGCCTTCTTCTTCATTGCCGGTGGTATCAACATAACCTAAACCCGCCACCACCACAGCCCCTCGATTTCCTCCGCATCCGACATGACTGAACAGGCGGTTGCACAAGATATCGTCACCAAGGGCTGGCCCTGAGGGGGGAGGGGTGGGCGACCGCCTAGGGCCCGCTCTCCAGGGGGTCTAAAGAAGGTACGCGGCGAGTTTATTTTCTGATGAGGTTGGAACGCCGAGTTCTACGGATTTTGGAAAGAATTGGATGACAGCGGAGACAGTACGAGTAGTGGATAGGCGTTTTCATTTCTGGCCAGCGAAATGACAACATGTCACACCCCCAAAATACCACATGCGGTAACCCCCGCTAGGCGTGTGACGTACCAGGATCTAGCCACCAATCACATTGAACCAATCATAATATGTTTAACAAAATTCCATTCATTAAATGAAAACGTTCATAGAATATAATCCAAGTTAAATAGTGACAGCGGAAGCGAATAACAATTCATTGTTTAAATGTTTCAAAACCCAATGTATATGAATTCAGTAAACAAGACATGCGTAGCCAAGCACTGCGACCCATGACCACTCCAGCCATCCAGATAGCAAGTTCCCATCCAAAGTACCTAATGACCTGCGAGCATGCAACAAGTGTATCAGACAACGCTGGTGAGTTCATAGTTTTACGAAAACGTTGGTTACCAAGTGTTTAGTTTAATCCATTGAATTTAATGTTGATAATATCCCGAATATAAGACGGCTCCTGATTTACATTGCCCTTTCTCCAATGCTCCTATCAAAGCATTGGTCATGACTAGGTCATTAGTTCACACCAGTCCTCTCAGGTACGGGGTGAGGGTGCCAAACCTAAGTAGCGCTACTAACTAATACCTTGTTTATACATATAAAATAAGATATCTAATTAGTTAAATCGTAAACTTTAAATGATAGGGATTATATTCAAGCATACTAATAATAACTAGTTCGTTATACATCTAGGATAACCGTTTTGTTCTTTCGGTTTCCCAATCTTCACTCGTGTTCAGAATCGCAAACGCAACCACTGTGAGTAGATCTTACTTCTTCCCCTTTTGTCATTTTAACTTTTTTGGGGTGTATCATGTGTCACGTGTTCATAAGTGTTTCATATTATTTTCCCAACATGCAAACTTAAATGTCATATGTGTTCATGATTGGTATCGCATTGTTTCGTTATCCGTTTCACATAATTGTATTACGTGTTTACCGCTTTGTGTCTCTGTTTCGCGTGGATCCACCATTGGTTGACTGGTTCCCCCACGGCCATGGGGCGAACTCGGTATCACCACAATGTTTCGCAGTTTCGTTTTTCGCCTCTCGGGGCTTGAATCGCATCATTTGTTTCACTGATTATGTTTCATTATGTCTTGTTACATTACTTGTTGATGTGGATTGATTGATGAATTATTTATTGATGTCACTATTACATTTAATATTGCATGTTACATATTTTTTATTAAATAAAATCAACTAATCTTTTAAGGTTAAATAAAAACAAATAAAGATCTACTCGCCAACTTTTGTTGACCCAAAAACCATTTTTACACATGATACAGGTGAACAGGTACGAAGAGAAGATTGGACATAGGATGGGCCTTAGTTAACAAGAAACGGATTAGTGTAATTTATTTATGTCTCGCGTTTGTAATTGTTTATTTGAATAAATTGTTTCGTGAAACATTTGTTATGAATAAATTATTAATTAAAACACGCAATAGCAAGTCATAAGCTCTCGAGTTAACCCGATCATGCCACGATCACCTTTTCCGCCGCGGGTCGGGGTGTGACAACGCTAAGATTCGTAGAATCCAAGCAAATCTTGATAGTACAGATACGCTTCTGCACACGGGGCCGTACCCAGCGAACACAGGGGCGTGTGGAGCTAATGCAGACAAATTGCAATTAATGAAGAAAGAGAAAGTGGATGGACACGGGGCTGCGCCCAATGGACACGGGGCCGTGTCTGGGCTTCTGTGCAGGCTATAAATAGAGGTGCTTGGTTCACTTCAAAGGCATCCCTTGGCAAACCACCTCTCTCCCACTTCACCCACACTCCACCACCATCACAACCCACATCCACCACCATCATCCATTATCCATCATAGAGTGTGTGTAGTAGTCTCGGGATCCAAGATTGATAGTAAGAGTTCTTGACAATCAAAGGCCATGTTTGCCTAAGTCTCTTACATCACTTGGTGAAGACAAGCATTTAGTGTAATACTTTTGATTTTTAATCTTTTAGCACTTTTTATTTGGTTTTGTATTTATGACTTTAATAACTAGTTTCTTATGTTGAAGGTGAAACTTCCTTATCATTTGTCCGTGGTGTCTTGGCGTTATTTTACCGTCTATATAAAATAAAAGATTTACACCATTCATATCTCTACGGTCTATATAGAGATATGTTGGCTACCTGGTCGGGGGTTAAGGGAATGGTTTGGTAAGGTTCTTGCCTTGTTCAGTGTATAGATCCTGCAAGGACCTGGGTCAAGCTTACTAGGACCTCCTTCAATACCCACTGGTATTGGATGGCGGGGGTGCGAATAGCTTGATCCCCTCATATGTAAACTACTATTAATACATTAACCCGGCTACTTGGGATTGTATCCCTGCTGACTCAAACCACTTAGCCGAGGGTAACGTCACCTTCAAAAGAGGGGCCTACCACATTACGCATTAATAACTTAATTAATTATCTTTCAATATTCCGACCCTTTAGGATTGTATCCTTGCTGACTCAAACTACTGGGTTGAGGGTAACGTCCCCTTCAAAAGAGGGGCCTACTACTATAACTAAGATAATCTCTTAAAAAGTGCAAAAGTGCGGAAATCATCAAAGGTTACACTAAAGGCGAGTCGGATCCAAGTGATTCGTCTTGTCTATCTGTTTTTATTTTTATTTTATTTTTCAGCATTTTTAGTTTTTATTTTAATGTTTAAAACTTTTTCTAAACTTTTGATTTGATTAGACGTTGAGGATAAACCGGTACTAAAAGCTCTTGTGTCCTTGGACGACCTCGGTATCTTACCAACGCTATACTACGCTCACGATGGGTGCACTTGCCCATATGTGTGTCTAGTGTTAGTAAAATATCGTGTTTTATAAATTTAAAACTTGACTAAAGTGTTAAAAAGGGCTTAAAATATACATAAAAATTATATAACGCTACACACGCATCAGTGCACTTGCCCTAGTGTGTGTTTAGTGTTAGTATAATATCGTGTTTTATAAATTTAAAACTTGACTAATGCGTAAAACAAACTTAAAATATTAATAAAATCATATCACGCTTCACGCACACCACACATTCGGTGTTTGATGAAATGTCTGAGGCTGTGATGATTGGGAACAAAGTGATGATGCATGGCTGATCTTGAAGGGCTATGATGGTTTCTTGATCCCTCTATTATGAATATCTTTAGACTTATGATTTATGTATGTAAGTTGTTTGACAAAATGCTTTTCGTGTGTAGGTCAGTTTCAAAGGCTATCCTGATTGCCTAGACTTCTGTTGTCAATACCTGTTGGCTAAGAATCTACGTGAGATGTTTGATGAAGTGTTTGAGGCTGTGATGATCTAATCTCGGAGTTGAACAACTCTAAGAGCTTATATGTCGCTTGGTAAGGCAATCTCTAGAATTGCATCTGTGACAAAGAATGTTCTTGGTCAGTTGGTCTGTGTGTAAAGTTGAGTGTCGATGATGATGCCATACTCTTGGCATCACAACTGAGATGTTTTACAACAACCAACCACCTATGGATCTGAGCCTAAATTGTTGCTGAGTGTCCTTTGCCGCAACCTTCATTTAATGTTCTTTGGCCAGATGCGAAACTTTTGGTGTCGCAACTGAGATGCTTTAAGACAAGCAATTAGTTCAATCTGAGCCTAAAGTGATGCTAATGTTTTTGACAAAAAAAAATTTGAAATATTACAAAGTCCTATTTTTCTTAGCAATTGAGATGCTTTAAGACAAACAACCACCCATCCATCTAAGCCTAAACTGATGCGAACGTTTACTTTGACAAAAGAAATTTAAATTTTACAAAATCTCATAGTGAGTCTGTTATATAATTTTTATTATATTAGTTGTTTTATAAATTTATAAATTTTGTGAGTGATCTTTACTGTAACTAAAAGAGCTACTTGGTATGCTTAATGTACAA
The DNA here is from genome assembly GCA_030545235.1 of Helianthus tuberosus. Classification (NCBI taxonomy): domain Eukaryota; kingdom Viridiplantae; phylum Streptophyta; class Magnoliopsida; order Asterales; family Asteraceae; genus Helianthus; species Helianthus tuberosus. The sequence goes on from CM060424.1 coordinate 193,234,953, forward strand.
GCATATGCTACGGTGTTTTTTGTTGCCACGTTTCTCTTCTATCTTATGTGTTTCTTTTTTTTCCGATTCTATTCCACCTACTCTATGAGATGATGTCGCCACTTATTTATTTCCTTACCATTAGAACTTGCTGGTGGTTACTGTGCTGATTAAGTCCAGCAGCGGCGATGGTGTGTAGGCAATTTATTATCTTTTTGTTCTATCATAATCTTCATTATGCTGTGGTTTTCTATGGCAATTAATAATGTTCCGGTAAGATTCCGGTTTTTTTTTTGGGCATAGCAATGTGTATTTCTCCGCTGAACACTAGATGTCTTGCTTAGGTGTTTGGTAATGTAGATCTGGCTAATTATTATTTGTGGAATAGTGTTTCAACTGAGTGGGTTGGTAACATCGTTTTTTTGTTTATATGTTAGGTGTGTCGGCGCACGTATGCTTGCTGGCATGCTGGAGGTTGTTCGTTCTACTTTCATAAATTGTGTTGCGTACAAATGTTCGTACCGGCAGCTCACATCAAATAAGTTCGTACCATCGGCTACTCTTACACATGGCATCACTCCCGTTGTATAGAAAACGTAGGGCTGTTGCAACAGATACCATTAACGGATACTCCTCGTGTCATCATTATGCATCTTTGATATTTTAAGAGAGTTTATGCTCAGTTTGTTGCAACTTTTTTACCACATTTGTTATTATATATCTAAGAAAGTAAACTTTATAGAACGATTTGGTTTAGCGTGCGGTAATACGCCCATGGTTAAATCCTAGTTGGTTAATAAAATAGACTAATTGATTGCTTCGGTTTCAGTTGAGAAAGTCATTACTATTGGACGTAATTCAATCTCAAAATGACCGTTGTCTAGTAGCCGTTTGAAATTGTTATCGGATGAGAATAAATTGCACAGTCAAGCTTGTTCCTGATAATGTGGCTTGATCCAGTTTTTTCGTATCAGTTCTTATTTTTTGTTTGTTTACGTTTCTAGCCGTTGCATGTATTCCCTTTATAAAGGGTTGATGAATTATCAATAAAATCATCCGAATTTGTGCAATTAACGATTGGTTTTTCTGTTTTGCTCTATCATTTGGTATCAGAGCAAACCAGGTTCTGATCAATCTCTCAATTATCTTTCTCACTTTCAATTCGTTTTTCATCCAATGGCCTGGAATAACACAAACCCTAATTCCGTGAATGCAACGCTTCCGATCTTCAAAGGTGAAGGTTATGAATTTTGGAAGATCCGAATGAAGACCATTCTTATGTCACAAGATCTCTGGGATTTTGTGGAAACCGGTTTCAATGCAGCAGACACTGATCGAATGAGACTCCGAGATAATAAGAGAAAAGATGCACGTACACTTTCTCTTATTCAATCTGGTGTCCATGATGAATTATTTTCTCGAATTGCAGGTGCAACGACATCCAAACAGGCATGGACTCTCTTGCAAAATGAGTATGAAGGAGACACAAAGGTCCAAATGGTGAAGCTACAAGGGCTGCGGAGAGATTTTGAAACCATACATATGGAAGAAAGGGAACCAGTGGGAGATTTTCTGTCAAAAGTAATGAAGATTTTCAATCAACAGAGGGCTTATGGTGAAAATGTATCCGATCAGAAAGTTGTGGAGAAAGTATTGAGGAGTTTGCCAGTCAAATGGGATCACATTGTGGCTGCCATTGAAGAATCAAAGGATCTAAGTGTGCTGACCTTTGATCAATTGATGGGGTCGTTGCAGTCACATGAAGCAAGAGTTAATAGAGGAAATGAAAATGTTGCTGAAGAACAGGTGTTACAAGCCAAAGAGGAAGATGCTGGCCTGTTTATGAGAAGCAGAGGAAGAGGACCTCCAAGAGGTAGAGGTCGTGGTCGAGGAAGAACAAATGGTCGAGGAAAAGCAGGTATTCAATGTTATAACTGCAACAAATTTGGCCATCTCAGTAGAGACTGCTGGAATGAACCACAAGCATCTCCTGCCATAGGAGACAACACTGACGAAAAAGAAGGGCAATTGTTTATGGCTGTGGAAGATGATGAAGAAGTTGTATTGGTAACAACAAAAGATGATGTCAATCCTTCTCACATCTGGTTTCTTGATAGTGGTTGCTCAAACCATATGACAGGTCAGTTATCATTATTTAAGAAACTAGATAAGACTAAAACTGTAGCTGTGAGAATGGGAAATGGTAAGAGAATTATGGTTGAAGGGAAAGGCACTATAAGACTTGAAGTAGCAGGTGGTAAGTTTAAGACATTAGATGATGTTTATTATGCACATGATCTTGGTTATAACTTGCTGAGTGTTGGGCAACTGATGAAAACGAGACATAGGTTGGTATTTGATGAAGGTGCATGCACAATTACTAAGAAACAAACCGGTGAAACGGTGTGCATGATCCCTGTTGCCAGCAATAATACTTTTCCTCTTGATGTTTCTAACGCTAATAATGTAGCCTTTGCCACTATTGTTGATGAGTCATACATGTGGCATTTAAGATTTGGGCACCTTAACGAATGAAGCTTGCAAAGCTTGAGTAGCAACCAACTGGTTTATGGACTGCCCAAAATCAGAAGCTGGAATGTTTGTGAAAGTTGTGTCAGTGGAAAAATAACAAGAGCCCCTTTCTTGTCACAAGGAACTAGAACATCTGAACTGCTTGACTTAATTCATGCTGATGTATGTGGGCCTATGTCAATAAAATCCTTGGGTGGAAGCAGGTATTTCTTATTGTTCATTGACGATGTAAGCAGGATGACTTGGGTTTATTTTTTGCATAGAAAAGATGAAGTGTTTGATAAGTTTAAAGTCTTCAAGGCCAAAGTTGAAAATGAAACAAATCGGAAGATTAAGGCATTCCGAAGTGACCGAGGTGGAGAATTCTGTTCAAATGAGTTCATGGCGTTTTGTGAGCAAGAAGGAATAAGGAGGGATTTGACACCTCCCTATACACCTGAACATAATGGAGTTTCTGAGAGAAAGAACAGAACTATAGGAGAAATGGCCCTGAGCATGCTGCATGAGAAAAATCTGAGTAATGTATTCTGGAGTGAAGCTGTTGCTACAGCTGTCTATCTCAGAAACTTGTCACCTACAAAGGCTCTTGATGAAGCTACACCTTTTCAAGTATGGTATAATCGGATTCCTTCAGTTCATCACTTAAAGGTTTTTGGGTGTGTTGCATATAGTCAAATTCCCAAGCAGCAAAGAAGAAAGATGGAAGAAAAGGCCTGCAAGTGTATTTTCATTGGTTACTCACCAAACTCTAAAGCCTACAGACTGTATGATCCAGTAAAAAGAAGAGTTGTGACCAGCAGAAATGTAGTATTTGATGAACATGCAAAGTGGACTGATAATCAAGAAGATAAGCATGGATTGCCTGCTGAATTGGTTACCATTTGGGAGCCTGAAGACAGTGAAGATACCAATGAAAGTGGCAGCAACAATTCAGTCCATGAAGAAGGTGAAATCGGCAATGATCAAAGTGAGGTCAACTCTAGCAGCAGCAACAACAATCCAAGAATCAAGTCATTGAACCAGGTTTATCAAGAAACGGTTCCTCTTAATAGTGATCAAGTGCAGCAACTGTATGAATGTCAATTGGTTTTGTCATCAATGGAGCCAAGATCATATGTGGAAGCTGCTAAGAATCAGCAGTGGAGAATGGCTATGGTACAAGAATTGAAGTCTTTAGAAGAACATAAGACCTGGTCTCCGGTTGAACTGCCTCGTGATCAACAGGTCATTGGTCTCAAGTGGGTATTTAGGGTAAAGATGGATGCAAGTGGTGAAATCAAGAAGTATAAAGCCAGGATTGTAGCAAAGGGATATGCCCAGGAATATGGCATCAACTATGAGCAGACTTTTGCTCCTGTAGCAAGATTCGAAACAATTAGAATGATTCTTTCATTGGCGGCTCAACAAAAGTGGGCTATCTTTCAACTCGATGTCAAGTCTGCATTTTTGAATGGGCCTTTACAAGAGGAAGTTTATGTGACACAACCACCAGGATTTGAAGTTAAAGGAGAAGAGCATAAGGTTTACCGGCTGCACAAGGCCCTCTATGGTCTCAAACAATCGCCAAGGGCCTGGTATGAATGTATCAACTCTTATCTGAATGATAATTCATATTTGAGACTCACAAGTGAGCCTACTGTTTTTATAAAGAAAACTGATGAAGGTGATATTATTATCATTTGCATTTATGTTGATGATATAATATATACCAGCTCCTCTCAACATTTGATAGAAGAATTCAGAATGAAAATGATTCAAGAGTTTGATATGACTGATTTAGGGAAGTTAGCTTACTTCCTTGGGTTAGAAATCAGTCAAACAGCGAATGGTGTCTTCGTATCACAAAAGAAATATGCTACAGATCTCCTTAAAAAATTTGGCATGTGGGGATGCAAGGGTGTAGTAACACCTATGAATAAAGGCGAAAAATTACAAGGAAACGATTCAGGCAAGGTTGATGGGACTGAGTTCAGAAGCTTAGTGGGAGGATTACTATACTTGACACACACAAGGCCTGAATTGGCATTTGCAGTTGGGTTTATTGCAAGATACATGCAATGTCCAACTTCAATACACTATGGAGCAGCTAGAAGAATTCTAAGGTATGTGGCTGCAACACTTGAGTACGGTATATGGTATGAAGGAGGTGTAGCTGTCAAGCTGATTGGCTATTCAGATAGTGATTGGGCTAGGTCTGATGATGATAGAAAGAGTATATCGGCCTATGTGTTTTCAATTGGTAGTAGTGTGGTATCTTGGAGCTCAAAGAAGCAGCAAGTTGTGGCTCTTTCATCAACCGAAGCTGAGTACATCTCAGCAACTGGAGCAGCATGTCAAGCAATCTGGATGAGGCAGCTATTAAATGAACTGGGCTATAAACAAGAAGAGGCAACTGAGATCTATTGTGACAATGAATTAGCCATCTTCATGTCAAAGAATGCAGCATTTCATAGCCGAAGTAAACACATTGATATCAAGTTTCACTACATTAAAAGTATGGTAGACTCAAAGCAGATAAAGCTAAAGCCCTGCAAGACTGAGGATCAGATTGCTGACTTACTGACAAAGCCTCTTGGACCGGACCAGTTCAGTTATTTTAGGGAAGCTCTCGGAGTCAGAAAGATTGAATTAAAGGAGGGTATTGGACGTAATTCAATCTCAAAATGACTGTTGTCTAGTAGCCGTTTGAAGTTGTTATCGGATGAGAATAAATTGCACAGTCAAGCTTGTTCCTGATAATGTGGCTTGATCCAGTTTTTTCGTATCAGTTGTTATTTTTTGTTTGTTTACGTTTCTAGCCGTTGCATGTATTCCCTTTATAAAGGGTTGATGAATTATCAATAAAATCATCCGAATTTGTGCAATTAACGATTGGTTTTTCTGTTTTGCTCTATCAATTACACATCCTTGCAATGTTTATATTTCCTGCCGTATCCTTTCTGTTAATTATTAAGGTGGATACATCTCTAAAACTCGAAACGATGCTACGTAGCAATTTCCGCGCTGAGACGAAAAAAGAGAAAAAAAGAAAAAAAAGAAAGGGAGAATCCCATCCCAAGGAGACCATAAAAGAAAAAAAGATCGAAACCCAAGAAGAAGATAGAAAAGAAAAAAAGAAAAAGATCAAACTCCAAGAAGAAAGAGAACCAAAAAGACAGAATTTTTTCGATGATATAAGCAAATATAGCGGCTTCTTAAATTATCGTATACACAGAAAGAAAGGTTTTGGGGTCTCTTGTGAGCATTCTCCACAAAACTGGAAAAATGATGACACAATCCACCACAAATATTGATATTCCCGTTGCGAACCCAAACCCCGCGAAAACGAAACTTATTACATTCTTCACTGACACCTATTTGATTTTGCTCCAATGCTTCAACATCGTTACTCTAGCAGCAGGAAAAATAGGTGGTGATCTAGTGGCGCCTATCCCACACCCCTGGGCTCGCTATTACGGTCGAGTAGCAGTAGTGGAAGAAGGTGTCGTGATGCCGCATTCTGCTCTAAGCTTCATCATCGGTGGGCTCTTTGCTTTTACAGGATTCAAGTCGCAGGGGCAACCTGGCTTCCCCTTTGAAACTCACCCTCACCACGTCAGGTTTTCGATTGCTTGTCTCCTCATCTACGGCTTGGGCTGCGTAGTTGAACTTATTGTTTCTGCTGTAGGTCTTCATCGCACTTGTCTTCTTGCCCTTATTGCTCGATTGGGAAAAATAGGTTCCTTGTGCATTTTGGTGATATCTTTGGCCTATTTAGTGTATCTTTGATATTAGTCATGCTTGCAAGATGTTAGGTTCCTGTGTTTATTATTATAATAAAAAGTGTGTTCTTTTCCAGTTTAGGGGTTTAGTAATTTTCTCATGTAATTGGCGTATGTTTCACGATGATAGCTCAGAGTTTATGTGTTGTATTGTTCCAAGTAAAGTAGATTTTGGATGTGGACCATGAGCTCTGTATATCGTTTGATGTTGTAGTGCCCCTTATTGCTTCACTTGTGGGTTATTTGGATGATGTTTTGTTTTTGTTTACGTCACTAGGGCAATTACTTCCCACCATGGTTTCAGTTGGTTTGACCTACCTACCTTTTTTATGGCATATAAGGTTCCATTTGATTATCTGGATTGAGTTATGGTTTTGGCTTGTTGGTTATTTGGATGATGGTTATGCTTGTTGTAACAGGAAAGGATGAGCGATATGAATGATGTGGTTGCGCATTTGAACTATGTGCCCAGTTTTTACAAGTCCATTGTAGTGTGCTAACAATAACTTCCCACCACTTATTTATTTCATGTGTTGCTAATTTGGATATCAAAGTGGGAAGTTATGCTGTATTCTCTCTTTATTTGATGGGGACAATAACCAACAAATGTTGTTAACTTCTTCTTTTGGTGTCTTCTGAGGATCTTTTATTCCATAGCTATTAGATTTTCTCTGAGTGGTAGATGCTGTAACATCCCCCATTCACCTTGGTTGTGATTGTAAACCGAACCCCTTGCAAGATATTGGTACCAAGCCCTCAATTACTTCACACATAGTTTTAGTTGTTTTGAGGGTCTTTCAATGAGTGTACTAATTCATGCTTTGATGTTATACATTTAGTATATGTGATTTACATGAGATTTTGTACATTGCTTTGCTGCTTGACTTGGCGGTTATATGATGTATGTGTTCTATAGTTGCCAATTGAACTATACCCTCAAATTGTTAATGTTGAATTCAGTTTTTGGCCCATGGCCTCTCTTGATAATTGGATTCCATATATGCAAGTTTGATGTTTGTTCCCTCTTTTTCTATGTGATCTTATGCCACAAAAGTGACTAAGCTTTTGTTCATTACATTCTTTCCTTTTTTAGTTGTATATTTTTTGTATCTTATGTATAACCTTTCTTTATTATTCTGTTGTAGTTCAGAAGCAAAAAGGGCTAAGAATTTAAAAACTGACACCATCAGGTCCATAACCACAGCTCACATGGTTTAGTCCATCCTTCTGCAGAATCTTTGATATATCAACGAGCACCATTACAGATGCTTAATCAGGTGCACATATGGTGTTTTTTCATACATATAGTCATTGTCTTAGTTGTTTAGATTGTGTATAATTGAAGCGTTGTCCCAAACAACCTATCTGGTACTCTAGTGATGGTCCTGGGGTGTGTTTGGAATGGAAGATCAGGTTGACTCTTGTTTTTCTTGAAATCTTGCTTTCTATTCTGAACATAACACAAGACTGCCATTTTATCAGAGTGCTTATGTATGGTTTAGCTTACGTAGCAGAGCTGCTGAAACTTCCAAGCCCACCTAGCAATTATGCCCTTGTTGTGGCATTAGCAACAAGGGGAGTACACGTCAAGTTTGACTACATGTATCCTCTTTGATGCTTCAGATGACACGGCGAATCATCTACTTGTATCATGTTCTTTTGCGCAAGGTATATGGGGCGAGATTGCAATTGGTGTATGTTCCCGGTATTTCAAGGAGACTCCGTATAAGAAGCATTAAAGATCCCTAGGTCATCAGTTAACTCGATCTCAAACAAGATGGTGGTACAAAGCATTTTCTCGCCACCTGTGTTTCATTTGGAGAGCTCGAAACATTAAGACTTTTAACAACCAAAGGACAACTACTGACAAGGTGGTTGACGAGATCAAGGCAAACACGTATATATGGGTGAAGAGTAGGGCGAAGATCCAATCTCTAGATTGGTTTTCGTGGTGTAAAATGTTTGCCACTAAACAAAATCAGTTATTAAGCAACATTCGCTTTGTTCAAGGTGTGACGAACAACATTTGGAAATACAATTTCAATTTTCTCAACCATTTAAGTTACATTTCCATACTATAAATTAACAACATTTATTTGCTTCATATTGTTGTACCCTATGTTTAGGGAGTATTTCAAAACAGTTTTTAATATTTTTCACTTCTAACTCAAAAATCTCATCTTTTCAATTTAACCCATTTGGTTTTTTTACTTTTAACACAAAGCTTTTCACTTTTTGCAATTTAACCCCAACACTTTTATACTTTCAACTTTTGCCCCCATAGTTTTCATCTTTCGCAAGTTTTTTGTTTTATGTTTTGTCCAAAATTTTGCGAGTTAACACGCCGCAACATGCGCGTGGGGTTCATAGTTTTTTCGACTATTTTTCTCATTTGAGAAGTTCGTTGCAACGCGTGGGTCCTAGATCGACTTATGTATTTTTCTATGTTTTACGTTTCAGCCTAAACTTTTCACATTAACACGCCGCAATTGGTGTGCGTGGTTCAACGATTTTACATCTGCTTTTCATTCGGTTTTATTTTTCTCCTTTTCTATTTATTTTGTTTTTACGAGTTTTTCGGCGTTGGTCGCTGGTAATGGTCACACCCTCAATTTCCGCTTGCGGAGTATCATCTCGAGGCGTGCGACTGACCAGGATCCAACCACTAACCATATTGAACAATTTACGTAAGTTGTAAATTATTGCAAATAATACGATTAGTGATTATGTTTAAAAGTTCAAAAATATAGTTTAAGTTACCAGCGGAAATATTAAATAAATTCAACAGTTTGAAACCACCGTTTAAGTAAATGTACAAAATGTAAGACTTTCCAAACCACACACACTCCATCCATTTGCAATGTCCGTCCGTAGCTATACCTAAAAACCTGCAAGCATGCAGTAGGATGTCAACATAAAGTTGGCGAGTTCATGGTTTTCAAAAAGGTTTTCTTGTTATCACTAATTATAAAGATGATTAATGCATTTAATTCTTATTTTTAATCATAATTATAAGTTATCTTTAATGGAAGAAATTATAGTTGTAATTCGTCTTAGTAAAAAGTATAATAGGTTGGTAAAAGAAAATTTAAAATATGTACACTGAGTTAATGAGAGAAAAAAAAAATTATAATGGTTCAATTGAATACAAAATATAAAATATAGGTATCATGTAATTGGTTAGAATAAATATTTAAGTAAAAGCTCACATTTTATTATTATATACAAATCACATCACGATGCTTGGCTAGAGTTGTAACATTTGCTTAAAAATAGATCCTAGAACCCGAATTGTTTGTGAACGGGATTCTGCATGTAATAAATAAAAATGAGAGTGAATTGTAAAAATTGTTTTTTATTTTTATACCACTTTTTAAGCGGTGTTTTTGTGTTTAAAATTGACAAGTTTTATACTTTATGTTTTAAAACCCTGCACCTTTTGTCCTTTAGACCTAACTCAGTTAATTTTTTCAGTTAAATTTGGTCACGTGCCTTGTAGATGAGGGCATTTTTGTCAATTCATCTTTGCAGAGACTAATTGTGTAAATAATATAAAAATCCAACCATTTTTAAAAGTTATCTCTCTCTCTCTCTTTCTCACCTCTCTCTATATGTATATATCAATTAGTCAGTCACCACCACCATCCGCCCCACCACCACCACTTACCACCACCTCCAACCCACCCCACCCATATCTCTCTCTCCCTCTCACACACACACACATAGCCGAAGGAAAACTAAACAAGGATTCTTCACAATTAGTTTATTTAACCCTCTTAATTACCCCTCTTATATTTCTATTACTCTGTCTCTCTCTCTCTTTATGACACACACATACTCTCTCTAGGGTACCCCCCCCCCCCCACCCACCAGCACCTACCACCACCAGCACCACTAATATCGGTTCTTCAGATGTTGTTCTCAATTTCAGGATACAAACACTTACACTACCGGTAAATTCAATAATCCAGAATAACATATCAAGAAGAGTGAATTTTAAAAATTGTCCTTTATCTTTATACCTTTTTTTTCAGGCGGTGTCCTTTATGTTTAAAGTTGATGAGTTTTATACTTTATGTTTTAAAATCCTGCACGTTATATCCTTTAGGCCTAACCCAGTTAATTTTTTTTTTTTGTTAAATTAGATCATGTGCATAGCACATGACGGTATAATTGTCTTTTTACCCTATTATTTAAAAGAAAAAATAATCAATTTATATATTAACTCAATGACTTTCTCTCTAAAAGAAAACCCTCATTATCTCTTTATTATCTCTGTGTATTCTTCCTTCTACCACCTCCTTCCACCACCACCACAACCTCCTATCACCACAACCACAACCGATTCTGGCCAAGAAAGAAACCCATTTTGATGATTTTATATATCCATTTTCTCACACTCTTCTCCCTAAAACACACATACTCTCCACTCTCCCCTCTAGAACCACCACTGCCACCACATAAGCAGCACCAGCGTAGCACCCCACAATTGTCAAGATTCGGCAAGAGTTTAAAACCTTTATATTACTAAAGAAGTTACAATAAAAATCAAAGCAGCTCACTAATAAAACAAGGAATCAGCAGCCAAAAAATAGACCGGGTAAGAGTTTGAGAAGGTGGGTTTAGGTTAACGCGTTGGGTTATCGATGTGTTCTACGAATCCACCGTTGCAATCTAGGAAAAATAAGATGAACCTTGTCGTTGAGATTGAATTGTGATATGGAACTACAATCGAGGCAAAACCTAGATCCCAAAAATGAATATTTGTTCAATAACAGTCTTTGGTGTGATTGATGAACCCTAGATATGAGAATTTTATCAAAATCCCCAAATTTGTTTTTTACACTGAACCACATCACATTCAAAATCAAAGAAACACCATGTCACACCCCGATATTTCCACGTTTGACCGGAGGGCCCGGTGGGGGGGGGGGGAGTATCGTGACGTGGTTGACAACATTACAGTCAAACAACACAATATTTAATATGTACAGCGGAAGCAAAAGAAAGATATATTTCAACCGAATAAAATGTAATATCAAGTATCACAACAGTTGAAATTAATCCACAGACGGATCAAAAATAAATAGGAAACTTTGTTCAACAGTTTTGACATCAAAGCTTGCGAGACTTATTGTGGACGCTAGGAGAAAGCCAGCCTAGTTCGCATAGTACCTGCACTTAATCTTTTTGGGAAAATACGTCAGTTTACACTGGTAAATACAATTTAACTGACTCATTTTAAAAATGGTTAAAATTGATTTGAATGCACGTGGCACAAACTTTTTATAACTTGGGATAATTATTTAAACATATAAACTTGTAAAAGAATTACATGTTCCTTATGCGTTCAGTAGCCCGGTTCGTGCCGGGTTAAAGATCAATAGACACACCACATTATTTATTTATTTTGGCACTGACGGGTGTACGCCTACACCCCGCCCTTAGGTCGTGGCCATTTCGTAAAATGATGCCAAGGATATCCGGGACATGGTCATTAACCCCCCAAAGGCTTTAAGCAAACAAAACATTTCAAAACGGGTCATCTCGATAATACTTAACCGCCAATCGATTAAGGTCGAATGCCCGACCAAGCGGTATTTTATATACCGTACCCCAAGCCCGTATAAGGGAAAATAAGTTAAAAGTATTTACCTGAGCTAAATATAATATTCAATCACATCCGTATCAAATCAGCAAGTACAGATAGCTTTTACTGGGCTCCTATTCTGGAACGAAGGTTTATAATAACCTATTAGAATCCTAACGGTCTTTAGTTAAGCTTAAGCTTAGACCGATTAGTTTTAAAGAACGATACAGTTCAAACGCATGATTAAGCGAAGACCGGAATAGAATGTGATTTAGACCCGGAAAGTTTGAAGACTTGTCTTATATGGGTAATCTAAACACATTCTGGATTTTGAGATAAAACCGATAAGGTTTGACCCGTTTCGGCTAATTTATGCAAACTAGTTACATAAACCGAACCGAACGCGCAAGAGGCGTAACGGGTATCCATAAGAGTCATATACAGGTTTCCTAAGTTAATATGCCTTAAATATGTTGTGATATCAGTAGGATACCTTCCATTATGCCCAAAACGAATTTAAACACAAACTATGCCCCATAGGGGTATTTTGGTCATTTACAAGGTTATAAAAGAGTTTAAGTATTAACCTGAGTTACAGGTCTGATATAATCAGCAAAAATACTTAATTTAATAAGTTATAACAGTAGGGTATTGCATATATGTGAAATTTATCAATTATAACCAAACTATGCACCGTAGGGGCATTTTGGTAATTTCACATAAGCCGAAAAGCTCAAAACTGAAGTCTGAGTTAAACAACTTTTGCTTACTGTTAAAATATTATAATTTACCTAAAATATCAGTAGGTATCAACCCTTGTATGTTTAAAATAGTTTTAGTACATACTATGCGTTAAAAATGCTTAAAAAGGCGATTAGAAGCCGTTTTCCGGGTTCTATATAGAAAGCTGATTTTTTATTATTCCAGAAGGTTTAAAATAATTTATTTATCATATAAAATTAGTAGCAAAAGGTTTGGGGTAAAAAAGATATGTAAAACTCATTTTATGGCCCGAAAGGGAAAAACCGACAATTACCGGATCAAGCTTATAACTCTAAGTTATGCTCATCCTAAAATTAATTAAAAATCTTCAAAAATCCCAAAATATTATATTACATCAGTGGGTAAAAAGTTTGATATCAAAAAGTGGGTTTAAATAGGCTATATGCTAATTATGCCGTTAAATCGCTAAAAAGCTTTCTAATTACGCTAATGAGCATAACTCTCAATCTACACCTCAAACTGATGTCATATTTTGGGTAAAAGTTTATATATCAGTAACTAAGGTTTCTACTCTTTTACATTTTTAAAAATCATGTTTTATGGTGACAAGGGCATAATGGTCAACATATAGGCAATTAACGGAATCATGCATATTAATTGGATAACTAATGAACCAAGGTGTATAATCACAGAGGGTTATACTAGCATGTAACCTGGTCCTAAAGAAGCTCTGAGGCATGTCCAAATCATACTAAAACGGGTCAGAACTGAAGTCAAAGCAAAAGTCAAAGTTTTGCGACTTTCGGTTCTGAACCGGGTCTAAACAGAAAATTGTCGGACCAAACAAGATTAGACCAGTTATAATACTTATTACCAAGTTATATGAGTGATAAAATAGTTTACATGCCTTCTACATTGTTAATTATGCGTTAATTCGAAGATTAGCATTCTGTTGACTTTTTCTTATCAACTTTGACCCGACAAATGGTCTAGTTAGAGTAGGAATCAGAGGGTGCCCTTTTAAGGGTTTAATGCCCACATAATTACCAACTTATAACTACCTTCAATTCGACTAATCACTGGACCATTAATGATTAATCGCTATGTCAAACGGTAATTACGACGGTTTGACTTTTAAGCTAAAACTAAGTAAAAACTCAACTAAGGAAGGTTAAGCATACTTACTGAAGTCCTATGCACAATTAGGAATGTCTTGTGTCTGCTCTTAAGCTCCAGGAAGCTCCAGAAATGCAGAAGGAATGGTGTGATCAATGGTTGCAACAAGAGGCCTTTATATAGTGTTCAATTTCACTTAGATCATTGACATACAAGCCTAGCAATGGCCATGGATCATCCACAGATGTCCCTAAGGGCCTAGGAATTACTTAGGGGTCGCCCATGGAGTGAAATATCTGTTTAGAGTCGGTTATAGCGTGAAAACAGGCTGCTGTCCAACTTTTCTGTAACTGCGGATCGAACGCGGCCCGCCGCGTAAGCTTCTGTTAATGCTTACGCGGCCCGCCTGAGCCTTGTGTTCAGGTTTAAACTTTTTCTAGCTGTTGCATCTTGGCTCTTGGCCTTTCGAAGGGTCAACCAAACTTATTTCTTGCATTTTGAGCCCCTCAATATTACTTATAAGGGGTTCATGACTTATACCACTTTGTTAAGTCCTTGGTCACTTCATGTTTACCCGAAAGGTCATAATTTTCAACGTTGACGCTTTAACCCCTCGTATACAAATTTTATCATAACTTTCTCATATGATAACGAAACTTTATTAAATTTTTATCGTGCATTCTAGTGAGCATAATTAATCGTTACAAAGCTTCGGGTTTGCTAAAAGGCCACTCAGAGGTATAACTTAAACATGTTGACACATTTAACCCCTGTAGTTTGTAATCTCTCACTTTCTTTCATATTTAGCTTCGTATGATCCATGATTTATTCGTTTGAAGGTATAAACATCATGTAGGGTTACTGTAAAATATATTTATCCCTTGTTGACAATTTGAACCCTTATATTCACATACATTCCATGTTTGTCAACTTTAGTCCCTCTAGAGTATTCTTACACACGTTCAAGCTTATGACACGTGTCAATACATTATAGGACGTGAATTTTCGAGGTGTTACATCCCACCCCCTTAAAAGAAATCTCGACCTCGAGATTTACTGAAACAAATGAGGGTACTTTTCTTTCATTGTGGACTCTACCTCCCACGTATACTCGGGACCTCTACGGGCATCCCATTTTACCTTTATAATAGCTACATGCTTCCTTCAAAGCTTCTTAACCTGTCGATCCTCGATCGACACAGGTTTTTCAACAAACTTCAAGCTCTCTTCTATGTGCACATCTGTATGTGGTATGACCAGTGATTCATCAGCGAAACACTTCTTCAGATTGCAGATGTGGAATACATTGTGAATACCACTGAGCTCTTCAGGTAAGTTTAACTTATAGGCAACTGATCCGACACGTTCGATGACCTCGAAAGGTCCTATATATCTTGGGCTTAACTTGACTTTCTTACCAAATCGCATCACCCCCTTCCAGGGTGATACTTTAAGCAACACTTTGTCACCTACCTCGAAGTTAAAAGGTTTACGCTTTAAATCTGCGTTGCTTTTCTGCCTATCTCTAGCAGCTTTCAGGCGATCACGAATCTGAACAATCTTGTCCGTGGTTTCAAAGACTATTTCAGGTCCTGACAATTGGACATCTCCAACTTCTGCCCAACAAACGGGCGTTCTGCACTTTCTACCGTATAGGGCCTTGAAGGGCGCAGCCTTAATGCTGGTATGGTAGCTGTTGTTGTAGTAGAATTCGATTAATGGTAGGTGGTTATCCCAACTACTACCTAAGTCGATCACACATGCACGAAGCATGTCTTCCAACGTTTGGATTGTACGCTCACTCTGTCCGTCTGTTTGAGGATGGTAAGCCGTACTAAAATTTAAGCGCGTGCCCAGAGATTGTTGGAAACTTTTCCAAAAATGTGACGTGTATCTAGTATCTCTGTTAGAGATAATAGCCACTGGTACGCCATGTAGAGCTATAATCTTATCTACGTACAATTGGGCTAACATATCGGAGCTATAGGTCTCCTTGATGGGTAGGAAATGTGCTGACTTAGTCAGTCTATCAACTATCACCCATATTGTGTCATTTCCTTTCCTTGTTTTGGGCAACTTGGTGATGAAATCCATCGTCACCATTTTCCACTTCGACGTGGGAAGTTCAGGCTGTTGTAGCAAACCTGACGGCTTCTGATGTTCAGCTTTGACTTGCGCGCACGTCAAACATTTAGCTACATAGGTAGCTATAGACTTCTTCAAGCCTATCCACCAAAAGTTTGCTTTCAAATCCTCGTACATCTTATCAGCTCCAGGATGAACGGAATATTTAGAGCTGTGGGCTTCCTGGAGGATAACATCTCGAAGTCCCCCATAAATTGGAACCCATATTCGTCCGTTTAATCTCAGAATTCCGTCCTTGCCCTGAGATAACTGTTCTTCAGTTACTCCTAGCTTTTCATTAGGATAGTTAGCTTCCACCACAACTTCCTTCTGTGCAGCTAACAACCTTTCATTTAAACCGTTCTTTATTTCAATGCTCTTGGCATTGATCCTTATGGGTTTCACCCTTTCCTTTTGACTCAAGGCATCGGCGACTACATTCGCCTTGCCAGGATGGTACCTTATCTCATAATCATAATCATTCAAAGTTTCCATCCATCGGCGCTGCCTCATGTTTAAATCCTTTTGGTTAAACAGGTGCTGGAGGCTCTTGTGATCGGAATAGATCACACACTTGATTCCATATAAATAGTGCCTCCATAGCTTTAGTGCAAATACAACGGCACCCAACTCCAAGTCATGGGTGGTGTAATTCTTTTCATGCACCTTTAACTGTCGTGAAGCATAGGCAATAACCTTGCCTTTCTGCATAAGCACACATCCCATCCCGGTGTGTGATGCATCACAATATACCACAAAATCTTCTACTCCATCAGGCAATGTCAGTACAGGCGCATTGCTCAGCTTTTTCTTTAGGATATCAAAGGATTCTTGCTGCTTAGGACCCCAATCGAACTTTATTTTCTTCCTAGTCAGAGAAGTTAGGGGTGCAACAATCCTTGAAAAATTTTCGATAAATCACCTATAGTATCCTGCCAATCCCAAGAAACTGCGAATTTCTATGGGCGTCTTTGGCTCTTGCCAATTCATGACAGCTTCAACCTTAGCGGGATCCACTTGGATTCCGCGTTCACTAACCATATGTCCAAGGAATTGGACTTCTCGAAGCCAAAATTCACACTTAGAGAATTTGGCGTAGAGCTTCTCCTATTGAAGTAGTGAAAGAATACATCGAAGATGTTTCTCATGGTCGGCCTGATTCTTTGAATAAATCAGAATGTCGTCAATGAAGACGATAACAAATTTGTCCAAGTATGGTTTGCAGACACGATTCATGAGATCCATGAATGCGGCAGGTGCATTAGTGAGCCCAAAAGGCATCACTAGGAACTCCTAATGATCATAACGAGTCCTAAATACAGTTTTGTGTACATCTTCATCTTTGACCTTCAATTGATGATAGCCTGACCTCAAATCGATCTTAGAGAAGTAACTTGCCCCTTGAAGTTGATCGAACAGATCGTCGATTCTGGGCAATGGATACCTATTCTTGATAGTGACCTTATTAAGCTCACGATAGTCGATGCACAGACGCATCGATCCATCCTTCTTTTTGACAAATAAGATTGGTGCTCCCCAAGGAGACGAACTAGGTCTAATGAAACCTTTGGCTAGTAATTCATCTAGTTGTGTCCTCAATTCCTTCATCTCTGTTGGTGCCAACCTATAAGGTGCTCTAGCAACAGGTGCTGCTCCAGGGATAATGTCAATTCTGAATTCCACTTGCCTATCTGGTGGTAAACCAGGTAGTTCTTCAGGGAAAACATCGGGATTCTCAGAAATGACGGGGATATCTTCCATCTTAGGCTTTGGCTCATCAATAGTCACTTGTGCCATGTAAATGACACAACCCTTCTTCAAACATTTAGAGGCCTTGAGCATAGTCACTTGCTTAGGCAGTCCATACTGGGTATCTCCCTGAATGGTAAGTGATTCACCAGATGGAGTCTTGATCACCACTTGCTTCTTATTGCAGACAATCTGGGCCTGGTTATGAGATAACCAGTCCATGCCTACTACGATGTCAAAACCGGCTAACTTCAGAGGAAGTAGGGATAAAGGAAAAGAGTGGTTCTTAATGGATATGAAACATCCATCTAATATGGTTGAGGCGGTTTCTAAGGTGCCATCTGCTAACTCCACCTCATATTTCACACTTAAGGTTTTAACAGGTAAATTCAGCAATTTGCAAAACTTATTATCTACAAATGATTTATCAGCGCCTGAATCAAAAAGTACTCTTGCATAGACATCATTTATGAGGAAGGTACCTGTAATCACATTGTCGTCCTGGACGGCTTCCTTTGCATCCATCCTGAAGACCCTAGCATTGGTCTTCTTTCCTTCATCAGCTTTCTTTGCATATTTTAGGCAATTTGTCTTAATGTGCCCTTTTTCGTTGCAACTATAGCACGTTGCGTCTTTCAACTTTTTGCAATCCAAGGTCTTGTGTTCCTTGGACTTGCATATCCCACATGCAAAAGTTCTCGACTGTTTCTACGAGTTCGATTCATACCTGCACTTCCCGAAGTGCTGTCTCTTGCAGATCTTACACTTGGGCTTATCACCAGATTGATGCCCATCCTTCTTGGACTCAGACCCTTTCTTGTGGTCATTGTTTCCTCGGTGCTTCTTGTTTGACCTTCGTGAATTGTCATCTTCACGTTTCCTTTTCTCGGCATCCGTGTTCCTCAGCGATCTCTGTCTGACCGCGTCCAGTGTGAGGGACAAGGATATATCAGCTATAGATCTGAAAGTAGCTGGCCGAGAGGCCTTCACGCTTGCCTTAATTTCTGGGGCTAAACCCCCAATGAAACGAGCTATTCTTTTGGGTTCCGGGGTCACCAGATACGGAACCAATCTTGACATGGTATTAAAGCTTGTAAGGTAAGCTTGGCAATCCAGATTCTTCATTACCAATGACAGAAAATCCGACTCAATCTTTTCGACCTCATGCTGAGGACAGTAGTTCTCCCTGATGAGGGCAACAAATTGTTCCCATGTCATATTGTATAGTGGGATCTTCCCAGTAGCTTGAATCAACAATCTCCACCAGGCTAAGGCCTCACCTTTGAATGATTGGGACACAAACTTTACCACATCCTTCTCAGCGCATCCGCTGATATCAACCACGGTATCCATCTCATCCAGCCATGTCATGCAGTCTATAGCTCCTTTCTCCCCAGTGAAATCCCTGGGTTTGCATGAAATGAAGTATTTGTAGGAGCAACCCTTATCACGGGGTCCTTGATTCAGCATGATCTTTTGAGATGGATCGCTTTGATGATTTGAAGAGTGACGCTCGTCATCTTCTTTCTTGGGTTCATCCTTCTTGGAGGGTGGCTTGTTGTGAGCCTCAGAATGAGTCTTAGGCTTTGAATGCGGTGTAGATAGGGTCCTACTTCGGGTCCCACTATATTCTTCATAGTGCCGCTCTATGGCCTTTTTGACAGCGTCGTCTATCAACGCTTGCAGTTCAGCACCCGTTATATTAATTCGGGCGTTATCGTGATTCTCCCTTGGGTGACTATTTATTTCGTCCGAGTCAGCCATTGCAGTTTTTAACTGTTACATAAAATATTGACAATAATTTATTTGGGAGTTCATTATGGAATTGTCTATTAGGGCAAATTCATTAACCATGGTAAACATAGACCATATTTGGTTAATTTATTATTAACATTTATTTAGGATTTTTATTATAATTTATCCTAATCATAAAACAATAACAGTTTTATTAGTGGCACAAAAGGCCTAGTCACAAGGACATTTTTAAATAATAAGCTATGATTTCAGAGAATCAAGGCTTTAAGGTTTGAACATAGTTCTTTACCTTTTTCTGACAGGGAGTCGTAGACTACCACCGTATTTTGTCTCATATGAAAATGAGTATGGCCCGTAGGCACTTATATTACCAATGTATGGTCAACATATGATCATCTTAATTGATGATTTAAACCCATGATTTATAGATAATTTAGTTGGGTTAGGAATCTTTTAAAGAATCCTATTATAAGAATGACGTGTGTGATTTCCAACGAATCACGTCTGCCAGGAGCGTTAACATGTTTTCAGATGTTAACAGGGATCCGAGCCTTTTAAATAGGTCTTACCATCTTGGCCAAGTCTTATACTGACATGCAGGCTAGGTTACACCTTTAAGGTTCTTGTTTATTATTCAAATAGGCAGATTATTTTTTTAAAAAGAATGATTTTGATTCATTTATTTCATATATAATATTTATGCATAAAATGGCAAAATGAAATTTATAAACTTAACATTCCATTTATTATTAAAGTATTACACATTGCCCTAAACGGGACTTTTAACAGAACAATTTTCCCACGCAGGGGCTAAACCGATATACAAGTCCACGCAGGGACCAAATACTAAAATGAATGTCCATGCAGGGACTAAAAACATAAGTCCACGCAGGGACTAAATAGATAAGTCCACACAGGGACTAAATACACAGATAATTGTCCACGCAGGGACTTGATTGAAATAGAAAATACAACAGTACATGTAGGGTTTTAATGATCCCTCTTCTTCTTCCCCTTTAGCAAGCCTGCTAGGCTCTTGAGGAAACCTTGTCGCTCCCTGCGTTCTCTGTGAAAATCTCGCTCGACTTGGTCCAATCTTTGAAGAATCTCTTCCCGCTCTGGCGGGGAAAATCGTGGTAGCTGTGGCTGCATCGGAGTCTGAGCAGGTACTTGGTAGCCATGAGTTGGATATCCAACTCCCCATGGGGCTCCATATGGCCCTTCTGGGTGGAGGGCATTGTAGTTCGCTGCTACAAGGTACGGGTCGGCTTCAGCGTAGTTGTAGGTTGTGTGAGCCGGCTGCTCAAACGGATTGTACCTTGTTGATCCTGTATACGTTGGGATTGGGTTACCCATTCCCGGTGGAGGTGGCGCAACTTGTGCAGAATTCACCTCTGCAGCTGGGTTTGAAGGCCCACCCATTTGTGGGTCTTCGTGCAGTGCCGGATAGTGACTGCCACTGGAGTGTCGAGGGGTGCTAAAGTGGAAATCTTCTGCTCGCGCAGACATACGTGCGCCTGTTCTCCTACGCCTTGGCGGTTCCGGAGGTGCTTGATGAACTGGCGGCGGTGGAGGCGGTGGCGTGACTGCCACGAATCGTGAATCCTCGGAGGGATCCTGCTGCTGCTGCTGCTATTGGTGAGGTGATGAATGGTGAGAAGGTGTGAAGTACCATTCATGTTGGTTAAACCTCGCTTGATAACTATCTGGACCACGGTAGGGTGATCCGTGAAAAGATGAACCATCCGAAATTTCGATGGGATGGTTGGGGGTTCCTGATGCAGGCTCGACGGGATCCGTGTCCTCGTCCATGTCCATCGCTTGGTCGCCGAAAAAGTGATCCTCCGGTCCCAATGGGTTGAAACCCACGGGTTCTTGTATGTAGTTCGCCGGGTTAAACCGGCCCTGAAAGACAGGAGTGGGGTCGCCGAAGGAATGATGCGAAAGGATTCGCTGGAGAGGTATGTATGAAGGCTGTGGGTTGTTGGGCTCGCTTTCGGACTGAGGTCCAAGAGAGTGACGATATGGAGGCGTCGAACTATGCGAGACTGACCATCTAGCGGGTTCCACTTGGGTCCTCCAGTCTCCATGAGGACCAGCACTCCTGGTGGTTGAAAGAGTTCGCCGGAGTGATGGCCCGGCTTCGTGATCGTTAGGGGCGCTGATTGGCCCTTTGCCTTTTCCTCCTCTTCTAATTCTTGGCGGCATTTCCTGTTAACAATTACAAGATACAACAAGAAATATAAAGGACAAAGTTAAAATAAACAAAACAAATTTGGATTGTTCCTATGTTTTTTGTCTAGACTCAAAAGTTTAGGAATGTGCAATTGTGTAACTGAGATTAAACACAAAAGGCTAGTGTTTAATTCACTCAGCGTTGGCTCTGATACCAACCTGTCACACCCCGATATTTCCACGTTTGACCGGTGGGCCCGATAGGGGGGGGAGTATCGTGACGTGGTTGGCAACATTACAGTCAAACAACACAATATTTAATATGCACAGCGGAATCAAAAGAAAGATATATTTCAACCGAATAAAATGTAATATCAAGTATCACAACAGTTGAAATTAATCCACAGACGGATCAAAAATAAATAGGAAACTTTGTTCAACAGTTTTGGCATCCAAGCTTGCGAGACTTATTGTGGACGCTAGGAGAAAGCTAGGCTAGTTCGCATAGTACCTGCACTTAACCTTTTTGGGAAAATACGTCAGTTTACACTGGTAAATACAATTTAACTGACTCATTTTAAAAATGGTTAAAATTGATTTGAATGCACGTGGCACAAACATTTTATAACTTGGGATAATTATTTAAACATATAAACTTGTAAAAGAATTACAAGTTCCTTATGCGTTCAGTAGCCCGGTTCGTGCCAGGTTAAAGATCAATAGACACACCACATTATTTATTTATTTTGGCACTGACGGGTGTACGCCTACACCCCGCGCTTAGGTCGTGGCCATTTCGTAAAATGATGCCAAGGATATCCGGGACATGGTCATTAACCCCCCAAAGGCTTTAAGCAAACAAAACATTTCAAAATGGGTCATCTCGATAATACTTAACCACCAATCGATTAAGGTCGAATGCACGACCAAGCGGTATTTTATATACCGTACCCCAAGCCCGTATAAGGGAAAATAAGTTAAAAGTATTTACCTGAGCTAAATATAATATTCAATCACAGCCGTATCAAATCAGTAAGTACAGATAGCTTTTACTGGGCTCCTATTCTGGAATGAAGGTTTATAATAACCTATTAGAATCCTAACGGTCTTTAGTTAAGCTTAAGCTTAGACCGGTTAGTTTTAAAGAACGATACAGTTCAAACGCATGATTAAGCGAAGACCGGAATAGAATGTGATTTAGACCCGGAAAGTTTGAAGACTTGTCTTATATGGGTAATCTAAACACATTCTGGATTTTGAGATAAAACCGATAAGGTTTGACCCGTTTCGGCTAATTTATGCAAACTAGTTACATAAACCGAACCGAACGCGCAAGAGGCGTAACGGGTATCCATAAGAGTCATATACAGGTTTCCTAAGTTAATATGCCTTAAATATGTTGTGATATCAGTAGGATACCTTCCATTATGCCCAAAACGAATTAAAACACAAACTATGCCCCGTAGGGGTATTTTGGTCATTTACAAGGTTATAAAAGAGTTTAAGTATTAACCTGAGTTACAGGTCTGATATAATCAGCAAAAATACTTAATTTACTAAGTTATAACAGTAGGGTATTGCATATATGTGAAATTTATCAATTATAACCAAACTATGCACCGTAGGGGCATTTTGGTAATTTCACATAAGCCGAAAAGCTCAAAACTGAAGTCTGAGTTAAAAAAATTTTGCTTACTATTAAAATATTAGAATTTACCTAAAATATCAGTAGGTATCAACCCTTGTATGTTTAAAATAGTTTTAGTACATACTATGCGTTAAAACGCTTAAAAAGGCGATTAGAAACCGTTTTCCGGGTTCTATAAAGAAAGCTGATATTTTTATTATTCCAGAAGGTTTAAAATAATGTATTTATCATATAAAATTAGTAGCAAAAGGTTTGGGGTCAAAAAGATATGTAAAACTCATTTTATGGCCCGAAAGGGCAAAACCGACAATTACCGGATCAAGCTTATAACTCTAAGTTATGCTCACTGACGGGTGGTCCATGGGACAACCCTTAATGATGTTAAAAGACAGCTTTATCCTTCACTTAATCACGTAATTATCTTGAATTAGATGACTACGGTTGCTCATGTTTCAGGTCCAGTTCGGGAGCTTAAAAGAGATAAAATGCAGATTTGGACGGTTTGGAGATGAACGGGTCATGCGCGGAACGAATGAAGAAGCAAAGCACAACATTCAGGGTGCCACCGTAAATTACGGTGGCCACCGTAATTTACGGTGGCCCTGAAATGTGACTTGTCCTCCACCGTAACACATACTCAAACCACCGTAACTATTTGAAGACCACCGTAACTTACGGTGGCACCGTAAGTTACGGTGGAGTCTGCGCAGAAATTGTAACTGCCATCATTAAATCTGTTTGTGGGTGACTTTTGGGATTATCTCATCATTGGACAGTTTCTTGGCAACTAGGGGGCGATTTTGGCTGTTCTTGCTTGGTTCCAAACATTTCTAAATGATTAGTTTGTGTTTTCGATTCGTATGAACATTAAACTTATTGCTACAATGATTCACCAAACAATGTCCGGCTAATCTTGTGGTGATCATCTTAGGTGAAGGTTTCTCTAAACTTTTGTGTGTTTATTCCGTTATTTCTAGAATGATAACTTGTGTTTGCTTGATTATCATGGTGTATGCATAATTGTTTGTAGCTTGTTAATTGATAGTGCAATTTCTAGTCTCAATCGTACGTTCTTGGTGCCGTTGGCAATCGAGATATCACGGGAAGGGTTAGGGTTGGTTATTGATTAATTGATCATCGGGAAACAACCTCGCGTTTATATAATCCGAGTACTTTGTTCCCTTTTATCACTTCGATTGTTTATGAATGAGTTATGTCTATGTAACTCTTTCTAGTTGGAATTTCACACAATTGTTAAAAGAAACTGAATCCTAAGATGGTCATTGTTTTCCTAATCTGCTTTACAACCAACCTTTGATTTGAAGTTATTTAGTTAATTTAGTTTTAAAATCAAACAATCCAAATTATTGATATTTATTAGGCTAATTTTAGTTTAAGTGCAAAGCTATATAATCGACATATTTTCCACATACTCCCTGAGTTCGATACCCATTTACCACTATCTATAGTTGTTATTGGGATTAAATTTGCGTGTACCACAACAATCACGTCAAATTTTGGCGCCGTTGCCGGGGAGTTGTGCGCAACGTGTGTCAGTTTGTTAGTTTTGCTTTGTTATTTTCGGGTTTACACTGGTGTGTTTAGTGTGCAGGTTCTACAGATGCATGCATACTAAAGGCTCTCACAAAGCGTCACCATTGTCATTTGATCCGGAGATCGAAAGAACATTAAGGCAAAATCGTGTGTTAGTACGAGAAAACAGAATTATTGGTTCACCTACATCACCTATCACACCACGAAACATCATGCAAGAATCTCAATTACCACCCACAACGGGTCAAACGACCTCATCATTTATACCTACTTCCACACACCCATCACCAAACACAACTATACCTAATACCACTACAATTCCTACTCCACCTCATGACACTACACCAACCAACACCACACAACCGACCACCACTCAAGTTGAACCCAATCTTACCTTTAGCCTTTCTACTACGATTCCACCACTCACTCATTTCTTCCCAGTTTCGGGTCAATCATCGTCACATTATTCAATACCCCAAGGTTCAACTGTCGTTCATGCAACTTCAACATTTAGACCATCGAACCAATCGGGCTTTCAATACTCGACCCTTCCATTTGGGCAAACTTCGGGTATAGGGGGGATGGATATGAAGAAGGATACGAAGATTTTGAGGGCTATGATGAAGACGGGTATGCTTATGGAGGTTATGGTGAGCAAGGAGAGTTCGGTTATGTGCAAAGCCAATCTCAAGGGATGGCAAGTGTAGGTGGAGTGCCACAACAACAACAACTCATACCACAACATATTCGGCCAAGACCACAAGGGCTACAAGTGCAACGCCCTATACCATTGCAACAAGTGCGACCACAGAATGTACAACCACAATTCCAAAGGCCAATTCAACAACCACCGATGCCACAACAACAATTTCAACAACCATTCGCACCACAAGGGCATATACCAAGACCAATGGGTCCTATTCGTCCAAGGGGTCGGGTGGGTGTACCAAGAAGGCATCTTAGGGAACATGCGAGGGGAATTGAAGCGCATTTTAGGCCGGTAATTACTCACAACCCTTCACCGGTAGTTATCCCTCATAACAATGAAGGAAGAACTTTTGAAGTAAGGACTAATTCTTTACAAAGTTTGCCGAAATATAAGGGTCTAGCAACGGAGGAACCGTATTTCCACTTAGAGGCCTATGACTCAATTTGCAATACTTTTGGGAGTCAAGGTTTTTCGGCTGATGATGTCAAGTTAGTCCTATTTCAATTTTCTTTGGAGGACAAGGCAAAGAAGTGGTTCTACACTTTGCCTTCAGCATCTATTTATACTTGGGCGAAGATGCAACAAATTTTCCTAGACGAATTTTATACCGCTCAAAAGACCAACGATGCTAGGAAGGGGTTGAGGAGTTTTCAACAACAACATGGTGAAACGTTCCATGAGGCATTTGAACGTTTCAATATGATGATTAAAAATTGCCCTCACCATGGGATTGAACTTTGGGAGTTGATGAATGCCTTCCACGAGGGGTTGAGTGCCGAAGATGTTCGTGATTTAATGTCTATTACAGGTGGGACTTTTGATACAAACTACGAGAATGATGATTGGGAGTTTTTGGAGAACATGGAAATTACATCAAAAAGAAAAGCTCAGGCATCGAGGAGAGTGCGATCGGCCATTGCCTGACCTCAAGTGCACGCAATAGATGATGGTAATGTTCAAACTACTAACCAAATTTATGATGTTTGTGCGTTGTGTAATGAAATAGGTCATGCGGCTGAAAATTGCCAAGGAATGGTGGAAGGGCAATATGAAGAAGTTCATGCGGTTCAAGGTCAAGGAGGGGGTGGTAGAAATTACAACAACATGAATTCTAATACTTACCACCCCGGGTTGAGGAACCTCCCAAATTTTCGGTATGGGAACCCTTCAAATCAAGCTAACCCGAACTTTCAAGGTAGCCAAGGTAACTTTGGTTCGCGCCAACCTTACAACAATCAAAGTGGATATCGAGGTGGGAACAACCAAGGGTATCAAAAGCAATATCAAACGGGTCAAGAACAAGGGGGGTCTTCGGGTGGAAATGAGATGATGGAAATGCTAAAAAGCATGCAAGCGGAGATGCAAAAACGGAACCAACTCGATGAAGTTCGAATGCAAAAGGATGAGGTTCGTGATAAAAGCATCCAATCACTAACAACCCAAATGGGTCAATTGGCAACCGATGTGGCGGAATTGAAGAAAAACAAGGGTCAACTTCCTAGCGACACCAAGGTAAATCCTTCACACGGTTCGTCACGAGGTAATATTAATATTAGTCATGTTAGTGTATTGAGAAGTGGAAAAGAGTTTAAAGCCAATTTGTCACCCGAATTGGTTGAGGGGGTAGTTGAGGACATCACGGGTAATGATAGTGATGATGAAGTTTCACCGGTTAAACCTAAAGAATCAAATGTTAATAAACCGGGGTCGGGTGAAAATGAAAAAAATGAAAAAGTTGAGGGTGAACCGAGTCAAGTCCCGTTTCCATCGGCTTACTTGACCCGGGTAGAAAAAACTTTATTGCACCAAGAGGTCCCCAAAAAGAAGAGTTATGGGACATGTTTAAACAAGTGAAAATTAACCTTCCACTCCTTGATGCAATAAAACAAGTACCCGCTTATGCAAAATTTCTAAAAGAATTATGTACACAAAAGAGGCAACAAAAGAAGAACATGCTTAAGCGGGTAGATTTAACCGGGCAAGTGAGTGCAGTTTTAAATGGGGAGCTTCCTCCTAAGCTCCAAGATCCGGGCACGCCTTTAATTAACATTCAAGTTGGTAATTTTCAAATGGCGAAGGCGTTGCTAGATCTTGGAGCCGGAGTTAGTATTTTACCGGGGGACTTATATGACCAATATGATTTTGGTCCGTTAGCAAGGGTGGAGACAACGGTTGTTTTGGCCGATTTGTCTCATAAGCTACCCCGGGGTATGGTTCAAAATGTAATTGTTAAAATTGATGAGTTCTATTACCCGGTTGAATTTTTAGTCTTGGACTACTCGTCCGCGGACCCAAAACAACAACAAAACGTAATTTTGGGTCGGTCATTTTTGAGCACCGCACATGCAGTAATCGATTGTAGATTTGGTACAGTCGATATGACTTGTGGGAACCGAAAAATGCATTTGAATGTTTTTACTAACAATTCTAATGCTAATGGTGTTGATGAGTGTTTCATGGCAGATTTAGTTGATGGATGCAACCCGCATGAGTATGAGGAGGATGGTTTGGATGTTTGCTTGTGTGATTTTTCTGAACAGGTACATGCTTATGCACTACGGGTTGAAGAGGAAAAACAAGATGCCATGGCCTTGAAAGAAGGTCGACCGCCATGGACTCATCAATTCGAGGGCTTACCGGCGGAAATAAATTCGGGTACTAAACCATCGTTAGAGGAACCGCCAAAGTTGGAGCTCAAAGACTTGCCGAGCCACTTGAAGTATGCTTTTCTAGGGGATAATGACACTTTACCGGTCATTATTGCCTCTAATTTAGAGTTGGCGCAAGAGCAAGCACTGTTGGAAGTTTTGAAAGAAAACAAAGGATCTATTGGATGGACGATTGCCGATCTCAAAGGAATTAGTCCATCAATCGTCATGCACAAAATCATTACCACCGAAGATGCCAAACCAACACGAGAAGCTTAACGGCGATTGAATCCGAACCTAAGGGAGGTAGTTAAAAAAGAGGTAATTAAATGGTTGGACGCGGGAATCATCTATCCGATTTCGGATAGTGCTTGGGTGAGTCCCACCCAAGTTGTGCCTAAGAAGGCCGGCATTCAAGTAGTCAAGGACGAAAGTGGTGAACAAATTGCCACTCGACCGGTCACCGGGTGGCGTGTATGTATTGACTACCGAAAGTTGAATGCCGCCACTTCTAAGGACCATTTCCCGCTACCTTTCATTGACCAAATTATTGAAAAATTATCGGGTCAAAAATATTACTGCTTTTTGGACGGGTATTCGGGTTACAATCAAATAGCAATACACCCGGATGACCAACACAAGACCACCTTCACTTGTCCATATGGCACCTTTGCCTTTCGGCGAATGCCATTTGGCTTGTGCAATGCACCGGCAACTTTCCAACGATGTATGATGAGTATCTTCTCGGACATGGTTGGAGAGTCGCTTGAAGTGTTTATGGATGACTTTTCTATCTTTGGCACTAGTTTTGAATCTTGTCTCAACAAATTACAAAAAGTTTTAAAAAGATGTGTTGAGAAAAATTTAGTGCTTAGTTGGGAGAAAAGTCATTTCATGGTGCAAGAGGGCATTGTGTTGGGTCACGTAATTTCTGAAAGGGGAATGGAGGTGGATAAGGCAAAAATATGGGTAATAGCATCTTTGCCACCTCCAAAAAATGTTAAGGGTGTAAGGTCATTTTTGGGACATGCGGGTTTCTATAGACGTTTCATAAAAGGTTTTAGTGTTATCACCAAACCTTTATGCAACTTGTTATTAAAAGATGTCCCATTTGATTTTACTAACGAGTGTATGCAAGCTTTCACTGTTTTGAAGGAACACTTGGTCAAAGCTCCTATCTTGCAACCACCGGATTGGTCAAAGCCGTTCGAGATAATGTGTGATGCAAGCGACACCACTATTGGTGCAGTTTTGGGTCAACGGGTTGATAAAAAACCGGTGGTGATTTACTATGCAAGCAAAACTTTATCTGAAGCGCAACTCAATTACACCACAACCGAAAAGGAGTTATTAGCGGTGGTGTATGCTTTGGATAAGTTTCGTGCTTATATTTGGGGGAGCAAGGTGTTGTTTTATTCGGATCATAGTGCGGTCCGATATTTGATGGAGAAAAAGGATGCGAAGCCCCGTTTAATTCGGTGGGTGTTGTTATTACAAGAGTTCGATTTAGAGATCCGAGACAAAAAGGGAAGTGAAAACGTAGTGGCGGATCACTTGTCTCGGATTCCGGTGGAAGGGATCGATGATGATAGTGAAATAAATGAAATGTTTCCCGACGAGCAACTCTTAGCCGTCTCCACCTTTGTTGCACCGTGGTATGCTCATTATGTCAACTACTTAGCCACGGGTGCCATCCCAAGTCATTGGACCAAGAAGCGTCGACAACAATTTATGGTTCAAGTGAAGCAATATATTTGGGATGAACCAGATCTTTTCAAGATTGGGCCGGATCAAGTTATACGAAGGTGTGTGCCCGAGACAGAAGTGTTGGAAATTTTGACCCATGCTCATTCGTCCGCATGTGGAGGTCATTTTAGTGGGCACAAAACAGGCTATCGGGTTCTCTCATGTGGGTTCTATTGGCCCACAATTTTCAAAGATGCTTGTGAGTTTGCTAAAAATTGTGTAAATTGCCAAAAGATGGGAAGTATCTCGAAAAGGGATGAGATGCCATTACAACCGATCTTGGTAGTAGAGATATTTGATGTATGGGGTATTGACTTTATGGGTCCTTTCCCAAATTCGAATGGCTTCCTATATATTTTGGTAGCGGTGGATTACGTCTCAAAGTGGATTGAAGCTATTGCAACACGCACAAACGACCATTCAGTTGTTTGTAAATTTGTTCAATCCAACATCTTTTCTCGCTTTGGTATTCCGAGGGTTATCATAAGTGACGGAGGTTCGCATTTCAAGAACTTCAATTTTGGGAAATTGTTGAAGAGGTATAGCGTGAATCACCGAATTGCCACCCCTTACCATCCGCAAACGAGTGGACAAGTCGAAGTGTTCAATCGTCAAATCAAAGAAATTCTCATGAAGACGGTTAGAACGGATAGGAAGGATTGGTCGAGCAAATTGGATGATGCATTGTGGGCGTACCGAACGGCCTACAAGACTCCAATTGGCACAACCCCGTATCGGATGGTTTATGGAAAGGGTTGTCATTTGCCAATGGAGTTAGCGCATCGTGCACATTGGGCAATTAAGACGGTGAATGCGGATTACGATGAAGCGGGAAAGATGAGAAAGTTACAATTAAGCGAGATCGAAGAGATTAGAGACGAGGCGTATGAATGTGCATCGGCTTATAAAGACAACAAACTCAAGAAAGTACATGATGCAAAATTGAGAAAGAAAACATTTGAAGTTGGTCAAAAAGTTTGGTTGTATAACTCAAGACTTAAGATGTTTGCGGGCAAGCTTAAAAGTAAATGGATGGGCCCGTATGTTGTTCGGCGAGTTGGAAGGTTTGGTGATGTAGATATCCAAGATGAGCAAACACTGAAACAACAAACGGTGAACGGTCACCGGTTGAAGCCATACTTGGAGGGGAACGACATCAACAACTTGGAGCTTGATAAAGCGGGCTACATCTTATGCCCGGTCGATGAGGAACAACCGTGAGAGTCCCAGGTTTGGTAGTGTAAATAGTTAGTATTTCATTTTGTTTGTTTTGTATAGTTGCACATTTTCCGTACTCGCTTGAATCTTGTGTTTGAAACAAGTGTGGGGATATTCGGGTCACAAATTGCTCTAACATTGTGTTGAGGACAACACGGGATTTTCGAGGGGGATAGGGTAATTTTTACATGTTTTGAAAAATTTTAAAAACACAAAAAAATTGAAAAAACTAAAAAAATATAAAAAAATATACCTTTAAATCACGATTTTCAGCGAACCAGAATTGCCCAGATGCCACCGTAACTTACGGTGGCACCGTAATTTACGGTGGCCATTAAAATTTTTTTGCCTTTACGGTATTTTGCTACTGAGTTACGGTGAATTTTTTGGCCAGGACCTACCGTAATTTACGGTCCACACCGTAATTTACGGTGGACCTGGCGACAGTAAGGGGCGATCCGGTTTATGCATTACATAAAAAAAAACACAAATTAATAACAATCATTCACGTGAATCCTTCCCAGCCACCCATTTTCTTTCATTCTTCCCTCACCACAACTTCATCTATCACTTTCTATGACCCACAAGATCTCCATACTCTACTTCAACCTTAATTCCTTCATAACTCTCTCAATCTTTAGCCAAATCAAGTGAAATCTAGGTCTATCTTGGCTAATTTTTCACGTACTTTCTGATTTTGAGAAGAGATTGGTGAAAAAACGAAGTTGTCGGGGTCGAATTACAAACCCTAGGTCCAAAAATTTTGGGGCTTTTTGAAGTTCTTGCTTCAATTGTGTTTCTTACATCTTCAAACAAGGTATGGAAGTTTATTTACTATGTTTTGTTGATGGATTGTGAGAAAGAAGGTTAATGGTGTTATTTGTTCATACCCACTTGCTTGTTCATAGTTTTGACTTGTTACTTGTTACTTGAACATGGTTGTGGTTTGTAGATGTAGGATTGATAGTAAACTATTGAACTTTTGGGAATCTCTACATTGTAGAGACACCATGCCTAATTTTTGAAAAAGTTATAAACTCTTGGTTCACTAGCATCTACAACCATAGTAACAAGAAAGTATGGGGATATCTTGGAGAAAAGGGTCTAATTTTGTGTGTTTGGTTGTGTTGTTTACCTTAATGTGTGTAGGAAATGGTACGAACAAAAGAAAGAGCCGGAGCAAGTTCATCTTCTTCGTCTAAAGATAAGGGCAAGCGGTCGGAACAGCAACCGAAAAAGAGGCAATACTTGGGTCGAGTTGATGAAAGTGAAAGTGAGGTAGAAATGGAGTTGGACCCGGCTGAAAAGCCAAAATGGGATTCGGGTCCATTGGATGACCAACCGGAGCATTGGCAACCGACACTCTACCACGACAGTATGAATAGGTTGAAAAACAAGGCTGCTGCATTTATTTGCGAGAGAGAAGTTAATGAGGTTCAATTTAGCCCGTTTGGTGTGTTTGCTAAATTCCACACTCTAGGATGGGAGGGGGCGCTTAATTGCTATGATAAGGATAAAAACAATTTGTTCATAACCGAAATACAAGAATGGATGGCAACTCTCATGTGCAACACATATGACAAGCCATCACAAATGAAGCTAACGGGTATGGTGAATGGGATTTCGGTAGAGATGTCTTTTACCACGTTGAAGAAATTGGGAAAGTACGACAGTCTATCGGCTGCTGATTAGATGATACCTACTCTTGATGACCTTCTGGTTAAACCGAAGAAGCATGTTCGTTGGAATCATATGTTGGCGGCGTTATTTTTGCCCGGTACTTACAGTGGTATTTTATACCGGAGGAACTTAAAAATAGAAGCGAAATTGTTGCTAGCAATCTGTATTCTCAATGTCATTCCGCGAAGGGGGGACAAGGAGCAAGTGAGGTACCCGGAAGTACCCGTCCTCTATTCGCTACTTCATGGGTCTCCACGTTTTCCGATCCGATATCTGATCATGAACCACTTATGGATTTGCCGAAACAAGTTAGGAAGAGATATCGTCCCGTATTGCCGAATAATAACGGGATTGATGAAACAGCAAAAGGCAATAACATCTGAAGATAGAGGGGCAACAAAAAGGCATCAGCCTTTTACTTTAGACAAGTTGGGGATTGGTTGGACATACACACAATCGGAGCGGTATCATAAGCTTAAGTCAGAGGGGCAGAGATATAGAGCATTAAAGGTGGGTGCACGAGATCTTCTACCGGGTGAAGAAGATGAGCCAGAAAGTGATGCGGAGATCCCAATGATGATTATGCGGACGAGCCGCATGGTGGTGAGCATGGTGAGAATGTGGGCCAAGGGGGCCATGGTAGAGGTTATGGTGGTGCCTTTTACGATTATACGGAGCGTTCTTATGTGCCAAATTGGGCTTATGATGGCACGATGCAAGAGGTTATTGAAAATCAACGTCCTCCGGCACCCATTTTTGAATCATGGTCGGGTTCGGAGCGGACGTTATTTGATCAAAACACGATGATGAGTTCAAGCATAGAGCGGTCCTTGAAACAAAGCTTCGATCGTCAAGAGGCGTGGAATCGCACACACGCGTATTCCCATGAAGTAGAAATGAATAATCGATACCATGATGACCAAGAAAGGAGATTGCATGCAGATTGGCACGCTGGGCGGCCGGTGGTTGTGGATCCACAACATGTGGATTATGCGTCTCTACCACCGTATGATGGTAGTGTTTCATATCCGACCCCGCCGCTCCATCATTCACAATGGATCGACCCGCGCCAACAAGAAGGAGCTCAACAACAAGGTGGGAGTAGTAGCGGTTCATTTGCATTTGGAGAATGGAACGACATGATGTCTTCCATTTTTGGACCTCCGGGACCACGCTATTACTAGTCAGGTTGTCTTCCTTCCTTGTATATTTTGTGAATATGTGTTAGCTTGTTTTGTTTTGTTTATGGTTGGGCAGTTGGGTGGTGTATGATTATGATGTTTTGTTTGGGTTGGTGGAAGTTGGTGGTGTGATGTTTTAAAAAAAAGGAGAAAAATATAGAAAAATATAAAATATAAAAAAAATCCAAAAAGAAATTTGTGGTTTGAGTTAAAGAGCTTTCAGTTGATGTGAAAGAGTTTTAAGCGATCAAAGCCTCCTAAAACCATACATTGGGGTCAATGTATCCCAAGTGTGGGGATGGGGGGAATTTTTGAAGATTTTGAATTTTTTTTTTAAATCAAGCGAAATGATGTGAGAATTTGAACACCCTAGATTAACCTCAATTGATGCACCGGCAACCCTTGATACCCTTTTATTCTTGGTGAGAGTTGAAGCTACACTCTTGTAAATAAATAATACTTATCTTTGATGAGAGTGGCTACGGGTGGGGGTGCATTAGAACTTGTGCCTTGATACGGTTTGAATCTTTAGTTGGACATGAATGCGAAAAGGATAAGGGCAATTAGGTAGCCTCGTTTTTAGTGTGTGTGAGTGTGGGATTTGGGAGGTTGGACCTCATAAGTTATATATATGAGCATGGTTGCGAGAGGGGTGGGGGTTTGGACATTTAGTTGCCCAATTTTGTGCCTAAAAGCCTATTGTTTGTTACCCCTAGCTACTTACTTAAAAATTTACCCAATTTGACCCGGTCTTATAGTGTTAGTAATAGTAGTTTTAGTAGTATGATGTAGATATGTTTGATGCTTTATTGTATGGTTGTTTGTTTGAAAAAAAAAATCAGAAAAAAAAAAGAAAAGAGAAAAAAAAAGAGAAAAAGCAATGAAAAATGAAAAAGAAGTGATGTTTAGTTGTCTTGTATATATTAGTTAAATTGGTAGTTGTTAGTTTGCTTTATTGTGTAATAAAAAGACCAGGTTAAGTTTTTGCTACTTCATATATATTCCATTTCCTACCCATACACCTAGCCACGTTACAACCTTGAAAGTCCCTTTGATTTGTATTCATGTTTGACACATTTTAGGAGAAGAATTGATTTAGGTACAAGCCTATAGTTGTGCAACCGCCCGTTAGCCTTTGTGTGTCTAGCTCATATTGCTAGTGTCTACTTGTTACCGAGAGGAGAGATTTAGCGAGGGGTGTGTTATTTTGGGTGTTGAAAAGGGGTTAGTAAAAGGGCTACATGTTTCTGCTTGGTATACATTGATCGTTTGTTTTGAAATTGATTTGATGAGTTGCTTGGGACAAGCAACGGTTAAGTGTGGGGATGTGACGGGTGGTCCATGGGACAACCCTTAATGATGTTAAAAGACGGATTTATCCTTCACTTAATCGCGTAATTATCTTGAATTAGATGACTACGGTTGCTCATGTTTCAGGTGCAGTTCGGGAGCTTAAAAGAGATAAAATGCAGATTTGGACGGTTTGGAGATGAACGGGTCGTGCGCGGAACGAATGAAGAAGCAAAGCACAACATTCAGGGTGCCACTGTAAATTACGGTGGCCACCGTAATTTACGGTGGCCCTGAAATGTGACTTGTCCTCCACCGTAACACAGACTCAAACCACCGTAACTATTTGAAGACCACCGTAACTTACGGTGGCACCGTAAGTTATGGTGGAGTCTGCGCAGAAATTGTAACTGCCATCATTAAATCAGTTTGTGGGTGTCTTTTGGGATTATCTCATCATTGGACAGTTTCTTGGCAACTAGGGGGCGATTTTGGCTGTTCTTGCTTGGTTCCAAACATTTCTAAACGATTAGTTTGTGTTTTCGATTCGTATGAACATTAAACTTATTGCTACAATGATTCACCAAACAATGTCCGGCTAATCTTGTGGTGATCATCTTAGGTGAAGGTTTCTCTAAACTTTTGTGTGTTTATTCCGTTATTTCTAGAATGATAACTTGTGTTTGCTTGATTATCATGGTGTATGCATAATTGTTTGTAGCTTGTTAATTGATAGTGCAATTTCTAGTCTCAATCGTACGTTCTTGGTGCCGTTGGCAATCGAGATATCACGGGAAGGGTTAGGGTTGGTTATTGATTAATTGATCATCGGGAAACAACCTCGCGTTTATATAATTCGAGTACTTTGTTCCCTTTTATCACTTCGATTGTTTATGCACGAGTTATGTCTATGTAACTCTTTCTAGTTGGAATTTCACACAATTGTTAAAAGAAACTGAATCCTAAGATGGTCATTGTTTTCCTAATCTGCTTTACAACCAACCTTTGATTTGAAGTTATTTAGTTAATTTAGTTTTAAAATCAAACAATCCAAAATATTGATATTTACTTTCTGCAAATTAGGCTAATTTTAGTTTAAGTGCAAAGCTATATAATCGACATATTTTCCACATACTCCCTGAGTTCGATACCCATTTACCACTATCTATAGTTGTTATTGGGATTAAATTTGTGTGTACCACGACAATCACGTCACTCAGCTTAAATTAATTAAAAATCTTCAAAAATCCCAAAATATTATATTACATCAGTGGGTAAAAATTTTGATATCAAAAAGTGGTTTTAAATAGGCTATATGCTAATTATGCCGTTAAATCGCTAAAAAGCTTTCTAATTACGCTAATGAGCATAACTCTCAATCTACACCTCAAACTGATGTCATATTTTGGGTACAAGTTTATATATCAGTAACTAAGGTTTCTACTCTTTTACATTTTTAAAAATCATGTTTTATGGTGACACGGGCATAATGGTCAACATATAGACAATTAACGGAATCATGCATATTAATTGGATAAGTAATGAACCAAGGTGTATAATCACAGAGGGTTATACTAGCATGTAACCTGGTCCTAAGAAAGCTCTAAGGCATGTCCAAATCATACTAAAACGGGTCAGAACTGAAGTCAAAGCAAAAGTCAAAGTTTTGCGACTTTCGGTTCCGAACCGGGTTCTAAACAGAAAATTGTCGGATCAAACAAGCTTAGACCAGTTATAATACTTATTACCAAGTTATATGAGTGATAAAATAGTTTACATGCCTTCTACATTGTTAATTATGCGTTAATTCAAAGATTAGCATTCTGTTGACTTTTTCTAATCAACTTTGACCCGACAAATGGTCTATTTAGAGTGGGAATCAGAGGGTGCCCTTTTAAGGGTTTAATGCCCACATAATTACCAACTTATAACTACCTTCAATTCGACTAATCACTGGACCATTAATGATTAATCGGTAAGTCAAACGGTAATTACGACGGTTTGACTTTTAAGCTAAAACTAAGTAAAAACTCAACTAAGGAAGGTTAAGCATACTTACTGAAGTCCTATGCATGATTAGGAATGTCTTGTGTCTGCTCTTAAGCTCCAGGAAGCTCCAGAAATGCAGAAGGAATGGTGTGATCAATGGTTGCAACAAGAGGCCTTTATATAGTGTTCAATTTCACTTAGATCATTGACACACAAGCCTAGCAATGGCCATGGATCATCAACATATGTCCCTAAGGGCCTAGGAATTACTTAAGGGTCGCCCATGGAGTGAAATATCTGTTTAGAGTCGGTTATAGCGTGAAAACAGGCTGCTGTCCAACTTTTCTGTAACTGGGGATCGAACGCAGCCCGCGTAAGCTTCTGTTAATGCTTACGCGGCCCGCCTGAGCCTTGTGTTCAGGTTTAAACTTTTTCTAGCTGTTGCATCTTGGCTCTTGGCCTTTCGAAGGGTCAACCAAACTTATTTCTTGCATTTTGATCCCCTCAATATTACTTATAAAGGGTTCATGACTTATACCCACTTTGTTAAGTCCTTGGTCACTTCATGTTTACCCGAAAAGTCATAATTTTCAACGTTGGCGCTTTAACCCCTCGTATACGAATTTGATCATAACTTTCTCATATGATAACGAAACTTTATTAAATTTTTATCGTGCATTCTAGTGAGCATAATTAATCATTACAAAGCTTCGGGTTTGCTAAAAGGCCACTCAGAGGTATAACTTAAACATGTTGACACATTTAACCCCTGTAGTTTGTAATCTCTCACTTTCTTTCATATTTAGCTTCGTATGATCCATGATTTATTCGTTTGAAGGTATAAACATCATATAGGGTTACTGTAAAATATATTTATCCCTTGTTGACAATTTGAACCCTTATATTCACATACATTCCATGTTTGTCAACTTTAGTCCCTCTAGAGTATTCTTACACACGTTCAAGCTTATGACACGTGTCAATACATTATAGGACGTGAATTTTCGTGGTGTTACACACCAACCCTTCTAAATTAGAGAAATAACTACTAAAGAACTTAACACCCACCACGGAGACGAAGAACAAGATGCAGGGATGAAGAACAACAGTATGCCGGAAAATATCAACCTCTGTTGGTCCTACGGAATACCCTCTGTCTTGAATCTTTTCCTTAACATTATCAATAGTGTCTGAAATCTCCACCTCCAAAATGGGTTTTTTTTCTTGGCCGGAATCAGTTGTGGTCGTGGTGATAGGAGGTTGTGGTGGTGGTGGAAGGAGGTGGTAGAAGGAGGAATACGCAGAGATAATAAAGAGATAATGAGGTTTTTTTTAGAGAGAAAGTCATTGAGTTGATATATAAATTGTTTATTTTTTTAAATAATAGGGTAAAAAGACAATTATACCCTCATGTGCTCTGCACATGATCTAATTTAACAAAAAGAAAATTAATTGGGTTAGGCCTAAAGGACATAACGTGCAGGATTTTAAAACATAAAGTACAAAACTCATCAACTTTAAACATAAAGGACACCGCCTGAAAAAAGGGTATAAAGATAAAGGACAATTTTTGAAATTCACTCTATCAAGAAAGATGATTTTATTATAACAAAGGAGGATTACCATTCTTTTTCCGGACTCAACACCTAAAGGAAGTTATCATCGATGCCTCCGGTGCCCATGTATTCAGGCAATTCAATGATCCATCTCATAACTCTAGTAATTACAGTTCCCCTATTTTGAGATTTATATTTAGGGTTTCAAAATTCGAACAAGTAGCTTGAGCTACTCATTAATTTGGTCATTTTCTACACGCATACTGTTATGGGTGAAATTCTGAGCCCATATCCTGAATTATATCTTGAATACATAATAGCTATTTACGATCAGGATACCGGACCAGGATATTGGTAACATCCTGATGCTGTATCCTGGTGGTTGCTAACGATTTGCTTGCAGGTTACGATTGCAGGATCATAACGTTAACTAGGACCTGTTCTCCTGAAGATTCATTCCATACGGTTAGGAAGTGGACGTTGAAGCCGCAAGACAAGGTCTACAACCTTCAAAAAAGAATATTCTGGAGCACCCCAAGATTTTAGGAGAATTTGTTCTTTATTTGTAACTATATAAATGTGGATAGCTATATCGATAGGTCACAACAACACACTCACTGCTCTCGAACTCGCACTTCATTTTTTTACATTTACGCACCAACACTCGATACTTACAATTCTTGTACCACTTAGTAGCGATCTGAGCCTTATCCTGCACTGTATCCTGAATAATTCAAGCAATAAGAAGAACAAGGCAGCCGACGATTATAAGCTCCCGAGGTTTTATGCCGGAGATCTAGATTGATCAAGGGCTTTCCTCGTACATCCTGTGTCCACTTTTACTTTTGTCGCTCATCGTTTGATTATAGGTGTAGCTTAATATCCTGAGCTATATCCTGAAAACTGTTTTTACAAACAATCAAACCAACATATTTTTCACGAACATTGCTAGTACACTACCTCACAAAACTAATTTGATCACTTAATTGCTTTTGTAATTTTTAACCAAAACATTTTGGCGCCCACCGTGGGGCAAGTGGTGCTATTTCTACTAAAAACTTTGTTAAAATCACTACTTGGTTTCTTGTTTTCAAAACTTTTTGCACAACTATTTTCAATGGCTTCGAAATCAAACATGTGTCACACCCTGGCTTTTGCGGAAGCGTGGGTTTAATTGGTGTGACTTCTTAATACCATAGCAATAATCATAACCATGCTATATGAAAATAAAACACATGATGATCATCCATTCATTTAGGGGTGAGCAAAGTAGGTTAACCGACCCGACCCGAGGAATGACCGACCCGACCCGATACCCGAAAAACTAATATTAAGCTACCCGAAATAAAACCCTATGTATATGTCTCGGTTCCGGTTCTGTATAGGGTCGGGTATATCGGTCATAGGGTTCAAGACCGACCCGACCAAAACACTTCAATTGAATTCAGCCAGCGGCAACAGTATACAATTATTCTGGTATGTTTGTGAAGGCTGTGAAGACAATGAAGATTGAAGAATTCAAGAATCTGTATGGCAACCACTTTCATTTCAGGTTTAAAACATTTCAATCCTAGTATCTATTTCAATCAAATGTTAATTTCTTGATCATGTAGTATAACATGTTTGTTTTGTTAGTTGATTCCCTGATGTTTGTTTTAATTACTGAAAGTCTTGATACGAATTTGCAATTTCTTGACCATCATGAGGGTGTTTATACTTCAATATAAGGTATATTAATCCTTATTAATACCTATGCACACCAAGTGTTCGATATAATGTCCGAGTGAAAGGGGTGATGAAAACATGATACGAAAAGCTGTTTTTGATGAATTTCGTTGCTAAACATAGAATAAATAAACCTTGTAACCCAAAATTCATAAGTTAAACATCCAAAAATTCAAAATGTATTAAGAACTTCCAATGTGTATTGGTGTATGTCAAAATTACCTTTTCCAATGTCATCGAACTCTGCCGAATCTTCGATGTAGATTTTCTTTTTAATTGAAGCACGAATCCAATCCTCTGTACAAATTAATGCCTCAACAATCGGAGTTGATAAAGAAGTTCGATAAGTATCGACAACTCTTCCACCTGTACTAAACGCCTCCTCAGAAGCAACACTGGATACTGGGATAGCCAATATGTCTATAGTGATAGAAAGAAAATCTAATTAACACTATCGTATTATTATAAGTAATAAAAATAAACTACTAATTAGTAAACATACCTTTCGCCATTTTCGCTAATACAGGGTATTTTGAAGATGCAGCCTTCCACCAACCCAGAATATCAAATCCCTTGTAATGGTCCTCCTCTCCGTCGTCTAGGTACCTCTCAAGTTCTGACTTGGTGTTATAAGATGTAGAACCGCCATCCGCTTTAAATTCTGTAAAAAAATCACTCTCTCCTTGTGATGATGGTTCAAAGTTCTCCTGACTTGTTGAAACTTTATTTGAACCTTGTTTTTCACTGCTTGATGCATAATGCTCATACAAAAGCTTCAATTCATCCTTTATACTATTAACTACAATTTTAACTCGTTTTTTCAAGTTATCTTCTGTCTCATCGTCTTTTTTTTCAGCCCTGAATATTCTCTCAAATCCAAACTGAATAACACGAACCTTTAACCTCGGATCTAAAATTGCAGCAAAATACAGAATGTAATTAAATGATCTGCCAGTCGGTAGATTTCTCCAGTACTTGTCGAACTTCAGGTGCATCTTAGCACCCATAAGTCTACCTTCCAAGTCAGATCCGTCTTTCATATTCCTTAAATGCTTGTCTATATCCATAACCTCGTTAAAAAATAAATTAGCTGTAACTGTTTTCGTAGCAGAAGCGTTGGCAGTTTTACGCTGAAACAATTCTAACACACTTGCCAATTGTCTCGCGTAGTTCCAATCACTAACTCTAGGAGCATCATCACCCATATCATTTTTATAATTTGGGTAATCCAAATCATATCTGTTAAACGCCTTCTCAAATTTTTCTGCCTTGTCTAACATCTCCCAAGTCGAGTTCCATCTTGTAGTCACATCTACACCGATGAATACCTTGCTTTCGATCTTTTCTGCCTTAACACATTTTTTAAAAGTGTCTATTTGCTGAGGAGACAATCTAATATAGCGAATTGCATCTCTGATACGATCTATGCATGTTGACCCATCACGTAAGCCGTCTTTCACAATCAGATTGATTATGTGTGCCATACATCGGATGTGCAAGTATCTCCCTTCGAACAAGAGGTTGTTTAACCTACTTTTTAGAAACTGTATGGCAACATCATTAGCTGACGCATTATCTAATGTAATGGTCAGCACATTTTCAATATCCCATTCTTTTAAACATTGAATAAGGGACCTACCTATCTCGTCTCCCTTGTGGCTGAATATTTGCTTGAAGTTGATGATCCTTTTGTGTAACACCCAGTTGTCGTCTATAAAATGAGCTGTAACACACATATAGTTAACCCGCTGACTTAAAGTCCACGTGTCTGTCGTTAGACACACCCGTGTGCTATTCTTTGCAAAAAATGACTTCAACTTCCCATTTTCCTCTAAAAATATCTCCCCAATATCCCTCGCAATCGTAAACCTGCTTGGCATCTTAAAAGTCGGATTAAAACTTTCTATAACCCTTCTAAATCCCTGATGCTCAACGGTTGAAAACGGGACCTCGTCTATTAACACATTGTAAAAAAATGATTAATAAACGGCTGGTAAAAAAATGATTAATAAACGGCTGGTATTATCTGTGTGTTAAAACTTGAACACATTGTAAACTGTCAACTTGTGATATAACAAAATAGTTATAATGCAATATGATTAATAAAGAAATTTAACTCAAACTGCAATCCTGCCTAAAAGATTATAGTTGAAGTAAACATTCATTCTAATTGTCTCCGTAGGATCGTTAATTGTCAACTCGGATAATTAGCAGTAACATATAAATACTAAGGAAACCAACGACAAAGGGGCTAGAGTCTCCAAAACTATAATATCTTAAACTATATGAAGGATTCATATATCAGATTGCATGGTCATGAGTCAACTAACAGTTCTTGATCAAATATAACAGTCCATAAATGCAATATCAGACCCTATGACGTATATATTCTGTTTACACAATGGTAATGTGTCAAATAGTGATTCATGAGTATCCGACCCTATGACGTATCTATATATTTCTTCTGTTTACAAACTATTGTATGTGTTTCACACATAGAAACTGTTTTACGTACCTTGACGGATCGGCTGGATGACTTCTGTTGCTGTCAATCTGCAGGTTTTGTTATCAAGTTTCTCAGTTTCTGCACGCACAATGATGCTGCAGCCTGCCGGTAATTGTTTTTAACTACTGGTACGCAGGGAATTGATTTTAAAAAGATATTATTTTGTTAAAAATAAAATCTTACTCCAGAATAAGATTAATACGAAATATTAGATAAGTATAAACAGTTTATACTTATGTTTTATAGATATTAGATACGAAATATTAGATAAGTATAAACAGTTTATAAAATCTCAGTGTTTGTTTTTTTATAGATATTAGATAAGTATAAAATACAAACACAAGATTATTGTATAACTAACTAATCTTGTGTTTTTAATAGATAACTATAAAATACAAATTCAGTTGTTATGCATCTTTAATCTTTGAATTAATGGATTTGGCAAGCTGGCTTTGTTGTATTATACATTGAAGATCATAAGGGACTAATATACTGTTTCTTGAGATTAATTTCGGCTATATATTACTTATGTAAGTTTCACCACAGGCACATACACGCATAATAGATGCATAACCACACATACACTGGAAAGGGAATTCATATTATAGAAAACTGAAACAATATTATCGAATTCAATACCAAGTTCAAACCGAAACAATGACATGAAGAAGTCGAAAAAAACAAAAAACCATAATCAAACAGAACATAAACCCTAAAATTATAGATTCTTTTCCATGTTCATCACACATTTTTGAAGATGTCTAATCAATGTCGCTTTTCCATTTTTAACCGTGTCTGCATTGACAACCGAACCGCAGTGCTTGCATCTTGCTTTAGCATTCCCGTCATCATCAGAAAACTTCTCAAAATCATCCCAAACATTGGTATTCGCATTAGTTCTGTTTCGAAGCATCTACAGATAAACAACAACAAAACGACATAAAATTAAGTTGGTGAAAAAGCGAAACTTTATTATGCTATAGCATTTTTTCGTTGTATGTACTGATCAATCATCTACGGAT
This sequence comes from Helianthus tuberosus, assembly GCA_030545235.1. Lineage (NCBI taxonomy): Eukaryota > Viridiplantae > Streptophyta > Magnoliopsida > Asterales > Asteraceae > Helianthus > Helianthus tuberosus. Next base: position 193,278,929 of record CM060424.1, read on the forward strand.
CACATGTTTTCTGTCTATTGTTTTAGTATAACACCAGTACCTTGTCAACAAGCGTGGAGCAACCGTCAACTGAAGAACGCGAAGAACAAAATCAACCGTCAATTGAAGAACGAAGAACAAAAGAAAAAAGAATGAAGATTTGTACCAGAAAGTGTCAAGTGATGAATTCGTATGACTGCATGAGATTGACGGTAGCGTATATGTAATTAAATTAGGTATTATGTTGCTGGAATAATGAATAACACCAATCAGTAACAGGCCAAAGCCCACTTGGATTTACTATTCTTTATTACAAATCGGTCCATGCAAGTTGAACTCGGTTTTTTTCTTTTATTGGACCGGAACCGACCCGATACCCGATTCATATGAAATATTGGAACCGACTAATACCCTATATGCTATATCTTGGGTCGGGTTCGGTTTTTAATAGGGTCGGTTCTCGGTTATTTTCGGTCTGACCCTATTTATGCTCACCCCTACATTCATTAAGTTTAGAGTTACCACAACATCAATATTTAAAATGTTGACACATAAAACAAGTTACAACCATGACATAATTTAGAAACGTGTTCACATGACACAACAAAAGACTTGAATAAAACATGGTTTAAGACTTGTAACCCGTCCAGGCAAGGGTCACACCTCCTAAACCTGGATGACATCATTATTCCCTACGCAGCTTGACACGATTGCACACTTTGCCAGATCCACTAATTTCCTGAAATTCATGTAGTTTGAAAAATCAACAAAAGTTGAGCGAGTTCAAGTAAAAGTGAGTATGTATAAACCTTCTATGTATGAATAAAAGTCCGTGGCATGTAGCAATAAGGAAAAAGAGATCACCAATGGGTTGCAAAGCCACTGGTATGTGTGAGAAGGTGCAGGAAAACTCAAACCTAGCAAATTTGTTACCGGGCTTCGGCGGTAAGACACAGTCACCTCTATGGGCCGCCCTGGCCTCACGGGTGTGGGCTCGCTACACCCAAATAGATCTATCACTCTTGTGTCCCTCGGTCCTAACAACGAGGATTAATGGCCTTAAGTGTTGTACCCCCCCTCACATGATCTAGTAGTAAAACCCTCCCTACGCTAACCTTACCATGTAAATAAATGTTTGTAATAACTGTCGCATGTATTTCACCCCCGAAGTATAAAACTGAAAAACAGTAAGGAGAAAAGGGGGACATGAACTCACAGAAGTGCGTCTCCTGAAATAGTCATCAATCCCAACTCGGTCTGCTACGCGACTACCTACACGTACTAATGTCTATTAGACGGATGGGCCATGCCTTGGCTTAGGGTCTAGTGTTTTGAATTGCGTTACTTTGATATTATCCTTGTTAAAATAATAGTAATTATTTTAACTTTTGTTTTTAGGAAAAATAGTTAGGCAACTATTTCGTATCCACACTCCTCAAGTATTTATATGTGTATTTCCTTCCCAAAGATGGGGGTATTTATACATGTACACTTGTAATTCCGAAAAATATATTTTAAGTCCCACTTAGAAAAATATATTTAAATCACTTGTCTTAAAACCTCTTAATTCAAAATATATATATATTTTTCCCAAAAATATTATATTTTACTTCATAGATTTTCCAAAATAATATTTTACAAAAAATATGCGTATAAGAGTATTTTCCCGAAATATTACATAAGTCACGTTTTAGCGTTTCGTATTGCTTTAACAAATGCATAACTTAAATATTTATTTCGTGAGGATTTTGGTATTATTTTGGAGTTGAAATTTTATGGTATACATGAGTTATATTATTTCATCTAAAAATAATATAACTAGTTCACAAAATAAACAAACAATCACACAAGCGTTTTAGTATAAAATATATATTCTACATATATATTCATTAAACTTTATTTACGAAAATCAACCTCCGGCACTTAGTATTTTGTAATAAAAATCATGGCGAAGTTTATTTTGAAAATAAGATTAGAAATATATTTGTAAACACTTACTAGAAAGATATTTTCTAAGTGTTGAATTTTTAGAAAATTTTCGCCAGAGTTTCCTTTGTAAATGGAGGTGTCCATGCTTACTAGCATATCATTTTCTTTTGTAAAATCATTCAACAATTTTCAATCAAAAACATATAACCTCTATCTACCAAACTTGTCAAAAATAAGCATAAACTATAAACTTATGAACTTGAAAATTTATAAAAATATGTAGTAACTTACTAGCACACTTAGTAAGTCTTGTTACCTTTAAAAATGTGATTAGTTCCTTTAAAACTTTATTTTTAAAGAGTTTGATTATTCACAACTTCTAGTCATATTTTCTAAAAATATTTCTTTGTGAAATTTTCTTATTACACAAGTGTTTCTCCACTAAAAATGTGTTAGGTTTATGTAAGATCCAAGTTTTAACGAAACTCACACTTTTCACTTGGTTCTTTCGAAAAACCACTCATGGATCTTTAGATCTACAATATTAGAACTTACTTTGATCTTTATTTTTCAAGAAAACACCCTTTCATTCAAGTTCATAGTTTATGTGTGGATGATTCCATCATCCACTACATTCTTACTTTCACATCTTGCTAGTTCATATTTTTAAACATGATCTAGCAAGTCCATATGATGAACCATATCATTTTTACTAGCAAATAACATTCCACAAGCATCATAACCCAAGAATATCATGATTTCTTCATCATTTTAACCATTCTTCATCACTTTGTTAGTTTATGTTTGAAGACTTTGTTTATGTTCTTAGTGTTTCTTAAGATTTCACCATTCTTTTAACTATTAACCATCAACAACATGAAGAGAATGAAGATCTAAGACACTTACCACTAGCACAAGGCTAGGGGAGTTCAAGAGTATAAAAGTGGTGGATAAAAGAAAATGAGAGCGGTCCTTGAGCTTCCGAAGACACCGAGCTTACTTGTATGATCACTAGCACCTTTGGATATGTGTAGATTGCTTGAAGGAAACTTGAAGGTGATGATGGTGGTGCTTGTGTTCTCGGCCGAACACACAAGGGAGAGAAGAGGAGAGTTGTTGTTTGATGTTTGTGAGAATGAAGTGTGGTGACCCTTGTGCCATTTTATAAACCAACCATCATTCTTTAACCATTGAGTATTATGCCTCTAATTACCCAACATGATCCATTTTAATATTCAAGAAAAATCAATGGGTGGGTCGCCCATGTAACCGTCGCCCAAGGGGGGGGGGGGTATAGGGTTGGTTTTCAAATGGTTTAGTTACTAATTAGTTAGAATCAAAGTGTTAAGTTAGTGTCTTATGTGTGCTATTATTTATAAAGTGTGTTAGGGTGTTCGGGGACCCTAACTAGCTCAGAAAAATAAAAACAATGTGTTTAACAATATTTTTGTGTTCCGGGTAAAGTCCGGTTGTTCGGTTGGGTGTTGTTCCGTTAAAGTGCTTATTTAATCCATAAGGTGTCCTTTATACTACTTTTAGTGACACATTTAATTCCTGACACTTTGGAAAGTATCTAGGACTATTTTGCCAAGTTTTTGCACTTTACTAGCATTATTAAATGCTGAATTTTTGTTATTTAGTGCAGAATTCTGCATTTAAAGTGTGTTTTTGGCACTTCCCGGCACTATAACTATCTCCTAGTGACGCAGTTTTATGGTCCTCACTTCCCTACACTCCCTACTAGTGTAGCACCCTGTCTCTGGCTCAAACTGGCCTAAAAAATATTGTCTGTCTAGGTGCTGGCATTGTCAGCATGTTTTCGGGGTTATCCGCTCAGTGTGCTAACTGTGCTTTGTGCATCAAGGTTGTCACTAATGTTTGTGTGTAATAAATGGAGTGACAGTATAAAATGTGATGCATATGTATGTATGTAATAGAAATCAGAAAGCAGTTTAATCACAGTTGTAATCAAGCACAGTCATTAAGCACAAATTAAATATTAATTACTTGTACGGATACCTGTAATTGTGCGGGTTGTCACAACATGAGCTCTTCTACCATGCCTGCTACAACCTCTGCCACAACCGGTTTGGTGCTTCTACCATCTCCACAGATGCAAGCTTCTTCACAGGCTTAAGCTCCTCCAAGGAGGGTTGAGACTTACACATCCCAAGACACTGTTACTGCTCAAAATGTCCACAGATCTGCTGTCTCAGGGAGAAATCCTATTATAGCTTCTAATGATGAAATTCTAACTCTGTTTGGTAGTATACATGATCAGATGAAGTAACAACAGAAAACTAATCAGATGATAATAAGAGAAATACAACTCTTGAAGTCTAACTCCAAGAGGCCTGCTGAGGATACTATCACTCCCTTGCAGCCCAGAACGCTGAACTTTAGTTCAGCTGTGTATGCTGAGGATAGTCAGGGCAATGTTGTGCCAAGTCATCCCCTGGGCAATATTCCTGAAAAACGCTCAACAGCCAGGATATCGACTGTCCGGGGACCAGGATATGCTCCAAGATATGACCAGAATCCTCAAACTGGTAACTTATCTAACAACATTAATACTTTTGCTACTAACAATCTTGGATCTTTGCAGGATACAGGTGTGACGTCGCCACTCTCTAGAGAGCTTCAGAAGTTGAAGGACATGATATCCAGTGTACCTGGGGTAGTGCAACCTATACCAGAAGTATCCCAGGACATTCACAGGATATCCCGCTTTGTATATCCTATATGTGATGCTGAAATTTATAAAAGATTTCAAACTCCCAATATGAAGCTTTATGATGGAACCACGGATCCTGAGGAGCATATTGCCCAGTATAGGGAGAGAATGGAGATTAACCCTATCCCTCTAGAACTTAAGGAAGCATGCCTCTGCAAGGGCTTCGTCTCTACTTTAACAGGATCAGACTTAAAATGGCTCTTAAACGTTCCTCCTCATTCAATTACATCATTTGCTCATTTGGTTAATTTGTTTAATAGTCAATTTTCTTGTAGTAGAAGTTTCGAAAAACTAACAAGTGACCTCTACAGGATAACTCAGGGTCCTCAAGAATTCTTAAGGGATTATGTAAACAAATTCAGTAGGGAATCCTTGGATATCCCACACCTTGATGTTGCCACAGCTGTACAGGCATTCAAGATGGGATTGCAAAAGGATTCTCAATTTTATCAGGATCTTGTGATGAATCATTGCAGGAACCTGGACGAGGCTCGAATCAAGGCTTTGAGATACATCAGACTTGAAGACGACAAGAAAATGCAAGCGTGGATGAATTCATCCTCGACATATGAATCAACGAACAGGAAGTCGGAATCCTCATACAAACCATACCGCTCTAGGCCGTATGGCAAAAATGACGGCAAGAAAGTCAATGCTGTTGAGGATGAGGATATTGAAGAATATCCTGAATTGTCAGAGTACTATTTTTCTGTTAATATACCCGAACTAATGTATGCTATGCAGGGTTTGGGAGATAAGGCGAGGTGGCCAAGGAAGAACCAGCAAAAGGCATATTGGAAGGATAAATCCAAGTGGTGTGCCTTCCATGAGGATTTTGGATATGTGAAGGAGGATTGCATAGCCCTGAGGAAGGAAATAAGCTACCTGTTAAGCAAGGGGTATTTGAAAGATCTTCTGGGCAGAAAGAAGAATAAGGGTCAGGATACTGAAAAGGATCCTGAACGAGCAGCATCACCTCCTCCAGACGCTAAGATAATCAACTTCATATACGGAGGATCCGATATATGCGAAACCTCTTATTATGCAGCAAAGAGACATGCCAAGGAGGCTAAAGCAGAAAGAGGGGACAAGCCGACGAGGATGACAACACTTACAACTGACAAAGTGATAACGTTTGATAGTGATGACCGGGATAGTATTCAGGATCCTCACCACGATGGTTTGGTAATCACTTTATATATTGCTAATCATTTTATACGTAGGATACTGGTGGACAACGACAGCTCGGTTAACATCATCCAGTTGGAAACCCTGAAGAGAATGAACATCCCCCAAATGGAGATCACTTCAAAATCCACTGTGCTTGTAGGGTTCAGTGGAGAGGCAAAGAACACTGTTGGAGAAATAAAACTGCCTGTATATGTTGAAGGAGTGAATTCAATGTAACGATTTTGTGTCATGGATTCACTGTCCTGTTATAATATTAAATCACATCCAATCACAAACACTAAGGTCCTATAACAATCATCGATAACTACTCTTTCAAATTGCCTAAATCAAAAGGTTCACTTTTCAAAAATTAACCTTAATATTCTTCCCAAGAATCACCTCATTGGCATTGTACCATTTATACGCAAGCTGGTTCTTGCTCGTTGGCCCCTAAACGAAGCAATCAGATAAATGACATATGATTCATCTAGAATTTAAACTTCATGATTAAAAAGACGAAATTTATAATTAGTTTCTTACCTCATACTTACTTTTGGCAATGCCATGGAAGAATTCTCCATCCCATCCCTAGAATCTTTCGAACCGCAATCATAATCAACATTGGCAGGACACGTAGGAGGAGGTTCAAATATCTTTCTTTAACAAAATCAAAATAGTTAATTCAGAAGTGTATACCATACAAATGAACCAAGCTGGTAAGCTTAATGTCAAAGTCACCAATGAGTTATAACTGGAGATCGAGGAGCTTGAAGGAGCATCATTGTAAGAAAATTGTTTAGAAGCTGGCATGTATGTGAATCAAAATAACAACGAATATCATGATTTAGTATATTGAAAACAAAAACCTGAACATCCTAAAGACAAATCTGAGTGATTCTCTTGTTTCTACAACTCATGAGAACGACGTGAACCAACTAACGCAAACCTAAGTAACCCCCTCCTCACACCGTTTTGCCTTCGTTTCTGAGTGGAGAAAAAAACAAAACGAAACCGTGTTTACTTAACATAAAGTCCTTTTTGATATCACGAGACCAATACAAAATTTATATCGACTTGTTACTTTTTTTTATCAACTATTACATATTTGCACAAAGTAACTAAACCATAAGCGAACTGTTAAGTAAAAGTTAAAAAGGAAAAACAAATAACTATTTCTAAGATTGAGGAGAACCTCCTGCAGGACCGCTTTAAGGTTGTGCACAGTAAAAAGTCCATCCCCACCGAGCTTCCATACCCATTTATCAACCCCACTTGACAGACCTGTCTGGCCCACCAAGTTCACCAGCTGCTGCAGTTCCGCAGCCACGTTCACACCACCCAAACCGTGCTTCCATTCCCAATTCCACACAACGCCGTACATGTCGATGTCATCCTGGGCATATCTTTTTTGGTTGTTATACCGAACCCTTAACCAGTTTTTTTATTGTTTTTATTATTACGATTACATTTGCACATATTTTTTTTTATATAACTATTAAATTAAAATTTATATAAAACACTGAGTATGCTTTACGATGTGCTTATTTAATTTACGTCTCTATATAGATTCTACTTAGAACGAATTGTGAATAGTAATGTACAATAGATCGAAACATAAATGTATAGTTTATCAAAACTGTCTCATGTTAGTTTCTTATACAAAGTAACGTCATTAACCATTTTCGTTATTTTAATACTATAACACTATGTCGTATAAAATTCCAAGTATACTGTTGTGGCGTTATCTATGTTTCACTAAAAGTTTAATTTTTTTCTTTTTTCATGACGAACCAAAATAGATTGTGACTGAATAACATCGGTATTGACATCATTATTATCTTATCTGAACCTGTACGGTATTCGTTTCTAGGATTGTTGGTCGATGTAAAACACATGTAAATATCATACTGGGCATATCTTTTTTTGGTTATTATACCATGTACAAGTGGCGTATTGCTACCATAACAAACCGAACCAATATTGATCGAATATCCGTCGCAACGCGCAAGGAATCCCATTAAGTTTATCCTTAAAATAGACAATTTTAGCTTATCCCTCACGTCAATATTAGGGATAACGTCAATATTAGGGATGAGCATTTGATACCGGGTACCGGTATCGAACCGTACCAGGTATATTCGGTACCGGTACCCATTTTCCCCGTTTTCGGTACTGGTGTTCACAGGAAAAACACCGGTACCAAACCGGTATATTCGGTACCGATACCAACTTTTCCTGTTTTTCAGTACCGGTACTTTCGGTATCAATACCGGTTCGATACCGAACGTGTACTGTGATCATTCCTAGTAAATATTGTTGATTGAAGTGTTAACTCAATTTAATTTTTGTTGGTGTCCGTATTCATACGTTGTGTAATATTTTATAAAGATGATATCAATATTAATATTCGAAAAAACTTGATCAATATTTAAATAACCGGTTCAAACCAGCCCGTAAACCCGGTTGAACCACCCGATACACCCGGTTAAACTGTTTGAGTCAAATCTGGTAAGGTATAAAAACCGGATTTTAAACCATTTAATGTGATATAAGGTAGCTAAATTTTATTGTTGTATATTATTACAAGTAAAATAGGAAAACGGGTAGGAAAAAATTGTGTTATTTCCACCAGCCAAACTGTCCAACATATAAAATAGAGACACTATATGGTCAAATATATTTGAAATCACTACAATGGATTTATATAGTATTTATGGATAGAATTTAGAAAATTGACATCAAAACACCCTTAGCTACTCGAGTTATTTTGCCTTGTTTATTACCAAATCATAAAAGCCTCTGCAAGTTGCTAAGGGAACAATACAACCAAACAAAAAACACAATCCCAACCAAAGGAAAAGAAAAAGAACATAAATTGCAGAACCACATCAGACAAGCCAAGTTTGGTCCAGATCTTCCAGCAGGTAAGCAGGAGTATCGCGTAAACCATCCGCTTTTTCCATTCCACGTCCAACGACAAGCAATAAGATAACATATGCAATACCGAGGTAAACGTCGGCGGGACCTGCACTCTAACCCAAACACAGACTAACCCCCCGATTTTGCGAATGTGCAGTCAGCAAGAAGGTGGTCAGCCGATTTTGCGAATGTGTAGGTAAACGGGTCGTGTTCGCGGGTTAACGGGTTCAACCTGACCCAAACCCGAAAATTTTAGACGACCCCGAACCCGATCATAATCCGAAAATCGTGTCATACATATTAACCCGCACCCGACCCGCAAATTCGCAGGCTGACCCGACCCCGACCCGTTGAACCCAAAATTTATATTTTTTTTTCCAGCAAATTAATATATTAAAATTAACATCTACTAAAAAACACAATTTTATATAATAAAGTTGCATTAAAATCATAAAATCTTATGTCAATTTCCCTTTTTGAGTTACAATTATATCATAAAATACACACCTAATTTAATTTATGACATAAAACACATTGTAAAGAAATATAATATAATATAAATGGGTTAAACGGGTCAACCCGCCTACCCTACCGGGTTGACCCGAACCCTTTTAGACTAAACCCAAACCCAAACCCGCGAATTTCGTGCTAGGTTCGTGTCGTGTCAGAAATTCACACCCCTACCCCATAAACCGGACACCTACCATCTCCAAACGCCACGTTAGTGACCAGTGCTCTTTTCCAATCCCAACCTGTTAGCCGAACAACTGCAAAGTGCAAACACACTTTTCAGTTTCTCCAAACAAAATAAATCAGGAAAAAGGTCCATTAGAGGACTACCCCCAACCCAATCAACTTTAAGTAATTTTGAGAAAAAAAATACATATAAATCACTGAACTTAGCAATAATTACTACAAGTAGTTTATTGTTATGAGATTGCAGCATAAACCATATGGAACCTGCATATGAAAAACACATACTTCATATACAAAATCAAAATTCAACTTTGTTTTAAAATACAATCAAGGATGAAGAATAAAAGAAAGTTCATCTGTTCAAACTTCATCAACTTACGAATACTGTTGCTTGTACAAGATCATTCCGCCTGATCACTGCTACATAAGAGGTCATTGAGATCGCTGCTACGTAAAAGGTCGCTGAATAACACATTTGAACATGGAAAGAAGAAGTAAAACCTACGAAATGATGAATAATGTAGTAACTCAATTTCTATATGCAATACCATTACGTAGAATAAAAACCGAGTAAAAAAAGAGTTTCGAAAAATTAATTTGAGAAGTTGCCAGGTGTGATTTGTGTGCTCTGTCTTCATTGGAGAATTAATTATATTATCAGCTATTTGAGGTTCACTCAGTTTCACCTTCTTTTCTACTTCATTGGACAACATTGCCACTAACAATCCTTCACCCCCACTGCTCTCATTTATCTTCTCAATTACACTCATTAAGCTCTTGTTTAGTGCCTTTCGAGCCTGCAAATAGCTAGATGATGTGTTAATAATCATAATACTGGATCACATAAAACTGTGACACGATGGCCGGGTTTCTTGATTGCAAATTTTAGCAATGTCCTGTGACACTCTAATGGCGTCAAATGATGCCCCAGATAGACCTCTCCTTGTGAACCCAACTGCATACACCCCACATTTCCCCTTCCACCCCTCCGGAAACGACGTCGTTGGCATCCCTTCTTTTGAAAATAAATCACTTTCCTGTCGGCAAATGAGTAATTTAGTATTATTGGTGTAACGATTGACGTTAAAAGAAAAAAAAAATAGACTAAGCCCATACATGGTTTCAAAACAAAAACAGAAGAGCCATGAAGGAACATTGCTGCAATACCCTGTTGCCAAAATAACCGAATCGAAATCAAGATTTCTACCGTCCACAAGCTCTACACATCCCCTTGAAAACTTCTTGATTCCAGGAACAATTTGAATGTTCCCGGATTTAATCTTTTGTAGTGCACCAATATCCAAAATAGGAGTTTTGCCTTTAGTGTTCTTGAGCTCAAGTGGACCCATCAAAGGCCTCTTTATACCATATTTCTCTGAGTTCCCAAGTGTGATCCTAGCAAGAATCAGCAGTATCTTATCAGTCATCTTTACTGGCAACCATTTCATCAAAGTCGTTGCCAATTCAAACGTCGATTTGCCAGCAATCTCCCTTGGTAGTACATGAACCTGTGGATTCCAGACTAGATTTCAGTTTTGGTTTTCAAGTTAAGTGAATTATGAATTATGGAGTTGTAGATTAAACTCACAGAGCTTCGGACCACCACAGATGGGAAAGCATTGTGGTGGCAAAGATCAAGACAGACTTCCATGCCGGAGTTCCCACAGCCCACCACCAACACCTTTTTTCCCTCGTATTGTTCGCCTGAATGGGAGTCACTAGCATGCATAACATGGCCACCAAACTCATCCAGCCCTTCAAATGCCGGTACTACTTTATCCGCATTTTCACCGGTTGCCACCACAAGCCACCTGCATATGTACTCGACCTCGCAATCATTTACCAATGTATAGAAACCCAAGTAAAAAATGTAATGACCAAAACTCAGTTGAAAAACACAATGACCGAAACATAAAACACAATGCATAGAAAACCCATCTTCATTGTCAAGTCATATATAGCCAGTTTATAGCATTTAGTTATACTAAAACTATAATAACAACTTCAACAAAGCGCATCTAATTTAGAGTGGATTCTTGGATCTTAATCATACATAACTTCATAAGATAACCAACATATAAAGAACACGTATACATTTATGGCAATTACACACAACAATAAGCAAGCATTCACAAATTTACTTTGTAACTATTGAACAGTTCCATACGTCATGCATCATAAAGAATCAGACCTGCAATGTGAAAATCCTATCCTCAAACTGTATCTCTTTCGTTAAGAAATCTGCTCCGATAGTCGCTTTATCCATAGTTGATCTTCAATCAGCCAGACATTCAGAATCGCCCACATCTTGTCTTCGAATTTGGCTTGTGAGTTCATGTAATCATGAACTTTATTCTCAATCTGCAACGAACCCACATCAAGAAATTTATTAAAACAGTAAATTAACAAAATTAATTGTGACTGTTTTGACAACACAAATCAAGAATACTCAACAAAACTAACCCGGATTTGTGACTTTTTTTCTGACCATCTAGTTGCGAGTATCTTGGCTAAAAAACAAAAAAAAAACATCTCAAATGTTCACATAGTGTAATTATACTGAATCATCACCACACATTGCCCATCACCAGTGTCTCAAATACCCTGCAAACAAAAACATAAAAATAAAAATCATAAGAAACCCAAATTAAATCAATACCAGATCGCGACCGAAGAAAGCTTGAATGAAGGCTTGAGATCGCGATTGAAGATAACATTCAATTGTTCATCTGCGTCACCGACACTGTCCAATTGCACCACAAATCAGTTAGAAAGTTCAGAATACAGATCGAATTCACAGCCATGAGTTGAGAGATTTTGGAAAACATAATAAAAATCAGCAGACACTACCGACTCTGATGAATATATCGACGCCATCACTGGTTCATGGTGGAACCCTAGCCACTGAATGAACGATCAGGCGTGGCTGCAAATCACGGTTGCTTCAATGGTAGAAACATCAATTTCTGCCATGAGCCCTCCGGATTTTACACCGCCAAAAGTCGATCATAATCAAATTGATGAGGTTCTGGATAGAAATTAAGGTGAAGGTGGTAGTCGATCAGAGAGAATTTCAAGCAAATGAAGGTTTGTAATGGAGTATTGGTGAGGTTTTATACACAGAGGTGTGGGAGAAAATAGGGGGAGCGTATGAGAGAGAAACAACATCTGCTGCAAACCGCCATTAAGAGGAGCGTATAATCAGTTATTTCCCAGACGTGGAGGAGGTTACCGAGAAAAAGGTCAAAAACAAGGGAATCTCTAAACTGCTTGTCTGAAAAAGTAACTGTCAAATTTTGGGAAGAGTAAAATGCACGGATAGTCCCTGTGGTTTTGCAAAGTTTCAGCTATAGTCCCCAGATTTTGGAAATTACACTCATAGTCCCTGTGGTTTGACAGTTTGTTACGCTGATAGTCCCTGGAGTGGATGTGGGTTAGTTTTCTCAGTTAAGTTGGTGTGAAATGACTATAATACCCTTATAATATAAAATAAAATAAACAAATCAAGTATTAAACAAACCTCTGGTCACTGCTCTCTAGTATCTTCTCCTCCCATTCTCTACAAACACAGGCTTCTTCACCTCATCTCCTCTCCATCTTCATCCACATGATGATGAGTTTCAAACTCTAATTCTTCACCATTCTCAAAACACACTACTCCAACAAGACCTCTTTTGGGAACACCAAGAACTACCCTCTTTAATCTCCAAAGAATCCCACTGCCACTTGAACACCCACCATTTCCTCTCCGGCAACCACCGCCGCCACGCGGTGGAGTGGATGCTGGAAGTGGTTTCACACTACTCATTCTCCGCTCTCACCGTCGTTCTCGCTGTAAACTATCTTGAAGCGAAAACTATTCAGAAAATGGAGATGTTGATACTGTCAACTCTTGAATGGCGGATGAATCCAGTCACTCCTATCTCGTTTCTCGATTACATCACGAGAAGCTCTCAGCACCTGCAAATTTCAAATTTTTTACAATTTTATACAGGTTCTATGAAAATTTGTCAGAATTTAGGGTTTATTGGGGTTCAATTAAATCAGGGCAAATTGTTTTACCGTGTGAAACGACTACGATTGGGGGTTATGGAGGTGCACGATTGGGGGGGGGGGGTGCTCTGTGATTTGCAGGATGCACACCGATGGAAGTCTGATTTGCAGGTTCAGGATGATTTGCACACCGATGGATGGCTGGGTGGAGTTGAACGTGATGCGCAGGGTGGCAGATCTGGATGTTTTACGGGAATTACGGTGATGATGGTGGATGGTGATGTTTAACTGGTGGTCGTTGGATGTGGGTCTGTGGTGGTTTTCAGTGGTTTTTGAGTTTTAAATTGGTGGTGATACATCAAAGTGAGTGACGCCGGAGTGGTGGTTCAGTAGAGGTGGTGGCTGGGAGATCGTTCAGGTGGTGGAGCGTTGTGAAAGAGAATATGGTTGCAAGAAGATGAAGAAGAAGGTTTCTGATGGTTCAGTAAGGGTAATTTTGTAATTTCACATGGACTTAACTGAGAAAACTAACCCACATCCACTCCAGGGACTATCAGCGTAACAAACTGTCAAACCACAGGGACTATGAGTGTAATTTTCAAAATCTGGGGACTATAGCTGAAACTTTGCAAAACCACAGGGACTATCCGTGCATTTTACTCTTTTGGGAAACTGCCAATTGGATTTGAACGGCTGAGATCAATTCTCAAAAAGTAACTGAACAATTATTACGGTCAGGATCTCTCCAAATTGACGGTTACATAGCTGTGAACCATTTATTAATAATTGGATGATCTTCTATAACAAAACTTTTTTTTCTTTGTGTCCATTGCTCCTCAGATGCAAATTTAAACTAAATAATCTTGCACCTGTAAGTATCTCAAGCATAGAATTGATCGCTGATCTTTCGAAAATGTAAGTAAATCCTATCATAGTTTACTGAAGTTTCACATCGCCTCATGGTCTACATAGTATTTGATGATGCCTCTGAGCACCCACATCTCACACTGGCGTTACATCGAACACCCAGTGGGCAATGACTAAGATACCAAAAACTTTGGCCTGGTGCCAGAAGTACAAATCGTTAGAAGAACGAACTTGGTTCTGAGTCGATGATTGCAGAAGAGGCACTAATCTCTGAACGATAGTCTATAGAACAATATTTTATACATATATAGTTAAGACCCAACGAAACTTAGGGTAAAATAAGATGGTAAGAATGAGAAAGGTACAGACATTTCTTGTAATAGCAATCTTTATTTTTCTTAAAAGAAAAAGGTGTACAAACAAAGCTTCTAACATCCCAGCCTTTTGGATTCAAATTCTACAGGGATGATATTTAAAATCCACAGATTTGATATTCCGGTTGTCTACCCACTAAAACCAAACGCCGGACATTCCTTACTGCCACACATTTGATTCTCGGCCACATCCTTATTCCAACTAGAGCAATATGTGATGGTCTATAGGCGCCTCTACTGCACCTCAATGCTCGCTATTACCTGCGAGTAGCATTTGGGGAAGAAGGTGTTGTCATGCCCCATTCTGCACTAAGCTTTATCATCAATGCTCTCCTTGCTTTTGCAGAAATCAAGTGGCAGGGCCTACCTGGGTCCCCTTCCAAACTCACCCTCAGCCCATCATGTTCTATGTTGCCAATCTCTTGAGTTCTATGTTGCCAATCTCTTGATGCATCGCTTCGCTGACTTCCACAACCGAACCTGTCTTCTGCTGCACGCTTCCAATTAAAAAAGTTTTACTGGAAAAATGAAGTATGAAACAGGTATTATTTGACTACAAATAAAGAGTATAGCAACTGATCATTTAAAGAAACAATTTGGATGATATGTACCAATTAAAGTACAACTACTCTCTTGACTAATAACTTTTGCATTTCGAGTTAGCAACTCAAACCACATTCTCTAGCCATACACATCATCAACAATAAACACAATACAAATAAGCATTCAGGTATACACCCTCTAAGAAGTGGCCCGTCTCGCTAGAAAAATATCATATACACACCTTGTTAAGCATCAACAGTGGTTATGGCCTCGTTAGTGGTTGTAATGTTAGTTTTCAAATTCTTAACAACCTATGCTAGTGAACTACAATAGAATGAAGAAAAAAAGGTTATAAAAGAAATAAAAGCTCCTCAGAAAATCCCGAGAACAACATTCTTCAATTACTTGTCCCCAAATGTTTAAAAACAAGCCACAACAAATTGGAGAATCCGGTAGAACATGTCTAAAGCATATACACACATCATCAAAGTGAACATATAACATAACTTCCCAGGTTGACATCCGAATAAGCAACTAAACGAAGCAATCAATGGCGGGATCCAAGTCATTGTTAGCATGCTACAAAACACTTGTATATAAATTGGGGGCACATAATTCAAATGCACAACCACATCATTCAAATTCCTGGTTACAACAAGCATAACCATCATCCAATTAATCAACAAATCGGTCCGTAAAACAATCGACAAAATCAAACATTCAAATTTAACCTTTGATGCTTTACAAAGGTAGATATGTCTATGTAAAGTAATACCCTAGTGACAAATACAAAAATACCATCCAGAGTTCATATAATATGTGATGCAACTACTAAATATGTTTCCCTTTAAACACACAATCTTGGAGCTAGTGACACAAATTCCGGGTTAATGAGAAAATCACCAAACCCCAAAGTGGGAAAAAAGAAAACACCTTTTTTATACAAAATACAGAAACTTTATCAAATAAAGAAACTTATCAACCCAATCTAACAATAATGATGTAAACATAAGTGAGATCAAGACCTGCAGCAGACACAACAAGTTGGGTTCCGTACATCAAGAAACTGGTATAGCCGATAACATGATGGAGTGAGGGTGAGTTTGGAACCAACCCAGATCGGCCCTGTGACAAGATTTCTGCAAAAGCAAGGAGAGTATTGATGATAAAGTTTAGTAGTATGAACAGCTTCTTCCACAAATGCTACTCGCGAGTACTAGATCTAGACCGCCACTTATTTATATTATTATAGATATGGGCGATGCATCGGAACAAGATTAAACTAAAGAAGGGCAGGTGAAGATGTAGGAGGAGGTGTGGTTTTTGAAGGCTGTGAGTCGGCGATCGGAATATCAATGTTTTTGTGGCAGAGGAATCAATGCTTGTTGGTATAAGGCTAGTGGGTATGGTTGATGGATCATCCTTGAGGATGATCATCCTTGAGGATGATCCGCCACGTATGCGCCACGTCATCATCCTCCCAAGATTGGTCCATCCTCCAAAACTAGAGGGCATGGTTAAGTTGGTCCTAGTCATCATCCTCCACCACTTTTATGTTTTTTTTTTTTTTAAATCTTCCACTTTTTTTAACATTTAACAAATAAAGTAACAAAATATTTTCATTAATATTAAAAAACATTACATAAACTAAAAAAAAAAACAAAAACTTAAAAATATCCTAATATATTAAAAGAAGCAACTAGTCTTCGTCTTCCATGTCGTTGTCGGGTTCGTTTTGAGCGCTGTTCCAAATGTACTCCACCAAGTCCGCTTGTAGGTTATGATGTGTGTACTCGTTACGTAGAGCGAACATGTTCAAATCTTGTTGTTCCGCACTAACTGGAACAGAATTTCCAGTTGACGCGTCTTCGTCGTACTCACATATCGCTCTACCTTCGTCTTCAATGACCATGTTATGAAGGATGATACAAGCGTACATAATGTGTCGTAACCTCTTTGGTGTTTGCGAACGTGCTGGATGTTCAATGATGTGCCATTTTTTTTGTAGAACACCAAAAGCCCGTTCAATATCTTTTCTCGCACCCTCTTGAAACTTCGCAAACTTTTTTCTTTTGTCGTCTGTCGGGTGCGGAATAGTTTTAACGATTGTCGAGTACTTTGGGTATATCCCATCGCCTAGGTAGTAACCTCGCCTGTATTCCACCCCCGAAACTGTAAAGCTTGTGTCCGGACCTGTACCCGCCACTACATCCTCAAATATCGGTGACTGGTATATGATGTTAAGGTCATTGAGCGAACCAGGTAGACCAAAAAAAGCATGCCAGATCCAGAGATCCTGTGACGCAACCGCCTCTAGAATAATAGTCGGATGTCCATGATCTCCCCTAGTATACTGACCTTGCCATTCGACTGGGCAGTTCTGCCATGCCCAGTGCATGCAATCAATGCTCCCGAGCATTCCTGGGAAACCATGTCTCTCTTCGTGTGCTTGATATAATTTTTGAACGTCGCTTGCGTTCGGTTTCCGCAGATATCGCTTGCTATACAATTTGACAACCCATTCGCAAAACTTGTGCAAACATCGACGTGCGGTTCTTTCAGACATCCTAATATACTCGTCTAATGCATCAGGTGCGTAACCGTACGCAAGTTGGCGAATGGCCGACGTGCATTTTTGTAAATTACTGAAACCCCTTAGCCCCCTAGCGTCGTTCCGCAATGTAAAAAACGGATCAGACTGGGCCATGTCGCCTGCAATACGTAAAAACAGTGGACGACTCATGCGGAACCGACGTCGGAAAATCTCGGCTGGGTACACGGGTTCGTCGGCAAAATAATCGGCTAGTAGTTTAGCGTGGCCGGCTATAAATTTAAAACGAAACAAAAATGAAATTAATTATAAAATACATTTTCAAATCTATATAAAACATATGGAAAAAAAAAAAAGTAAAATACCTTCTTGGTCTCGGTTATATTTTGCTCGTCTAGTTACCCGTTGGGACGACCCTTGATCAGCCGCCATGAAGACTTGAGCCGCGTTCATAATCATGTTGTGCATAATATCATCCTCTTCCGAAGATGATGAATACCACGCAGACGAACCCGATGAAGACATAGAAGAAATGGAAGACATGGGTGAAGCCATGATAATTTTTTAGCGAGAAATGGGGTGGTAGTGTGTAAAAAAGGTATAAAATATGATGAGTTTTTATAAAAAGGGAAGAGTGGTTTATAAAATGTGAGAGAGATGGGGTGGTAGTGGGTGAAAAGTTGTGGAAAAAATGGTTAAAGAGGTGAGTATTTATAAAAATGGAAGTGAATTGGGGTATATTTTTGAAATATAACCGTTTGAATATTTAGAAAATTAAATTTTTTTTTTTTATTTTGAACGGTCAAAAGCATCCGGGCCCACCACTTTGGATCGTCGCAAACGTCTATAACCCGACGATCAAGACGGGACGGAGGGGGGTCGGCACGGTGTTTGGATCGTCGCCGACCCAAGATGATCCGAGGACGATGTCCATGCCGACTAGCCTAAGGAGGGTTTGATGCCACATTGTGAAGGAACTCGATCTTATCCGGACAAGTCGGCAATCAGTTACGTCACCAGCACCGCTTTTGTTTTTTCTTTTCTTAAATTTTGATTTAAGCATTTTCTGTAATAATTAATATTTTAGTAATAAATTTTATAAAAAGAGTTTAAATCTATTATCTATATAGTAAAATGAAAACCACCCCATTTGTGACAACCTAGAGGACCACTTTACAACCATTAGATCTTCAAAATAGATAGATGAGATTAAAAGTAGTTAAAATAAATATTAAATACTTTTTTTGTCATATTATTTTTAAATATTTTAATGCAAAAGGGCAGTTTAGTAAATTTACACTTTTTTGTCTTTTTGTCTTTATTATTTTTTATTACTTTTTTTGTAGGATTATATTAATTGTTTTTTTAAAAAAAAAATTTATTAAAAACTATTTTAAATTCATATTTTTTAAAAAACAATTTTTTTACGCGCCGTTTTTACGCCCAATTTTTTTTACGCCCCGTTTTTTACGTGCCGTATTTTACGAACGTTTTTACGCGCCGTTTTTTACTCATCGTATTTTACGCCCCGTTTTTTCGCCCCGTTTTTACTCGCCGTTTTTTTACGCACCGCTTTTTACGCCCTGTTTTTACGCGCCGTTTTTTACGGTTGTAAAAAAAAATTACAAAAAAATTTTACGGATGTAAAAAACAATTTTTACAAAAGTTGTTTTTTACAAAAAAAGATTTTTTTTACAAATTTTTTTTTTACGGTTTACGGGATAAATTTTTTTACCTCAAATACGTTTTACGTTTTGCGGGATTAATTTTTTTACATAAATTTTACGTTTTACATTCTACATAAAATTTTTAAATTTTTACGTTAAAATTTTTACGTTTTACGTTACCTCAAATACGTTTTACGTTTTGCGGGATTAATTTTTTTACATAAAGTTTACGTTTTACGTTCTACATAAAATTTTTAAATTTTTACGTTTTACGTTAAAATTTTTACGTTTTACGTTTTACATAAAAACGTTTTACGTTAATTTTTTAAAGTTTCGCGTTTTATGTTTTACAATAAAATTTTTACGTAAAATTTTACGATTTACAATTTACATAAAAAAAAGTTTTACGATTTACTTTTTTTTTACAAAATCTTTTTTACACAAAACGAACTTACCCAAAAATCGAGGTGTCTCAGATAGATTGAACTTATCATCATCGATTGAAAAAAAATATAAAAAACCAACAACTAAAATCAAAAAAATATCAAATTATATGTCTGACGTTTTCAGTAAGAGAGAGGAATCAGATTTGACATATAGAGTAAATTATCAAAAAACCCTTTTTGTTTTAAAATAATAGTATATATGTGGCATGGTTTGATTGGTGGAGAGTGGTTCTCGCAACTGAGGATAGTTTTCATTTTAGCCGCTCCCCTATAATCTATATCTATCTATATTTTCTATAAAAGGAGAAATTTGAGTGACATAAGAAAAACTGATGTGTCAGCCAGAGAGGCTGTCCAACATAATTAAAAAAACTATAGCAATAGGCTACTCGAATAAAGAGAATGCAATGCCTGTTAATAAGGTGTATTCTTTTAAATATTAACGTGTGAAAAAGGTTATAGCCGATTAAAAAACCAACGGGAGAAAGAGTTAAAGTGAGAAATGACCAGAATCCTCTTTCTCTATTTATTTTTTCAGTTATTCAAACCCTCTAATTACAAAAATATCAACGCCTCTTGTGTTATATAATTCTACGCCTCTTGTGTTATATAATTCTTACAAGGGAAGTTTGTTACATAGTAAGAGACGAGTTTTTTCCCAAATAGGTGTAGGTGGAAAACTTATTTACCAAAATGGGTGATTTGAAAAGTATTTGCCAAAATGGGTGTTTTTTTTTTTTAAAAAAGTTAGTTTTTCTCACTCTTAATTCTATTGGGTGAAAGAATTGCTATTAATAAATATGTTTACTCAATAAAATTTTAAGAAAAAATAGTAGTAAATTTTTAAAAAAATGTGGATCGTAGATTTTATGTAAAGTTTTTTCAATGTTTTTTCTAATTCCTTATTTAACATATTATTTAATAGGTATTGTTTTTTCCTCGGTTATGTAATGTTCGTTCATATATGTCTATTACAATGTTAATAAATTATGTTTGATTTATATTTTTTTAAACAAAATCTTCAAAAGATTTAAAAATTGAAACTAAATTATGACAAAATTGAAATATGGAAAAATACCAAAAAAATGGATTAGAATGACAGGAAATAGAATAACATTCGTAACAACTATAATTGATAATTTATAAATTTAGATTTGAATTGATACGAATGGAATAAGAACAATAAACAACTAAAAAACATAAAAAATAGTTTACGGCATTACCATTAAATAAGTATATACAAACTTTTATGTTTACAATAAAATATTTTTATTATTATGTAAAGTACTAAAATTAAAAACGTCGTTTAAAGATACGTGTAACTTAAAAAATGTTTACAATAAAATATTTTTGAAGGGAACTAAAACAATACCTATTAAATAATACGTTAAATAAAGAATTAGAAAAACCATTGAAAAACTTCACATAAAATCTACGATCCACATTTTTTTTTAAATTTATTACATTTTTTTTTTGAAATTTTATTGAGTAAACATATTTATTAATAGCAATTCTTTTACCCAATAGAATTAAGAGTGAGAAAAACTAACTTTTAAAAAAAACACCCATTTTGGTAAATACTTTTCAAATCACCCATTTTGGTAAATAAGTTTTCCACCTACACCTATTTGGGAAAAAACTCAGTAAGAGACTAGTTTGGCCCTTTTCACACGCGCTATATTGGAAATCCGCTAGTGTCATTTTGACGAATTTTACGTTCCAAGATCCAGATGCAAGCTATAAAAAGGGGGAAGAAACAATTTGATATAATAAGAAACCAAACAATTCTGTCGAGATGAATCAATCCACCAGGAACATTGCAATTCCGGTTACCCAGACAAAGCCCACCGAAACCGAACCTCACACGTTTTTCACCTACGCCTTTTTTAAGCCTTTAGGGGACTTATGGACTCGCTACTACCCAATAGTAATACGTGTGGAAGAAGGTATAGTGATGCCGCCATCTGGACTAAACTTCATCATCAACGTTCTCCTTGCTTTCACAGCCATCAAGTCGCAGGGTCAACCTGACTTTCCCTTCAACACTCATCCTCACTACCTCAGGTTCTCCATCACCAGTCTCGTGATGTTCGGTTTGGCTTGCGCACTTGAACTTATTGTTTCTGCTGCACGTCTGGATCGCCATTCCGTTTTATTCGTTATTGCTCGATTGGGAAAAGTAGTTTTCTTATGCATTTTGGTGATATCTTTGACATGCATATTCTGTTTTTGATACTAGTAATGCTTGCTATATGTTATATTCCTGTATTGTTTATATAAGGTGTATTATTATTACTACTATTATTTTGATGTGAGCAATGACCTTCTTACATCCTTCGATTTGCAGAGCTTGTTCTTGCTTCATTTTTGTTATGTGGATCGTGTTCTATTTTTGTTTTTGTCACTAGGGCAATTACTTTCCACCATTGTTTCATTTGTTTCGCCCACCATAGTAGTTTTAGTTCTTGTAGGTTATCTAGATGAGTATGCTTTTGCATGCTTCCGTGTTACAGATTTAGTATACGAGGTTAGATGAGATTTTGTACATTGCATTGAGGCTTGACTATATGAAGCCTCCCATGTCATATAGATTTTGGATGTGAACAATGAGCTCTGTATATCGTTTGATGTTGTAGTGCCCCTTATTGATTCACTTATGGGTTATTTGGATGTTTTTTTGTTTTTGTTTCCGTCACTAGGGCAATTACCTCCCACCATGTTTCAGTTGTTTGGACCTACCTAGTTTTTAAGGCATATAAGGTTACATTTGATTATGTGGATTGAGTTATGGTTTTGGCTTGTTGGTTATTTCAATGACGGTTATGGTTGTTGTAACAAGAAAGGATGAGCGATATGAGTGATGTGGTTGCGCATTTGAACTATGTGCCCAATTTTTACAAGGCCATTGTAGTGTGCTAACAATAACTTCCCACCACTTATTTAGATTCCATATATGCAAGTTGATGTTTGTTCCCTCTTTTTCTATGTGATCTTATGCCACAAAAGTGACTAAGCTTTTGTTCATTACATTCTTTCCTTTTTTAGTTATATATTTTTTGTGTCTTATGCATAACCTTTCTTTATTATTCTGTTGTAGTTCAGAAGCAAAAAGGGCTAAGAATTTGAAAACTGACACCATCAGGTCCATAACCACAGCTGACAGCTCACATGGTTGAGTCCATCCTTCTGCAGAATCTTTGATATATCAACGGGCACCATTACAGATGCTTAATCAGGTGCACATATGGCGTTTTTTTATACATATAGTCATGGTCTTAATTGTTTAGATTGTGTATAATTGAAGCGTTGTCCCAAACAACCTATCTGGTACTCTAGTGATGGTCCTGGGGTGTGTTTGGAATGGAAGATCAGGTTGACTCTTGTTTTTCTTGAAATCTTGCTTTCTATTCTGAACATAACACAAGACTGCCATTTTATCAGTGTGCTTATGTATGGTTTAGCTTACGTAGCAGAGCTGCTGCAACTTCCAAGCCCACCTATCAATTATGCCCTTGTTGAGGCATTAGCAACAAGGGGAGTACACATCAAGTTTGACTACATGTATCCTCTTTGATGCTTCGGATGAGACTGCGAATCATCTACTTGTATCCTGTTCTTTTGCGCAAGGTATATGGGGCGAGATTGCAATTGGTGTATGTTCCCGGTATTTCAAGGAGACTCCGTATAAGAAGCATTAAAGATCCCCAGGTCATCAGTTAACTCGATCTCAAACAAGATGGTGGTACAAAGCATTTTTCTCGCCACCCTGTGTTTCGCTTGGAGAGCTCGAAACAATAAGACTTTTAACAACCAAAGGACGACTACTGACAAGGTGGTTGACGAGATCAAGGCGAACACGTATATATGGGTGAAGAGTAGGGCGAAGATCCAATCTCTAGATTGGTTTTCATGGTGTAATTTTACATTCACAAACTCCCCTTTGTAATCTTTTTTTTTGTTAGTGCTTCTAGCTACTTTGCTGAAGCTGCTGTTAGTAAAATGTTTGCCACTAAACAAAATCAGTCACTAAGCAACATTCGTTTTGTTCAAGGTGTAACGAACAACATTTGGAAATACAATTTCAATTTTCTCAACCATTTAACTTACATTTCCATACTATAAATTAACAACATTTATTTGCTTCATGTTGTTATACCCTATGTTTAGGGAGTATTTCAAAGTAGTTTTTAATGTTTTTCACTTCTAACAAAAAACATCTCATCTTTTCAATTTAACCCCTTTGATTTTTTTTACTTTTAACACAAAGCTTTTCAATTTTTGCAATTTAACCCCAACACTTTTATACTTTCAACTTTGGCCCCCATAGTTTTCATCTTTCGCAAGTTTTTTTTGTTTTATGTTTCGTTCAAATTTTGCGAGTTAACACGCCACAACGTGTGTGTGGGGTTCAAAGTTTTTCGTATATTTTTCCCATTTGAGAAGTTCGTCGCAACGCGTGGGTCCTAGATCGACTTAGGTATTTTTCTATGTTTTACGTTTCAGCCTAAACTTTTCACATTAACACGCCGCAATTGGTGTGCGTGGTTCAACGATTTTACAGCTGCTTTTCATTCGGTTTTTTCTCCTTTTCTATTTATTTTGTTTTTAGGAGTTTTTCGGCGTTGGTCGCTGGTAATTGTCACACCCTCAATTTCCACTTGCGGAGTATCACCGCGAGGCGTGCGACTGACCAGGATCCAACCACTAACCATATTGAACCATTTACGTAAGTTGTAAATTATTGCAAATAATACGATTAGTGATTATGTTTAAAAGTTCAAAAATATAGTTTAAGTTAGCAGCGGAAATATAAAATAAGCTCATCATAGTTTGGAACCAACGTTTAAGTAAGGGGTAATTTTGTAAAAATGTAACCAAATTTGACAATTGTTCTAATTAAGTCACCAAAATATTTTTTGTCTCCATAAAGTGACCGAGGTTTGTTTGATGCCCTAGTACTATCTAATTATCAGGTTAGCAGGTTACCAATCATGGTGTGTAGGTTTCATTGTTTTAATATTTAATTAACTAAAAAATAAATAAATACTATTTGTAGTTTTAAAAGATTTTTTTTTTTTTTGATATAACCAGAAAACTTGTTAAGTTACATCAAAACAGAAGGTAGACGGGCAACAAGCTGCGCCGCCAACCCTTTCTGAATTGCAAAAAGATTAAAAAATGATTTAATTATGTTCTTCTTTGTTTCCTCTACTAATATACTCACTCAGATTCAAAACTCAAAACGATACATCCTTCTTCCTCTGATTCAACCAATTAACTCAATTAGATGTGTGCAAACATAAACAAACATCCATAAATTAGTTATATGGACTCACTTTAGTATCTCAGTTGCAAAAGTGAAACACATCTGGAAAACGAATGTCGCCGGAAATCGCGGAACGACGGTTGAAGTTTCTGTGGTGCTACTGGTTTTTGGCGGATATGGTACACGATGGAAATGTAGACTGGTGGTGTCGGCTACGGGATACGGTACTGTGTCGCTTCTGTTCGCCGGAGTATCAAGTTTCTTGCGGGAACATCGAAAGAAAATGGAGTAGAGAAAGAAGTGAGCGAGGGTTGAGATGGATGTTGCCGACAAACTTGAAGCGGTGGTGGCGGGCGGCCGCCGTGCCATTGCTTGCGGGTGGTTTGCAGGCGGCAACTTATAGCAGATGTTGTGGGTGTCTTCAAGATCAAAATTGCAGATACATAATCATTAAATTCTATCTTTTTAGTTTTAATATTTTGGTATTTTTGTGATTTTATTTGTTTTATATATTCACATCGAAGGTTTTAACAATAATTATAATAAATATTTTAAAACATATTATTATTATCCATGGTTGTAAAAATCCTGACTAGGCACCGATTAATCCCCGATTAATCTCGATTAATTTTCGATTAATTACAATTAATCCCGATTATATCCGATTAATCCCCGGTTAATCCCGATTAATCGCTAGTCCCCACCTCACCGACCGACTAGCGACTTCTACAACCATGTTATTATCTCTAATTTCTGGATATATCAAAAAGAAAATAAAAAATAAGAGAAATAAAAGTTAACCTGATGACCCGGTAATTCCACATTATTAAAACACTAACTTAAAGTTAGTTTAAAAGAACAAAAAAAGTTTGAGTGACTTAATTGAAACAGTTGACAAACTTGGTTGCATTTTTATGACATTTTCCCTAAGTAAATGTACAAAATGTACGACTTTCCAAACCACACACTCTATCCATTTGCAATGTAGATATACCTAAAACTTGCAAGCATGCATGCAGTAGTAGGGTGTCAACATAAAGATTGCGAGTTTACGGTTTTCAAGAAGGTTTTCTCGTTATCACTAATTGTCTATTCTTATATTCCCATTAAAGTCAACCCACTATTAGATAAATATCAATCCTTAGGGTGAGAGGGGCACTCCCCTCTTAGGGGAGTCCCCTCTCTTACGCACACCCAATCAGGTTATGCCACGTCAACTCCCCTCTTAAACTCCCCTCACACCCCAATTTGATGGCGGCACTCCCCTCTTAGGTGACTTTTTATTTTTTTTTTTGTTTTTTTTATTTGTTGTAATTATGCATGTTTATAAATTAAAAAAATATTAATAAAATTTAAATAAAATTTAATAAAAGACATTTCATTAAATTAAAAATAAAAATTACATTCAAACTAGAAAAATAAAAATTACATTCAAACTAGAAAAATATAAAAACAAACTACTCGTCGTCGGAACTCACTTCAAGGTGAGGTAGATCTAAACGTCCGAGATGCTCAACGAGATCGTGTTTTAGTCTCCAATGCGTTTCTTCGTCAATGAGCTCGCTATAAGCTGTATCATCGAAGACGGGTTCGACTAGAGGATCTTGAATGTGTACCGGTGCTATCGCCTTTCCTTCGTCTTTTATAATCATGTTATGTAAAATAAGGCACGTATACACGATGGACCTTATCTTTTTCACCGTTCTCGAATGCATTGGACGATTTAGTATTCCCCACTTCGCCTTTAACACACCAAACGCCCGTTCCACATCTTTTCTTGCGGCCTCTGTTGCCTCTTGAACTTTTTTTCATTCGGGATGTGAGGATATGGAAAAGACTTCACAAACACGGACCAGCTAGGGTAGATCCCATCAGCAAGATAATACTCGCGTTTGTATAAGTGGTCGTTCACCTGAAATGGACAATTTGGCGCCGTTCCGTTTCGTTGAGTAAGAAATAATGGAGATTGTTGCAGCACGTTGATGTCGTTTTGTGAACCCACCGGGCCACAAAAAGCATGCCAAATCCACAAATCTTGAGACGCCACCGCTTCTAACATAACCGTCGGGTATTGATGATCGCCTCTCATATATTGTCCACGCAATTCTGTGGGGCACATTCTCCAGACGAAGTGTGTACAATCCAGACTACCCAACATACCAGGTAGGTGATGCCTCTCCTCATGAGCCTGATACAATAGCGCAACGTCGTGGCTCGTTGGTCTACGTAAGAATTCACCGGCATACATTGTTCAGACCGTCTCGCAGAAATATTCAAGGCACTCACGAGAGGTCCTTTCAGACATATTTAAATACTCGTCGTTTTCGTCTGGTGGGTTACCGGTTGCAAGTTGTTTAATCGCAGAAGTAACCTTTTGCAACGGCGTGAAACTTTTCTTCATTCTCCCGTCCAAGCCCTCTTGAAACCACTCGTTATTCGCTTCCACGTCACTAACAATTTTTAGGAACAAAGACTTGGACATACGAAACCTCTGACGAAAAATATCGGCATTAAATTTTGGATTTTCTACAAAATAATCGGCCATGAGTGTTTCGTAGCCACCCACACGATCTCGACGGACAATTTTTTTTACTAGACGATGCCGTGTCTAGTAGCTCCGCTTGTTGGATGAGATTTTGGAAGAAAATTAAACTACCATCGCTTGACGATGAATCTTCATCGTCGGGAAAGTCGGGCAGGGGAGAAAAAACGGGAACTTGGAATCCATTTTTTTTAAAGATTGGTTAAAAAAATTAGATGAGTTGAATGAGTAAGAGTTGTTTTGGGTTTGAAAAATAAAAAGGTTAAAGAGGTAGTATTTATAGGGTTAGGAATTTTTTTTTTTTTTTTATAATAAATAACGGCTATATAGCCGTTAACATTCAAAACTTTCATCGGTGAACAAGCCCCGACCCAACTCACTGATTTCGGTCCCCGCCTTGATGGCGCCGGTGTTCCCGAGCGGGGACTTGGGTCACCGCACCCACTCCCCGCGAGTGCCCCGATCACCCTTAGATCAACATGAGGTAAAATCTGAACCGTAATGATTCAAGAAAAGCTTCTAGAAGCAGAGGTTGAGAGCGGTTATCCTTCCCTTCGGTTTCTCCCCACGTCGCCGGTCAAACCCACTTTTCTTATCTTTCTCTGCTCAAAAACAATTCATAGTTTCCCCAATTTCGATTTCGGTTCCCCAAGCACTAGAGCCTATTAAAAAATCCGCTCATCTTACAATCCTTTGGAGTGGTTTGATTTCATAAGATTAAACTGGCGGTGGATTGGTGTTCGGACTTCCTCTCTCCGCTGCTCTGACCAGGTTTTTTTCAATCGAAATCGACAACGACGGTGGACTTGAAATCGATGATAGTTAGGTTTTGTTGAATAAAAGGGGTTTTTTCATCGATTGGTATGTTTTACTTGCGTATTCATCATAGTTATTGGCCAATTTTTATAAATCAATTTTGTGTTTATGTTTTTGCATCTTTAGGGTTTTAATTTTTGAGTTAAGTGAAATGCCAGGTTATATCTTCGTCAAGGTATGTCATTTTGCATTGTTAAATTCTAAGAAAACATCTTTGATGCATGTTACAAGGTTGAATATAATATGTTCTTTATTTTTTTATTTGTATGTAAGATGGTGCTTCGAACATCCAGCGAGTAAGAAGGGGTTAGGGCGAAATGTGAGTCCATTGAAATTAGTTCAAATTGCATAAAACCCTAACTGTTGAAATTAAAATAGTTGCAATTTTGATGGGGATTTCTTACAAATCGGTGACATGGTCTGTGCAGGGGCAGGTTCAAATGCACTTGACCCCATTGAAATCTTATGAAGCTGAGGTACTATGAGATTGCATATTATAAGCTGAGGTTTTTTAAGTGTCTTTATTACACTTGAAATCTTTTTTCTTTTGTTTAATTTCATAAAGACAGTGATAACCTGGAGATCATTTCATATGGGCCCATCTTTAGTCCCTACAAATCGCATTTTCACCGTGAACTCAGTGAGGGGTTGTCTATGCCTGTCTACTGGTAAATTGTCCTCTTACTATAATGTATGATGCTTACTTTTTTTTGAACGGCAAGGAACGGCGTGCCAACCACCGTGACACCGGGCGCTGTGGCCAAGGTTGACTACTCGACCGTTGCCAGCCCCTTGGCTCTCTCAGATGCGCGGAAACCCAACCTCCACCCGCCCAAAGGCACGACAGTGGAATAATCGGTAAAACCTCGCCTCCCATCCAAGACGAACCGGCACCACCCGTATTCGCCCTTCACCTGAATGCCGCAGAAAATAATGGGGAGAGCAAATACATTCTATCTTATTTTGTTTTCTGTTGTATGGCTATTGAAGTATTGATACAAATTGGATAGAACAAGTAGAGTTTATCCAATTTTTGAAAGCTGAAAATATACGTGTCTATGTCCAATATTTTTGTTGGGTTGAAATGCGAATATAAAAGTTTATCAACTTTACAAATATTTGATTGTTCTTCTCTTTCCTTCACCAGGCATGCGACTATGCGAGAGAATATGGTTCTAGCCCATACTTTTGTCATCATACCATTAGTATGCCCGTCCACCGGACGGGTATAGAACTAGTATATCTTATTCACGTAAGTTGATGGCGGAGTCTCATAGCAATGTTCATCGTAGTCCAGATAACAATGATCAGCGTAGGCCAGATAACAATCATGTGTACTTACAAGAATGAATCTTCCAGGTATCTTTATCGTCTAATGTAAATTTTCTATTTCAGAATTTTTTACTTTTAGTTAATTTCTTAGAAAGCTTTTGTGTGTTGCTGTATAGATCACATGATGTTGTCGTTCAGTTTAAGAAATAGGTAGATAACATCTTTATACACATGTGTATATGATATCAAGATATTCTTTTACCAGTAAGTTTTGTCTATATGCGCAGGTGTATAGGAATTTTTGTTATTAAAATTTGTGGTTTTTTTGTTTTCCTATATTTATACACAGATGTTCAAAGCATGTACTTTTTACTTGTTTTAATGTAATGCATTTTTATTTTAGTTTATCCTTCACTATTTTACGGGTGTAATTATTTATTGATTAATATAAATGTCTAGAATCGGTTGCTAGAAATGTATACGGAAGTCCCAATGGGACTAGGTATTGGACACCAACTGTACCACCCGGTTTCAAACAACGGTATTTGAGAATGGCTCTGTATTCCACGTACAAAATATTAATATAATTAATATAAATATTAATATAATTAATATTTTGTTAGTAGGGCAATTAGGTAATTTTAGCTTGAAAAGTTTCCATCAAAGGATACTTTGAAATAGCAGTTATCTATACAACAGGTATTGGGACTGTTGAATATGGATTTCACTGAGAAATTGGAAACAACATGTTGTTGGTCTACTATTTGCTTTGCTGCCAGCTCTTGGTGGCAACAGTGAGATTTTAAAAAGGATGGTCTCCATGGGAAGGGTGTAAGTCTTTCAGGTGGGATAACGGGTCAGAATGGGTCATTTAAAAAAAAACAATTTTTGTTCGGGTGAGATCGGGTTTTGGAAAAATTGGGTATGGGTCAAAACAGTTTGTTTTAAAAAGATAGTCAAATCTGGTTTGGGTTAGAACCGTCCCTTTTTATATACTTTTCAAATATGCTCATTAGTACCCCTTAAAAATAATATACAGCTTATATTAAATGTCCAAGTTTGTGCCATTGTTTTGTTAGATTTTATTGTTTACCCCTTCATTTTGATTAGTTGACCTGTAGATGCGTTTAGATGGAAATGGCTTTAAGACCAGCCTATGTTGTCAAAGGCGCAAGGCGCACTCAAGGCACAAAGGCCTCGCCCAGAGCCTAGGCGCAAGGCGCAAAAAAAGCGAGAGCTTTTTTAAGTAAGGCGCCATAATAAAAAAAATAAAAAAATATATATAATACTATTTAAACAAATGTAATAGAAAAAAATCATAATATCTTCTTAAAATATATATTATAATATCAATAATAATTAATACTTCTAAATATATCAGTATTTGTAACAAACTAAAACAATTTAAAGATATTTAATTGGGCCATCCGTCTATTTTATGAAATAGTTTAGTTATTTAAACTAAAGACTGGCCAAGCCCAGTCTACAATCAACAAAATGCAGTCCGTCTGTCTTATTAAATTAGGTTTTCTGTCAAAAAAGGCAGCCGACACCAGTCCACCACGTCGCTGGTGTCGACCACGATCTAGAGTGTAAATCAGGTTCTTCTCTCCCCTTCAAGAAGTTGCTAAACAAGGTTCCTCTCCATCTACCCTCTATATTGTTCCATTTCAGACTGGTTTTTTTTTTTTTTTTTTTGGTTTTAGGGTGGATTGCAGCGCCTGCGCCTAGCTCTAGGCAAGCGCCTGAGTGCGTTTTTTGAAAAAAGACGCAGATCTGTGCCTAGCCCTCCACCAGGCGCTTTAGGTGCGCGCCTAGCTCGCTTTTGACAACATAGAGACCAGCACAATGAGGCATGGGGCAGCCATGCTTTTGCTTCTGAGTTATTTCAGGCATGACTAATTCTGCCACTATTTTTCAACTCTGAGATCAATAATTAGATTAATCCAGTTTGTTTCCTAGAATCAATTGGTGTAGCACAGGGCTTAGTTTACCTTTATGAAGACTGTCTCGCATGATCAAATCATTCAGGGAGACCTAAAAGCAATCAATATCTTGCTAAGTGTAGTCTTTGAATTTCCAGGTGTGTTCTTTTTATATGTATAAAAAATATTCATTTGTTTTGACCCGTTAGCAAACCGTTTGAACCAATACCCAATCTGTTAACCATTAATATGCCCGTACACCGGACGGGTATAGAACTACTTATAAAGATTATTAATGCATTTAATTCTTAGTTTTTAATCATAATTATAAGTTATCTTTAATGGAAGAAATTATAGTTGTAATTCGTCTTAGTAAGAAGTATAGTAGGTTGGTAAAAAAAATTTAAAATATGTACACTGAGTTCATCAGAGAAAAAAAAAAAAAAAAAAAAAAATAATGGTTCAATTGAATAAAAAATAGAGTGAATTGCAAGGATTGTCCTTTATCTTTATACCCATTTGCAGGCGCTGTCCTTTATTTTTAAAATTGACGAGTTTTGTCCTTTATGTTTTCAAATCATACACGTTTTGTCCTTTAGCCCTAACCCAGTTTGATTTTTCTGTCAAATCTGGTCATGTGCAATGCACATGAGGGTAAAATTGTCTTTTCACCATATTCTTTAAAAATACATAAAAAAGAAAAAAAAAATATTATATAGACAATCCTTCATCTCCACTGTTACCCTACTCCCTGCCACTTTCTCCTTTTAATTTGTTGTTGAAACCATCATCAAATCAACCAATTCATCTCCCAATTCAGTAGCAGCATAATTTGGTAGGCAATAGGCATTCACGGTTGTACATTAATCCAAGTGAAAAGTTGCTAAAAGGTATTCAACTTGTACATAATGCAGTAACACTTGTACCCTGCAACATATTCTAAATCTAAAGTTTCTAACCCTAGAAAATGTAGATGACAATAATGTAAAAAGGATGAAGAAATTATTGTTATTATTACCATGAAGAAGAGCATATAAGCTACCAGCAGGCATGAAATCAGAAACAAGCAATTTCTCATCCTTTGAATAATAAAAAGCTCTCAACGGAATCACATTTTCGTTCTTCATCTTCCCCAAAATCTCCATTTGTGCCTCAAACTCCTTCGTAACCACCACATCTTTCAACCGCTTCACAACCACTGTCGTACCTTCTTCCAGCACCGCCTTGTACGACGTCCCTACGCTACCCTTACCTAACACCTCCGCCGATGCTCGCAACAAAACCTCCAAATCGAAGCTGTATATTCTTCCGTCGAAGAACACTAGCTTGTTTCTCTCACCTTCTGGCTTCTGCTGACGTTTAAATCGGATAAACTCGCTAGGTTTATACTCGGAAGCTGACCGGAAAAACTGTTGTTCTCTAACCTAAGTTCACTTAACCGTTTCAAATTGTTAATAGAAAACGGAATCTGACCGGAAAAGTCATCCCTATACTTTTCTGGTCTCATCCCTATACTTTTCTGGTCTCAGCAACAAATTATAGGGAGATGAATTGGTTGATTTGATGATGGTTTCAGCAACAAATTAAAGGGAGAAAGTGGCAGGGAGTGGGGTAAAAGGGTTATGATATATAATATTTTTTTATGTATTTTTAAAGAACAGGGTGAAAAGACAATTTTACCCTCATGTGCATTGCACATGACCAGATTTGACAGAAAAATCTAACTTGGTTAGGGCTAAAGCACAAAACGTGTATGATTTGAAAACATAGAGGACAAAACTCGTCAATTTTAAACATAAAGGACAGCGCCTGCAAATGGGTATAAAGAAAAATATTTAAGTAAAAGCTCACATTTTATTATATACAAATCACGATGCTTGCCTAGAGTTGTAACCTTCGCTAAAAAATAGATCCTAGAACCCAAATTGTTTGTGAACGGGATTCTGCATGTAATAAATAAAATTTAGAGTGAATTGCAAAAATT
Organism: Helianthus tuberosus; assembly: GCA_030545235.1. Taxonomy (NCBI): domain Eukaryota; kingdom Viridiplantae; phylum Streptophyta; class Magnoliopsida; order Asterales; family Asteraceae; genus Helianthus; species Helianthus tuberosus. The sequence continues at coordinate 193,312,602 of CM060424.1, forward strand.
GTCCTTTATTTTTATACCCCTTTTCAAGCGGTGTCATTTGTGTTTAAAATTGACAAGTTTTATACTTTATGTTTTAAAACCCTGCACGTTTTGTCCTTTAAACCTAACTCAGTTAATTTGGTCATGTGCCTTGTAGATGAAGGCATTTTTATCAATTCATCTTCACAGGGACTAATTGTGTAAATAATATAAAAATCCAACCATTTTTAAAAGTTATATATCTCTCTCTTTCTCACCTCTCTCTAGATGTATATATCAATTAGTCAGTCACCACCACCATCCGCCCTACCACCACCACCACCACTTACCACCACCTCCAACCCACCTCACCCATATCTCTCACACACACACATATAGACGTGGGAAAACTAAACCAGGATTCTTCACAATTAGTTTATTTAACCATCTTATATTTGTATTACTCTATCTCTCTCTCTCTATAACACACACATACTCTCTCTAGGGCAACCCCCCACCAGCACCTACCACCACCACGAGCACCACTAATATCAGCTTTTCAGATGTTATTCTCAATTTCAGGATACAACACTTACAGTACCGGTAAATCCAATAATCCAGAATAACATATCAAGAAGAGTGAATTTCAAAAATTGTCCTTTATCTTTATACCTTTTTTCAGGCGGTCTCCTTTATGTTTAAAGTTGATGAGTTTTGTACTCTATGTTTTAAAATCTTGCACGTTATATCCTTTAGGCCTAACCCGGTTAATTTTGTTTGTTAAATTAGATCATGTGTAGAGCACATGGGGGTATAATTGTCTTTTTACCCTATTATTTAAAAGAAAAAATAATCAATTTATATATTAACTCAATGACTTTCTCTCCTAAAAAAAACCTCATTATCTCTGTGTATTCCTTCTACCACCTCCTTCCACCACCACCACAACCGATTCAGGCCAAGAAAGAAACCCATTTTGATGATTTTATATATCCATTTCTCACACTCTTCTCTCTGAAACACACATACTCTCCACTCTCCCCTCTCTCTAGAATCACCACTGCCACCACACAAGCAGCACCAGTGTAGCACCCCAGACCACCTCCACACCACAACTGTCAAGATCCGGCAAAAATTTAAAACCTTTATGTTACTAAAGAAGTTAGAATAAAAATCAAAGCAGCTCACTAATAAGACAAGGAATCAGCAGCCAAAAAATAGACCGGGTCAGAGTCTGAGAAGGTGGGTTTGGGTTAACGCGTTGGGTTATCGATGTGTTCTACGAATCCACCGTTGCAATCTAGGAAAAATAAGATGAACCTTGTCGGTGAGATTGAACTGTGATAAGGAACTGCAATCGGGGCAAAACCCAGATCCCAAAAAATGAATATTTGTTTAAGAGCAGTCTTGGGTGTGATTGATGAACCCTAGATATGAGAATTTTATCAAAATCCCCAAATTTGTTTTTTTTACACTGAACCACATCACATTCAAAATCAAAGAAACACCAACCCTTCTAAATTAGAGAAATAACTACTAAAGCACTTAACACCCACCACGGAGACGAAGAACAAGATGCAGGGACGAAGAACAACAGTTTGCTGGAAAATATCAACCTCTGTTGGCCCTACAGAATACCCTCTTTGTCTTGAATCTTTGCCTTAACGTTATCAATAGTGTCTGAACTCTCCACCTCCAAAATGGGTTTTTTTCTTGGCTGGAATCGGTTGTGGTGGTGGTGGTGGTGATAGGAGGTTGTGGTGGTGGTGGAAGGAGGTGGTAGAAGGAGGAATACACAGAGATAATAAAGAGATAATGAGGGTTTTTTTTTTTTTTAAGAGAGAAAGTCATTGAGTTAATATATTAATTGTTTATTTTTTTCTTTTAAATAATAGGGTAAAAAGACAATTATACCCTCATGTGCTCTGTACATGATCTAATTTAACAAAAAAAAAATGAGTAAACTGCCATTTTGGTCCCTGTGGTTTGGGCACTTTTGCCATTTTAGTCCAAATCTCAAACTTTTTACATCTGGGTCCCTGTGGTTTGCATTTTGTTGCCATTTTAGTCCAAAATCCAAAAACCCCTTTTTTGACTATTGAAAGCTGCCTATTTTGTCCTTTAGTGCAGGGGCATTTTGGTCAAATAAAAAAAACCTAAAAAATACATCTCTCTCTATAAAGTCTCTGCACACACACTCTCTCTCTCTAAACAAAATCTGACTCTCTCTCTTCTCTCTCTCAATAACACCGCTCGATCCAGATCCAGGAAATCCAACACCACAACTTTTGTTTTTGATTCAGATCGATATTCATTCGATGAACAACAACAACAAAACATTGACGAAGAAAGCGGTGTTTCTCTCTCTAGGTTTTGACATTTTTGAGAGGTTTCTCTCTCTAGATTGGGGGTTTTGAGTACGGGGAACAACTGTCGCCTTTGTCTTCGCCGGAACTGAATGAGAGAGAGAGAACAGGGGTGCCAGAGCTGATATCGAGAGTGACAGATCAAGGGAGTCTGTGGGTGTTTAGGGTTTTGAGGGGGTGAAGATAAGCAGAGAAAGAGATGGCACTGTAGGTGTTTAGCTGTGAAAACGACTGGTGCGGGATGAATCTCTGTGATCTCGGTGACAATGATGATGATGATTCCATGATCATCTACGGATGAAGAGTTCTGGGTGAGAGAGAGAAGAAGATGAAGAGTTCTGGGTGAGAGAGAGAAGAAGATGAAGTTCTGGGATGTTGAAGTTCTGGGTGAGAGAGATATCTGTATGTGGACTAACCATAAGCGTAATTATCTAAACTAATAATTTGCTATGAAATGTATCTTTGTTTGCGACTTAATCGTAACGAATTTACCTCAACAATTTCAGTTTTAGTGAAGTTATATGCACTGAAATGTCTATTTGTTTGTGAGTTATTGTAGAATTTTGTTGTTTCAATTGCTGATTCGGATTACTTTTATGTGATTTAGTGGAATTTGTGAAGAATTTACCTCGATATCTTCAGATTCAATGAAGTTAATATGCACTGAAATGTCTGTTTGTTTGTTTGTTTGAAAAAGGGTTGAAGATGATGATGTAATTGGGAAGGGGGTGTGGGTGTGACTGTTGGATGGGACGACGTCGGAGTGGCGGTGGTGAGAAGGGGGAGGAGGTGGCGGTGGTGGTAGTGCTATAGAGAGAGAGAGAGAGAGAAGAGAGAGAGGGAGGAGGTGGCGGTGGTGGTGGTGCTATAGAGAGAGAGAGAAGAGAGAGGGAGAGAGCTGATTATTTTGATCTTGGTTTTATTGCTAAAAAAATGAAATTTAAAAAATGACCAAAATGCCCCTGCACTAAAGGACAAAATAGGCAGCTTTCAACAGTCAAAAAAGAGGGTTTTTGGATTTTGGACTAAAATGGCAACAAAATGCAAACCACAGGGACCCAGATGTAAAAAGTTTGAGATTTGGACTAAAATAGCAAAAGTGCCCAAACCACAGGGACCAAAATGGCAGTTTACTCAAAAAAAAATTAACTGGGTTAAGCCTAAAGGACATAACGTATAGGATTTTAAAACATAAAGTACAAAACTCATCAACTTTAAACATAAAGGACACCGCCTGAAAAATTGTATAAAGATAAAGGACAATTTTTGAAATTTACTCTATCAAGAAAGATGATTTTATTATAACAAAAGAGGATTACCATTCTTTTTTCGGACTCAACGCCTAAAGGAAGTTATCATCGATGCCTCTGGTGCCTGTGTATTCGGGCAATTCAAAGATCCATCTCATATCTCTAGTAATTACAATTCCCCTATTTTGAGATTTTATATTTAGGGTTTCAAAATTCAAACAAGTAGCTTGAGCTACTCATTAATTTTGTGATTTTCTGCACGCATACCACCTGTTGTGGTTTTGCTCCGGTGATGTGACGACCACAGTAGCAGCTCCAACGACTGCGGTGGCAGGTTGGGAGCTCCGGTGGATTGTTTTGAGGAAGGGTTAGGATTTCTATTGGATGAAGGATGTGTGTGTGAGAGGGATATAGTGGTGGGGGTTGGCTGTTGTATGGTGGATAAAGGTAGAGAAAGAGGATAGAGAGAGAGCGGGAGAACAGTAGAATGATATACAAAGATGGGTTCTATCATCTGTATAAGATACACATTCAAATATATTTTTTTTATATAATACACTATATTATATTTTATTAATTTGTTAACTTTATTTTTGTTTTATCATTAATTAAAATGGGTAAAAAGACTATATTACCCTTGTGTAATCTGATTTGAATGAAAAAAAATAACTGAGTTAGGCCTAAAGGACAAAACATACAGGATTTTAAATCATAAAGTATAAAACTCGTCAATTTTAAACACAAAAGACATCGCTTGAAAAAAAAAAGATATAAAGATAAAGGACAATTCTTACAATTCACTCTAAAAATGAGATTTTTCATTATTTAATATTGTATTTGTATTAAATTAATTAAAATAATTTTCTAAAGGTAAAAATGTTAATTATATAATAAAACTTAGTTAGTTCCGTTAATTATTGTAATGAGAAACGTTAACTAGGTTAATATAGCTAGTTAAATAAAACTATAAAGTCTTGGGGCCCAAAGTGTAAATAGTTGAAACTTGTTTTAAAAGAAAATAATAGAGAAGGGGCAGAGACGGGGATCGAACCCGGGTCTCCACCCAAATCACGCAACAGACCACTCCACCACATGTCTTGTTAAGATGCTTAAATTAACAACCAGAAACCAAAGTTGGTTCCTTCTTCTTCGCATAACACCTTGGCGCCCAAGTTATTTTAAAACCAAAACAACCGACCTTGATTCGTCAAGATCTTGTACCAAAACACTGAGATCATGTTTCCATTTGATGTGTCATGAATCAGGACGCTAACCAAAGAATATTCTCGTAGCAAATCCATAAGAATCCTTGTATTTTCGAAGCAAATTGATATTTTTGGTATCCTCCAAAATTCGAATCAAATATGTGATTTTTTTTTCAATTCATTATAGATAACAAACCTAAACGACCCTCTAAACGATATACCATCAAAAGACCACTCAAAAACCCATTGTTTCGTTGTTCTCTGCCTTGACGGAGTAACAGTGTCATTTGAATTTCGGGCAAAAAGGGGTTAGGGTTCCGGTTGGGGTCTGACTTGGGAAGATGACACTTTCACGGCTTTGTTTAAATTAATTAACGTTTTCAAAGTTTTAAAACAAATCGATGCAGCGCAGTGATTGTTGTTAATGTTAAGTCACATAAACAGGCAGAGGCGCGGGTTTGATCCGGCTTGTAACGTTCCGTATTTTTCAAGTTTTTTCCATTTTATTTTTAATTTGTATTCTATTTTCAATCCTCTTTGTAATTCGAGACTTGATCATTATGGAAATTTTTTTTAAGGAAATATACTTTCTATTTTCATTCCAAATTTGCAAATTACAAACAAGTGGCAGGTAAACGGGCAACAAGCTGCGCCGCAACCCCCTTTTGAATTGCAAAACCAATCCTACTAAAGACGAAACGACCCTTAAAGGTTGAGAGATTACTATTCACAACCTGTTGGACCCTGTTTAGAAATCCCACAGCCTCTGGGGCTAGGGAACCAAATGTATCAAAAGCGAATGGGTTTATACGCGTTTTATACAAAACCGAGCCATACATCGAGACTATATTATCTTTGAAATATTATTCGTATATGTTATTATCATTCACATGCTTACTTGCACCTTAAAACCTTAAAAACATGCTTAACTATGAGTTTATTGCAAAAAATAACAAACTACACAAGTGTAAGGACCAAAAATGAAATTTCCCTCCTCATAACTTCCAACCAACTCAGTTAAAACCCCAACCACTTATCCCACTTATAACCCCAACAACTTATCCCACTTATAAATACAACCCCTAACACCTTCTAAACACTTTCACCACTTCTAAATCACTCTTAAATACTCTCTAATCTTCCAATTCTTCCACTTCGGGTAGAAAGTTCAAGAACCAAAATAGTAAGTTTTGGTCTTCCTTTATACACTTTTCTTCTTTTTTGTTCTTCTCCTTCCTTAGATAACCTATAGGAGTATTACCATATGTTTATCAAGGTAAACAAAGTTGGTATACCACCATTTTTGAGATCTAAGTGAGGATTTTTGTTGAATTTTATAAACATGTTCATCTTTACTTTGTTTTTTGGAACATTTTCGCACCAAACCAAGTCACCAACAAACTTCCATTTTGAAGGGCTTGTGTTAAGGTTTTACTCTAGAAACTTTAAGGTTCATATGTTGTGACATCGCACCGATAAGGATGCTTTATAACACAATTGATACCACCATATCACACCGATCCGGGATATACATTTCTACCAGAATCAAGTCTGGGATACATTATTCCACCGGCCACATAGGTCTGGGATAACCAGCACGTACAAAACTAACCATCATTACCTGTGACACATGCTTAAAAGACGTCAGCTATTGCCGGTGAGTTCATGAATATACACTAGTTATAAATCACATTATTGACCATGACTTTGTACCCACCCATATCATTATAACCAACATCAACACGTGACACATAATCGTACAGTTAATGCCCTCTACACCACAGGTGTAAACCAGAAAAATCTCGCTGTAGCGGCACGTATAAGGGACCACAAATATTGTGTGTATGAGTGCACAGGTTATGTACATGCGTACAACAGTCATGCATTAATATTACAGTTTAGGGACAAGCATGTTCACGTTTGGAAAACATTCATAAAACTCACCTCTTGCCAGTTGCGTAACAGTTGATTCTAGTTGCAAGTATATTCAGGTACTATCTCAAGGTCCTGACCACAAATTACATAATCCTTCGTTAGGTAGCGGTACCTCTAACTAGTTATTATCATGGTTGGATATTTGTTAAAGCTGCCATGTTTAAGCATGGGTGTCAATCATTATGAAGCTTTTCTTTTTTACATTTAACCATCATTAGATTTTGGGGCTTGAGTCTCGCAATATCATTTATCGCGTTATCGCATGATTGCTTATCGCATTGGTTGGTATGTAGTTAGTTATTTTTGATGTTCCCTTATTTTGATCACATTATTATCACTGAATTACATGTTCAACATTTTAGAATAATATAACCAAAAATTGTTTTATTTAAAATATAAGTTTTACTCACCAACTTATGTTGACTTAGAAGTATGCCTTAGAAAATAAATATACATGTGATTAGGTTTGAAGTGGCGAGAATGAGGACACTAGGAGTATGCCTTAGAAAATAAATCGGATATCTATTGTTATGTTTCATGTTTTGGATTTTTGTTTGGATTATTTGAATCTTTATTTGAATATGTTACATTGTTTAACTCGGGAATGAATAATATTTAAACTTATAAATAGTTGTCATGAGTTATGAGTAATCATCATGCCCCGGTCACCTAATCCGCTGCTGGTCGGAGTGTGACAAGAGTACCCTGCCAAGCACCCTAACACCCTTCTACTTTTTAATTTTGCCTATTTCTTTCCCTCAACCTTCACAATTGATACTTGCATCTAGGGATGAGCATTTGGTACCAGGTACCTGAAGAAACAGTGATCAGAATTGACCAGAATCAATCAGATCATGGGTTTGGTCTCTGCATAAAAAAGGTTAATCCTCTCGCTGATTCGGGGGTTTGGCTGGTTTCCTTCTCTGATGATCACTGCAAAACAGAAAGCCGTTAGACTCGCCACGGGGAGAATGGGGGTTCTCTCCGTGACCACCCTCCGGCGTAAGAATAAGTACAGTGATCTTGAGGAAGAAGAAGAAATAGTAACAGTGAGAGTGAAGTGAAGTGACTTATGTGATCATACCTGCAACGTCTTATTTATAGCTGGTTTTGGCGGGAAATTGATGCGACGGAGAAAGTAACGGAAAGTGCTTTTTCGTTTGGTGGTTATTTTTCCTTCCGTTAATCCTTGCACACGGATCGTGGGTCTTGATCAACGGTTGGGGAGGTGCCACGTGGAAAGTGGTTATGGGTAGATCCTTCTCCAAGTTAGTGCCATCATCGTGATTTAGATGAGTGTCTAGGATTATGCCATGTCATCTTTCAGTTATAACCGAATGGTTATGCACGATGAGCATTTAAGGCTTCTAGAAGATCTACAGCAGTAGACCGTTATGCCTTTGCCACGTGTCCGTCTTGTTGTAACAGAAAAGGTTTCTTTGCTCAAGTCTTGATTTTAGACGCGTGGAGATGTTTAGGGTTTTATCTTCAAGCCTAACTATTCTCTCGCGCGAGCTCGCGTGAGGGTGTTAGTGGAATGTTTGTTTCTTCTTTCTTCCGGCACGTGTTTATCGGAGACTGTTTTCTTCCATAATTTGTTTAGGACCACTGTGCAGCCGCGCACGGTCTTGTTAAAGATATCCTTGAAACAAGGCTATGGTATGGTCTTTTGCGCAAGGTTTTGGGGACCATACTTCATTATTGAACTGTTTCTTTCCAAATCCTGTTTAGGACCGCTGCGCGGCCGCGCGGGGTCTTGTTTAAGATGTTTTTTGGAATGAGGTTGTGGTATGGTCCTATGAGTCTGCGTAAGGTTTTTGGGAGCATACCCCTTCAAGTCCCCCCCAGTCCAGTGTTGCTTCTACGCAAGTAGGTGGAGCATTGGACTATATAAAATGAAGTGTGCGCTTTTTGCTTTTTGCTGTGAGAAGTAGGAGGCATGTTTGGCGCATAGCAGAAAACTTAGTTTGTGATGTTTGACTAGCTATGCACCGTGGAAACTGAGCGTGCGTGGATACGGCTGTTGCTGTGCCAATACTTGTACTGTGCTGATGTGTCAGTGTCGCCGCACATTTTGTTAATGTACTGTTGCAGAATTTTGTTATTGCGCTGCTGCGCAAGTAACTGCATGAATGTGCTGCCGCACATCTTTATTATTGCGCTGCCGCGCAAATTATTGTATTAATGTGTTGCCGCACATCTTTGTTATTGCGCTGCTGCGCAAGTAACTGTATGAATGTGCTGCCGCACATCTTTGTTATTGCGCTGCCGCGCAAATAACTGTATTAATGTGCTGCCGCACATCTTTGTTATTACACTGCTATGCAAGTAACTGTATGAATGTGCTGCCGCACATCTTTGTTATTGTGCTGTTGTACAAGTAATGTTCCTATCTATTCTAGTTACAATGTTTGCATGGGTACAATTACTTTGTTTAGGTAGGACAAATAAAGATGATATAAAGCTCACGTGTGAACGTAGGACTGGATCTTATGTGGTACTTGTAACCGCGGACCGTTCATGAGACTTGTGTTATCATAGTGTTTTTGTGCTTACCAAAAGGAATCGCATGTATTTGTAATAAAACACAGAAGCATAGTGGAAGTAAAACTTTGTATTGATTTGGATAGGGCGCAGAGGCCAGTAGATACAAAGTAGTTAATAAATACGATAATTATGATGCATTTGTAAGTAATGACCATTGTACTGTATGTTGGTTGACGTTGTATGTTGTCCAAGTATGAAGGGTCCTAGAGTTACATATAGCATCTGCGCAGCTGTTGCGCATTCCAGGTACGCGGAACATCTGTTCCGTCGAGCCGTCGTGGGGTATATGCGCACTTTCCCAGAACTTCATTAATGACGTAGGGGCCTTCCCATTTGGGCGCGAGTTTTCCCAGTTTTTCAGCGTTTGATGCTTCGTTGTCTCTTAAGATAAAGTCTCTCGGTACGAAAGTACATATGCGTACTCGAGCATTGTAATATTTCTCCAGTTTGGATTTGTACCTAGCCTCGTCGATGGCTGCATTTTCGCGTCTCTCCTCGAGGAGGTCCAGGTCGAGTCTGCGCTCATGTTCATTGTTTTGTTTTTCCCTGGCTAGCATTCGAGGTGATGGGAGGCCGATTTCCGCCGGAATTACTGCTTCGGAGCCGTAAACGAGGCTAAATGGCGTTTCCCCCATGCTAGTCTTCGGCATAGTGCGGTGAGCCCATAGGATGCTTGGGAGTTCATCAACCCACCCCCCATCTTGCGGTTCCCAACCTTGCTTTAATGCCATCTACGATCTGTTTGTTGACGCTTTCGACTTGCCTGTTTGCCTGTGGGTTCGCCACGGAGGCGAAACTATGTTCGATGCGCATGTCTTTCATCCATTTTTGTAAATCGTCAGACGCAAAATTGGTACCGTTGTCCGTGATAATGCGCAATGGCAATCCAAATCGGCATATGATGTGTTCCCCGATGAATTTTCTGATTACCATTGCGGTGGTTGATGGCCTTGGCTTCTACCCACTTGGTGAAGTAATCCACGACAACTATTATAAATTTTACTGCGCCAGGTGCGTCGGGAAAGGGACCTACTAGGTCAATGCCCCATTGCTGGAAGGGCCACGCTGCGGTTACTGGGACCAACGGCTTCTTTGGGCGAAGTGTCTTTGGAGCATGACGTTGGCATGATGTACACTTGCGCAAGATCTCTACAGCGTCTAAATGCATACCGGGCCAGTAATAGCCCGCACTCATGATTTTTGCCACTACCATGCGTGGGCCAGCATGGATTCCGCATAATCCTTCATGGATTTCCCGGACCAGATACTGCGCGTCATGTTTGTCTACGCATCTTAGGAGAGGACCCATGTAAGATTTGCGATACAAAATTCCATCCGCCATCTCATAATTTAACGCTTTGTGTTGAATTTTTCTTGCTTCTGTTTTACCCTCCGGAAGGGTTCCATGTTGTAAATACATAATAATTGGGGACATCCAAGATGGATTCCCAACTTCTATCACGTTCACGTGTCTTAAAGGAACGGATGGGTTTGAAAGAACTTTAATGCGGACCTCTTTTGCTAGGTGCTTGAAGCTTGTAGCGGCTAGCTTACTTAGTGCATCCGCGTGCTTGTTCTCGCTTCTGTTAATGTGGATTATTTTGAAGGTCTGAAACTGATTGATCAGTGTTCTTGCCTGCTCAAGATATAAGGCCAATGCTTCGCCTTTTGCGTCATAGCGACCATTGATCTGTTCGGCTACCAACTTGGAATCGACATGTGCTTCCACATTTTTTGCCCCCATTTTGAGTGCTAGGCGGAGACCTATGAGGAATGCCTCATAATCCGCTTTGTTGTTGGTGCTCTTGAAATCTAGCTGAATTGCGTAGGTAAGTTCGTGTTTATCGGGGCTAACCAGGCGGAGACCAGCTCCTGCGCCATCATCTTTGGAAGCACCATCTGTATGTAGGATCCAGACCCTGTCATCGAAGACTTGGGTAGGATTTTGTATGGCTTCGCATTCCTGGATCTTATCGACGGGAACTTCAGTAACGAAATCTGCTAGGACTTGGCCCTTGATAGCTGGGTGCGGCTTATACAAAATGTTATATCTGCCCAGTTCAATGGCCCATTTGGCTAATCTGCCCACGACGTCTGGTTTGGACAAGATTTGTCCCAGATGGTAGTTGGTAAGGATAGTTATAAAGTGGCTAGAAAAGTACCTTCACATCCTGCGCGATGCATGAACTAGCGCGAGAACAAGTTTTTCCATGATGGAATAACGCGTTTCTGGATCGGTAAACATTTTTTTTTTGATGTAATAAATTGGAGTTTGGACTCCATCCCTTTCGACCATCAACATTGCGCCAACTGCTACCTCTGATGCGAAGAGGTATAAAATTAATGGTTCTTCTTTTCGCGGAGCTGTTAAAGTAGGTAGTTGAATTAGGCATTCTTTCATTTATTGGAAAGCTTTTTCTGCCTCCGGAGTCCATTGAAATTGGCTTTTCTTTACACAGTTGCGTAATGTGCTGATGAATGGATACGATTTGGCAGCATGATTTGCTAGAAACCGGTTGAGCGCCGCTAGCCGACCAGCTAGGCGTTGCATTTCTTTGATGGATGCTGGTGACGGCATGAGCTGAATGGCCTCTACCTTTTCTGGATTGACTTTGAAACCATATATGGTTACGATAAATCCTAAGAATTTGCCTTCTTCCATTCCGAACGAACACTTTACAGGGTTCAGTTTTAGGTTAACTCTGCGCAGAGAGTCGAGAGTGCGCTGGATGTTTGTGAGCTTTGATTCTTCTTCGCAACTCATGGTGACGAGGTCGTCCATATAGACTTCTACTGTTACGCCGATATCTTCCCCGAAGACTTTATCCATTAGACGTTGGTAAATGGCTCCCACGTTGCGGAGACCGAAAGGCATTTTTGTATAACAAAATATACCTTTGTCTGTGCGGAAAGCTGTCTTGTCTTCGTCGTCTTCCTTCATTTGTCCTTGGTGATATTCTTTGTAACAATCTAAGAAGCATTTCCAACAGAAGGATGCTAAGGAATCTACCTTCTTGTCTATCTCTGAGAGAGCGTAACAGTCTTTTGGGTAGGCTTTGTTGAGATCCTTGAAATCAACGCACATGCGCCACCCACCGTTGTGCTTCTGCACCATTACTGGGTTAGCTACCCAGGTTTGATATCGAACTACGCGTAGAATCCCAGCCTGAAGTAATTCAGCTACTTGCTCATTCATTGCGCGAGCCTTTTCCGGACCAAGATTGCGCTTTCCTTGTGCTACTGGTTCTGCGGAAGGTCGCTCATTCAAGCAATGTTCCGTTACTTCTCTTGGTACACCGGTCATGTCTGCTGGGGACCATGCGAAAATATCCATATTCTCAGATAGAAGCTCTTTTAGTCTTGCTCGGATTGCTGGTGAGATGGTGTGCCCTAATAGAATGGTTTGCTCAGGGTATTCATTGTTGAGTACTCATTTCTCTGGTTCATTAGATGGAGATGGCTTTGCGGCCTTTACTGATGGCTCATCGTCTACATACATCACTTCTTTGCTTGAATACAAGATTGCTACTCCGGTTTCTGTTGGAAAACCGCAAGCAGCGTGTGGTATAGAGGTAATCATGCTAAACTCCCTTTGTGAACGTCTTCCCAGCAGTACATCGTGGCGTGATGTAGCTGGCATAACCATGAAATTGACTGTAACGGTGCGCGAGTGCTCTCCATCCGAGAGGGTTACGGGAAAGGCGATTTGACCCAGCGGAAAGACGGCTTCATTGCAGAAACCAGCTAAAGGGAAATCGACTGGTTTCAAGCGCGCCTTGTCCTCTAGGTCTAATTGTTTAAAGCATTGTTCATAAATAATATCCATAGAACTACCCGGATCAATGAACATGTAATCAGTACGATAATGACCGAAGATACCCGTGATGATGACTAGGGGTGTTCAGAAAAAACCGTAACCAAATAAAAACCGTAAACCGAACCGTAACCGTAACCAAATAAACTGACCCGAATAACGAATTCAGTTTTTGGTTTGGTTTCCAACCGAAACCGAATCGTGAATTTGGTTTTTGGTTCGGTTTATGGATCCACATTTTATTTTATTTGGTTTATTTGGTTTATTTGGTAACCGAATAAACCATTTAACTTAATTAATTATTAAATATAAATAATAATATCTTATAAATCATATACAATTTATTAGCCCAAAATAATTATTTTTTTATGCAGCCCAAAATACCAAATGTAAACCTAACTCAAAACCACTCTTTAAGTCATCCAATAGTTTCTATGATCTATGTTTTGAAACTTTAACTTTGTGGTTGTGTCTACTACTTTATGAATGTGTTTGTTTTATTTCGCAATGGAACTTTCTTGTATTCATATATTGTTAGGTGTAAATTAGTTGTGATGTTCGGAAGTTGGAACACAAACATAAATATAAATTAGGAAAAAAATACTTAAGTACAATTCGGTTAGATTTGGTTTCTAACCGAAACTAAACCGAATTGAATTTGGTTCGGTTTGGATCGGTTTGCATATTCCTTATTTGGTTTGGTTTGGTTTGGTTTGGTTTAGGGTACAAAATTTTGAAAACCGAATAAACTGAACCGAATAAACCAAATACACAATAGACCGAACCGATGAACACCCCTAATAATGACCGGCCGTTCTTTTTGAGGACCCCCTAGAACGACGGGGAAGATTACTTGCTGTTCACGCCAGTGTTGACTGTGGCTTTGTTTGTTGTTCTGTTTGCGCGAGGGTCCGCCTTGCCACATGTACGTTTGTTCCGTACTGATTTTTGGGTTGATGTGGTCGTCTTCCACATTTTGTCTCGTATAACTGAGTGTTTTTGGATATTCTCCATCACTGAGCTGGGTGTCCCGCTGTTGTAATGGTCGTGGGCCCAACACTGTACTATCGGGTTTCTTCGAAGATTTGTGCTCTGCCTGAGACTCCTGGTAATCAGATCTAAGATGGAGAAATTCATGTCCGGTGCTGGACTGAGGATATACCTCTGTGACTTTAGTCGGCAGAGTCGAGGAGTCATAATAAGACCCTCTGGATGGGTTTACGATTTGCACCTAAGTAGCAGGTTTTTGTGCGAAAATTTTGTTTATGGCATTTTGGAATTTGGTAAACCAATAAATCGGAGTTTCTTACGAAAGTAGATCTGGACTAATCTGAGTTCCAGATTGAACTTCTGAGGCAACAGGACTGTGTACCTCCTGACGAATCTTACTGTTACTAAATGATTTTCCCATGATTCCGCCGATCTGAAAAACACGAGCCGGGTCGTCCCTGTTTTCAGATCGAGGACTTGATGGGTAACTTGTCGCAACTTCTGCCAGAGAAAACAGAAGGTAAGAGATGAATCAAACAAGAAGATGAGAATGAGAATGAGAATTGAAGAATCGGTGGGCGCCAATGAAGAAACAGTGATCAGAATTGACCGGAATCAATCAGATCAGGGGTTTTGTCTCGGCATAAAAAGGTTAATCCTCTCACTGATTCGGGGGTTTGGCTAGTTTCCTTCTCTGGTGATCACTGCAAAACAGAAAGCCGTTAGACTCGCCACGGGGAGAATAGGGGTTCTCTCCGTGACCACCCTCTGGTGTAAGAATAAGTACAGTGATCTCGAGGAAGAAGAAGAAAAATAACAGTGAGAGTGAAGTGAAGTGACTTATGAGATCATACCTGCAACGTCTTATTTATAGCTGGTTTTGGCGGGAAATTGGTGCGACGGAGAAAGAATGGAAAGTGCTTTTCCGTTTGGTGGTTATTTTTCCTTCCGTTAATCCTTGCACATGGATCGTGGGTCTTGATCAACGGTTGGGGAGGTGCCACATGGAAAGTAGTTATGGGTAGATCCTTCTCCAAGTTAGTGCCATCATTGTGATTTAGATGAGTGTCTAGGATTATGCCACGTCATCTTTCAGTTTTAACCGAATGGTTATGCACGATGAGCATTTAAGGCTTCTAGAAGATCTGCAGCAGTAGACCGTTTTGCCTTTGCCACGTGTCCGTCTTGTTGTAACAGAAAAGGTTTCTTTGCTCAAGTCTTGATTTTAGACGCGCAGAGATTTTTAGGGTTTTATCTTCAAGCCTAACTGTTCTCTCGCGCGAGCCTGCGCGAGGGTGTTAGTTGAATGTTTGTTTCTTCTTTCTTCCGGCGCGTGTTTATCGAAGACTGTTTTCTTCCATAACTTGTTTAGGACCGCTGCACAGCCGCGCACGGTCTTGTTAAAGATGTCCTTGAAACAAGGCTATGGTATGGTCTTTTGCGCAAGGTTTTGGGGACCATACTTCATTATTGAACTGTTTCTTTTCAAATCCTGTTTAGGACCGCTGCGCGGCCGCGAAGGGTCTTGTTCAAGATGTTTTTTGGAATGAGGTTGTGGTATGGTCCTATGCGCCTGCGTAAGGTTTTTGGGACCATACCCCTTCAAATTGATACTTGCATCTAGGGATGAGCATTTGGTACCGGGTACCAGTATCAAATCCTACCGGGTATATTCAGTGCCGGTACACACTTTCCCCGTTTTTCGGTACTGGTACCCACTTTCCCCGTTTTTCGGTACTGGTACGGTACCAGTATTTACGAGTAAAACACCGGTAAATACCGGTACCGGACCAGTATATTCGGTACCGGTACCCAGCTTTCCTGTTTTTCGGTACGGTACCGGTTCGGTACCGAACGAGTTCTATGCTCATCCCTACTTGCATCCCTTCAACTTTCTAAAAACTTTGCGAGTTAAATGCCTGGTTGGTCCCTGTGGTTTGCAATTTTTGTAGAGTTGATCCCTAGACTTCAATAATTACAAATTTGGTCTAGTGGTTGCAATTTTTTAACCCAGGTGATTTTTATCACTAACCTATGTTAAATATCTCAGTTATGTGGTAAAATGTCTATTTTACCCTAAGGTTAAAAATTTAAAAAATAAATAAATAGAAATAAGTGAGCCGCACCCTATCCCACCCTTCTATTTCTCCCCTACACCCTTTAGGAGCCACCCACCACCGTTATCTCCCCAAACCACCATCACCACCGTGCATCATCATCACCATCACTAACCGCCGTCTCCCCAAACCACCATCACCGTATCCGTCACAACCACCATCTCTCCAAACCACCACCCACCACCACCCTGGGCCCAGGAGGACTTCCCGACGGACTTGATGAAGATGACCGCCATCATTGATTGCATTTAATATATGTTGGAATAAGAATCTAGTAAGATAACTAGACTCGAAAGTTAAGCTGCATCAGGATTCTGAAAAGGTAATGCATTTTGTTTTGTTTTTGTATATTGTTAGTTTTTTGTTAAATGAGAGCATCATGCCTACATTCTTTGTGTTTGTGAGTTGCACACCATTGCTTGAATGCATTCTAAATAATTAATGGTAAGGGTGAACAGGGTGGAGCGGGGAATTGGTACGGGGAGGTGATTTGCCGCTCGGTGAAGGTGTCGCCGTCCCTGTTTTGCAGCTCGGTGAAGGTGTTTTGCGGGGACTACTTGCCGCATGCGGGGAAGATGAAGGAGATGAAGTAATGGTGGGGCCCACTACCTTTCAACCAATCATGCCTTTTTTTAAATGGTTTGGGTGAAACCACACCTTATGTTTTTTTGGGCAAGAGTGGTGTATGAGAGTGGAATAGACATGGCACATTATGATTGGGTTGGTGAAAATCCCCCCCCCCCCCCAATCTCATGAGGGGTGCACCCCCTTCACCCTAACAAACATTGGCTTAGTGATTCTTCAGATTGACATCAAAACCAGCTTTGCATGTCTCAATCTTTATGCTTTGCTGGTGTAGTCTGTTTTATAGTTTTGGCTTGTTTAAATCATGAGCAAAATAGCAATTCAATAATCTTTCACTAATACCTGTAGATGGTGGTTGGTGATGGTGATGCACGGTGGTGGTTGGTGGCTCTTAATGGGTGGATTGGGGAAGAAGATAGGTGGGATGGGGCCCACTTATTTGTATTTGTTTTTTTAATTTTCAACCTAAAGGGTAAAATAGACATTTCACACATACTTAACTGAGATATTTAACATAGGTTGTTGATAAGAATCACCCGAGTTTAAAAATTGCAACCATTGGGATCACCTATGTAATTATTGAAGTCTCGAGACCAACTCATAAAAAATTGCAAACCACAGGGACCAACCAGACATTTAACTCAAATTTTGCAAAAGGATGCTTGGTTGGGTCCTACTATTAACATCCAACTTTTTGTATTTGCACCAAGTGATGTGACATTAACAAATTCAAATTGGTGTTTTTCTTTCATAAATTCTGATATAATAAAGTTTTATTAAAAACGAATATGGTTTTGCAATGTGCTTATTTTTTAACTATGTTTATATATAAATTTTATAAAAAACGAAGTTGTATCATATATAACGTTTTATAAGTCGTTATAAAATTTTATATTCGATTTTTTATAAAATCTATATCAAAACGTAGATAAAAATAAGCACATTACAAAATGATATTCGTTTTATAATAAAACATTATATACATACCGGAAGTTATAAAAGAAAAATACAAATTTAATTTTATTAATGTTACATCATTTGGTGGAAATAACAAAAAAGTTGGGTGTAAATAGAATCACCATGCTTGGCTACTACCCTACTAAGCACCCAAACACCCCTTCCACTTTATAATTTTGTCTATTTCACTTCCTCAACTTTCACCATTGATACTTCCATCCCCTCAACTTTCTAAAATTTTTGCAACATACCATTATGATCCCTTGAGTTTCTAAAGTTTCAAGTTTACCATTTGTAACGTAAAAAATATTATTTTCTTATGTACATGTCAATATAAATTCAAGTTAGTTTACGTTTTGTCACTTTTAGCGCTTTTGACCTAATAGTTTAAAATCGTCATTTTCCTCCCTATGGTTACTATTTTTTCTCCAATCTGCTCCTTCCCTGACACTAACTCCATCCAAAATGTTTGTGAATTTCGAGGGTATGCTAATAAATTTATAGATACATCAAGCTTTTATATTAAAAAACATAATAATCTTTCTCTCACACACACCCTCCCTCCCTCTCTTTTTCTCTCCCCCTCTCTCTTTTCTCAATTTTGATCAAAACTTACTTTACACACACACACTTTTATAACATACACACACACCCCAACCACCACCACTAGTCACTGTGACACCCGACTATTTTAGCCTATACCGTACTAGTGTGACACGTGTTGTGAATAAATAACGACAATATTTTATTATGTGGTGTTATTATGTGGTATTTATTGTGTTGAAAAATTGATCGGAGTGTCGCGTCCCGGTCAAAGATAATATTTATATTCCCAAATTACCCTAACAATGTGTTAGTGGTAGTAAGGGGTCGAACCACAAAGAGTTTGTGGTTTGTGTGTGGGCTTGATTGATTTTTAAATGTTTTGTTGTCACTTTGCTAAGAACTTGATTAATTTGTTTGTTTGTTTGAAAGAGTGTCAGAATGAACCGACAAGTTTGTTTTGATTACTTAACTACTAAGAACTTGAACAATTGCACGAAAACTTGATGAATGGTTTAAAACAATGTTTTGGAACAAGGTTCACACCCGGTTTAACTATTGCAAAGCCTAGGGTTACTACACGTTTTAGCTCGGTTTAGATGAATTAGATCATTAACGGTTTTATCATCACAAGGATTAGGTGCCAATTGCTATCAACTTTCAAGACGGACCACAATGCACTTCGTTACCTTGGACAATTAAATCCTATCACAAGACAAGGCATAAATACGCATATTCATTTCACAAACTCAAATTTCATAACTCATTCGACAATTTGTAAATTCAATACAAACGTAAGACAATTATCTAATGATTCAAACGCAATTCAAATTGTCACAAACCGAATATTAAACAAGTAGCAAACCCTAAACTTTACAAAAGTCTACACCGGGGTGAAACCTGCGAGAATTAGCCGCTCATTGTTGAATGAATGCGATCACCGGATGATTGAAGCTTGAGCACAAACATCTTGAATCCTTGAAGATGATGAAGATGGTGGTTAGGGTTTGGAATGGATGATGGAGGTAGATGGATTGGGAATTGGATGATGATGAATTAGGTTTTGATGATTTGGAATGATGTGAATGAATTGGGTTGATAGGAGATGATGATGGATGGTATTTTGGCTCCTAGATGAAGTTCAAAACTCAAAACTTGCGTAACTCCTCTAAAAAGGACCCCCAAAAGCGTTTTTAACTCGTCAAACAACTTGAAACAAAAAAATTCGCGTTTGACACCAGGAAGAGACGTCACCTACGCCCTTCCTGGCGTCGCCGAGCCTAATGGAACATGCAATTTTCTGTCGAAGCTATATTCCACTACCTACACCCATTTTTGACGACGGGGTGCGTCGCCAACGACCCTTGTAAGGTGCACTTCTCCGTTTTTTCGTATTTCGCATTTCCGGTTGATCCCGTTCGCTCCCGGTGCTCCGAATAGCTTCCAAATAGCTCCTTAAACTCCGTTAGACCTGCAAAACACAATTCCAATCAAAAGTAGGCTTTCGAAACTAAAAGCTATGTAAAAACATAAACTTAAACATCTAGGAACACCGGTTTTTGACCACGCATCACATCCCCACACTTGTCTTTTGCTTGCCCTCAAGCAAATCTATTTTTCACTTTCATGTGGGTCAAACGAAAAACAAACATCCCATTCTCGAGACATAAGTTAAGGTCTAATGTCATACCCATTCATGATTTTTACAATTTTCAAAACATTTATCGGGAAAGTGAATATTCACATAAAGATGGTTACCCAAGATTAACCCGCCCTTGAGACTAACAAATCATGCACATCCCTCACAATGTTTTCTCCACTCAGTTCAAAAATTGGCTAATAGATGATGCATTAGCACTTTTTAAATAATCACGCAAACCGATTAGAACATGTACATGCATAAGCTTGCAACTGAATCATTCTCCACCACCGAACACAAATACCAAGAACAATTCAAAAGGGCTTTAAAGGGTTGTAGCGGGGCTAGGCTAAGGGTATGGAATAGGATAATTTTAAAGTGGCTAAGGTGATGAAAACTTGATTTTTATTACAAAACAACTACTCTAAAGACAACTAAATACAAACATCGAACTAGAAGGCAACAATTTCCCCCTTTTATTCAACAACTATAAACACATATTTTTCTGCTTTTGTCAACAATTTTTGTCTCTTTTTCACGATATTTTCTGCATTTTCGATTTTTTTAATTATAGAACACAACTTTACATACAAACTAATCCTTAAATCGAATTTTCATCACACGGGTTAAAATTAAAAGGTTTAACGGTCATAGGCTAAATGGATTGGTCAAACGAAAGGTTTAGGCTCAAAGTTGGCGACTATGGGATTTATTTGGGTAAGGATAGATAAATGGTGTAAAGAGAAAATGTTTACCTAATGCCTTAATCGTTCTTGTGCTTGTATTCGGTCTATGGTCTCAAACGTATCAAAAGTTGCAAGTTCTACAATACCCGACTAATGGCCCACTCAAACATAGAAATTTATATATATATATATATATATATATATATATATATATTGATGATGTAAAAGTGGCTCAAAATCTCACGTAAAAAGGGTATGGTATGTGATATGCATAATGTATTAGTTTCTTAAGCGGATTATTCCCAAATAACCACCTGCGAAATACCCGTCATGTTACTAACTTGGACTTGACCATGACAAAAGACCAAATGGGTTGTGTCATCCCTCATTGACTTAGTTACTTGTGCTTTTTTTTTATTTTTCAAACAAAGACATTTTTGAAAAGGTTTTGAAATTTTCCCCCGTCCCTACACTTAAGGTCAACATTGTCCTCAATGTGTAGTGTTTAAATGAAAGGGTCAAAACCGAAAAACTTTTTTCTCCCCATCCCCACACTTGAGGTCAACATTGCCCTCAATGTGTAAGAATGGAGCTTTTAAAATGCACAAGGGATGTGACACGACCAGACTCCCAAAAGTTCACCCCGGTCAATAATATACAAATTACATTCCCCTTATTAACTAACTAATAATCAAAGAAAAAGAAACGAATGCACCTGGATTTTTCTTGTTCCTCGCGTGCTCTTCACTTTTCAATAAAAATGGTCGTCTCACGAACATAATGTACCTACAAATCTA
Organism: Helianthus tuberosus; assembly: GCA_030545235.1. NCBI lineage: Eukaryota > Viridiplantae > Streptophyta > Magnoliopsida > Asterales > Asteraceae > Helianthus > Helianthus tuberosus. Next base: position 193,333,991 of record CM060424.1, read on the forward strand.
AACCCTTGTGTAGAAGCATGCTTCTCACAACCATCAAAATTTGTTAGTTACCCATTCTACCATTTTTATAAAAGATTTACCAAGTCATTCGTTATTTCAATTTGAATTTTGTGAAAAAATAATTTACAACAACAACAAACCTAACTCACTTTCGTAGGAATCACGGTTGCATTTAGCGTATGCAACAAGCCCTTTTAAACCTCCCGATAGCTCAGGAGGACGAGTAGGTCTCGTGAGGGTTATATAGGGAACACACCCACAACGTTCATTTAACTACTAAACGAAATGCAAATTACAAATAACTAAATAAAGATACTGAAAGCAAAATGAAATAACAAGAGTTAACTAAAATTGTACAACAACAACATAAATCATACCTCGCCATCATCGATGATATCTCTCGTTCGGGTCCAAGGGCGGGTATGGATGGTAGGGGTAACCAGTGATGTGCGTAGTGTGTTATATGTTTTTATGTATATTTTAAGCCCTTTTTAACACTTTAGTCAAGTTTTAAATTTATAAAACACGATATTTTACTAACACTAAACACACATATGGGCAAGTGCACCCATCGTGGGCGTAGTATAGTGTTGGTAAGATACCGAGGTCGTCCAAGGACACAAGAGCTTTTAGTGCCGGTTTATCCTCAACATCTAATTAAATAAAAAATTTAGAAAAAGGTTTTAAACATTAAAAATAAAAACTAAAAATGCTAAAAATAAAAATAAAATAAAAACAGATAAACAAGATGAATCACTTGGATCCAACTAGCCTTTAGTGTAACCTTTGATTATTTCCGCACTTTTGCACTTTTTAAGAGATTATCTTAGTTATTGTAGTAGGCCCATCTTTTGAAGGTGACGTTACCCTCAACCCATTAGTTTGAGTCAGCAAGGATACAATCCTAAAAGGTTGGATTATTGAAAGATAATTAATTAAGTTATTAATGCGTAATGTGGTAGGCCCCTCTTTTAAAGGTGACGTTACCCTCGGCTAAGTGGTTTGAGTCAGCAGGGATACAATCCCAAGTAGCCAGGTTAATGTATTAATAGTAGTTTACATATGAGGGGATCAAGCCATTCGCACCCCCGCCATCCAATACCAGTGGGTATTGAAGGAGGTCCTAGTAAGCTTGACCCAGGTCCTTGCAGGATCTATACACTGAACAAGGCAAGAACCTTACCAAACCATTCCCTTAACCCCCGACCAGGTAGCCAACATATCTCTATATAGACCGTAGAGATATGAATGGTGTAAATCTTTTATTTTATATAGACAGTAAAATAATGCCAAAACACCACGGACAAATGATAAGGAAGTTTCACCTTCAACATAAGAAACTAGTTATTAAAGTCATTAATACAAAACCAAGTAAAAGTGCGAAAAGATTAAAAATAAAAAGTATTCCACTAAATGCTTGTCTTCACCAAGTGATGTAAGAGACTTAGGCAAACATGGCCTTTGATTGTCAAGAACTCTTACTATCAATCTTGGATCCCGAGACTGCTACACACACTCTATGATGGATGATGGTGGTGGATGTGGGTTGTGATGGTGGTGGAGTGTGGGTGAAGTGTGAGAGAGGTGGTTTGCCAAGGGATGCCTTTGAAGTGAACCAAGCACCTCTATTTATAGCCTGCACAGAAGCCCGGACACGGCCTCGTGTCCATTGGGCACGGCCCCGTGTCCATCCACTTTCTCTTTCTTCATTAAATGCAGTTTGTCTGCATTAGTTGACCACGCCTCCGTGTCCGCTGGGCACGGCCCCGTGAGCAGAAGCGTATCTGTACTATCAAGATTTGCTTGGATTCTGCGAATCTTAGCGTTGACCACGGCCATGTGGAGCTGGGCACGCCCCCGCGTTGGGAAATAGAAGCTTCTACAACTTTGTCTTTTCTGCAGACACTTGGGCACGCCCCCGTGTCCACTGGGCACAGGGCATGTTCAGCCTTCTGATCTCTTGTTTTTGCTTGGGAAGATGCTGTCGAGGGGTCGGGCATGCCACGTTTATTCCTTTTCTTGTAATTATGTAATATTTTGCTGCATATTTGCTTCTTTTGTTCATTTACGCCCATTTAACCCTGAAAATACAAAAGGAAGACAAAAACACACTTTTTCCAACATTAGTACTAAAAAATGGTTAGTTTTATGGCTAATTTGATGTAATTTATATGTTGCATTTTACACACATCATATAACAACCCTAAAGAAAACCGATACCCTCATAAAATTTTCCGACACCCTAATATATTTTAAAATATCCCAATATGTCCTAAAATACACCCCATACGCGAAAACGGACCCCGAATACCTTAAATATTATTAAAAATAATTAAAAATCTGATTTTTGGGGTTTAGGCGGGCCGCATAAGGCACCCCTTAACCCTTACGCGGGCCACGAGAAGGTGAAATGTGGCTGAACCCTGGGCCGCCACGTGGCCCAACACATGTCGAACCTACTAAGTGACCCGGATCACCTACGCTGTTGACCAGCGTTGACGACGCGTAGGCCTTCACCTACATTTACGCGGGCCGTGAGAAACCCAAACTCAGCCCCTATATAAGAATGCATTGGGCCTTTAATCGAATTCGTTCATATTTCTTTTCTCAATCTCAAAACTGAAGTGTAGGCATTATACACGGGTATAATACCCCCCTAAATAACAAAGTTCTGCTCCATCGTAAGTATCATAACCCCTGGATACGTATTAGATACGCTGCCCGATTGATCTAGGGTTCCGTAATGGCTGTCGTGGTTCTGCCCGACGTAGTCGTTGGAATGCCGTCTCGGGGAGGGTATTACTAATGTTAAAATGGGTTATTATACTAACACGTGTGCATTTGTGTGAATTATAGATTGTCACCAGGAAACCCTAAAGGATAATCTAAGACAGCAATGTGAGTAATCCTTCTTTTTGTGTAAACCTTTTTGTGAGTAATCTCCTTTTTGTTAACTGTTTTTACAAAACCTCACACGATTAATTATATATTAAACAGTTATTGAGTATTTGTATGGATACAATTATCGTCGGTATGTTGAGGTTTTGTATACAAAATTAGTTACTGCCTTGCGAGGAGTAACTTTCCATAAGTCGAGTTGACAGTACCGTGGGTGGTAATTAGTATGACTTGGAAACAAATGTAATTGCGAGATCGCCCTCAATACTGTACAATGGTTTTTATTTAAACTTGATTAAACTGGGATTCACTCACCAGTATTTCCCACTGACAAAATGTTTTCAAACGCGTTTCAGGTAACAAAATGTGAAAGCCAAATAGAAGCCAGCTTGATAGCACTGAAGGCTTGGAAAAGTGGCAATAAAGTTACCTAAAATCAATAGATGTTTTTATTAAATAAAAATAGGATTCATTTCTATGAAAATGTGTGTACTAAAAACTTGGGTTTTACCCCTTGTATTCAATTTTATGAAAGTGTGGTATTTTACTCTGATAAAATATTTCCTAACTACGGTCCTGATGTAAATTCCGCTGCCAAAATTGAATAAAAACGCGATACCACCAAAACTGGCTCGCAGCCAGCCGTTCCCAGGGAATTAGGGACCGGGGGTTGCGACAGAAGGTGGTATCAGAGCCAAGCCACTGATTCAGCCACAGAAGTGTTCTGCTGACATCAAAATTCAAATTGTTAGGAAATAAATTACGGAAATACGTGCATAAATGTATTTTTTTGTTATGTGTTATTTGACTATTTGTTAGTTTACAGTATGAGTGACCAAGGACCATCTGACGCGTATCGTCAATTGTCTGGTTCGCCTAGAAGCGAAGGCACCTCCTCTTCTCTGCCTGCCCTCTCAGGGTACTCTGCGGATACGGAAGAAGGAATATTCGTGTTTAAGGCTCAGTCCGAGGAGCCATTCCCTCAGAAAAATAGAGGATGGTTCAGTCGAGGGGCACACGAGCGTAGAAAGCGTATGAACAAGTTACAAGACCAGAGAGCACTAGCAGCAGCTAAAAGAGAAACCGATGCCTATACCCCAGAAATGATTAATAGAGGTATAGCTAACATTCACATCCTAGCAACCACTGCAGCTGACCCAAACCTGGAACAAATGATAGCACCCCAACCACAACCACCAATTCCTGACCAACCGATGGAAATAGAAAACCCTGAAAATCAAATAGAAATGCATGACTTCAATCCGGAAGAAATACCTAGGGTACCTGCACCAAACCCCTTAGACCCAAATTACGACCCCTGGTGGGATGATAATAGGGACTATGTGCAACGTTACCCGATACATGAAGACATGCCCATGCCAAACATAGGAGCCTACCCAGGTTTGGATCCTTTAGATCCCTATTACCACGATGTATTCATTAGGGAGATTTTAGAAAATCCTTACCAATTTCAGGCCCCTACACCTCCGTACCAGGAACCCGCACCCCAGATTCTGAACCCAGTCCTAGAACCTGCACCCCCAATGAGTGCAGACACTGTACAAGAACTTAGGACATCTGGTGAGGAAATTTTAGAGAGTGGTGAAAGAATGAGACAGGTGGGAGAGCGACTCGTATGGATGTACGACGAACGCAATATGGATTTCTGGATGAATCCATATCCATGAATGTGATGGTGGAGATGGTAGTAATAATAATAATAATAGAATAATAATATAATATGTGTGTATGTGTATGAAAAAAAAAAAAAACTACGGATGCCTACTACTAGTAGTGTAGTTTTAAATTTTAGTTGGTATTGTAATTTTAATTTCAGTACTGGTGTGTAATAGATGCATATTATATGAATAGAGTAAAGTCGCAATGATCGACGCTTTTGACCAAAATGCGTGTCATGTGATTGGCTATATTAAATATTATTTTGTGATATTAATATGTGGTAAATATTTAAAAAATTCAGATGGCCGACGAAGGAAATCAGGAAACTCTGAATAACGATAATCTGGATAATGAGAATCCAAACAACAATAACAATGGAAACCAAATGGATAATAGTGCCATCCAACACATAGTGGCACAAGGAATTATAGATGCAATGCCATTTATTATTCAAACGGTTCAAGAAGCGAATAATAAAAGTAAGCACAGCAGTAAGCGACCAACTGAACCAGAACACAGCGTAAACAGTGGACCTGTATTTCAAGCGCCCATTCCCAAAAGAAGAAGAACCATGCCTTATGGTTGTTCTTATAAAGAATTCTGGTCCTGCAAACCAATAGAATTCTCGGGCAATGAAGGACCCATTGCAACTCTACGATGGATAGAAAAGACTGAGGCTGTTTTAAAAATAAGCAAGTGTGCTGAAGAAGACAAAATAATGTTTGCTTCTAATCTATTTAAGAACTAAGCCTTAGAATGGTGGAACACTATACTCCAGTCTAGAGGAAGTGATAGGATTTATAATATGGAATGGGAAGAATTTAAGAATATAGTAGAAAGGAAATTTTGCCCTCCCAATGAAAAGGAACAGATAGCAAATTAGTTTCTGAACCTTAGGATGACAGGGGTGGATAGTAAGGGTTATAGTACTACATTCTTTGAATATGCTAGAATAGTACCAACCCTTGCATCACCTGAAACAGTATTAATCTCCCGTTACATATGGGGATTAATTGGAGAAATTTGACCTGTAGTCAAGGCAGCTAGACCGCAAACCATAGAAGAAGCTGTAGAATTAGCAAACACCTTGACAGATGAACTAATCCGTACTAGAGAAGAAGACCAGAGGAGAAACCTAGCTCAGAGACTTACCCAAGAATTCCGTTCTGGGAATTTCAACCGTAGGAATATAGGTTCTACCTCTGCACCATACTGCAAGGTCTGCAAAAGGAAGCATTCGGGAAAATGCTCCACTCCCTGCAATTTCTGCAAGATGCCAGGACACAAGGAAGAAAATTGCAGGAGAAAACCTAAGAATAGGAAGTGCTTCAACTGTGGAGAAAAAGGCCACATCAAGCCAAACTGTCTGAAATTGGCTCTAGCTGCGAACAACAAGAACACTAAAAATGCTAGAGCATTCATTCTGATTGCAGATGAAGCAAAAATGATTCCAGACGTGATAGCCGGTACGTTTTTAGTTAATGATGTTTTTGGTAAGGTATTATTTGACTCTGGTGCAAACCAAAGTTTTATTAATACTTCATTTTGCAAACTTCTAAATCAATCATTAACTAAACTACCACAAGAATGTCTAGTAGAGACAGCAAATGGAGAAACGGTTAGGATTTCTGAAATCTTGCATAGAGCAAGAATAGAATTTTTAAACCGAAAGTTTATGGCAAATCTTTATCCTATGGATCTGGCAGGATTTGATGTCGTTTTAGGAATGGATTGGTTAATAGCTAATAAAGCTAGTATTTTATGTGATCAAAAGTCAATCCAAGTAAATTCACCAAAAGGTGAAAAGATCACAATTAAAGGAGATAAACCCTCTAGATCCATGAAATTCATCTCTGTGATGAAAACTGCAAGTTATATAAGAAAAGGGTCTATAGTATATTTGATTTCTATAATCACTAACACTAAAGAAAAAGAATTAAAAGACATTCCAGTATTGTCCCAGTTTTCAGATGTATTTCCAGAAGAATTACCAGGACTACCGCCAGACAGAGAAGTCGAATTCAGAATCCATTTGTTACCCGGAACAACACCAATTGCCAAAGCACCTTACCGATTGGCACCAGCAGAGATGCAGGAACTGAAGAAACAGTTAGACGAATTATTGGAGAAAGGATTCATACAGCCAAGCTCATCGCTATGGGGAGCACCTATTTTATTCGTCAAAAAGAAAGACGGATCAGTGTGTATGTGCATTGACTACCGTGAATTGAATATGGTCACGATTAAGAATCGGTACCCATTACCAAGAATCGACGATCTGTTTGATCAACTGCAAGGAGCTCGATTTTTCTCTAAAATCGATTTAAGGTCAGGATATCATCAATTAAGGGTACAGGAAGAGGGTATTCCTAAGACCGCCTTTAGAACAAGGTATGGTCATTATGAATTTACTGTCATGCTATTTGGTTTAACCAATGCCCCAGGCGCATTTATGGACATGATGAACCGAATATGTAAGCCACATTTGGATAAATTCATAATTGTTTTTATCGATGATATTCTCATCTATTCTAAAAGTAAGGAAGATCATGCAAAGCATTTGCACTTACTTTTAAGTCTATTAAGAAGAGAAAAGCTTTATGCTAAGTTTTCAAAGTGCGAGTTTTGGTTAGAACAGGTACAGTTTCTTGGACACTTAGTGAACCATGAAGGAATTCATGTGGATCCAACAAAAATCGAGGCGATTACTAAGTGGAAAACCCCTGAGTGACCAACAGAAGTTAGAAGTTTCTTAGGATTGGCCAGTTATTATAGAAGATTTATTCGAGATTTCTCTAGAATAGCCATTCCTTTAACTAAGTTAACCTGTAAATCCATTAAGTTTGAATGGGGACCAAAACAAGAAGAAGCATTTAGAAATCTGAAGCAAAGATTAACCCGTGCACCCAAACTAGCGTTACCAGAAGGAACTGAAGACTTTGTAGTCTATTGTGACGCTTCCAAACTAGGTTATGGATGTGTATTAATGCAACACCAAAAGGTTATAGCTTACGCATCCAGACAACTTAAGAATCATGAAGAGAATTATTCAACCCATGATTTGGAATTAGGAGCTATAATTTTTGCCGTTAAGATTTGGAGACATTAACTTTATGATAGTAAGTTTACCATATTCACTGATCATAAGAGTTTAAAGTATGTTTTCGGGCAAAAGGAATTGAATATGAGACAAAGACGCTGGATGGAAATGCTTAGTGATTATGATTGTGATATCCAGTATCATGCATGAAAGTCAAATGTAGTTGCTGATGCTTTAAGTCGAAAGTATCATGAAAAGCCAAAAAGGGTACGTTCTCTTAAATTAAATCTACAAATAGATTTAAATGATCACATTAGAAAAGCACAAGAATCAGTAATCAAAGATGATACTGAAAAGCTAAAAGGTTTGATTAAAGAATTAGAACAAGGAACATATGGAATTTGGAGATTCCATAAGAAGAGAATGTGGATAGCTAAATTAGGAAACCTACGTCATCGTTTATTAGAAGAAGCCCATAAGTCCAAATTTGCGATGCATCTAGGAAATGATAAGATGTACCAGGATTTAAGAAAGAATTTCTGGTGGATAGGAATGAAAAAGGACATAGCAACCTATGTTTCTAAATGTTTAACTTGTTCACAAGTTAAAGCTGAACATCAGAAACCCTCAGGTTTGTTACAACAGTTTGAAATGCCCGTATGGAAATGGGAATTGATTACAATGGATTTTGTTACCAAATTACCCAAAATAAGGAAAGGTAATGATACAATCTGGGTGATTGTAGATAGGCTAACCATGTCAGCTCATTTCCTACCAATGAAAGAAACTTTCAGTATGGAACAGTTAGCTAAATTATATGTAAATGAAATAGTCTCATTACATGGAATACCTTTATCAATTGAGTCTGATAGGGATAGCCGTTTTACCTCTCATTTTTTGACAAGTTTCCAAAAAGCAATGGGAACCAAGTTAAATCTAAGCACAACTTATCATCCTCAAACGGGACGGACAAAGTGAAAGGACGATTCAGACAATGGAAGACATGCTTAGAGCTTGTGTAATTGATTTCGGAGGTAATTGGGACGATTACTTACCTTTAATAGAATTTGCTTATAATAACAGTTATTACACAAGTATAAATGCTGCACCATTCGAAGCACTTTATGGACGAAAGTGCCGAACTCCAGTCTGTTGGGCAGAAATTGGGGAAAATCAACTATCTGGACTTGAGATAATACAAGAGACAACCGATAAGATTATTCAAGTCAAGGAACTACTAAAAACAGCACGTGATCGACGAAAGAGCTATGCTGACAACCGACGCAAACCCTTGGAATTTCAAGTAGGAGATAAAGTATTGTTAAAGGTCTCTCCTTGGAAAGGAGTGGTAAGATTCATCAAACGAGGAAAGCTAAGTCCCAGGTATGTTTGACTTTTTGAGATTATTAGAAGAATAGGGCCTGTAGCCTATCAGCTACAACTGCCAGAGGAAATGGCAGGAATACATGATGTATTTCATGTAACAAATCTGAAGAACTACCTAGCCGATGAATCACTGATGATACCCCTTAAGGATATAGAGGTAAATGAACAACTTAAGTTTATAGAAAGGCCTCTACAGATTGAAGACAGGAAAGTCAAGAACCTCAAGCACAAGAGATTAGTTCTAGTCAAAGTGAAATGGGACTCCAAAAGAGGACCTGAGTACACATGGGAGCTTGAATCAGAAATGCTAAGGAAATATCCACACTTGTTCCAGTAGATCTCGAGGACGAGCTCTAAAACAAGGTGGGGAGGATATAACAACCCTAAAGAAAACCGATACCCTCATAAAATTTTCCGACACCCTAATATATTTTAAAATATCCCAATATGTCCTAAAATACACCCCATACGCGAAAACAGACCCCGAATACCTTAAATATTATTAAAAATAATTAAAAATCTGATTTTTGGGGTTTAGGCGGGCAGCGTAAGGCACCCCTTAAACCTTACGCGGGCCGCGAGAAGGTGAAATGTGGCTGAACCCTGGGCCGCCACGTGGCCCAACACATGTCGAACCTACTAAGTGACCCAGATCACCTACGCTGTTGACCAGCGTTGACGCAGGCCACGTAGGCCTTCGCCTACATTTACGCGGGCCACGAGAAACCCAAACTCAGCCCCTATATAAGAAGGTATCGGGCCTTCAGTCGAATTCGTTCAGATTTCTTTTCTCAATCTCAAAACTGAAGTGTAGGCATTATACACGGGTATAATACCCCCCTAAATAACAAAGTTCTGCTCCATCGTAAGTATCATAACCCCTGGATACGTATTAGATACGCTGCCCGATTGATCTAGGGTTCCGTAACGGCTGTCATAGTTCTGCCCGACGTAGTCGTTGGAATGTCGTCTCGGGGAGGGTATTACTAATGTTAAAATGGGTTATTATACTCACACGTGTGCATTTGTGTGAATTATAGATTGTCACCAGGAAACCCTAAAGGATAATCTAAGACAGCAATGTGAGTAATCCTTCTTTTTGTGTAAACCTTTTTATGAGTAATCTCCTTTTTGTTAACTGTTTTTACAAAACCTCACACGATTAATTATATATTAAACAGTTATTGAGTATTTGTAAGGATACAATTATCGTCGGTATGTTGGGGTTTTGTATACAAAATTAGTTACTGCCTTGCGAGGAGTAACTTTCCACAAGTCGGGTTGACAGTACCGTGGGTGGTAATTAGTATGACTTGGAAACAAATGTAATTGTGAGATCGCCCTCAATACTGTACAATGGTTTTTATTTAAACTTGATTAAACTGGGATTCACTCACCAGTATTTCCCACTGACAAAATGTTTTCAAACGCGTTTCAGGTAACAAAATGTGAAAGCCAAATAGAAGCCAGCTGGATAGCACTGAAGGCTTGGAAAAGTGGCAATAAAGTTACCTAAAATCAATAGATGTTTTTATTAAATAAAAATAGGATTCATTCCAATGAAAATGTGTGTACTAAAAACTTGGGTTTTACCCCTTGTATTCAATTTTATGAAAGTGTGGTATTTTACTCTAATAAAATATTACCTAATTATGGCCTTGATGTAAATTCCGCTGCCAAAATTGAATAAAAATGCGATACCACCAAAACTGGGTCGCAGCCAGCCGTTCCCAGGGAATTAGGGACCGGGGGTTGCGACACAACACCAGCAAGGGCCGTCATCATGTCGTGATAATCATAAAGGGGACCCCTTTCCCCTTCGGCCGGTGGTTGAAGCTGGGCCGAAACATAGCTCGAGCCGACTCCTTCGGGCCAGTGAGGAGACAGATCTGAAGGCCTGCGGGGTACAGGAAAGTTCTCATAGCAGGTCCAAGGTGTGTGCTCTGGATACGGTAAATGCCACACCCCTTTCTGCGGCGGAAGCACGAGGTGTGATCATGAAAGGTTCTCATTGCATACGAAAGGTAAACATACTACATGCTCGTAAAAATACTTCAAATACCATAATTTGAAAACATAAGATAGCGTTTACATCGCTAGACAGCTTAAAACATTGTCTTAAAAGTTTACAACTTTATTTAAAGTTAAACACAAGCGACATCCACGAGCATAACCAAGACCGCGCGCACATCCATCCTAGTTACCTGAAATACATGTGAGTTTTTGGAAAAAAACGTCAACATAATGTTGGTGTGAATTCATGCAGTTTTTGTATTTCACGTTTGTATACTTTGTATGAAAACATAGTTTGTGAATAAATCAAGTTTTCATATATAAATCCAGTTTCATGTGTACACCACGTACTCATGTATATTTCAAATTCTTCTTGAGTACCCCACGTACTTCAAGTATAATTTAAGTTTTAGTATGGTATGAATTTCATGTAATTAAAATATTCCTGTAAATATCAGGATTGTTAATGGGTTGCAAGGCCATTAACGCGTGGCACGACATAGGAAGTCACCAAACCTAAGGCATTTAATTGGTATATTCTGAGACACAAAAGCACTACTCGATTCTCGCCCTCACCGAGAGTGTGGCTGCCAGGCACCCGTTAGATCTAACCTTTTGTTCTGCGGTCTAGGTATATTGTTGATTAATGGTGCTTCTGTACCCTATTCGTGACACTATTTCTCATAACGCATCCTATTTGGTTCTCGTCCTCACCAAGCGCGTTTCTTGTTATCATTTCTCATAGCGCCTCATACTTGGTTCTCGTTCTCACCAAGTGCGCTTCTCATATTCTTATATTTCGTCACACTTGGTTCTCGTTCTCACCAAGTGTACTTCTTGTATTTATATCATACCAAATATAAATTTTGTACATTTGTACATGTATTTCACCCCCGAAGTTATAAAAACTGAAAACAGTTAAAGAGAAAAGGGGGAGCATGAACTCACAACTTTGCGTTCCTGTGCGTCGTAAACTTCACCGGATTTGCTTAATTAACGTCGTAACCTATACGCGTTTTCTTAACGTTAGTCACTAGACTTGCGTCACACAAGTACAGTCACTCTCTTTTGTATATATTCTTGTGTTAAAAATATTCTATATTTTTAACTACGTATCTTACTTATATTATTTTCTCTAAAATTAATATAAGTATCTCGTGTTTTGCACTTTGCACCCGAATTATGTATCTTGTATGTTGTATGTGTATTTTTATGTTTATACTCCTCATGAGTATTTAGTGTATTTTTAAGTCTTAATACACTAGCACGTATAACACATACTTTATACACTTAGCACAAAAGTTGGTGATAAAATAATATATATTTCTCTCGAAAATATACATACTTATATCCATTTTTATTCTTGAAGAAATCCTCATTTCTTATCACCAAAAATTAGGGAAACCTTGGTAATACTCTTAAATACATTTTTAGGGAATAAGTTTCTCAAAAACTTATATTTTTCTAAGTGATAAAAATTTTGACAGAGTTTCCCCTAAAAATGGAGGTTTCCCATGTTTTCAAAACATGTGTTTATTTTCTTTTAAATTATCAACAATCATCAACAACAATTATCAACAATAATCATCAACAATAATCACTAATTTCTCCATTTCATGAACTTGAATATTTACAAAAATGTGTAGTAACTTACTAGCACACTTAGTAAGTCTTGTCATCTTTAAAAATAAGTTTAATTTCTTAAAAACTTTATTTTTAAAGATCTTGAAGTTTCACAACTTCTAGTCATGATTTATCAAACATAGTTCTTGTTAAATTTTTCCTGTGACACAAGTGTTTACACACTTGTTTATTTACTAAAATGCTTTTAGTTTATGTAAGGTTCGGGTTTAAAACAAGACTTGTACATTTTACTTGGTTCTTCCGAAAAACCACTTGTAGATCTTTAGATCTACTAGTTTAGAACTTCATTTTACAAAAAAAATTTTTACTTTTACACAAGTTCATGTTATTATGTAGTAGTGTTCATCATCTAGTCCTTTTCATATTTTAAAATACACTAGTTCATGTTCTATGAACATGACCTAGCCGGGTTAGATGACGATCCGAACTACTACTAGCATAAAACAACACTAAATAATCATAACAAAACAAGTTTAACAAGTTTTACACCATCACTTTCCTTTTATCCATCAAGTTCATCATTTTACAAGACTTTTAGTTGGTGATCTTTAGTGTTCATGATTTTCATCCGACAAAACTCTTATTAACCACTCTAGACAAGATCAAGAAGGTGTTTAGAGTCACTTACTACTAGCTCGAGGCTAGGGAAGAAACTAGGCGAAAAACGAGTGGTTAATAGCAACGTAGTGAGGTCCTTGGCAATCCGAAAGCACCGGGATTCCTTGTGCGTGATCCTTCACACTTGAATGTATGTAGAATGGTTTGATCGGAATCGAAAAGTGGTGGTGGTGTGGGCTATGGTTTCGGCCGAAAGTTCAAGAGAGGGAGAGGGATGATCAAGTTTTGCTAACTGTGGTAATGAGTGAAATGATAGTCTTTAGGTCTTATTTATTAACCATCCATTGTCATTAACCATGGGATAACATGTTACCTAGATATGAAGCATTTAGGATTAAAATAATTAACAAGGACAAGGTGTGTCACCTATATGGTGACCGATCGGTTAAGGGGGGGTGGGGCATTCGGTTGGATTTCAACTAGATACTTAAGGTCTAGTTATGTTAAGTTAGGAGTTTATTTAGTGTATGATGTGTGTTGCATGTTATAACGGGTGTTAGGGTATTCGGGGACCCTAACTGGCCCAGAAAAAGAAAAACAGTGTCAATGACAATATTTTTATGTTCCGGGTAAAGTTTCGGTTGTTCGGTTAGATACCGATTCGTTAAAGTGCTAAATTACACTTTTTAGTGTCTTTTAAGTACCTTTCTTGTACTCTTCCAATTCCCAACACTTAGGGAAATATTTTGGATAATAAAACGACAATTTTGCAAAATATTCATATGTTTTAAATGCTGAATTATTGCTGAATTATATAAATTCTGCACTTAAAGTGCGTTTCGGGTGCTTTTTAGTGCTTATTTTTGCTTTCGCAATGTATATATATTAACCCTTGTATGTACTCTAGGGTTTTAATGCATTCTTGTTGTCGGACCTACACCTAGGCTCCAATTTTATTGTCTGGCTGCTTTCTGCAGTTCTGTTGACACATAGTGTCTTACCGGTGAGTTTACTATTATTTTTGACGCAACGCTCTCGTTTATGCATAAAGCAATATTTTGTAGTATACAACGTGCATGAATTCACTTGTTTAATCATGTGTTCAGATATTGCTGGCAATTAAGCACATAATTGCAGTCAATAATTAATAATTAAAGTGTACGTAAGTTACCGGTTTGTGCCAGTTGTCACAGTCTCCCCCCGTTAAAAGAATTTCGTCCCGAAATTCAGGCTGAACTAACTCTCGCAGGAGTCTTCTTGAATAGGTGGGGATACTTTTCTTTGAACTGGTCTTCACGTTCCCATGTATACTCGGGCCCGTGCTTAGAGCTCCAACGTACTTTGACAAGTTTCACACTGCTCCTCCTGGTCTTGTTGACTTTCCAGTCGGTAACCTCAACGGGTTGTTCTGTAAATCGGAGGGCTTCATCGATATGTACTTCATCCATCGGGATGATCACGCTCTCTTGTGTTGGACTCTTCTTCAGGTTGGATACATGAAACGTATCATGTACTCCATTAAGTTCTTCCGGTAACTCCAACTTGTATGCCACGGTACCAATTCTTTTCAATATTCTGAATGGTCCGATGTATCGTGGATTCAGCTTTCCACGCTTTCCAAATCTGACTACGCCCTTCCATGGTGAGACTTTTAACAACACTTTGTCTCCCACCTTGAATTCTACTGATTTTCTTTTCGGATCAGCGTAGCTCTTTTGTCGGTCTCGAGCCGCCTTAATGCGCTCTCGGATCTGCGCAATCTTGTCGGATGTTTCTTGTACAAGTTCAGGACCAACCATACGTTTATCTCCGGCATCTGCCCAACATAAGGGCGATCGGCATTTGCGGCCATACAGAGCCTCGAACGACGCGGCTTTTATGCTCGTATGATAACTGTTATTGTAGGAGAACTCAATTAACGGTAGATGAGTATCCCAGCTGCCGCCCAGATCCATGACACATGCACGAAGCATATCTTCTAACGTTTGTATAGTCCGTTCGCTCTGGCCGTCTGTTTGCGGATGGAATGCCGTGCTCAGATCTAACTGAGATCCAAAGGCTTCCTGAAATGATTGCCAGATTCTTGAGACAAAACATCCATCTCTATCTGAAATGATTAAGATTGGCACTCCATGTCGTGCCACAATTTCCCTTAAGTATATCTCTGCAAGCTTTCCAGTGCTATCCTTCTCTCGGATTGGTAGGAAATGCGCAGACTTCGTCAATCGATCAACTATTACCCATATCATATCGTGCCCTCTCGGGGTCCTGGGTAATTTTGTTATGAAGTCCATCGAGATTTGTTCCCACTTCCACACGGGAATCTCAGGTTGTTGTAGTAGACCGGACGGTTTCTGATATTCGGCCTTGACCTTAGCACAGGTTAGGCATTTTCCAACATAGACAGCAACGTCGCTTTTAAGTCTTGGCCACCAGTAGTACTCCTTTAAGTCTTGATACATTTTGTCTGATCCTGGATGGATCGAATATCTCGATTTATGGGCTTTATTAAGGATGACTTCTCGTATGCCACCATAAAGTGGAACCCAAATACGCTTCTTGAAGTATAAGGCTCCTTCTTCGTTTGGCACCATGTATTTCAGCATACCCCGAAGGTATTCAGCTTTACGGTTTTCTCCTTTAAGAGCTTCTTGTTGTGCATCACGAATACGTGCAGTGAGGTTCGTTCGAATGGTCATTTCTAACGCTCGAACCCTTAGGGTCTTGACTCTTTCCTTTCGGCTCAACGCGTCCGCTACAACGTTTGCCTTTCCAGGATGGTACTTGATCTCACAGTCATAATCGTTCAGCAGCTCGACCCAACGTCGCTGGCGCATATTCAATTCTTTCTGATCAAATATGTGTTGTAAGCTTTTGTGATCTGTGAAAATTGTACATCGAGTACCATATAAATAATGTCGCCAGATCTTCAGGGCGAATACCACTACGCCCAGCTCCAGGTCGTGAGTGGTATAGTTTCTTTCATGTACATTCAGTTGTCTTGAAGCGTAAGCGATGACTTTTTGGCGTTGCATGAGCACGCAACCCAAGCCTTGTCGTGAGGCGTCGCAGTATACCACGAAGTCTTCAGTGCCTTCGGGTAATGATAGTATCGGTGCATCGCAGAGCTTGTTCTTAAGTAGCTGAAAGGCTTCTTCCTGCTTGTGACCCCAGTCGTATTTCTTGTCTTTCTGTGTAAGGGTCGTTAGCGGTTGAGCTATCTTTGAGAAGTTCTCGATGAAACGTCGGTAATAGCCCGCTAAGCCCAAAAATTGTCGTACTTCGGTTGGGGTCTTGGGAGCTTCCCAATTCTTTATTGCTTCTATCTTGGATGGGTCTACATGAATGCCCTTCTCATTCACAACGTGACCAAGAAATTGTACTTCGCGAATCCAGAATTCGCATTTGGAGAGCTTTGCATAAAGCTTCTCTTTCTTAAGTAGTTCCAAGATGGTTCTGAGATGTTGCTCGTGTTCTTCTTTCGTTCGCGAATAAATCAGGATATCATCGATAAATACAATCACGAATTTATCGAGATATGGTTTGCAAACGCGGTTCATCAGATCCATGAAGACCGCTGGTGCATTCGTCAGCCCGAATGGCATCACCAGAAATTCGTAGTGCCCATAGCGTGTTCTGAATGCAGTCTTTGGTACGCTTTCCTCTTGGATTCTCAGCTGGTGGTATCCAGACCGAAGATCGATCTTGGAATAGTAGCTTGATCCTTGCAATTGATCAAATAAGTCATCAATCCTTGGTAGCGGATACCGATTCTTGATCGTGAGTTTGTTCAGTTCCCTGTAATCGATACACATCCGCAGTGTTCCATCCTTCTTCTTCACGAATAATACCGGAGCTTCCCAGGGTGAGAAGCTTGGCCTTATAAATCCTTTATCCAACAACTCCTGGAGTTGTGTAGATAATTCTTGCATTTCGGATGACGCAAGTCGATAGGGTGCCTTGGCTACAGGAGTAGCTCCTGGAACCAAGTCTATACGGAATTCGACTTGTCGTTGAGGAGGTAGTCCTGGCAGATCTTTAGGGAACACATCAGGAAATTCCTTCACCACAGGAATGTCTTCAAGTTTTGGCTCCACAGCCTTCTTGTCTACAACGTGTGCTAGGAAAGCGACACATCCTTTCCTTAAGCACTTCCGTGCCTTTATGCAACTGATGATTCATAGAGGTGCGTCTCGTTTCTCTCCATGCACGATGAGAGTTTCACCATTCGCTAAAGGGATGCGAATGATTTTCTCATGACAAATAACTTCAGCTTTGTTCTTGGACAACCAGTCCATTCCGACTACTACATCGAAGCTACCCAATTGAATAGGTAGGAGGTCAATGCTAAATCTTCGTTCACCAAGTTCTAGTGTGCAGCCTCTCACAACTTCGCTCGATTCAACAAGTTTACCATTGGCTAGTTCTATGGAATAAGGAATTTCTAATCTACTAGATTCTATTCCGAGTATGCGTTTAAATTCCACAGACATGAAGCTATAATCGGCGCCAGTGTCAAATAATATGGATGCAAAGTGATTGTTAATGAGAAACGTACCGGTGCCCACATTAGGGTCCTCGCGTGCGTTCTTTGCTCCAATCACAAATGCCCTAGCCTGAGCATTGTTTCCCTCTAGGCAGTCCTTCATGAAATGATCATTGCTTCCACACTTGAAGCATCCTTGGTTCCGCCCTTTCCCGTTTCCATTCTTGTTACCAGCACCGCTTCCATTTCGGTTCTTTCCTTTTCCCCAACAGTCTTCTGTTTTATGACCCAATTTACCACATTTGTCGCACCTTGGAATGCGACAAGCTCCATCATGATGATACTTACATTTTTGGCACTTAGGCATGGTGCCTTGGTATCCTTTGGCTGCAGTATTTGCCTCCTTAGGGGGGTTGGTGTCACGTTTCTTGTTAGAACCCTTGTTGCTGCGAGTTGCTTGATTCAGGTTTGAATGCTTTCTTTTCTTGTCACCGGACGACTCAGCATGCGTCACGGTGTTTTCTGTCGGGTTTAGAGATAGCTTCTCCATGCGAACACAGTCTTCAGTAAGGCTGACAGCCAGAGTTACAGCCTCAGTGATTGTTTGTGGTTTGGCCGACGTCACCATGCCACGAAACTCTGGGGCCAGTCCCCAAATGTAGCGTTCAACGCGCTTGAATTCAGGAGTCACCATGTAGGGAAGCACTCTTGACAGATCATGGAACCTTCGAGTATAGCCATTAATGTCAGCACCTACCATGGTCAAGTGCCAGAACTCCGTTTACAGCCTTTGGAGTTCAGCGCGAGAGCAATACTTCTCTCTCATTCTTTCCTTCAGTTCCTCCCAAGTTAAGCCATAAGCGGCATCATCACCCAAGGTTTGGGCTTGCAGGTTCCACCAAGTCAGAGCTTCATCGACGAATAACCCAGTAGCAAAGGTGACTTGTTGATCCGCGGTACACTTGCTCATGCGGAAAGTAGCTTCAGTCTTCTCCGTCCAGCGCACAAATGCTACTGCACCTCCTGTGCCGTCATAGTTCATCGGCTTGCAGTCGAGGAACTGCTTGAAAGTGCAGCCTTGAGCTGCATTGCCTCCAGATGAATCTCCGTTCCCATTTCGTCTAGCGTTGCTTGGGCCACCACTGTCTTGAGTACGGTTTGCCTCGTACTGGGCGATAGCAGCGGAGATCCTTTCCTCCAGTAGAGCGTTCAGCTCTTCAGCAGTTCTCGGCACTGGGGGAAGAGGAGGTTGATCATCATTGCGAGCATTCACAGCTTTCCTGGGTGCCATGTTCTGACAGGACATAACACAGCAGGGTTAGACATTTGTTTGATATCGTCATACTAAACAGTAGTAGTATATATATTCACAGGTATATACCACATAAGTGACATCAAACAATTATTACTCTAGCAGAGTACTTAGTAGGCTTGCACTGAGGGAATCTATACGTGACAAGACTTGCTGTGATTTCTGTGCACTGAATTCCATAATTATGTATGCATCCATAATTACGTAACTCCTTGCACAGTCCGCACAGTTCGTTTCATCCTCGCATTTCTTCCTTCAGATGGGCCATCGCTTTCAGATAAAGTCACGTATACTCGTGACATTCTTCTTCTAGTACACGCTAATTATCACACATAATTGCAAGTAATTTCTAGTCAAGGACAAGTGCTACTCAAGTGCACTCTAAGTCTCGTAGTGACTTTTCTAGACTCATGTAGTCAGTTTCAGGTAGTGGATGTCGCGGGACGTTGTTATGCAATGAAAACTCTTTGAAAATAGTTTTCGTGAATGGATCCTAGAGATTGTAGACTAGACTCGAGAAGGAATCCTGGTTCACTACAATCGCAGCTCTGATACCAATCTGTCACACCCCTTTCTGCGGCAGAAGCACGAGGTGTGATCATGAAAGGTTCTCATTGCATACGAAAGGTAAACATACTACATGCTCGTAAAAATACTTCAAATACCATAATTTGAAAACATAAGATAGCGTTTACATCGCTAGACAGCTTAAAACATTGTCTTAAAAGTTTACAACTTTATTTAAAGTTAAACACAAGCGACATCCACGAGCATAACCAAGACCGCGCGCACATCCATCCAAGTTACCTGAAATACATGTGAGTTTTTGGAAAAACGTCAACATAATGTTGGTGTGAATTCATGCAGTTTTTGTATTTCACGTTTGTATACTTTGTATGAAAACATAGTTTGTGAATAAATCAAGTTTTCATATATAAATCCAGTTTCATGTGTACACCACGTACTCATGTATATTTCAAATTCTTCTTGAGTACCCCACGTACTTCAAGTATAATTCCCATTTCTTGAGTACCCCACGTACTTCAAGTATAATTCAAGTTTTAGTATGGTATGAATTTCATGTAATTAAAATATTCCTGTAAATATCAGGATTGTTAATGGGTTGCAAGGCCATTAACGCGTGGCACGACATAGGAAGTCACCAAACCTAAGGCATTTAATTGGTATATTCTGAGACACAAAAGCACTACTCGATTCTCGCCCTCACCGAGAGTGTGGCTGCCAGGCACCCGTTAGATCTAACCTTTTGTTCTGCGGTCTAGGTATATTGTTGATTAATGGTGCTTCTGTACCCTATTCGTGACACTATTTCTCATAACGCATCCTACTTGGTTCTCGTCCTCACCAAGCGCGTTTCTTGTTATCATTTCTCATAGCGCCTCATACTTGGTTCTCGTTCTCACCAAGTGCGCTTCTCATATTCTTATATTTCGTCACACTTGGTTCTCGTTCTCACCAAGTGTACTTCTTGTATTTATATCATACCAAATATAAATTTTGTACATTTGTACATGTATTTCACCCCCGAAGTTATAAAAACTGAAAACAGTTAAAGAGAAAAGGGGGAGCATGAACTCACAACTTTGCGTTCCTGTGCGTCGTAAACTTCACCGGATTTGCTTAATTAACGTCGTAACCTATACGCGTTTTCTTAACGTTAGTCACTAGACTTGCGTCACACAAGTACAGTCACTCTCTTTTGTATATATTCTTGTGTTAAAAATATTCTATATTTTTAACTACGTATCTTACTTATATTATTTTCTCTAAAATTAATATAAGTATCTCGTGTTTTGCACTTTGCACCCGAATTATGTATCTTGTATGTTGTATGTGTATTTTTATGTTTATACTCCTCATGAGTATTTAGTGTATTTTTAAGTCTTAATACACTAGCACGTATAACACATACTTTATACACTTAGCACAAAAGTTGGTGATAAAATAATATATATTTCTCTCGAAAATATACATACTTATATCCATTTTTATTCTTGAAGAAATCCCCATTTCTTATCACCAAAAATTAGGGAAACCTTGGTAATACTCTTAAATACATTTTTAGGGAATAAGTTTCTCAAAAACTTATATTTTTCTAAGTGATAAAAATTTTGACAGAGTTTCCCCTAAAAATGGAGGTTTCCCATGTTTTCAAAACATGTGTTTATTTTCTTTTAAATTATCAACAATCATCAACAACAATTATCAACAATAATCATCAACAATAATCACTAATTTCTCCATTTCATGAACTTGAATATTTACAAAAATGTGTAGTAACTTACTAGCACACTTAGTAAGTCTTGTCATCTTTAAAAATAAGTTTAATTTCTTAAAAACTTTATTTTTAAAGATCTTGAAGTTTCACAACTTCTAGTCATGATTTATCAAACATAGTTCTTGTTAAATTTTTCTTGTGACACAAGTGTTTACACACTTGTTTATTTACTAAAATGCTTTTAGTTTATGTAAGGTTCGGGTTTAAAACAAGACTTGTACATTTTACTTGGTTCTTCCGAAAAACCACTTGTAGATCTTTAGATCTACTAGTTTAGAACTTCATTTTACAAAAAAAAAATTTACTTTTACACAAGTTCATGTTATTATGTAGTAGTGTTCATCATCTAGTCCTTTTCATATTTTAAAATACACTAGTTCATGTTCTATGAACATGACCTAGCCGGGTTAGATGACGATCCGAACTACTACTAGCATAAAACAACACTAAATAATCATAACAAAACAAGTTTAACAAGTTTTACACCATCACTTTCCTTTTATCCATCAAGTTCATCATTTTACAAGACTTTTAGTTGGTGATCTTTAGTGTTCATGATTTTCATCCGACAAAACTCTTATTAACCACTCTAGACAAGATCAAGAAGGTGTTTAGAGTCACTTACTACTAGCTCGAGGCTAGGGAAGAAACTAGGCGAAAAACGAGTGGTTAATAGCAACGTAGTGAGGTCCTTGGCAATCCGAAAGCACCGGGCTTCCTTGTGCGTGATCCTTCACACTTGAATGTATGTAGAATGGTTTGATCGGAATCGAAAAGTGGTGGTGGTGTGGGCTATGGTTTCGGCCGAAAGTTCAAGAGAGGGAGAGGGATGATCAAGTTTTGCTAAGTGTGGTAATGAGTGAAATGATAGTCTTTAGGTCTTATTTATTAACCATCCAATGTCATTAACCATGGGATAACATGTTACCTAGATATGAAGCATTTAGGATTAAAATAATTAACAAGGACAAGGTGTGTCACCTATATGGTGACCGATCGGTTAAGGGGGGGTGGGGCATTCAGTTGGATTTCAACTAGATACTTAAGGTCTAGTTATGTTAAGTTAGGAGTTTATTTAGTGTATGATGTGTGTTGCATGTTATAACGGGTGTTAGGGTATTCGGGGACCCTAACTGGCCCAGAAAAAGAAAAACAGTGTCAATGACAATATTTTTATGTTCCGGGTAAAGTTTCGGTTGTTCGGTTAGATACCGATTCATTAAAGTGCTAAATTACACTTTTTAGTGTCTTTTAAGTACCTTTCTTGTACTCTTCCAATTCCCAACACTTAGGGAAATATTCTGGATAATAAAACGACAATTTTGCAAAATATTCATATGTTTTAAATGCTGAATTATTGCTGAATTATATAAATTCTGCACTTAAAGTGCGTTTCGGGTGCTTTTTAGTGCTTATTTTTGCTTTCGCAATGTATATATATTAACCCTTGTATGTACTCTAGGGTTTTAATGCATTCTTGTTGTCGGACCTACACCTAGGCTCCAATTTTATTGTCTGGCTGCTTTCTGCAGTTCTGTTGACACATAGTGTCTTACCGGTGAGTTTACTATTATTTTTAACGCAACGCTCTCGTTTATGCATAAAGCAATATTTTGTAGTATACAACGTGCATGAATTCACTTGTTTAATCATGTGTTCAGATATTGCTGGCAATTAAGCACATAATTGCAGTCAATAATTAATAATTAAAGTGTACGGAAGTTACCGGTTTGTGCCAGTTGTCACAGTAAACCCGCTAGATAATCTCGTTGGTGTCATTCTTGATCGTGGAGATGCTTCGCATTATTGATTGCGAGCTCGTGCGCTACGGCAGTTGTCATCCACCGACGGTCTTCTAACACTTCCCGTTCAACTCGGAGACGGTCCTGTTCCCACGCCTGCCTCCGAGATAATTCTTGCACCCGATGCTGCTCCTCCTGCTCCTAGTGGGATTGTTGCATTGCCCACCATTCCTGCTGCTGGTTCCTCTAGTCTTTTTCAGCCTTCATCCTCATTTCTTCCCTTTTTCTTACCTCACCTATAACCGCGGACACATTGTCGTAAATATCTTGTTGTCTGAGGTTATAAATTCCATAGGCGGCCCTCCGCCTATTCACCATGAATTGGGCCACATAGTTGGACGCTTCGTTGTGGCGTCGCGCAAATCTTTGCCTACCGGGCCTTCCACCCGCTTCTTCTTCTTCTTCTTCTTCCTCTTCTTCTTCGTCTCCATCTCCTTCTCCCGTTTCTTCATCACCACCTTCTTCTTGCTCGGGATACATATGTTGCAACCCCGTGTCCCGATCCACAACTTTGTACCTTTGACCTACCTCATCGACGTGGATATGCGATCCTTTTCGCATCTTTGCAAAATCAATATCATCAATGTGTTTGACCACCCAAAGTGAATTATCGGGCAAACAGTGTTGTTGTACGATCATAACACTAATCAAACGGACATGCGGAATCATTTTCCGCTTGAATTGGTTCCTTGTATCCCAAATATTCATCATGACGATGTGCCGCCATGATAACTTTGGCTCACCGTACTTGAGTGAATCCCGAAGATCCCATACCCGCAACTTTCCATGATCCCCCAACCTAACCATGATATTCTACAAGGAAATATTTTGTAAGATCTTCCCCTCGAACGATAAGTGAACCCGGTTATACCGACCAGTTGTGTACTTGGGCAAAGTTAACTCAACGAGGTTAACCGGATCCGCTTGAACCACCCAGGAATGCTAGAAGAGCTCGATGTCATAGTAGTAATAACTACCTTCACCTAACGAATCAAAATTCGCAATCTGTTTCATTGTCTGAAAGGACATTACCATTGTCCCCTTGGAAGTTTCACCTACCAATCTCCACAACTCCGGATTCTCATTCATATTCTCTAGCCTCAAAGTAGATAACCACTCTGTGACCGCCTTCAAATAAACCTTTGAAGTCGTGCCTTCACACTAGTCAAGCACGCTGACGTGCGTGGGTGAGTATATATTTTTTTACTTATATTTTTAGCTCTTTTTACTCGCCGATTTCAAGTTTTAAATTTATAAAACACGATATTCTACTATCACTCTACACACACGCTAGGGCAAGTATACCCATCGCGGACGTAGTATAGTGATGGCAAGATACCGAGGTCGTCCAAGGACACAAGAGCTTTTAGTACCGCCTTATCGTCAACGTCTAATCGAACCAATTTTTGAGAAAAGATTTTTAAGCTAACAAAAAGATAAAAACAGAAAATAAAAATAAAATAAAAATGATAGACAAGAAAGAATCACTTGGATCCAACTTATCTTTCATGTACCCTTTTGATGATTTCCGCACTTTGGGCATTTTAAGAGATTATCTTAGTTATAGTAGTAGGCCCCTCTTTTGGAGGCGACGTTACCCTCAACGTAGTGGTTTGAGTCACAAAGGATACAATCCCACTAGGTCGGAATATTTAAAGATAATTAAGTAAGTTATTAATGCAAAATGTGGTGGACCCCTCGTAAAAGGTGGCGATCACCCTCAACCCATTGGTCTGAGTCAGCATGGATACAGTCCTCGCGGGATTGGTTTAAAGTTTTAGTAGTGGTTTAAGAATAAGGGATACAAGCTTTTTGCACCTCTCCCGTGGTGGGTAATGCCCGCTCCGACTCGTGAGGTGTTACTAGGCTTGAACCAGGTTTTCGCAGGATCTAAACACTGAACGAGACATAGAATTACCCAAACCACCCTTCTAATCTCCCTTTCAGTTTAATTAACATACTTTATATAGACCGTAAAGGCATGAACATGTTGAGTAAACGAACACATGAAGAGTATTTGAATAAATTCGCCTTCAATAAAAAAACTAATTATTAAAGTCATTAATACATACCCAATTAAAAAGTAGCTAAAGCTTGGAAATCATAAAAGAAATACATAAAAGAAAAGTCTTCACCAAGTGATGTAGAAATTTAGCCAAGCATGGCCTTTGTTTGACAAAGATTCTTACGATCAATCTTGGATCCCGAGACTACGTACACACACACACTAAAGATGGAAAAGTGGATGATGGTGGTAGATGATGGTGTTATAGTGGTGGTGGAGTGGTGGCAAGTGAGAGAGAAGTGGTTTGCTAAGGGATGAGTTGAAGTGGAACCAAGCACTTCTATTTATAGCTGTAAACAGGAGCTTTCGCACGGCTCGTGCCCGCCTGGCACGGCCCCGTGCCCATCTCTCTCTCATCCTCATTAACTGCTTGTCAGATGTTGTACTAACATGGCCCCGTGTGTCAACGACACGGCTCGTGGACAAAGTACTTGCTGTACTATCGTAGATTCTGCAAATCTTTGAGTTGATCACGCCCCATGTTGACCTAGCACGGCCCCGTGTTGGCTGTTATTTTTGTCTTTTGAAGTTGTCTTTTTCTTCTGACCAGTATCCATCCTTGGACACGGCCCGTGTCAAGTGGACACAGCCCCGTGTCAGCCTTCTGTTCGTGTTATTTTGAGGTTTGGGGCTTGGCGAGCTGCGGCAATTCCTTCTTGTTTACAATTATGTTGGATTTTGCTGTCTTTTTGCTCCTTTTGCAAATTTAAGCTCTTTTATCCCTGAAAATATAAAAGGAACGGAAACACGAGCTTTTCCCAACATTAGTACTAAAAAAGGGTTGCTTTTACGCCGTATTTGACATAATTTATATGTTGTATTTTAATCACACCAATTACCCCCACACTTGAATCTTTGCTTGTTCTCAAGCAAAACTCTATTACGTGGCTCACACACCCAAACGGAATAGGTTGAAGAGAAGATATTTGGGTCCTATCTTTAGAGTGTCGGGTATCCAAATTCTAAATTTATCTTGTTTTTATTTTATTTACAATCTTATTCGTCATGATTTATTTAAAACTTAATTTATGAAAAATTATTTACTTTGGGCATAATATGCCTTTATAAAATTCTATTTAGTTATAAACAATTTTACACACCTCACAAGTATTCACTCAACACTCGGCCAATATTAAGTGAAACGCCCGTGCCCGATTTTGAACTTACTACTACCATAGGCTTGACAATCGATCAAACCTCCTCCTTTTAACGTTAAATCCTTATAAGTATCAAGAGGACTTTGAAGGGTAGGTGGTGGTTCGGGTTTGGTAAGTTTTATTCGAGGAATGGGTAAAAAAGTAAACTATCGGTTTTTTTATTGATTTTTGGCTTAGCAAAAAATACTTTGGCATATTTTTCAAGTTTTTCTGATTTTTTTTGTTGCCAAAGTTGAAAGTGAGCCGTAGTCATAATTTCATAACCGATAAAATTACAAAAATGAAGGATGAAAAATGAAAAGGGTAGTTTTTGTGGGTTTGAAATGAAAAAAGTTTTTAAGGCTCAAATGGTTTAACTAAGGAGGTTTTTTTGTATAAAGCAAAGAAAATAAAGGTTTTGTTTGAAAAATGGGTTTGTCCTAATGCCTCAATCATTTACTTGGATTTTTTTCGGTAAGAACTTGGAACGTATTAGGTTGTCAAGTTCTAGATTCGTGAGAACCAAACGGGCTATTCACACAAGAAACGAAAATTGAGCAATTAATAAAGATGTATATTTTTATGCTCGGTAATGGCTCAAAACTCACTTTTGTGGGAAAAAGGGTCATAGTGTAAAATGTATATATAATCAAATTTTACAAATATTTATCATGCCCGTTTTCGTAATTTTTCTAAATTGGTTCTTTTTATCATGACGCTATCGGTTGTAAATTTGTAAAAACATAATTTTTAGAACTTGTTTACCCAACTAAACTTAAGATAAGTGAAAAAAAATGAAAAGAAGAATTTTTGAAAAAGTTTGGGGTGTTTTGCAGTTCCAAGGTGAGTTTTGTGTAAGGCTTGGTTTAGGACAAACAATTCAAGGTTTTTATTATCCTCCCCCCCCCCCCCCCACACACTTAAATTACACATTGTCCCCAATGTGTACCAAAAAGGATTTATTTTGGATAAATGTGTAACAAGTATGAAAATAACAAAAATTTTTGGTTACTGGCACTTGCAGCACGACCCCGTGCTATGGGGACATGGCCCCATGTCCAAAGTGCCAGTAACAAATGAAATCAGGAGACTTATAGTGGGGTGGCCACAGGGGCGTGCTGAGTGAGCACGGCCCGTGCCACCTTCTGAACAGGGAATGTTTGACAACAGTAAGACGGGCACGACCCCATGCTGCAGCCACTGTTTTGCAGAAAATGAGTCGGGAGGCTTCTGTTTTACGTGCATGGGTTCCATTTCATCATCCAGTTTCCTCTGTTGAGTGTGTCTTACTCCTACAAAGCTAAATACTCAAAAGAAAACGTTAAACTAGATATTAAACTAAAATTAAACTAATATTAAACTACTAAACTAATGGATAGTCCATGGAATGCCTCCATGGTGTGCCATGTTTATAAGGGTCCTTGGCTAGACCTAAAGTCGGTCAAATGTTACCCGCACGGGATGACTCACATCCCGAGTTGTAGTGATGTGTGTAAAATGCAACATATAAATTACATCAAATGAGACATAAAACTAACCTTTTTTTAGTACTAATGTTGGAAAAAGTGTGCTTTTGTCTTTCTTTTGTATTTTCAGGACCAAATGAGCTTAAACGAACAAAATGAACAAATATGCAGCAAAAACTAACAAAAATACAAAGAAAAGGAATAAATGTGGCATGTCCGACCCCTCGATAGCATCTCCACAAGCAAAAATAAGAAACAGAAGGCTGACCATGGCCCGTGTCCAGTGGACACATGGGCGTTGTCAGATGTTTGCAGAAATAGACAAAACTATGGAAGCTTCTACGCCCACCACGGGGGCGTGCCCAACTCAGCACGGGGCGTGGTCAACGCTAAGATTTGCAGAGTCTTGCAAATCTTGATAGTACAGATACGCTTCTGCACACGGGGCCGTGCCTAGTGAACACGGGGCCGTGTGGAGCCCAATGCTGACAAATGCAATTAATGAAGGAAGAGAAAAGGGATGGCCACAGGGGCGTGTCCAGCGGACACGGGGCCGTGGCCGGGCTTCTGTTCAGGCTATAAATAGGGGTGCTTGGCTCACTTCAAAGGCATCCCTTGGCAAACCACCCCTCTCCCACTTTGCCACCACTCCACCACCGCTACAACACCCACATCCACCACCATCATCCACCTTAGAGTGTGTGTAGTAGTCTCGGGATCCAAGATTGATCGTAAGAGTTCTTGTCAATCAAAGACCATGTTTGACTAAGTCTCTTACATCACTTGGTGAAGACAAGCATTTAATGTATTACTTTTGATTTTTAATCTTTTCGCACTTTTTATTTGGTTTTGTATTAATGACTTTAATAACTAGTTTCTTATGTTGAAGGTGAAATTTCTTTATCATTTGTCCGTGGTGTCTTGGCATTACTTTACTGTCTATATATAGTAAAAGATTTTCACCATTCATATCTCTACGGTCTATATAGAGATGTGTTGGCTACCTGGTCGGGGGTTAAGGGAATGGTTTAGTAAGGTTCTTGCCTTGTTCATTGTATAGATCATGCAAGGACCTGGGTCAAGCTTACTAGGACCTCCTTCAATACCCACTGGTATTGGATGGCGGGGGTGCGAATGGCTGATCCCCTCATATGTAAACTACTATTAATACATCAAACTGGCTACTTGGGATTGTATCCCTTCTTACTCAAACCATTTAGCCGAGGGTAACGTCACCTTCAAAAGAGGGGCCTACCACTTTTCGCATTAATAACTTAATTAATTATCTTCCAATATTCCAACCCTTTAGGATTGTATCATTGCTGACTCAAACCACTGGGTTGGGGGTAACGTCACCTTCAAAATAGGGGCCTACTACTATAACTAAGATAATCTCTTAAAAAGTGCAAAAGTGCGGAAATCATCAAAGGATACATTAAAGGCGAGTCGGATCCAAGTGATTCATCTTGTCTATCTGTTTTTTTATTTTATTTTAATTTCAGCATTTTTTAGTTTTTATTTTTCATGTTTAAAACCTTTTCTAAAATTTTGGTTTGATTAGACGTTGAGGATAAACCGGTACTAAAAGCTCTTGTGTCATTGAACGACCTCGGTATCTTACCAACGCTATACTACGCTCACAATGGGTACACTTGGCCATATGTGTGTTTAGTGTTAGTAGAATATCGTGTTTTATAAATTTAAAACTTGACTAATGTGTAAAATGGGCTTAAAATATCAATAAAATCATAACACACCTAAAACGCATCAGTAGCGTTGCAATGCATCGTTTAAGCTTGAGTCAATCGCGTTGAGGTATTTGACCGGATCATCCTCCGCTCGTTGCCTAACTTCAAACTTGATCTCTTTTTCACCAACCCTCAATGTTAGTTGTCCTTCGCTCATATCTACCATAGCTCGTGCGGCGGAAAGGTAGTCCTCGTATGAGTGGAATTTCGGTGTCTTCTTCCATGTCTAGAATAACAAAGTCGGCAGGAAAAACAAATTCTCCTACCTTTATCAATAAGTTTTCTATGACACCTTGAGGGTATTTTACCGACTGGTTCGCAAGTTGAATGCTCATTTTCGTAGGATTTTGTTTTCCCAATCCTAGTCGGTTGAACATAGAGGCCGACATTAAATTAATGCTAGCCCCTAAGTTGGCTAGTGCATTGCTTATTGGCGATCCACCAATAGAGCAAGGAATGGTGAAGCTTCCGGGATCAATCTTCTTTTGGGGGAGCTTGTTGAGGAGTGCCGCCGATCATTCTTCAGTAAGGGTGACTTGTTGGATGGTTTCAATTTTTCTTTTATGGGTGAGGAAGTCTCTCATAAACTTATAATACTTTGGCATTTGAGTGAGGACCTCTACAAAAGGAAGATTGATGTGAAGTTGTTTAAGCAAGCTCACAAACTTAGTAAATTGTTCGTCGGTCTTTTGCCGAAGTAAACGACCGGCGTAAGGGACAGAAGGTGGTTTGGTTGTGTCGGTGTCGATGTTTTGGGGTTGAATGTTTTCTTGGTTATTGTTGGTGGGCGTTTCAGCTTGGATTGGGTTGCTTTGTTGTGGGGCTGGCTCACTCTCGGGTCCTAACTTCCGGCTTCTTAGATTAGTTACGTTTACTTGGGCTTTTGGGTTTGTTTCGGTGTTACTTAGTAAGGCTCCTTGTGGTCTTTCGACGAAATGTTGGGCTAGTTGACTAAATTGTTTTTTTCGAGATTTTGAATACTAGCCCGTTGGTTTCTTATTTCTGTTTCGGTTTGTGAGAACCTTTCCAAGTATCTTTTATCGGATTCGGAGAAGAGGCGAGTGATAATATCCTCAAGCCTTTCTCTCCCTCCTTATTGTGATTGAAAACTTTGTTGCCCATTTTGTGGTTGTTGAAAGTTAGATCGTTGATTCTGATTTTGTTGGTTATTACCCCCCGATTGCCTCCAACCAAAGTTGGGATGATTACGCCACTCAGGAGTGAAAGTGTTACTTTGGACTCCCGGTGGTCGTGGCCGGTTATTTAGGTAGTTTACCACTTCCGTTTGATTTTCTAGATCTTTCATACAACTCCAGTTTTCATGCGGGCTGCCGCATCCTTCACAAGCCATAACCGAAGTCGTTTTGTTTAATTCAAGTTTTTTTTATTTTATTGGTTAAGGCTTCGATTTGGGCTTGCAAAGAAGTGGATTCATCCACTTTGTGGGCACCCGGGGCTATAGACTTTGAGCCCCTAGGAGTGTGCCTTGAAAACTGTTTTTGAGCAAAGTCTTCAATTTGATTATAAATTTCCTTGGGTCGCCGATTCCCAAGGAGTCCCCCGGAGCCGGAATCAAGGATTTTCCTTGTGTGCGGAAAGAGTCCGTTGTAGAAGGTGGACACTTCTTGCCATCGTTCAAGACCGTGATGCGGGCATTTCCTTAGTAGCTCCTTGAACCTTTCCCATGTCTCGTACAAGGATTCCCCGTCTTCTTGAGAGTAGGTGTTGATCTCGCTCATGAGTTTGGTGGTTTTAGCGGGAGGGAAATATTTGTAGAGAAATTTTTGGGCAAGTTCATCCCAAGTGTGTACGGACCCACTTGGGAGGGTGTTTAACCAAGCTTTCGCTCGGTCTTTAAGGGAAAAAGGAAACATACAGAGTCTAACGGCATCGCTAGAGGCTCCGTTGATCCAAATGGGGTCACATATTTCCAAGAAGTTGGTAATATGTAGATGGGGATCTTCATCGGCTAGGCCATGGAAAGTGGCGGAATTTTGGAGCATTTGGATAAGGTGCGGTCGAAGCTCAAAGTTGTTAGCATCGATGTTAGGAGGTGTAACACCCCGAAAACGGGTTTGATAGTCAAACCACGTTAATAATAATGAACGGGTAAAAATACCATTAGTGGTAAAAATTAACCCGGTAAATATTAGGATTTAAATAATTAAACCTATTATTAAATAAAAAGAGAATAAAAGCTTTTGAGAAAACAAAGTTTATAAGAAGCCCGAGTTAACGGGACTTAAAATAAACTGGGTTATAACTTTCCCAAACCCACAAAGTTAACTAGGAACATTTAAACCTAGTTATGAGAATTGGTTAGTTTCTAGTAAGTGTTATATGGGGGTTTAAACATTTAGACAAACTAAAGGGGCCAAAAAGGAAAAGGAGTGAAACTTAGGTTTATTAATAAACAAAATAAAACATAACACACATTAAGTGTGTGTGAGAGTAACGATCAGAGAAGAAGAACAAGGAACAAACCCTTGTTCAACCTTAATCCATCAAATTGAAGGATGAATTAGGGCCAAATCACATGCATGAACATAAATTCGTGATCATCTAATCTTGGAGATCATAAGGTATGTTGTAATTTATGCTTTGGTGATGATGAGTATGTGGATGAACTTGAAGGTGATAACTTTGAGTTCAATATTTTAAGTAGCATGATGAAATTGATGATGTATTTATGTTTATGATCATCATACTAGTTAGTATTTGAGAAATACTTGAATAATTTGAGACTAGGTCAAGTGTTTATATATTACATGAAATGGGTTTTGTATGAAATGATGAAATTTATGTATCATTGATCTTAATAGGTGCTTGAAATCATCATGTCTACTAGTTTGTATGGAGAATTTGCTTTTATTAGGTGTTTGGATGAATGTCTAGTAATATGATGAAATGGGTTTTCACATAGAGATGAAAACCCTTAGTTCTAGCATAGCATGATAAATGGGTGAACTAGTATTGATAATTCAAAGCTAAGTTAACTTGATGTTATTATACCGGGACCAATCCCAACTCTGACGAAACAGTCTGTCCTCGATATCCGGCAAGCCACACGGTTGTTCCCATTTTGCCTGTGCACCACCGGATGAGGAAGATCCCTCCCCTGAGGTCTTGGATCTCTTTCGGCTAGCCATCACTGCAAAACACCACAACAAACTAGTTAATACACTTCTCCTAACATCAATCCATCTCAAACTTAAGCATGAGTTATCGTGTTGAACTTCCATTATCTTTTAGATGTAAAGTAGCTCATTTTAAACTTCCAAAGTCGCATACTATGATCATCAAAAATCAAATTTTCATGTAAAATCCTAAGTTCATAAGATTTTTTTAACAATGTTCAACATTAAACCCATGCTTAACATATGAACAAGAGAGTGTAATCACGTCCCTACACTTATTTATATGTTAAGCAGTTTACTTGTTTTAACCTTGTTAATTAATTGAACATATTACAGGTAGGGCTAGGTGTGATATACTGCTAAATAACATTTGTGAGGTATTCAATAGGCAATTGATATACAAGGTAGGGACAAGCCTATCATAACCTGCCTTGAGTATATCAGAGAGTATCTTATGAAGAATATTGTTGTGGTGAATAAGTTGATTGACAAGTGTAAAGGACCATTAACACCAGCTGCAATTGCTGTGTTACAAACTGTTAAGACTGAGGCTGCAGAATACACTGTCATTTGGACTGGAGGAACAAAGTTTCAGGTGAGCACACACTTTAATGATCACCAAGACCAAAGAGTTGTGATATTGGATGAAAGAACATGCTCCTGTAAAAGATGGGATCTGACAAGCATTCCATGTAGATATGCAGTGGCATGTATCTGGAACATGGGATTGCATGGAAAAGGAGATGGAGTTCCTGAAAAATGGGTGCATCCAGTGTATTGGATAGAGACTTGGAAAGAAGTTTACAGACATAATGTTAAACCAGTGAATGGCAGTGACTTGTGGCCTAAATCTGCATGCCCAACAATTTTGATCCCTCCAAAGTATCATGTCCAAATTGGGAGGCCGAAGAAGAGAAGGAGGAAGTTTGCACAGGAGGTTGCAAAGGGTAAAGTTGCATCTTCACATGAAAAAAAAAGGCAAAGGTTGCAATGGTTTTTGAAAAGGTAAGCAACAACATCTCTGCAACTGGTAAGTTGCCAAGGAAGGGAAACTCTGTGACATGTTGGATTTGCAAGATGGTGGGGTATAACAAGAGGAGCTATGAAAAAAAAATGGGGCACAAGCACAGGCTGGGTCACAAGCACAGGAAGGGGCACAAGCACATGCTGGGTCACAAGCACATGAAGGGGCACAGGTTTAGGTTGCTGCATCAGGAAGTTCAACAAGTATATCTTTTGACTGTAGTTTGTCCCAAACTGTGATGTTTAAAGTTTGTGTCAAACTGTTTAGTACTTCTGTTTTGGATGTTAAACTGTAACTTTTGGTTGTTTGGTATTGTACTTCTATTCTGGTTGTTACTGTTAATTGTTGTTTGGTATTGTTAATGTTAATGGTCATTTGCACATGTGTATTGGACATTTGCGGATTGCACTTCTGTTTTGGTCATTTGCACATGTGTTTTGGACATTTGCGGATTGCACTTCTGTTTTGGTCATAAGCATCCAGCACTTCTATTTTGGTCATAAGCATCCAACAATTCTGTTTTGGTCATAAGCATCTAACACTTCTGTTTTGGTCATAAGCATCCAACACTTCTGTTTTGGTCATTACCACATGGTACATGTTTTGGTATTAGCACATTGTTTGGGGTCATAAGCATCTAACGAATCCATAGCTTGATGGTTTGTTGCAGCGATGAACTCGACGACCTAGGTTTTGTGTTGTCCAGGATGTTCTTAGTTGGGTTGGGGCTCTACATGTGCATACCACCATTGTCGATCAGCACGGTTGCAGGAGGAGAAGATGATGGATTAGGGTTTGGGTTTGGGGGGAAGATGAAGATGATAAGTATGCTATTATAGGGTCAAGGTCAAAAGGTTATTTAATTTAATCACTTTTACCCTTTTAGCTCAAAAATGATTTTTTTTAACATCTGAGCCCCCAAACTCTTTTTTTCTAACCCTTTTGGCCCCTAAAAGTAAATGGATGGGGTAAGTGTTAGGGGACAAAAGGGTTAGAAAAGAAGACGTTGGGGGCTCAGATGTTAAAATATTCCTTTTGGGCTAAAAGGGTAAAAATGATATAACCACAGAGGCCAAAATCGTAATTTACTCTAATTATCCTTATATTAAAAAACAAACGCTTTGAACAGTAAACTTTATATTCAATTAAAAATGAAAATCAAACAGTAAATCAGGGCAATAAGGTATCAAATTTATCAAACCGGGTATATTTTCGGTACCGAATCCGTATTGACTTTTGACATTCTCGGTTTCAGTTCGGCACCGGTATTCAACGGTCCATTTTGCCCCTGAGGAAAAGGACAAAATAATATGATTTTATTAGACAAATATCAGCTGATTTAATTTTTAGACTAAAATGACAATAAAAGTAAAACCACAAAAATTTAGATTTAAAAGGTTTAAATTTTGAAATAAAATGTTAAAGGTGACCAAACCTCATCAATCAAAATCGCTTGTTGTCGTTTACCGGTCTTGAGTTCATGGTCTAGTGTTCCAAATGCTCGCATAAATGAAATTTCTAGGAAGGGTGTCTTGTTGTCGTTTACCGGTCTTGAGTTTACCGGTCTTGAGTTCATGGTCTAGTGTTCGGTATAAATATTTACAAAATGTTATTTTCTGTCTTCACCAATTCGCTCTTGAGACTCTTTGTAGTTGGGGTTTTGGATAGTGATTTAGATATTGTTGTTGGTATCCGTCTCTGAGTTGTTGGATTTTGAGAGTTGAAATCATGCCTGTGTTTTCGTTTAAGAATTTTTACAAAAACCAAACAACTCTCCCCAACACAAGAACAGGTCACTCCACCACAAAGATTGCCTATCTAGGGCATTTAAAAACCCAAATTTCCACAATCTTCACCAACTTGATCAAATGGTTTACTCTAGCAGCAGCAGCAATACGTGACGGTGTAGTGTACCTCTGGGGCGAGTATAACCATCATTTAGCATCTGTGGAGAAAAATGTAGTCATGCCGGAATCTGGATTAAGCTTTATCATCACTGTTCTCCTTGCTTTTGCAGCTATGAAGTGTCAGTGCCAACCCGGCTTTCCTTATTTCACCCATCCTCACCAAGTCAGGTTCTCGACTAACTGTATCGTCATGTACGGCTTTTCTTGCGCAGCTGAAATTATTGCTCCAGGCATTCCCCTTTTTGCCCGGGTTGCGAGATTGGGAAAACTATGTTCATTGTGTACTTTTGTGACATCTTTGGTGTGTTTATTGTATTTCTGAGTATGTTAGGTTCCTGTGCTTTATAAAGATATAGGTTTATGTAGTATATATTGAGTATATGTTCCATGATGATGGCTCAGAGTTTATATATTGGGTAGCGGCGCAGTGTGTTGCCCGTTTACCAACTATACTATCTCGAGAGAACATCGTAATTAATAATTAATTTTTTTGAATGTTCAAAAAAAAAAAAAAAAAAAAAAAAAAAAATTCGGATGTGATGTGAATCAAGAGGTTCATTATGGTTCATGTGGATGATGTTTTGTTTTTGTGACTAGGGTGTAATTACTTCCCTCCATGGTACCTTTTTAGGGCATGTGAGGTTACATTAGATGTTGTTGATTGACTAGCTTATGGCTTGAATTGTTGGTTATGGCTTGTGTAACAAGGAAGCATGAGGAATCTGAGTGATGTGGTTGTGTATTTGATGAATGATGATAATGATGGCGTGTTTATGCTTTCGTCATGCTCTACTGTGTTCCCAGTTTGTGTTGTTTTGGTGTTTGTTTGGATTTTTACTTTATTGGGGACAAATAACCAAAGATGATGTTCTTTTGGTGTTTTATGAGGATCTTTTATTTATAGTTATTAGATTTTCCTTTTAAGTGGTGGACTTTGTACTTTGGTTTGTGATTGTTATGGCCCCCTTGCGAGATCTTTCCACCACAGTTTTTGTTGTTTTGAGGTAATTTAAACAAGTATGCTATTTCATGCTTCGATGTTATACATTTTGTATATGAGATTACATGAGATTTTGTACATCGCATTGAGGGGTGACTTGGGCTATGTATGATATCTGAGTTTAATATTGCTGTTTGGAAAATCGTCTCAAAGTATCAATTTGGAATTCAGAATTTTGCTAATGGCCTCACCTGATAACTAGTTTCCATGTATGCAAGTTGATGTCTGTTCTGTTTTTATTTATATGCTCTTCCGCCACTAAAGTGACTAAGCTCATTCGTTAGATTCTTTCGCTTTATTATTTATATGACTGTTCGTATTTATTCTATTGCAGTTCAGAAGCACAGGACGTTGAAAACTGACACCACAACCGGTCAACCACTATCAAGGCCAAAACCACAGGCCACATGGTTGAGTCCATCCTTCTGCAGACTCTTCGCTTGATTAGTGGACGCCACTGCAGATGTTTAACCAGGTCCACATATGGTAGCTTTTGTTTGGAGGGTGTATACCTGAATGCTTATCTGTATCCTATTTATGTGCTGATGATGTGTTTGGTTAGAGAATTGTTAACTTGATCATCAAAGTAGTTGTGCTTGATTGGTGCAAATCACCCCAGTTGTTTCTTTATATGATTAGTTGCTATGCACTTTGTTTTTTTTTTTCTTTTCTTTGTGAAATAACACTAGTTTTATACAAAATAGTTTGCTTAGAACCCTTACTTCATTTCTTAGTTTTAAAAGCGAGAAGTGCACAAAAGCGACAAGGTCAAAAACCGAGGTGGGACGCGCCAAGCGCACCGCTTATCGTACCCGAGGCGCAAGGTGCTATTGATTATATAGTTTTTTTATATAATTCCTATAGATTTATAGCATCATTTACCCAATACTTAGACGCAAATAAGCTTTACATATGTTGTAATATTGAAATTACGTGCATGTACAACCTGAAAAGCATGTTGTACAACAACCTGCTGCACAAAAATATGAATAATACATGAGGCGCACACCTCAGGTGCACTTCGTGTACAAGACGCGTTTTGTGTAGCCTGAAGCAGTGGCGGACCTAGGAAATTTTTCCTGGGGGTGCGAAATATTTTTAAAGATTTTAGGCGGGTTTGGGATTGGGTTAATAAAAATAGATTGGGCTTTGATTGGGTTAAGTAATTAAGTGGTTAAAGAATAATTATATAAATAGTGTTATATACTTATATATTAAATAATAATCAGTGTTTATTTTTTTATAAATTCTTAATAGTTTTTTCCTAAGTGGGGCGGTTGAAAATTTTCAAGGGGTGCGAGTGAAAATTTCTACGGGGTGTGGTCGGGATTTCTGGCGAAAAATAACACTAAAAATATTTTTTTCAAGGGGTGCGTCCGCCCACCCACGGCTTGGGGTGGGTACGCCCATGGCCTGAAGTGCTGAGGCTTGTATCCTATACCTCTTTTGAACCCTAAAGGTAGTAAAATATATATATATATATATATATATATATATATATATATATATATAGGATTACTTGTTTGGATTCTGGAGATGAAGAGTTTATATGAACCATTAAGCTTTATTCTGAATTTTGGATTGTCCCGTATCTCTTTACCACAGGGATAATTCAGCCCACCACAAACATTCATACCAAGCTTTTTTACTTTGTTCATCCGTGACAATTTTATTTTGATAGAATGTTTTACTGTAGCAGCAACAGCAATATGTGATGGTGAAGTGTACCTCTGGGGTCAGTATAACCAGCGATTAGCATTTGTGGAAGAAGGTGTAGTCATGCCGAAATCTGGGCTGAGCTTTGTCATCACTGCTCTCCTTGCTTTTGCAGCTATGAAGTGTCAGTGCCACCCTGGCTTCCCTTTTATAACTCACCCTCACCAAGTCAGGTTCTCCACTAACAGCGTCCTGATGTACGCCTTCTCTTGTGCAGCTGAACTAATTGCTTCAGGGCTTGATCGCATTCCAGTTTTTGCCCGTGTTGCCAGATTATGAAAAATATGTTCCTTGTGTATGTTTGTGATATCTCTTGTGTATTTATTGTATTTCTGATACTACTAATAATGCTTGCAGCATGTTAGGTTCCTGTATCTTTCTTTATAAAGGTATGGGTGTATTATTTTCGCATTTCGGTATTTAGTTATTTTGTTGGAGTATATGTTCCATGATGATGACTCAGAGTTTATGTGTTGTTCCATATCATTTATAGATTTCAGATGTGAATCATGAGCTCCTTGTGCAGTTTGGTTTTGTACAGTTTGGTGTTTGTTTGCATTTTTACTTATTGGGGACAAATAACAAAGAATGTTGTTCTTTTGGTGTTTTATGAGGATCTTTTATTTCATAGTTATTACCAAGCATTGTCGTGTTCCCTTTTATATTACATCATCAAGATTTAAACCATGCCCCCTTGTAAGATCTTGGTACGGAATCTTCGGTTACTTCCCATAATATGTAGTTTTATTTGATCTGGGCTCTGTATTGAAGTATATTGCTTTACCTGATAACTGTTTTCCATGTATGCAAGTTGATATTTGTTCTCTTTTTTTCTACATGCTCATCCGCCACTAAAGTGTTTAAGCTCATTCATTACATACTTTCCTTTTATCATTTATTTTGTTTTTTCTCAATATGACTGTTCTTATTTATTCTACTGTAGTGTAGAAGTACAGGGCGTTGGAAATCGACACCACAACTACTACCAAGGCCATAACCACAGCCCATATGGTTGAATCCTTCCATCTGCAGAATCTTTGATTGATAAATGAGCGCCTTTGCAGATGTTAACCAGGTACACCTATTAAAATGGTTGCAGTTGTTAGGGTGCATACCTGAATGCTTATTTGTATCCGGTTTGTGTGCTGATGATGTGTATGGGTAGATAATTGCTAAGTTGAACTGCAGAGTTAATAGTCAACAGAGCAGTTGTGCTTAACTGGTACAGATCATCCAGATTGTCTCTTTAAATGAGGAGCTGTTACACTCTTGTTTCAAGTCAAATGAGACTTGATAGATAGATGGATATACTACTGTAACAATCTTTCTTTTAAAATAAAAGACCTTTTAAACCAACCCACCCGTTTTGCCAGGTGTACCTGAACCCTAAAGGTAGTAAAATATATTCATAGGTTTGCTTGTTCGGATTCTAGAGATACAAAGTTAAATATGAAGTTATGAACCATTAACCTTTATGCTGAATTCTGAGTTGTCCCGTATCTCTATACCATATGATTATGCTTGTTATTCTACAGTTTCATCGTTCTTATGCTGAATTCTGAGTTGTCCCGTATCTCTGTCATTTATGCATGATTGGTTGTTAGGGAAAGGTGGATTTCAGGGGTATCTTAGTTGTATATATGGCAACTATGCTCTATTCATATGTTTAATATTTAATTCGTAGTATATATAAACCATGGACCCCTTGTCAGATCTTTGCAATGAATCTTCGGTTACTTTCCACCATAGTTTTTGTTGTTTTGAGGTTATATATAGATGAGTATGCTATTTCATGCTTTGATGTTACACATTTAGCATATGAGGTGACATGAGATTTTGTACATTGCCTTGAGGCTTGACTTGGGCTATATATGATATCTGACTTCTATATTGCTGCTTGGAATATCCTCTCAGTATCTCAATTTGGAATTCAGGATTTTGCTTGCTCATGGCCTCACCTGATAACTCGTTTCCATGTATGCAAGTGTAGTTGATATATGTTCCCTCTTTTTCTATATGCTCTTCCGCCACTAAAGGGACTAAGCTCGTTTATTACGTTCTTTCCTTTTATTATTTATATTATCTGTTTTTTATATAACTGTTCTTTATTCTGTTGCAGTTCAGAAGCATAGGCCGTAGAAAACTGACGCCACAACCACTACCAAGGCCATAACCACAGCCCACGTGGTTGAGTCCATCCTTCTGCACTATCTTTGATTGATCAGTGGCGCCATTGCTGACGCGGGTGCACACATGGTGTTTTTCTATTGAGATGGTGGCACTTGTCTATAGGGAGTGTACCTGAATGCTTATCTGTATCTTGTTTATTTACTGATGATGTGTATAACAATACTTAATGAAAAATTGATCTTGGTCTTGCTTTTGTCCACAACCAACAGTAACATTACTTCATGCTTAAAATGCAAAATATTGATTATTTAATTTTTACTTATATAATTATATTAGTTTCACAATTGACCAAGTGGATCAGATGAGGTGGATATCTTCAAGGCCGTCCTAAAAGAGTACACAAAAACCTACAGCAAGAAATCTTTCCCCCACTTGCCGGCAAGGGAGATTGTGAGATCACATTCCAAATGGGTTCCTATTCCGTTGATGGATCTTGAAGGCTCAATGGGTAGCCGTGCTCGTTCCCAAAAAATGAACAAAACACTTGAGTTGGGAAATTACACAACGTCAACGGATTGGTTATCAAGCAACATACCCGAAATCAATTTAAATGATGACCCCTCCGACGACACAACACTGACAAGGCTGCAACGGAGGAAAACTGTCGAGTCGTCATCAATCAAAGGGAAAGAAGGTTTGGTGGATGTCGTCTCCGAATACAAGTTGAGAAAAAAATGACGGAAATAGCGGACAATCGAGAACAACAAAAGGTTGGCGGAATCGAAATTAAAAAGAGTCGAGTCGTACATGAAACACTTGGAGGAAAAAGCGAAGAACCAGGATTTGAAAGTTGGTGATTTAGCTACATGAAAATATCGCAGAACCATACAAGTCGATTCTATTAGATCGCAAATGGGTGACTTGTGCGAAGTGGGGTTGGGACCCTAACTTTTAGGTAGTTTTTTTTTAATTTTTTAGGTCGACTTTTTTTATTTGTTTTTATTTTTAATGCACTTTTTATTTTTAAATGAAAATGCGTTTCAAATTTATGTGTCTTTCATATTTCTTTTTGTATTTTAAAAATGTTGGTTTTTACTTTATTTTTGTATTTTATTTAAAAAAAATTCTAGTGATAGAGGATTAGTAATTTACTGATGTTGTGATGGAATTAGAGAGAATGAGAGGACGTCTTGTGATCGTGTTCGGATGGTTGTTTAGTGATGAAGTGATGGGTGTCTCTAATTCCGTCCTTACAAAATGGTTTTAATTATTATAGTAATACTTTTATACTTCAAAATTGGTTTTAAAATCTAATACATTAACCAAAAAAAAAATAAAAAAATTCAAGCCCAATAACAAAAAAGATAAATATGACAACCCATAGAAAAAAAAAAGAGTAAACTGCAATTTTACCCCCTGAGGTTAGGGGGCATTGGCATGTCTACCCCCCTAAGGAAGTAATTGCATTTTTACCCCCCACTGTTTGGGGTTATGTCGCATGTTTACCCCCTGACCATTTCAACGTTAGATGTTACCGTTAATAAGCTTGAAAAGTCCAAACTACCCTTCATCTTCCCCATTAATAAGCCCTAAATGCTCTTGTTCTTCAATCGTTCTTCAATCGACCTCAAGCCCTCAATCCCTCAATTCACTGCCCTCAATTCTCTGCCCTCTAATCACTGCCTTGAACATGCCTTCATCTTCATCGTCTGTGCTTCGATTCAAGGGCAAAACTCAACATTCAGACATCATATGTCCATGTGGTGCGAAAACAGTGGTGAAACAATCAGCATCGACAGCTAATCATGGTCGTTGGTATATTCGATGTGTAAGTTTCTTCTGTTTTATGCTTATTGAATCTTAACTTTGTTGGAAACTGTTGCTTATGATGTCCGATAATAGGTTGGAGGATGTGGATTCCTAAGATGGGCTGACAAAGGTGAAGAACAGGGATGTCCGGTTTGCGGAGAGGTAATGCCTGGTTTAATCATTGACTTGGCTAACTGCAAAGAACAGTTGGGTCGGAACAAGAATGGAGATGTGTTGAAACTAAAGATGTACTTTGTGATTACTTGGGTGTTGATTGTTCTACTGTTTTTGGTTAAGTAGTATAATGTTGACAAATTGGATTTGGTTGTGTATTTTGACTGCTTGTAATTATACTTTTGAGTTCTATACTTTTTGATGCAATGGTCTTTTTCAAGTTCTTATTATATGTTTGTGTTGGTAGCCTTCTTGTAATTCTGTAGGTAAGGATGTTGAGAATGAGAAAGATGTTGGTAAGGATGAAGACAAAGATGTTGGTAAGGATGAAGACAAAGATGTTGGTAAGGATGAAGGCGTCGTTGCAGCCGAACAACCAGACAGTTATGTCTACTTTGAGGATCAAGAGTCTGAGATACTCAGACCTTACATGGAGCAAGAAACAGATTATGAAAAGTTATTCGGAGATCCGACAAAGGATTATGACCCTGAAGTGCTGGAACATGCATGGGATTACACATATTGGGATGAAGATGATGATTGGTACTTTGACCCATATGAAGGGGAGCATGGTTCTGATTCGGATTGGTCTTGTTTGGATGATTGTCACTGGAAATAGGCTAGATTTTGTTTGGTTTTAAGTTTGTATGTTGGACATCTTATTTGTACTAAATGTTGCAATGTAATCTAATCGAATCACTTTCCGCCTCTTAATTGTACCAAAATGGTCATTTTGACCTTATAAATGGTCATGGTACTTGTACCAATTATCCAAACATGTTGCAAACCAATTATCCAAACAGGCTGCAAATTTATATAGGCTGCAAATTGATATAAACAAACCTGCTGCAAATGACAGAAACTAACCTGCCAGTGATCATCTAAACACAATCAAACATGCATGCCAGTTATAAACAAGTCATAACCTGCTGCAAATGGATCATATGGTCATTTTGACCGTATAAACAAGTCAAAACTGCTGCAAATGGATCATATGGTTATTTTGACCTTATAAACAAGTCGAACCTGCTGCAAATGACCAAAATGGTCATTTTAATATAAACATAACATTGTATTGACCAAA
Source organism: Helianthus tuberosus (assembly GCA_030545235.1). Lineage (NCBI taxonomy): Eukaryota > Viridiplantae > Streptophyta > Magnoliopsida > Asterales > Asteraceae > Helianthus > Helianthus tuberosus. The sequence goes on from CM060424.1 coordinate 193,377,505, forward strand.
CCAAACATAAAGGTACAAACCAACCAAACATTGTCTTGAATAAAGTTGACAAATGTAGCATTGTCTTGACCAAACCAAACATAAAGTTACAAACCAACCAAACATTGTCTTGAACAAAGTTGACAAACCTAACAAACATAGTCTAAACTTACAAACCATCCATCACTCATCAAGATTGTAAACTGGTGCACCTTAAGTGGCAGTGTGTGATTCCTGTGATGCAATGGATTGTTCAGCCCCTTGTCCTTTGCAGCTCCTGACATTGTGACCCATATTCCCACATTTACCACACCTGATGCTACTACCCTTTCTGGTCATTTTACCTCCTTTGTCGAACTCTTTCTCAAGTTCTTTTTCACCATATGCCTTCTTTCTTTTCTTCTTTGGCCTTCCAACTTGTGTATGATGCTTAGGTGGGATGAGTGTTGTTGGACACTCTGAAGGAGTAACCTTCTGGGGTAGCCCAGTTGGCCAGCCTCACCCAGGCCTCTACTTGAGGTCACCGGTTCGATTCCCGGCAATGCCCTTATGGGGTGTTGGGGCTCTTCACCGTGGGTAATCACCGCCAGGCAGCTATGGGGCTAAGCTAGCTTGCGGAGTTGCAATACTCCGGCGGATGGGAGGTCCGTGCAACTACGCCCCCCCCCCCCCCGACACTCTGAAGGAGTCCACATCTCCGGCCCGTTGATTGGCTCTATGACATTGTAATAAACTTTCTTCCATGTTGACAGCCAATACACTTCATCCACCCACTCTTCTGGTATGCCAGCATCAATGCTATTCCTTGACATATCCCATATGGCTGCAACTGCATGTTTGCAAGGCATCCCGGTCAAATCCCACTTCCTGCATGCACATGTTTTATGTTTAACATTCACAACACACTGTGATCTCGGACCTGTGACTTGATACTTGTCCGAATCAACCATTAAAACAGACATTTCAGCAGCCTGTTTCTTGATCTCATCGAAGACCTCAGTGGCATGAGGAGTCAGTGGCCCCATACACTTTGCTTGTAATTTCTTGACATTCACTATCCTCTTGGTCATGTACTCCCGAATGAATTCTAGGCATGTGATAATCGGCTTGTCCCTTGCTCCTACGATTTGTCTGTTAAAAACGTCACATATGTTGTTCAGCAACATATCACATTTAGCTCTTCCAGAAAAATATGCTCTTGACCAAGCGGTGAATGGGATCTCATTCAGCCAGTCATACATATCTCGTTCTGTTGTCTTAATTTCTTCCATAGCTTTGTTAAAGTATGGAATAGATGTCTTCCTTCCGGCTGACCAAAGCAAATTCTTGTAAAGATCTCCACGCCACTTGGATTTCATGTTCTCATGAATGTGCCTCAAACAAAATATGTGCTCAGCATTAGGGAAAACAGCTAGCATAGCAGGAATCAGACCCTGTGATACAAAATGAAATTAATGACACTATTTTGCAAGGTTTTAATTAACAATTAAGAACATATTACCTTTTGTCTGTCACTGATGAAGGTGAAACAAGAGTCTGCCGTACACTCTAGGTCATCTCTCAACAGTTGCAAAAACCATTTCCAGGTTTGTGTTGTTTCTGCCTCAACAAGGGCATAACAAACTGGATATATGCTATTGTTCCCATCAATACCAACAGCACTCAAGATCTGTCCAGGAAATGGACCTTTCATGAAACAACCATCCACACCCAGCAATGGTCTCCCAATCATCTTAAATCCTCTCATCTAGAGGCAAAACAAAAATAAACCCTTCGAAACTGCCTTGTAGGACTAGCTGGGTTCCCACATGGCTCCACATCAATTTTAATTGTACTACCTGGGTTGGCTTTTAGAAGTTCATCACAGTATGACCTTAGCAGACCATACTGTTCTTGGTAATCACCATAGATCTTTGTAGTTGCTATCCTCTTAGCTCTGAATACCTTATGTAGTGATACTTCAAGTTGATGCTTCCGAAGCAGTTGATTTTGGATTGCTTGAATTGGCATGTCTGGATTGCTTTCAATCATAGGTTGGATCTCTCTGGCAATCGAACTCATTGTGTACAAAGAAACGGCCCTTGTTGTCAAACAATTGTGTTGATTATGAATGGTCTTCACACACCACTTATCCTTGTCTGTGTTCCTTGAGATGTGAACTGCCCAAGGACATGTGGGCTTGGTATGCCTTTTGAGGTGCTTATATTTTTGCCCTACTTTGGTGCATTTACTATTTTGCCCCTCTTCTCCTTTTTTTACATGACCAAGTAGTGGTGGATTGCTTCCAAAACATACTACCCTATACCTTAACAATTCATTTTTTAGAATAAAAACATCCCTCCTTGCCTTAAGAGCATAATCTTTCACCATCTGATTCATCTTTTTCTTGTCATCAATAAGCTGACCAATATAGAATGGCAGATCATTTGGACCTTTTGAAGCACTCTTGTTTCTCCTCCTTATCTTCCTGGCAACCTTATCTCTAAGGGTTGAATTGTCATCCGATCCACTTTCAAAATCCTCCAAGTCAACAGGCACATGACCTTCATCAGTTCTGTCATCATCATGATCCTCATCACCTGAACCATCCAGCTCTTCCCTAGTAAAATCAACATTAGCCCTGAACCTCTGCATATCCACCTCTATTTCATAAACCAAATTATCTTCCTCAACATACTCATAATCAGGATCACTTCCTTTACTCTCTTCTTGATCACTTCCTTTACTCTCTTCTTCATCTTCATTCATACTATAATCCTGATTATTTATTGTAAATGATGCTGGAACAATTGCTTTACATGCCCCTACAGGACCTTCAATTGTATTTTCCAATATTGTTGACATCCGGTGTTCAACATACATGTCTATGATGTGGACTCCTTGACGCACATGATCGAAGATAGGCTCTAAGTCAACATCACATTTTAATGTCCTAAGACCAAAATCCAACGAACAATACGGTTCCTTGTAATGAATGCAGAAAAACAAACCATCATTGTATCCTAATTTCTTAACAATCTCCTCTAAAACATCAGTATTCAACACTGTAAAATCTACATGATCAATGTAGCTCATCTTCCCACCAAAGTATTTCCTATTTGGGTTTTCTACAAAATTACCTCCATGGTGAAATTTAATGGTAAATTGAGATTGGGTTTCTCCTGTAAACACACATCAACAACAAATTAAGACAGAAAAAAGTTAACATCTTATCAAATTCAGACCCTTTGAACTTGCATGTCACTTACGGTACATTTCACCCGGTTCGAAATACTGATCTTCAGCTCGTATCTTCCACATTCGAAGATCCATGCTCGTAACAGACTTCAAATCTGCTGTAAGTGTTGAAGAATGCCTGATCGCCGGTGCGGAGGTCTTCAATTTCGAGTTAGGTTAAGTTCAGGGTTTCAATGTGATGAATTGTTGATTAAATGAGGTTGCAGGTCAACAGGAAAGCGAAATTACCTAATTGCCCCTTGACCATTAACAGAAATCGCTAACATCTAACGTTGAAATGGTCAGGGGGGTAAACATGCGACATAACCCCAAACAGTGGGGGGTAAAAATGCAATTACTTCCTTAGGGGGGGTAGACATGCTAATGCCCCCTAACCTCAGGGGGTAAAATTGCAGTTTACTCAAAAAGAAATAATATCTATAAAACATTTCTAGTTCAAATCCAACATGTAGACACTTGAACTGAAAAAACACATATTCAAGTATATATAAGCGACACAATACTTCTTACAGGTTGACGCTATTAAATAACAACGCACTTATAACACTGCATATACCAGTCGAGAATTCATACCATTATAGATCGGTGGTCCAAAACATACAAGCAATACAGAGTTAGAAGAACTCGAAAAGAAGGACTTGACAATATCTATGAGAACAATACAACCTACATGGTTCAAAATTCAAATTTTTCTAAATGATGATTCATAATAATTAGTAACTTATTCTGAATCATCATTTAAAACAACAAGGTCTCCAAGGCCGAGTACTCTTTGAGTAATCGCTCCAAGGTAGGCTGCCGATGCGACTTTCTTTAACTTCGACTAATTACTCGAAATCGATCAAACACGGTCAATCTCGGCCAGAATCAGATCTAGTAGGTCAACTCGGGTCGAGTTTGACTTTAGAAAAAGTAAAACATAATTTCTATGCTGATTATATCAAAGAAGAATGAATTTCAAAAATTGTCCTTTATCTTTATACCAATTTTCAGACGTTGTCCTTTATGTTCAAAATTGACTAGTTTTGTACTTTATGTTTTCAAATCATACATGTTTTGTCCTTTAGGCCTAACTCAGTTAATTTTTTCCGTTAAATTTGGTCATGTGCTTTGCACATGAGGGTATTTTTGTCAATTCACCCTTTCAGGGACTACTTATGTAGATTACTAAAGATCTAACCATTTTATATTAAAATTAAGAGTTAATTGTCGTTTTCGTCCCTGTGGTTTGTTCACTTTTGCCATTTCAGACTAATTTTAAAAAATGCACCAGTTTCCTCCCTGACATATTGGAAACGTGCCACTTCAGTTCAAACATTAAAACCCAGTTAAGTTAGACAGGTTAAATGAAGGGTATTATTGTCAATTCATATATCAAGGATCAATGTTGTAGAAGGCGCTAGTCGGGCGGTGAGGTACAGCCTAGGGATTAATCGGGATTAATCGGAATGGGATTTTTATATGTATTTTTTCAAAATTATATATATATATATACCCAATAATATAAAAATAATACTTCAAAATTCACATAAATACTTCAAGTATCAGATAGTATGGTTCGATTTTGACCAATTTTGACCGCCTAGGACCGATTTTGATCGATTTTGACCGACTAATATTGTCCGATTAATCCGATTTTTGCCCGCCTAGGACCGATTTTGACCGATTTTTGACCATGACCGATTAATTGACCGCCTAGCGCCTAGGCACCGATTAATCGGCCGCCTAGGCTGATTTCTGCAACCATGTCAAGGACCAAAATGGCAGTTAACAACAAAAGCTGTTGCCCATGGCTTTATAGCCTAGTGGCATCTTGGGGGTGAGATAAGGCTTTGGACTAATAGGTCCTGGGTTCGATTCTCACGAGGGGGGTTTTCCCATATTTATTGGGTTTCCTCCTGAATTGGTGTATAGGCATTATGCCTAGTGGAGATAGATATGATCGGGTGGTTCCACTGGTGGCACGATTATACTCCAGTGGTCCGTCAGTGATCCAAATTTGCCCGTTCAAAAAAAAAAAAAAAAAGAAGAAAAACATCATAGGTCACGTTCCTACGAAGTTTCATAGGTAAGCTTAGATATGTGTCACACCCAAATTTCAACCACAAACCCGCATGATATAAATAAGCTTTTAGATATTGTTGTTGGTATCGAGTCTCTGAATTGTTGGATTTTGAGAGTTGAAATGATGCCTGTGTTTTCGTTTAAGAATTTTTACAAAAACCAAACAACTCTCCCCAACACAAGAACAGGTCACTCCACCACAATCTTCACCAACGCCCATTTGTTTTTGATCAAATAGTTTACTCTAGCAGCAGCAGCAATACGTGACGGTGTAGTGTACCTCTGGGGCGAGTATAACGAGCGATTAGCATTTGTGGAGGAACTTGTAGTGATACCGAAATTATTATGTGCAACCCATCCATCCATTATTAACTGAACTAGAGTAATATATAGAGCAATGTAAAAAAAGGTAAACATATTAAACATCCATGGGTTCGACTTGTACCCAATTCCGAGTCATCATCAAGTTTAACAAAAGGGGTTTCTTCAACAATAGCGTCGTCTCCTTACACAACCAAACACAAAGATATTAAAAATCTAAAAATAAGAAAAGATATATTGATAATTTATAATCAAACCACTAAAAAATTAACTTACTTCAATGGATTCCATTCTTTTTACCGATGATTATTAAATTCGGTATTAATACCGGTATTTACCGAAAAATACCGGTACCGATACCGTTTTTTACCGATACCGAATTTTAGAAAAATCTATTACCGATACCGGTACCGTTTATGATCGGTACGGTACCGGCATTTCGGTAAAAAATCTCATCCCTACCGTCAGTGATCCAAATTTGCCGTTCAAAAAAAAAAAAAAAAAACTAGAGTAAACTGCCATTTTGGTCCCTGTGGTTTGGGCACTTTTGCCATTTTAGTCCAAATCTCAAACTTTTTAAATCTGGGTCCCTGTGGTTTCACTTTTATTGCCATTTTAGTCCAAAATTAAGAGTAAACTGCCATTTTGGTCCATGTGGTTTCACTTTTATTGCCATTTTAGTCCAAATCTCAAACTTTTTGGAACAGTCAAAAGAAGGGGGATTTTGAATTTGGACTAAAATGGCAATAAAGATGAAACCACAGGGACCCAGACTTAAAAAGTTTGAGATTTGAACTAAAACGACAAAAATGACCAAACCACAGAGACCAAAATGGCAGTTTACTCAAAAAACTAACTTCTATAAAGACAAAAAAAAAAAATACGAACTTCTAAAGACAAAGTCTGTTGCAGTTTCCTAGGAACGTCCCCTTCCGCAAGGTTCGTCAGATAAAAAAGCATTTCATGCCCTTATCGAATTCGAGCTCCTTTTTTCTTTGCTATTACCTTGAACGGTTGAACCCAAACACCCTACATAAGTTGCAAGTTGTACTACCTTTGTGTAGTTGGGGTTTTGGATAGTGATTTAGATATTGTTGTTGGTATCGAGTCTCTGAGTTGTTGGATTTTGGGAGTTGAAACCATGCCTGTGTTTTCGTTTAAGAATTTTTACAAAAACCAAACAACTCTCCCCAACACAAGAACAGGTCACTCCACCACAATCTTCACCAACGCCCATTTGTTTTTGATCAAATGGTTTACTCTAGCAGCAGCAGCAATACGTGACGGTGTAGTGTACCTCTGGGGCGAGTATAACCAGCGATTAGCTTTTGTGGAGGCTCGTGTAGTCATGCCGAAATCTGGATTAAGCTTTATCATCACTGTTCTCCTTGCTTTTGCGGCTATGAAGTGTCAGTGCCAACCCGGCTTTCCTTATTTCACCCATCCTCACTTAGTCAGGTTCTTGACCAACTGTATCGTCATGTACGGCTTTTCTTGCGCAGCTGAAATTATTGCTCCAGGCATTCCCCTTTTTGCCCGGGGTGCGAGATTGGGAAAAATATGTTCATTGTGTACTTTTGTGACATCTTTGGTGTGTTTATTGTATTTCTGAGTATGTTAGGTTCCTGTGCTTTATAAAGATATAGGTTTATGTAGTATATATTGAGTATATGTTCCATGATGATGGCTCAGAGTTTATATATTGGGTAGCGGCGCAGTGTGTTGCCCGTTTACCAACTATACTATCTCGAGAGAACATCGTAATTAATAATTAATTTTTTTGAATGTTCAAAAAAAAAAAAAAAAAAAAAAATCGGATGTGATGTGAATCAAGAGGTTCATTATGGTTCATGTGGATGATGTTTTGTTTTTGTGACTAGGGTGTAATTACTTCCCTCCATGGTACCTTTTTAGGGCATGTGAGGTTACATTAGATGTTGTTGATTGACTAGCTTATGGCTTGAATTGTTGGTTATGGCTTGTGTAACAAGGAAGCATGAGGAATCTGAGTGATGTGGTTGTGTATTTGATGAATGATGATAATGATGGCGTGTTTATGCTTTCGTCATGCTCTACTGTGTTCCCAGTTTGTGTTGTTTTGGTGTTTGTTTGGATTTTTACGTTATTGGGGACAAATAACCAAAGATGTTGTTCTTTTGGTGTTTTATGAGGATCTTTTATTTATAGTTATTAGATTTTCCTTTTAAGTGGTGGACTTTGTACTTTGGTTTGTGATTGTTATGGCCCCCTTGCAAGATCTTTCCACCATAGTTTTTGTTGTTTTGAGGTAATCGAAACAAGTATGCTATTTCATGCTTCGATGTTATACATTTTGTATATGAGATTACATGAGATTTTGTACATCGCATTGAGGGGTGACTTGGGCTATATATGATATCTGAGTTCAATATTGCTGTTTGGAAAATCCTCTCAAAGTATCAATTTGGAATTCAGAATTTTGCTAATGGCCTCACCTGATAACTAGTTTCCATGTATGCAAGTTGATGTCTGTTCTGTTTTTATTTAAATGCTCTTCCGCTACTAAAGTGACTAAGCTCATTCGTTAGATTCTTTCGCTTTATTATTTATATGACTGTTCGTATTTATTCTATTGCGGTTCAGAAGCACAGGACGTTGAAAACTGACACCACAACCGGTCAACCACTATCAAGGCCAAAACCACAGGCCACATGGTTGAGTCCATCCTTCTGCAGACTCTTCGCTTGATTAGTGGACACCACTGCAGATGTTTAACCAGGTCCACATATGGTATGTTTTGTTTGGAGGGTGTATACCTGAATGCTTATCTGTATCCGATTTATGTGCTGATGATGTGTTTGGTTAGAGAATTGCTAACTTGATCATCAAAGTAGTTGTGCTTGATTGGTGCAAATCACCCCAGTTGTTTCTTTATATGATTAGTTGCTATGCACTTTGTTTTTTTTTGTTTTTTTTTTTTTTGTTTTTTTTTTTTGTTTTTTTGTTTTTGTTTTTTTTTTTTTTGTGAAATAACACTAGTTTTATACAAATTAGTGTGCTCAGAACCCTTACTTCATTTCTTAGTTTTAAAAGCGAGAAGTGCACAAAAGCGACAAGGTCAAAAACCGAGGCGGGACGCGCCAAGCGCACCGCTTATGGTACCCGAGGGGCAAGGTGCTATTGATTACATAGTTTTTATATAATTCCTATAGATTTATAGCATCATTTACCCAATATTTAGACACAAATAAGCTTTACATATGTTGTAATATTGAAATTACGTGCATGTACAACCTGAAAAGCATGTTGTATAACAACCTGCTGCACAAAAATATGAATAATACATGAGGCGAACACCTCAGGTGCACTTCGTGTACAAGACGCGTTTTGTGTAGCCTGAAGTGCTGAGGCTTGTATCCTATACCTCTTTTGAACCCTAAAGGTAGTAAAAAATATATATAGGATTACTTGTTGGTTATTTAAATGATGGTTATGGCTTGTGTAACACGGAAGGATGAGTGATTTGAGTGATGTGGTTGTGCATTTGAACTATGTTCCCAGTATATACAAGTCCTTGGTGTGTGCTAACGGTAACTTCCAACCGTTTATTTACCTTTTTTTGTGCTTACATGGATGTCAAGTTATGCTATATCTTCCCTTTGACAAATGATGATGTGTATATACTTTCAACATGCTCTTCTGTGTTTCCAGTTTGTACAGTTTGGTGTTTGTTTGCATTTTTACTTATTGGGGACAAATAACAAAGAATGTTGTTCTTTTGGTGTTTTATGAGGATCTTTTATTTCATTGTTATTACCAAGTATTGTCGTGTTCCCTTATATATTACATAATCAAGATTTAAACCATGCCCCCTTGCAAGATCTTGGTACTGAATCTTCGGTTACTTCCCATAATATGTAGTTTTATTTGATCTGGGCTCTGTATTGAAGTATATTGCTTTACCTGATAACTGTTTTCCATGTATGCAAGTTGATATTTGTTCTCTTTTTTTCTACATGCTCATCCGCCACTAAAGTGTATAAGCTCATTCATTACATACTTTCCTTTTATCTTTTATATTGTTTTTTCTCAATATGACTGTTCTTATTTATTCTACTGTAGTGTAGAAGTACAGGGCGTTGGAAATCGACACCACAACTACTACCAAGGCCATAACCACAGCCCATATGGTTGAATCCTTCCATCTGCAGAATCTTTGATTGATAAATGAGCGCCTTTGCAGATGTTAACCAGGTACACCTATTAAAATGGTTGCAGTGTTAGGGTGTATACCTGAATGCTTATTTGTATCCGGTTTGTGTGCTGATGATGTGTATGGGTAGATAATTGCTAAGTTGAACTGCAGAGTTAATAGTCAATAGAGCAGTTGTGCTTAACTGGTACAGATCATCCAGATTGTCTCTTTAAATGAGGAGCTGTTATACTCTTGTTTCAAGTCAAATGACACTTGATAGATGGATATACTACTGTAACAATCTTTCTTTTAAAATAAAAGACCTTTTAAACCAACCCGTTCAACCTGTACCCGTTTCAACCCGGACTAAAACAACCTTTTTTTATTCGACCCGTTTTGACCCGAACCCATTTACCCAACCCACCCGTTTTGCCAGGTGTACCTGAACCCTAAAGGTAGTAAAATATATTCATAGGTTTGCTTGTTCGGATTCTAGAGATACAAAGTTAAATATGAAGTTATGAACCGTTAACCTTTATGCTGAATTCTGAGTTGTCCCGTATCTCTATACCATATGATTAGGCTTGTTATTCTACAGTTTCATAGTTCTTATGCTTAATTCTGAGTTGTCCCGTATCTCTGTCATTTATGCATGATTCATATGTTATATTCATATCTTCGGTTACTTTCCACCATAGTTTTTGTTGTTTTGAGGTTATATATAGATGAGTACGCTATTTCATGCTTTGATGTTACACATTTAGCATATGAGGTGACATGAGATTTTGTACATTGCCTTGAGGCTTGACTTGGGCTATATATGATATCTGACTTCTATATTGCTGCTTGGAATATCCTCTCATTATCTCAATTTGGAATTCAGGATTTTGCTTGCTCATGGCCTCACCTGATAACTCGTTTCCATGTATGCAAGTGTAGTTGATATATGTTCCCTCTTTTTCTATATGCTCTTCCGCCACTAAAGGGACTAAGCTCGTTTATTACGTTTTTCCTTTTATTATTTATATTAGTTTCACAATTGGCCAAGTGGATCAGAAGAGGCGGATATCGTCAAGGCCGCCCTAAAAGAGTACACAAAAACCTACAGCAAGAAATCTTTCCCCCACTTGCCGGCATGGGAGATTGTGAGACCACATTCCAAATGGGTTCCTATTCCGTTGATGGATCTTGAAGGCTCAATGGGTAGTCGAGCTCGTTCCCAAAAAATGAACAAAACACTCGAGTCGGGAAATTACACAATGTCAGCGGATTGGTTATCAAGCAACATACCCGAAATCAATTTAAATGATGACCCCACCGACGACACAACACTGACAAGGCCGCAACGGAGGAAAACTGTCGAGTCGTCATCAAGCAAAGGTAAAGGTTTGGTGGATGTCGTCTCCGAATACAAGATGGGAAAAAAATGACGGAAATAGCGGACAATCGAGAACAACAAAAGGTTGGCGGAATCGAAATTAAAAAGAGACGAGTCGTACATGAAACACTTGGAGGAAAAAGCGAAAAACCAGGATTTGAAAGTTGTGATGTAGCTACATGAAAATATCGCAGAACCATACAAGTCGATTCTATTAGATCGCAAATGGGTGAGTTGTGCGAAGTGGCGTTGGGACCCTAACTTTTAGGGTTTTTTTTTTTTTTTTTTTTTTTTTTTTAGGTCCACTTTTTTTTTTAATGCACTTTTTATTTTGAATGAAAATGCGTTTCAAATTTATTTGATTATTTAAAAAAAATCTAGTGTATTTTAAAAACGTTGGTTTTTACTTTATTTTGTATTTTATTTAAAAAAAATCTAGTGTATTTTAAAAAGGTTGGTTTTTACTTTATTTTGTATTTTATTAAAAAAAATCTACTGATGTTGTATTTTATTTACTGATGGAATTAGAGAGAATGAGAGGACATCTTGTGATCGTGTTCGGATGGTTGTTTAGTGATGAAGTGATGGGTATCCCTAATTCCGTCCTTACAAAATGGTTTTAATTATTATAATAATACTTAAAATTGGTTTTAAAATCTAATATATTAACCAAAAAAACAAAAAAAATCAAGCCCAATAACAATAAAGATAAACATGACAACCCATAGAAAAAAAATGAAATAATATCTATAAAACATTTCTAGTTCGAGTCCAACATGTAGACACTTGAACTGAAAAAACACATATTCAAGTATATATACGCGACACAATACTTCTTAGAGGTTGACGCTATTAAATAACAAAACACTTATAACAGAGAATTCATACCATTATAGATCGGTGGTCCAAAACATACAAGCAATACAAAGTTTTGAAGAACTCGAAAAAAGGACTTGACAATATCTATGAGAACGATACAACCTACATGGTTCAAAATTCAAATTATTCTAAATGATCATTCAGAATAATTTGTAACTTATTCTGAATCATCATTTAGAATAACAAGGTCTCAAAGGCTGAGTACTCTTCGAGTAATCGCTCCAAGGTAGGCTGCCGATACGACTTTCTTCAACTTCGCATAATTACTCGAAATCGATCAAATGCGATCAATCTCGGCCAAAATCAAAGCTAGGAGGTCAACTCGGGCCAAGTTTGACTTTAAAAAAAGTAAAGCATAATTTCTATGCCGGTTATATCAAAGAAGAGTGAATTTCAAGGATTGTCCTTTATCTTTATACCAATTTTTAGGCGTTGTCCTTTATGTTCAAAATTGAGGAGTTTTGTACTTTATTTTTTCAAATCGTACACGTTTTGTCCTTTAGGCCTAACTTAGTTTTTTCAGTAAAATTTGGTCATGTGCTTTGCACATGAGGGCATTTTTGTCAATTCACCCTTTCAGGGACTACTTATGTAGATTACTAAAGATCTAACCATTTTATATTAAAATTAAGAGTTAACTGTCATTTTCGTTCCTGTGGTTTGTTAACTTTTGCCATTTTAGGCCAAATTTAAAAAATGCACCAGTTTCCTCCCTGACATACTGAAAATGTGCCACTTCAGTCCAAACATTAAAACCCGGTTAAGTCAGACAAGTTAAATGAAGGGTATTATTGTCAATTCATATATCTTTTATTTTCACCTTATTTTATGAATGAGTAAATTTCACTTTTTGTCCTATATGTGCTATCTGAATTTTGAAACATGCCCTGTAAAAGTTTTAATTTCATTTTATGTCCAAAAAACACATGTTTTATATTCTTTAAGTCCTTTACACCAAGCTGAGTTAAGTGTCCTCCACCGACCAACATAAAAAAGGTAAATCATATGTGTTAGAGTAAATCAAGTGGTACCTTCTTTAAACCCGATACTTCATAACAGAATCCTACATTATACCGCCCCACACCGCTCACTCTAATGGCAATTATTGTGTATGGTTGTTGGAAAAAGCTTTAGGGGTAGGTATTTGCTGTCCGATTTCTCAAAGAAGACAAAAAAGAAAAAAAAAAAAAAAAGCTGATGATCAGGATTTTAAGTTTTTAATAATATCTTAATATGTATCATAAAAAATGGCATTTTTATGTTAAGCTAATCATTATAGTTTTTTCTTTTTTTATAAAAATAAACTAATATGTCTATACTATATAAATAAATGAATGTTTTAAAATTAAAAGATACATAGAATCTATTATAGATAATAGATTTAAACTTTTTTATAAAATTTATATAATATTAAAGACAAAGGTCGGTGACCTTTGTCTTTATATGTATCTCACAAAAGAAGAAAGTACTTGAACGAAATTAACAAGAGGCGTGTACGATCTATTGGGTGACCTATTCCTACATTCTCCGATCAAATCCACCGCCGGAAAACAGTCAATTCCGGTAATCATCTCACTAAATGAACAACTGAACGAACGATTGATCGATCGTGTACGTATGGCGGATAAGAAGAAGATCAAGAGCGAAGCTAGCAGCAACACCAGTACGATCGAAAATGTCAAAAGCGAAAGCGTCGTCGTTGACGTTGGTCGCCGGAGAAGCTCCTGCGGTTATTGCAAATCCGGTTCCAACACTAGCATCACTCACGGTTACTTTCAGATTTCACGCACTAATTAGGTTTACTGTGGCTGTTTAATTTGTTGATTTCACTAATCTGATTAGACATATATTATGTTACAAAAGATAATATGTGAATTGTGATCCTTTTGATGAATAGAAAGTGAACAAGTTTGTACTTTTTAGGCCAAATTGTGAAAATTTGGGAACTGTTTGCGGCCATGGTAAAAGTAAACAGATTTCTTAGGTCAAATTGTATCTTATATGAATATTTTAGCATGTTTGAATAAGGTGGAGAAAAATGTTATGATACATGTATAACTTGATTAACAGTATATCTGTTACTATGCAGTTAACTCGGTGATATATCCGTTATCACCGATATATCGGTTTTCGGTCCCCATGTAAAATATCGGTGTCAAATATCGTTCGGAATATCGGTACCAATATTATCCGATAATTGATCGATATTTGACTATATCACCGATTTTCCCGATATCAGTACCTTTCTTCTTAGTTCTATCATTCGTATTTCTTGTTGTTGCTGCTATTAGTGTTATAAGTCTTAATTGGTTAATTGTTAGTGTTTAATGTTTGTGTTTTAAGTCTTAATCAGTTCCTACTTGCTACAATTGTTAGCGTTTTGCAAGTTGTAAAAGGTTAATTTGTTAATGGTAGGAGAGTATACTAAATTGTTAGTGTTAAATTGCTATATATGTGTAAGTTCTACATGATATTAAATTACCGATATCCCACCGTGATAACCTCTATCTCAAATGTTGGTCCTTGACTGATATCCAGTTTTTTACCGCATTAACTGCTTAGTGTGTAGCAGTCTCAAATCAATTTGTTTGAGATTTAGCTATATAATCATCAAAAGTAAGGTGAAAGTGATCTGATACTAGGCTGAAAACATATAGGTTGGAAAAACCATCACTTGAATATTTACTTTCTTAGCATTGGACGCGTGGAAATATTCATAATAAAAGTTTAGGTAATTGCTAATACTTTTTCAAATCTTCTTTGATTTTGTCACGTATTGATTGTTTTATTAGACATGTGTTTTAGATATTCAAATCGTTTTTTAGAGATAGTTAGTAATTGATCCGTTGAGTACTCTATACTTCTACGCTTAATTTGGCGTACACAAAAGTGAGATGATTTAGGTAATTCTTCGACAAGTTTGAACTTGGCGAGTAGATTTAACAATTTCGATCTTTTACTATTAAAGAGAAAGGTCGACCTTTCTCTTTAGTGTATACTTAAATTTGCAACAATCTAAATAGTAATCTGTCTTATCAATATGGTGGAACATGTGCTCATCTTTGTCTTTTTTATTTGTAACTTTTCATTAAATTCATTTATGCTATAAATCCATTATTTCTCTTTTAACCCTTAAGTTTTTGACTTTTTCATTTCTTTTCTTCAAAGTTTTGAACCAACAAAAAATGCTCTTACACTTTCAAGTTTTTCCACTTTACACCCTTAATTTTTTGACATGAAACACTATTAACCCTTATATTTAAGTAAGTTGCACATTCACATCTAATTTTTCGGTAATTGACAACTTTGACCTTCTTAACCTTTTCTACTTAATAACTTGACATCTCTTTTGGTTTAAATGACTTTTTCGACTTTACACGGTAACGTGGACAAATTATTATACTTTTTTTTATCTATGTTTTACTTATCTTGTGCATGTTCGTAAACTGTATTTGAAAGCAAGTCGGGTCAAATATGCTACGTTTTCATTTAATGGCGATGTAATTTTTTTAAGTAAAAATTCGGGTCAAATATACAGTATAAATACAAGTTAACTGTCGACGCCGCCGCAACGCGCGGCGGGTCAAAATACTAGTTTATTACTTAAACTAGGTTGGTTCCCCGTGTGTTACACGGGTTGAACAATTTAAACTATATAATAAATATTTCTTGTAAATGCAAATCAAAGACGGAGACATTTATATATATTTGATAAATAATGAAACTAATAATAATAGTAAAAAAAATCTCATACATGTGTCTGAGAATTCATATACCCTGTTTGAGCTCGAAAAAATATGTTCTTCCGTAATAATTAAATATTATTATTTAATTTTAAAATCAAATGGGTATTGGGCTCACTAAGAGCATGTTTGGTTATGTTTTTTGAAACAACTTATAGACTTATTGGCGTTTTGGAAAAGTCAGTATGAAGTGACTTATTGACTTATTGTCTTTTTCCTCTCACATACACCCATATTGCCAAACATCATTTTGTAGCTTATGACTTTTTAAAAAGCCAATAAGTTGTTTCAAAATGCTTAGCCAAACATGCCCTAAAGCTAATGCCAATGGGTATTGGGCTCACTAAGAGCATGTTTGGTATGCTATTTAAAAAAAAGTAACATAGATATCGGATTTTTTTTTTATAAAAAAACACGTGCCTCTCGAAATCACGGACCTTGTGCGGTAGTCCTCTCCGCACACCCTTATCACCGCCCATGCATGTGTATACTCATTTAAGTAATCGATATACATTTGATGATAGTACCTATATTTTTTTTTGTATTCAATTAACATTTTTCTATTTAGTATTATTTGCAATTATTAACAATTTTCTAATTGTATATATAGAGTATGGATGTTACTGAATTTTTGAAGAATAATTTTTAATTTTGACATATATATTTAAGCTTATAATTATATAATGTAGTCATGAATTTTAATAAAATCCAAAAAAGCGTGAAACCCTTTTCATATTTCAATAAAAGGGTTATAATTATCAGATAAACATTTTTCTATTTAATATTATCTATAAATTAGAAGATAAATTATTTGACATATATATTTAAGCTTATAATAATAAAATGTAGTCATGAATTTTAATAAAATCCAAAAAAGCGTGAAACCCTTTTCATATTTCAATAAAAGGGTTATAATTATCAGATAAACATTTTTCTATTTAATATTATCTATAAATTAGAAGATAAATTATTAGAAAATAATATGAAAGAAAGGTGGGAAAACCAAAAAATAGGTGCCTCCAACGAATGACACGTGTCACACATTGGTTTACTTTATTATATGTATAGATATTAATTATTATAGAAAATGCTTAAATCAAAATTTGAGAAAAGAAAAAACAAAAGCGGTGCTGGTGACGTAACTGATTGCCGACTTTTCCGGATAAGATCGAGTTCCTACCCACTCTACACCAAACCCTTATCCCAACAAACATGATTCCTCCGCCACAAAAACATTGATATTCCGATAGCCTTCAAAAACCACACCTCCTCCTACATCTTCACCTGCCCTTCTTTAGTTTAATGTTGTTCCGATGCATCGCCCATATCTTCTAGAATAATATAAGTAAGTGGCGGTCTAGATCTAGTACCCGCGAGTAGCATTTGTGGAAGAAGCTGTTCATACTACTAAACTTTATCATCAATACTCTCCTTGCTTTTGCAGAAATCTTGTCACAGGGCCGATCTGGGTTGGTTCCAAACTCACCCTCACTCCATCATGTTATCGGCTATACCAGTTTCTTGATGTACGGAACCCAACTTCTTGTTTCTGCTGCAGGTCTTGATCTACCTTATGTTTACATCATTATTGTTACATTGGGTTGATAGGTTTCTTTATTTGATAAAGTTTCTGTATTTTGTATAAAAAAGGTGTTTTCTTTTTTCCCACTTTGGGGTTTAGTGATGTTTTTATTTAATAAATTTTATTAGTTTTAATTAAAAAAATTTAATAATTGTCTAATGATTGACGCGACATTAGCGGACATTATCACCGCTACGCCCCCTCTGTGAAAAAACGCCTCTTTGACGACTAAGATGATACGTGGCGGACAACGCCCATGGGTGGGGCATTATTTGTTGTTACCACTACGCATGGGCTTATATGAACTTGGGATGGTAGTTTTGTATTTGTCACTAAGGATATTACTTTACATAGACATATCACCCTTTGTAAAGCATCAAAGGTTAAATTTGAATATTTGATTTTGTGGATCGTTTTACGGGCCGACTTGTTGGTTAATTGGATGATGGTTATGCTTGTTGTAACAAGGAATTTGAGTGATGTGGTTGTGCATTTGAATTATGTGCCCAAATTTATATACAAGTGTTTTGTAGCATGCTAACAATGACTTCGATCCCGCCATTGATCGCTTCGTTTAGTTGCTTATTTGGATGTCAACCTGGGAAGTTATGTTATATGTTCACTTTGATGACGTGTCTATATGCTTTAGACATGTTCTACCGGATTCTCCAATTTGATGATCAGTTGCTATACTCTTTAATTCTTTATTTGTAGTCAAATAATACCTGTTTCATACTTCATTTTTCCAGTAAAACTTTTTTTATAGGATTACTTGTCCAGATTCTGGTGATGCAGAGTTTAGTATGAATTGTGA
Organism: Helianthus tuberosus; assembly: GCA_030545235.1. Taxonomy (NCBI): domain Eukaryota; kingdom Viridiplantae; phylum Streptophyta; class Magnoliopsida; order Asterales; family Asteraceae; genus Helianthus; species Helianthus tuberosus. The sequence continues at coordinate 193,395,676 of CM060424.1, forward strand.
GTTTTTAATTTTATAATACTGAATTTTAGATTGTCTGATGTCTCTTTACAACACGAGTATGCATGTTATTATTTTACAGTTCTATCAAACTTATGTGTTCCTTATGCACTTATGTGTATATGCATTTTGCATTCTTCACAAAATTCTTAACATTCTACTGATGTTTGGTCCAAACAGCCTATTTCTGCCATCTTTGGTACTCTAGTAATGGTCTTGGTGTGCGTTTGGTATGGAAGATCAGGTTGCCACTTGGTTTTCGAGAAATCTAATTTTCTATTCCTAACAACACTAGACTGCAATCATTATTGTGCTTATGTATGCCTTAGCTTATGTAGTAGAATTACCATTTGTTCTGCAACTTCCAGGTCCAAATAATAGAGTTCTAATGCTCATATCAATATTTTTTGGTTCAGTTAACCTAGAAATCAAAGTGGTGGACATGTGGACAGAAATTGGGATCATGACATTTATTGCTTATGGTAGGAAGCGTGCAGCAGAAGACAGGTTCGGTTGTGGAAGTCAGCGAAGCGATGCATCAAGAGATTGGCAACATAGAACATGATGGGCTGAGGGTGAGTTTGGAAGGGGACCCAGGTATGCCCTGGCATATGATTTCTGCAAAAGCAAGGAGAGCATTGATGATAAAGTTAAGTGCAGAATGGGGCATGACAGCACCTTCTTCCCCAAATGCTACTCGCGGGTAATAGTGAGCCTTGAGGTGCAGTAGAGGTGCCTATAGACCATCACATATTGCTCTAGTTGCTGGAATAAGGATGTGGCCGAGAATCAAATGTGTGGCGGTAAGGAATGTGCGACGTTTGGTTTTAGTGGGTAGGTAACCGGAATATCAAATTTGTGGATTTTAAATATCATCCCTGTAGAAATTGAATCCAAAAGGCTGGGATGTTAGAAGCTTTGTTTGTACCTTTTTCTTTTAAGAAAAATAAAGATTGCTATTACAAGAAATGTCTGTAGCTTTGTTCGTTGGGTTTTAACTATATTATGTATAAAATACCGTTCTACAGATTATCGTTCACAGATTAGTGCCTCTTCTGCAATTATCGACTCAGAACCAGGTTTGTCGTTCTAACAATTTGTACTTCTGGCATTAGGCCAAAGTTTTTGGTATCTTAGTCATTGCCCGCTCGGTGTTCGATGTAACGCCAATGTGAGATGCGGGTGCTCAGAGGCATCATCAAATACTATGTAGACCATGAAAATTTTTAAACAGAAACTGCAGCGCATTGAAATGGAACTGTAGTGAAAACTTTTGAACTTAAACAGACTCTTCATTTGAAAGTTGTAAAAGCCATGAGGCGATGTGAAACTTCAGTAAACTATGATAGGATTTACTTGCATTTTCGAAAGATCAGTGATCAATTCTATGCTTGAGATACTTACAGGTGCAAGCTTATTTAGTTTATATAATTTGCATCTGAGGAGCAATGGAAACAAAGAAAAAAAAGTTTTGTTATTGAAGATCCATCCAATTGGAAAGTGCTCTCACCTAGCCGTTTCATAACAAATGGATCACATGGTTATTCTCAGCTTGCTATTTTGTAGTATTTGAACCCTCTGTCACTCCAATACCGTAATGAAGAAGTGTAGATGAATCATAGATAGGGCTGTCCAAAAAGCGCGTGACTCGGACCTCGCTCAAGAAAAGTTCACTCGATGTGGCTCGGTTTAAATTTGAGATGTGTCCCCTCGGTTCGGTTAAAAAGCGAGCCTAGCTCGGCTTCATTTGTAACGAGCTGAACTGGCTCGGTTTGGCTCGCTAATTAGCTTAGCTCGGAATAATTTACCTTTTAATAGATTTTATTTTTATATACATATAATTTATTATAAAAAAGATTGGTTATTATTTGCATATATTTAGGTGTGTAATTGGATATCGATGACATATTTAGGGGTTAACTTAACTATGAAGCTAATTATATTACAGAAGAGGAGTTGGCTAGAAAGTGTGTTTTCATAGAAAGTCTAGGAATCAATAAGAATGCGACATGTGCCATTGAAGGATTTTTAACTAGAATGACAATTATGTACTTTGACATTCTATTTTATTTTATTTTTGGAAGTTATCTTCATTAACAAACTATCCACATCCATGAATGTAACTGATTTTCTCCATGATTTTCTGAATATTTTGTTTTCGAAATCTAATCTGATGTAAATGTCAATCATTCGCACGTTTCCTTGTTCACAAGCTTCATCACTAATCATTTTTTTTCTACGGGAGAGAAAAATTATGACATCAAACACAGTTGTTGATTGTGGAGATGGTAAGCACAATTCTTTTTTTGTTTACTATTGTATGTTTGTGTGTCGATTATTAACCGTTCTCTGGAAACCATCAGCATGTTCTTGGTGCTGTGTTTTAACAGTTAGAGGGTTAAAGTCAATGTTTTTATAGATTCCATAATATGAATGATGTTTTGTAATATACAGATTACTTTTTTTAGATATTGGATGTTGTGTTTTAACTTCCATTCTGATTTTCTTATTCAAAGTTCACTAGTTATCAGTTTTTAGCACGTAGTTTTAGAATTTTGTGTTGTGATGTGTTTTATAAGGTCATTAGTAGATAGCATGATCAGTATGTGTTTTACTATGGTTGGTTTTATTTTTTTACATGTGAGAACTTTTTTTTGTTGGTTTTTGTTGTGTTTTTATGACATTGTGTTTTATGCTATTGTTTAAGTTAATTCAATGTGTTTGTAATGCTGAACATGGTTTGTGGGTCAACACAATGTGTTTTATGCTTATCAAATCAGTTGTGTGTTAAGTGTTAAAAAATCTCCTGGGTTTTTTTTTTATGTTAGTATGTGTTTTGTTTTTATTTAGATCAAACCCCATTTTTGTAAGATAACACAATGTGTTATAATGTTTGGCAATATGTTTATGCATTTATTTACCTTTTTTTAGTAAGATCAGTGTGTTTCAGTTTTTAAAAATCAGTTTTGTCTTTGTCTTTGTGTTTTATTTTTGTTTTAAAACAGTTTTGATTTTTCTATCTTTTACATCAAATGTGTTTTAAGCTTCACTTCTGTGTAGATTTCTTTTATGTGTGTGGTAAACCCTTTTAGTATACGTTAATGATGTGTATGCATTTTTTGTCTTGTTTTGTAGATGCTCCCAATTACCAATTACGTGGCGTGGAACAAGTTTCTCCTAACTCGGGAACAAAGACATATATTCCAGATTCACCATCTCCGTTGACTCCAGCAGAGGGCATGTTATTTGACACAGTTGATGTTGCGTATAACTTTTACAAAGCTTATGCAGATGCTGGAGGTTGGACAGTTAGGAAGGGCACACAACATGAAAATCGTGGTATTATAATAAATAAGTATTTTTTTTGTTCAAAAGAAGGCCACAAAGAGTTTCGACCGGTCGATACTTTATGTAACCCTTGTGCAAAATTCCGGGCTTTCAAAAACTTGTTCTTTGAAAGCAATTCGATAACCGATGCTTAAACGTAATCCGTTTAAACACAACGTACACACCAGGACGAGGACATAATCTACACGTACCCTAAATACCCTTTACATAACTTAGGAATAAGCTTTGAAGGGTTAGGGACGACAAAAACAAGTATATTCGATCACAAGGACTATTTGCAACAAACAGCAAAAGTCTGTCGATTCGCATAGCAACGAACACTCCGGAACAAGATCATAAGCCAAACATACCCTAAATACCCTTGACATAGCTTAGAAATAAGTTTTGAGGGGTTCGGTATGCGAAAATGCGCTTATTCGATCTTAGGGACTAAAAGCGTCAAAAACTGCGTAAGTTTGCATACGCGCATATCTTACGTTCTGACCATATCCGGACATCCAAATTTTTGTAATCACTAAAATATTTTATTTTAGTGATAGGAATGCAAAAATACCATTCGTCGCTTAATTTGGATCGTTTTCGCGTTCGTTCGAGTTTCGTCGTAGTTAACCGAATAATGCGACCGTACGACCAAACGAACCGACATCCGTGATATTTCCAAGCATATTTCAAGTCCCCTATACTTTAACATCCTTGTAGAGCCTTGAAAATGGCTTAACGGAGGTTAAACGCGTTGAAAATACACTTAATAGTGTGCAGGGACCTGTTCTGCCATTTTTTAAACTTCAGAAGGGGGGCTTGGCGTATGGCGACGCCCTGGGTGAATACCCGCCGCGTGGCGCGACGCCCCTATCTGGGCAGAAACTTCATTACCAGCTTTCAGCTGGTTTCCCACTTGTTTCTTTGATGGTTTTTATTGTTTGGTGACCAAGTTAACACTTCTCCAAGGCTTCTAACATGGACCACACACTTGTATGGTCAAGATTATTACTTGGGGAACACATAATCCACTTGTCATCATCTTGTTAATCCAAGAACACTATAAATAACAAGTCCCATTCATTCAGCAACTTGCTCATTCTCATTTTTCTTCATCTCCTACTCTAAGTAGAGGCTACCACCTTGTTGGAGGCCTCTTACCTGAGTTCTTCAAGTCATTTTTCCAGCCTTAGAACATTTTATAAGTGTTCTTTCATGGCTAGTTCATTTTCAACAATTAAAAGCTGAAAGTCAAACAGTTTGACTACCGTTTGACTTTCGGTTTTGACCATGAATTGGTCAAATCAAAGTTCAATCGAACTTTGCAACGTGATCGTAATCACGATGGTTATAATCCCCTGCGATTATACCTACTGATTACCACGTTGACTAGTCGAAGTGACGAGTCAAAGTTTCAGTCAAAATGCACGCTTATGTGCATTTTGCGACGAAACTATTTTCGGGTATCAAAACACTTTGTTTTGATACCAAATCAGTTTTCTAACTTAGTTAAACATGTTTTAACATGTTTAACTCATCACTTCTAGTTTAGTGCTTGTTTAGGGTTGTAAGTCAAGCGGTGTAAACAACCGCTTAGACTTTCGAACCCGACCCGTTTGGTCGATCATTAGGATCCGACCAAACATATTTTGTGACCATAGTTGTATAGGGAATAACCTTCCGAGGTTATACCTTATGGTCACTTCGTTTAATTAGTTGTATGATAGGTAGTTTATATGCCTTAGGAAAATGACCAAAATGCCCATTTTGTGCATAAATTCAATTTAAGCATATGTAACACAAATTTTGACACTTAAACTGATTATGCAACATTATTAAACATGTTAGGGCATATAATACTTATCATAGGGCTAGTTAGACCATCCGAACGCCCAATTGCGCAAATGACGCGTTAAAGTATCATAAACTACCTTAACGGGTCAAAAGCACTTAGGTTAGGTTTCAAATCAGAATGTAGGCTTTGTTAAACCATACCATATGAGTTCCAACACTCATTTGGTTTACAATACCTCATTCTATCCGATTCCTCGATTCATGTCTCGTTACGCTAACATACTATTCGATACACTAGGAACCACTTCAACACTTGAATCTTGATCCTTTGAGCTTTGTTGTAACATTTGAACAAGAACTATACGCAATTCCAAGTGAGTACATAGTCCCCTTTTTTACCGTTTTCAAATGTTTTGGGGTGATTCATATGTGTAACCAATTTGTTTTCCAATGTATGGCATATATGTGTTTACTAAGTGCTTTTATGTGTATTATTCCGATTATGCAAACACGATGATTATTCAAATCCTTAAAAGATCTATCTATCTTCATAGTTAGATTCTTGTAGGATATTTGAAGTGCAGTCTTAGATCTTCCTATCTTCATAGTGAGATTTTTAAGAATTACTTTACAAGACGATGTTTATGGTTTATGTGTTGATTGTTGGTGATTTAGATAACGAAACTAGAGTAATACAATAAGGACATGGTGGATACGCCGCTGGTACTTCCTATATATAAGTGTGCTTATTGTATTACCCGTCGTGGCGTTATCCCGAATCACCATTAGGATTAAGGATGTTATGATGCAATGATTCAATGTGACAGAAACCAAATCCTTTTTGCATCCATCTATTTTCATAGATCGATTCTTCTAGGATGTTTAAAGTGCTAGTATTGGAGTCCTTGTTTGGATTCATTGTGTACTTTAATACGTATGTGACTAGACAATGTGACGAGAACCGGATCCCTGTAGTATTTATCTATCATCATAGCTAAACATACATGGGATGTTTAAAGTACTAATATTGGAGTCCTTGTTTGGATTCATTGTGTACTTTAATGCGTGTTTACAAGCTGGTGACAAGTTGACGATTTATATGTTTATGTGGTAGTTGTGATTTAGACAACGAAACGGGTGTAATAAAATAAGAACATGGTGGATACGCCGCTGGTATTTCCTATATATAAGTGTTCTTATTTTATTACTCTTGTAGCGTTATCCGAATCACTTTAGGATTTTGTGTACGATTGATACAATGTTCGATTATCCAAATCCTTGTAGAATCTTCCATACCTTCATATGTTAGATTCTTAGAAGGATGTCTAAAGTATTATTTTAAATCATTGACTTGATTTACATAATACTCACACAAGTTTTGACAAATTTCAAAACAGTTATTACTAATCCATGATTGGATTTCTAATAACACATTTACATGTTTTACGATGATTTCAACGAGATTACAATGTACAATTTCAATGGCATAGAAATTACTTAGTAATAATCATATTACCATATACAAAACTATTTACCACAAGTTTTCACAATCAAGATTATGTATTGCAATACTAAACTTTTGCCATTCTTTGGCTTCAAAATTTATTTTCAATCGTCAGCTCTCGTAGTTGTCAAAGTATTGAAATACCAAACTTTTTGCCATTTATTTGGCTAACAAAACCTATGTAATCGCCGGCATTTTTATGCTGACTATTTTTCACACATGTTTCAGGATTTTCGACTGTTCAAGCATGCAACGCATAGGACTGCATCCGGGCCTTAGACTTCTTAAATCAAAAGACAATTACATGTATTCTTTGTTTGTAAAACAAAGATAACATTAATGAAACAATTTAGTACCAGTAGTTGTAAGCAATTTGTAACGTGACTCCCCAATATTTTCGCTGCGTGTTGTTGTATTACGCGATTGGGGTGTTACACTTTAGCCAAACAGCCTTCTGACAGGTGGGTACGTAGGGTACGATCCAAAATGAGATTTTAGTAATATCAAGTATCCTATTTTTTGGTTAGGAGTATCCTCGTATTTTTTAGGGGTATCATTTGTATAAAACCGGAAAAAAACACTACGAATACGGGGTTGAGCCGCAACCCGTGCTACGGCTCCTAACATTGTTGTTCTGCCCCTGTATATATGTTTCTTTATTGAGTAAATTGCGAAAATCGTTCCTGAGGTTTTAAGCCTGTTTGCCAGTTTCATCCAAAATGACTTTTTTTTGTACCAAACAGCCCTTCACCTTTGGTATTTTTTTGCCATTTTCATCCAAACCACTAACTTAGTTTACTTTCTATGTTAAGTTGAATGATATTTGGCTGAAACTGGCAAATATTAAACCTCATGGACAATGGTGGCAATTTACTCAAACTCTTTTTTTATTTCTTATATTTAATTAATTTTGTCACGTATATATAAAACAGAATATAAATGCAGTTTTTATATAAAAAAAAAGAATTAATAGTTTTATCACATAATTTTTATAAATTTCATCCAAACCACTAACTTAGTTTATTTTTTCTGTTAAGGTGAATGATGTTTTAAATTTTATAAATTAAGACAGAAATTAATATCCAATTTTTTTATACAGATCAGTATTATAAAGAGAAAACGATATATAAAATAAAGAGTTAATTACATAGTTAGTCCCTGTGGTTTGCACAAAATAACAAGTTTAGGTACTAATAGTTTTTGATAACATTCTAGGGTATTAACTTTTCATTTTGTAACGTTTGAGGGTATTAAGCTTATTTGTAGGCTTAAAATCACATTTTGTTAGTACCTAAGTATGTTATTTTGTGCAAACCACAGGGACTACCTATGTTATTACCTTAGAAGTTAATACCTCCAAACGTTACAAAATGAAAAGTTAATACCCTAAAAGGTGATTTTAAACTATTAGTACCTAAGTTTGTTATTTTGTGCAAACCACAGGGACTAACTATGTAATTAACTCTAAAATAAATATCAATGGTGTGCAGCACATAACAATCAATTACAACTTTTAGTATTTAATCAAGTGTAGTGATAGAAAAAAATTGTAAAACGTTGCATATTTTTAAATGTGATGAGCACCTAAGAAATATGTTGCCAGAAATAAAATATTTATCTAATTAAGATTATGAGGGTAACTAACTAATATTTATTCCGAGTTGTTTGAGTAAAGAAATTTTTGGTTCATGGCATTATACTTACTATTTGGTGGGTAATTTTAAGGTTTGGTAACGATACGTTGTTTGATAGAGGGAGGAGTGGCTTTTTTTTGTTAGAAGCGAATTTAAAAGATTAGAAGATGAACTACAAACTTGGTACATATGATAACATTTGTTTATTTTACCTTTTTCTATAAGGTCATTAGCATTTTAGTTTTATAAAATTTAGAGCTTGAAGTAGATTTTATTTTTATAAAACTGACGTATATAAAAAAAATTGAAAATTAATTTTTGTCTTACTTTATAAAATTTAAAAGATCCTTTACCTTAATAGAAAAAAAAAATAACTGAGTCAGTGGTTTGATGAAAATTTATAAAAATTATGTGACAAAACTATTATTTTTTATAAGAACTGTATGTATATTCTGTTTTATATATATGCTACAAAATTAATTAAATAAAAGAAATTAAAAAGAATTTAAGTAAATTGCCAAAATCGTCCCTGAGGTTTTATATTTGCCAGTTTCATCCAAATATCCTTCAACTTAACATAAAAAGTAAACTAAGTTAGTGATTTGGACGAAAATGACAAAAAATGCCAAAGGTGAAGGGCTATTTGGCACAAAAAGTCATTTCGGATGAAACTGTCAAACAGATCTAAGCCTCAGAGACGATTGTGGCAATTCACTCTTCTTTATTTTACGACCCTATATGTCATGAGATGTTGATACTAATGGCATGAAACATATGTATAGTTTTTATGAGTGGTATGAACAGTGGCAGGGCTAATTCAAAAATTCAGAAATATCCAATTTTTTTAGATCAGGGGTATTTTTTGTATAAAACCAATTTTTTACACTATGTAGACGTAGTTAAGGGGTATTTTTACACTACCAAGATGTAGTTAAGTATCCCGTACAACCCCTTGTTTTTGTTTACACCAGCCATATGACTGAAACTTCTAGGAAGTGACCATGCTATAGAAATCAACTCAATCCTAGAAATCATCACCTTTATGTTATCCCGTTTTAGTCAAATGTAATCCCAACGTAACAATTCGACTTCCTACATAAATTATAAAGAATTTTCATTATCTGTCGATAAAACTCATTTGCATTCATCTCAGGGCCGTCTTCGAAAATCACAAACAAAATTTTGGTCCTATGCGAGATAAAAAATTTGGGCCCTATTCGAAAATCTCAATTTAATATAAACTCATCAATAACTAAAATTTATATGAATGTAATTTAAATAATTATTTTTAGCTAAGTTTAGAAAGTAATTTATTAATTAACAGGAAAATCTAGTTGACAAAATTAATCATTAAATGCAACTAACAAAAAAAAAAACAAAAAATAAGCTAAAATAAATAATTTGGAGATGTCTGGATTAGAACCCAAGTCTCCTTGTTGTTTAAGCAAGGAAGTAACCACTGGTACAAGTGCTCATTTATGTATCTCTTGATTCAGTGCATATGTATTATATATCTTGTATAGCGTAAATTCTATACAAAACTAAAAGATTTATGCCCTCGGAGGGTTTGGGTCTTGTGCTGTCGCCCACCCCGCATGTAACACCCCATGTTTCCACGAGTGAAAGTCAAAGTCAAAGTCAAAGTCAACGACCGATTTCGCGCAACGTGACTCGTAGAATTGTTTGTATGATATTTAGATTATGTGGAGTAAATGTCGTACATTGCAATAATCGAATCATGCTGACCGTATTTCAATCAACCCACGACTGTGAACGATAGGAAGTAACAATGCGATAAAGTTAATCAAGCTATACTAATCAAATCGACATCAAATCGTAACTCGAGCTACATATCTTACCTGTCAGTTATATGTGTGTGTGCCTTACGTGTTACTTGTGCATGTTTATTTTATGTTATTTTATGTTGGGATAATCAAGCGAACTCAATCGAACTCGAAGTCTAACTCGAATCTAAACGAACCCGAACCCGAACCCGAATTCCGAGTCGAACCCTATAAGAAGTAGTTGGGACTGAAAGTAATTTAGATTAGGAAACCCTATTGAACCGCTCGCAATCAGAGCCGAATCAACATCGCATCGAGCTCACCCAAGGAGGTGGCATCCGCACGGATGGCCAATCCGCACGGATGGGCAATCCGCACGGATTGCCAGTCCGCACGGATGGCCAGTCCGCGCGGATAACCTACCCGGGTGCGTGCCATGCGCACGGCTCACCCCCTTTCCCTTTTTGGCATCCTATAAATACACGGGTCACTCTCCACTTTTTCCACTTTTGGCAAGTGACGTCCGAACCACACGCATTCTTCACTTTTTCTCAGATTTCTCTTAATCCAGGTAAGATCTTGCACTAATTATTGTACATCTTTAATCACTGCACGATTCTACACACTTCTATCTTTCGAATCTTCGATTTTAACCATGAAATCATCCGGATTTGAGGTATTCACGGGTGACGTCATCATGAAGTTCATGAGAACTTCATGCTTGGCCTCATTCCACCAAGAATATCACAGATCTAAACGATTTCTACAAGTTTTTACAATAATTTCACCTAGATCTAAACTTCCTAAGGATAAAAGAGCTGAAAGAAATAAACCTAAGTTCTCTTCTTCTTTTACTCTTAAAAACGATACGAATCCGATCAGTCCTAGTGTTCTACTCGTCAATAGTGGTGCCCTAGTTCCAGATCTGGAATCCTACCCACAGACAACTGATTTCGGGGTTAACCGGGACGACCGTTCTAAGTCGCCGACAGGCCGAGTTAGGGTGGTTCCTGACCGGCCTAGTCACGCGGGTAGGAACACAACTCCAAGTGGTTGCCACGTGATCAGAACGTCTCGATAAACGACAACAGAAACCAAGTGTAGACGAACGGGACAACCAGACCAGCCGTCCGCACGGACAAGCTATCCGCACGGACTAGCTGTCCGCACGGACGAGCCATACGCACGCACAGCCCATACGCACGTACGGGTCATACGCACGGGTTGTCATCCGCACGAACTACCCTTGGGACCCACTTTCCAAACAAAGGTTTGAGTATCGACGAACGAGCAATCCGAACGGACGACCTCTGAATGGATTACTCTTCGGATCATGAGATACTAAGGCCTTACAATGAAAATCAAACAAACTTCATCCGCACGGCCAAGCCGTACGCACGGACAGGTTATCCAGACGGGTTGTCTCTGCCCGCGCGCACAGGCTGCCCGCACGGACTACCATACGCACGGACCGCCGTCCGCGCGGCCGGCTTGAAAGGTAGAAACACTTTGGTTTTTTCGAAATGCTACAACGAAAACTTCAAAGCACAAACCATCATACACAAACACATCTTAGGAAGAAACAATCCACTTGAACATTTATCCACACAAGCAATCTGACCGTACGGGTAAGTCGTCCGCACGTATAACTAGTCCGCACGGGTTGCCACCCGCACGGACAGTCACACGCACGGATGACCTATCCGGATGGAACACCGTCCGCACGCATCACCATCCGCACGCATCACCATCCGTACGGATAGGTCGTGCGCACGGATGACTTCTATTCACGGATAACTGATCCGCACGATCCGTCATCCTACCCACTCTCACTTGTACTGTTTTACGCGTCACTTATCGTTACGTTATCGAATATATTCAGGCTAATCGTACTCGCTGTAAAGCGCTCCCTTCAATCCATATCACTGTGAGTATACTCGAACCCTTTTCGCTTTAGCACTTTTGGGTGTTACATACGTTACAACTATTCAAACTGCAACTATCACACTACTCAAGCTATTTTAACGCTTAACCATTAATGCATGTTATACGTGGCTTATGAATGCTTATTTGTTATGTTTACACATGGAATGCTGTCTACCTGCCTTAGCAGCGATAGTACTATAGTTTGGACTCAGCACCCGTTCACACGGGGGTTGTTAAGGATCTTTTACTTGCATGGATTACGGTGGTAATCATGTATTGCGAACTGCCTCGGGCAGTCAACCCGCAGTCATTGGTATCGATGGGTCTATGTCGATAACTAACGTGCTTCATTTCACTACGTGTACGTGCTGGTTATGCGTAAACGACTTCGAACACTATATGCTATTATCAAACTTGTATGCTCACCTTTACATTTTATGTATTGACTTTATTTTAACGTATGTGGCAGGTGCCTAGGTTGTTTATAAACTTCTCGGGCTGTGATGAAATCGAAGCTAGGAACTGGAGTCCTAGAAACCAACAAATAAATTGTTATGTTTAAATCTGAGTTGTCGGAACAGAATATTTGTTTAGTTTTTGTCTGTAATAACTTGTTTTACTATTTGAGACATGGTATGGGACATGTTAACTTAAATTGAATGGTAATGATAGTTGTTATGGAAACTTCTGGACAATCTGTTTCGCTCAGTGCCGCGCCCCGATGATTCCGCCATCGGTTGGGGTGTGACACCGCACCCCTACGGGCCGACCCTTATTCATCTTTAACTTATATAAGTGTTACTTTTTATGACCATAGTTGAAAGTTGAAACTTAATACTATATATATATATATAGGGTGAGGTTCGGCTACAAAGTCCATTTTTTTCTACAAAGTGTACAAAGTTATAAAACATCACAATTTCAGCCATAAAACAAACTCAAAACCCACAAATAACAGAGTAAAGATCACTAAAACATAATATCTAAACCCTAGCAGTCCATAAAACTTCAAACACTATCGTAGAACTATGAATATAAAACACAACATGATAATCAAAACAAAACACACTAATGTTAGTCGTTCGATAATCAAAGCCTTATCAGCCAAAACACAACACAAAACCCACAAATATGACGTTTTAGTAATCTTCGCTTTGTTATTTGTGGGTTTTGAATGTGTTTTATGGTTGACATTATGGTATTTTTTGACTTTTTACATTTTGTAGGAAAAATAGACTTTGTAGACAACTCTCACCCTCTTTATATATATATATATATATATCTTATTTTACGACCCTATATATCATGAGATGTTGATACTAATGGTATGAAACATATGTATGGTTTTTATCAGTGGTATGTGAATAGTGGTAGGTCTAGCTCAAAAATTCAGAAGTATTCAATTTTTTTAGATTAGGGGTATCATTTGTATAAAACTAATTATTTTACACTATGTAGACGTAGTTAAGGGGTATTTTTACACAGCAAGACGGAGTTGAAAAGTATCCGGTACAACATTAGAATGAAACTTCTACCTTGTTTTTACTCTGTTCCCGAGTCTCATTTAACAGGGGATGGGAAAGAAAAGAGATAAAATATGAAAAAACCATGTTCCCGAGATTTTTTAAGTCTAGAAAGGGAGGGGAAATGAAGGAAAATGGAAGAAAATTTGTACGTATATTTATCCTCCCAAATCGGAGAGATTAGGAAAGAAAATTTTATCAATTACTAAATTACCTTCATATCTAATTAAAATGTTTTATGTTTAAAGGGTATAATGGTAAAATTGTTCTTTTCTTTTCCTCCTAACTCGGAAACACATAAAATAGTTGATTTCTTCTCTTTTCCTTTACTTTTTATTAAACTCGGGAACACGAAAAAAATCACATTTTTTTCTTCCTTTTCTCTCTTAATTTATTTTCCTTTCCCCTTGTTAAATGAGACTCGCTCACCTAATGAAAAAGTATCCCTTGTGTTGTGTACACACAAATGAAACTTCTAGGAAGTGACCGTTCAGTCGTTCCCCATGGTCCATGATATATTGTTTCCGACAATTTTACTCAAATGATAAGCCTAACAGTTAATACTTCCTACATAAGTTGCAAGTTGCTCCAAAATAAGCTAACCCAAACAAACACCCTCCGAATATTATTTTCTATATTCACCAATTCACTCTAGAGACTCTTTGTAGTTGGGGTTTTGGATAGTGATTTATATATTGTTGTTGGTATCGAGTCTCTGAGTTGTTGGATTTTGAGAGTTGAAATCATGCCTGTGTTTTCGTTTAAGAATTTTTACAAAAACCAAACAACTCTCCCCAACACAAGAACAGGTCACTCCACCACAATCTTCACCAACGCCCATTTGTTTTTGATCAAATGGTTTACTCTAGCAGCAGCAGCAATACGTGACGGTGTAGTGTACCTCTGGGGCGAGTATAACCAGCGATTAGCTTTTGTGGAGGCTCGTGTAGTCATGCCGAAATCTGGATTAAGCTTTATCATCACTGTTCTCCTTGCTTTTGCAGCTATGAAGTGTCAGTGCCAACCCGACTTTCCTTATTTCACCCATCCAGGGACAGAGATTTGAAAGGATTTTCTAACTTACCATCCTAGGTATGTTCTAAAAGAAAGTTCTAACAAACATCTTGTCCTTTCCTCTTTTGTCCATTACCTTCTTCTTTATCTTTCTTGCAACAACTTCTCCATTGAAGCTTGATTCCAAGCTTTATTGTGATGTTTGTTAAACTTTTGTTCAAGGAATCTTGTTAAAAATAGGCTACAAAACATTGTTTTAAGTTATTTCTGTTCAAAAATGCTTCATAAGTTGGGAAAATAATTTGAAACTCCAAGATTACTTGTTCTAAAAAACTTCAGAAAGATGAACACGGGGCCGTGCTCAGTGAGCACGGGGCCGTGTCCGTGGTACTGTTTCATTAAAACGAACTATTTTTGGTTTGTTTTCGTAGAATGTCTAGCCAAAACAGTGGAACCTCTTCTGCGCACTCCAGAAACAGTCGAAGGGAAAGGAGGCCATCAATTGAAGCAACTCTCGTAAGATACGTGATGGCATTAAGTGAAGCTCTCGATGAGATGACTTCGGTAGAGGAGGTCCTAATAGATCGTATAAATTATCTTACGGTGGGGTTGGAAAACAGTTTTCAAGAAATAAACCTCTTGCACCAGAGGTTAAACATTCTTGTAACACCTCCCATGGAACCGATCCTCCCTCAAGAGGATTGGAACCTAGCACTTGGAATCCACAATCCTACCGGTTGGGACGATATTCCAGCGGAACCTCCTTTTGAAGATCTACAAGAAGTCCCGGTGGAGGTTGCACCTCCTCAAACCAATGCCAATGAGCCCGCTTTTCTTCTCCCTAGGGAGATAGAAGAATGGCTCGCCGACGTGTGAGGAACCCTTACCCGGAAAAAGAAGTTTTTCAAGCCACATTTAACCGGGGGATTTACCTTTTTGGAAATTTTGCTAATAGAATAAGTAGTAGGCTAGAACTTCTTGGTTTAGATTTCTTGTGTTTCTTTGACCTAACTATCTAGTATTTTAACTTTAGGAGTACTATGTAATTCTCTCTATGACTTAATGAATGATGGTTTTAGTTAATTTGGTGTTTGGATGGTGTTGAAATGAATAAAACGCACTTGAGATGACAAAGGAGAAAAGGGAAACTTGAACCAACACCCCATGCAGGAAAACAGGACCATCCGACAAAATTTCTTCGTTACAGTAAGTTCGGCACGGTGTCCGCCCAACACGGCCCCGTGCTGCACAGTCTGCAGAAAATACCCAGTTCAGGTACACTGGACACGGGCCGTGTTCACCCAACACGCCCCCGTGTCCAGGCTTCTGTTTCTCTTGTTCAAATTTTGTTACTGGCACTTGAACACGGGGCCGTGCCCGAACACCACGGGGCCGTGTTCAGCGCAAGTAACACTAAATTTTTTGCTTTTTCACACCTTTTTACACATTCAATCAACCAAAAAACTTATTTTTGGGACACATTGAGGACAATGTGTAATTTAAGTGTGGGGGGGGGGGGGGGGATGCTAAAACCTTGAATCTTGCAAGTCCTAATTACAAGCCTTACACAAAACTCTACTGGAACCGCTAATCACCCCCAAATTTTTTCAAAAATTTTCATTTTTTTTACTTATCTAGGTTTAACTTGGGAATTTCAAATTCTAAAAAGGTTATATTTTTACAAATTTACAACCGATAGCGTCGTGATAAAAAGAACCAACATAAGAAAATTATGAAAAGGCATGGCAAGCTTAGTTAAAATTTGATTATATATACTTGATCACATAAAAACCCATTCCCACAAAAGTGAGTTTTGAGCCTTTATTGAGCATACAAATACATATCATTAAACTAAATGCTCATTTTTCGTTTCTTGTGTGAATAGCCGCTTGGTTCTTACGACTCTAGAACTTGCCATGACGATACATTCCCGGTCCTTATCAACTTAAACCCGAGTAAGTAAATGATGGAGGCATTAGGACTAACCTTTTTTATTTCTACACCATTATTTTTTTTTTATCACCTACCAAAAATTCCCCTAGTTAGCCCCTTTGAGCCTAAACCTTTTCATTTCATAACCCAAACCAAACACCCTTTTACCCACCAAAACCCTTTTTATTTTTAACCCTTTGTTTTAGTATCTAGCTCGGTTTTACGAATGACTTTTCAAAAAAAAAAAAAAAAAAAACATGTTGGTGATGAAGCAAAAGAAAAAAAATAAACAAACAAGTTCATCAAAAATAACTTTGTTTTAATAAAAGCTTCATCAAAATAAAAATTGCAAAAATAAAAAGTCTTACGAAAACCGACGCTTGTTACGCTTTTCGCCCTTTCACTAACCACTAACCCAACCACCTACCTTTAACCCAAGCCTAACCCTTCACCCAAAAGTCCTCTTGATATTTACAAAGGTATATAGTTAAAAAGGAGGAGGATTGATTGCTTGGCAAGCCTATGGTAGGAGTAAGTTTTATGCCGCTCTCGAGTAATCCACTAAAATACATTTTCGGCCGAGTGTTGAGTGATCCCCGTGAGGTATGTGAACTTGTATATAAATGGAATTTTAAAGAGGCATGTTATGCCCTAATAAGTAATTTATCTTATGAAAAGTTTTAAATAAATCATGACGAATAGGATTGTAAATAAATAAAAATAAAACTTAATGAAGAATCTTGGAAATCCCGACACCCTATGACAAGCCCAAAAACTTTCTCTTCTACCCATTCCATTTGGGAGTGTAAAGCAACATTATAAAGAGTTTTGCTTGAGGACAAGCAAAGATTCAAGTGTGGGGGTATTTGATGTGTGCAAAATGCAACATATAAATTACATCAATTGTGGCATAAACTAACCCTTTTTTAGTACTAATGTTGGAAAAAGTGTGCTTTTGTCTTCCTTTTGTATTTTCAGGAATAAATGAGCTCAAATTAACAAAAGAAGCAAAAAGGCAGCTAAATCTAGCATAAATACAAGAAAAGGAACAAACGTGACATGCCCGACCCCACAACAGCATCTTCCCAAGCAAAACAAGAAGACAGAAGACTGAACACGCCCCGTGCTCAGTGAGCACGGGGGCGTGCCCAAGTGTCAGCAGAAAAGACAAAGTGGTAGAAGCTTCCATTGCCCACCACGGGGCCGTGCTCAGCGGACATGGGGCCGTGGTCAACTATAAGATTCGCGAAATCTAGGCAAATCTTATAGTACAGATATGCTTCTGCACACGGGATCGTGCTCAGCGGACACGGGGGCGTGGTCAACTAATACAGACAAGCTGCAATAAATGAAGAAAGAGAAGGATGTGGACACGGGGCCGTGCCCACTGGACACGGGGCCGTGCCCACTGGACACGGGGCCGTGCCCACTGGACACGGGGCCGTGCCCGAGCTTCTGTTCAGCCTATAAATAGGAGTGCTTGGCTCAAGATCAAACCATCCCTTGGCACACCACCTCTCTCACACTTCACCCACCACCCATCACCACCATAACACCATCATCCACCACCATCATCCATTGTCCATCATAGAGTGTGTGAGTCGTCTCGGGATCCAAGATTGATCGTAAGAGTTCTTGACAATCAAGGCCATGTTAGCCTAAGTCTCTTACATCACTTGGTGAAGACAAAGTGTCTAGTGTAATACTTTTTATTTTTAATCTTTTCGCACTTTTTATTTGGTTATGTATTAATGACTTTAATAACTAGTTTCTTATGTTGAAGGTGATTTTTCCTTATCGTTTGTCCGTGGTGTCTTGGCATTATTTTACTGTCTATATAAAATAAAAGATTTTCACCATTCATATCTCCACGGTCTATATGGAGGTATGTTGGCTACCTGGTAGGGGTTAAGGGAACGGTTTGGTAAAGGTCTTGCCTTGTTCAGTGTATAGATCCTGCAAGGACCTGGGTCAAATTTAGTAGGACCTCCTTCAATACTTAACGGTATTGGATGGCGGGGGTCCAAACTCTTTGACCCCCTCATATGTAAGCTACTATTAATACTATAACCCGGCTATTTAGGACTGTATCCCTGCTGACTCAGACTACTTAGTCGAGGGTAACGTCACCTTCAAAAAAGGGGCCTGCCATAATTTGCATTAATAACTTAATTAATTATCTTTCAATAATCCGACCCTTTAGGATTGTATCCTTGCTGACTCAAACTAATGGGTTGAGGGTAACGTCACCTTCAAAAGAGGGGCATACTACAATAACTAAGATAATCTCTTAAAAATGGCAAAAGTGCGGAAATAATCAAGGTTACACTAAACACGAGTCGGAACCAAGTGATTCATCTTGTCTATCTGTTTTTATTTTATTTTTTTATTTTCAGCATTTTAGTTAGCTTTTATTTTTCTAGTTTAAAACTTTTTTTCTAACCTTTTGATTTGATTAGACGTTGAGGATAAACCGGTACTAAAAGCTCTTGTGTCCTTGGACGACCTCGGTATCTTACCAACACTATACTACGCTCACGATGGGTGCACTTGCCCATATGTGTGTTTAGTGTTAGTAAATATCGTATTTTATAAATTTAAACATTGGCTAAAAAAGTGTAAAATGGCTTAAAATAAACATTAAAACCATAACACACTTCACGCACATCAATAATATAGATACTTAAAAATGGTTATAAAATCTAATATATTAACCAAAAAAACAAAAACAAAAACAAAAAAATCAAGCCCAATAACAATAAAGATAAACATGACAACCCATAGAAAAAAAATGAAATAATATCTATAAAACATTTCTAGTTCGAGTCCAACATGTAGACACTTGAACTGAAAAAACACATATTCAAGTATATATACGCGACACAATACTTCTTAGAGGTTGACGCTATTAAATAACAACACACTTATAAAAGAGAATTCATACCATTATAGATCGGTGGTCCAAAACATACAAGCAATACAAAGTTTAGAAGAACTCGAAAAAAGGACTTGTTCAAAATTCAAATTATTCTAAATGATCATTCAGAATAATTTGTAACTTATTCTGAATCATCATTTAGAATAACAAGGTCTCAAAGGCTGAGTACTCTTCGAGTAATCGCTCCAAGGTAGGCTGCCGATACGACTTTCTTCAACTTCGCATAATTACTCGAAATCGATCAAATGCGATCAATCTCGGCCAAAATCAAAGCTAGGAGGTCAACTAGGGCCAAGTTTGACTTTAAAAAAAGTAAAGCATAATTTCTATGCCGGTTATATCAAAGAAGAGTGAATTTCAAGGATTGTCCTTTATCTTTATACCAATTTTTAGGCGTTGTCCTTTATGTTCAAAATTGAGGAGTTTTGTACTTTATTTTTTCAAATCGTACACGTTTTGTCCTTTAGGCCTAACTTAGTTTTTTCAGTAAAATTTGGTCATGTGCTTTGCACATGAGGGCATTTTTGTCAATTCACCCTTTCAGGGACTACTTATGTAGATTACTAAAGATCTAACCATTTTATATTAAAATTAAGAGTTAACTGTCATTTTCGTTCCTGTGGTTTGTTAACTTTTGCCATTTTAGGCCAAATTTAAAAAATGCACCAGTTTCCTCCCTGACATACTGAAAATGTGCCACTTCAGTCCAAACATTAAAACCCGGTTAAGTCAGACAAGTTAAATGAAGGGTATTATTGTCAATTCATATATCTTTTATTTTCACCTTATTTTATGAATGAGTAAATTTCACTTTTTGTCCTATATGTGCTATCTGAATTTTGAAACATGCCCTGTAAAAGTTTTAATTTCATTTTATGTCCAAAAAACACATGTTTTATATTCTTTAAGTCCTTTACACCAAGCTGAGTTAAGTGTCCTCCACCGACCAACATAAAAAAGGTAAATCATATGTGTTAGAGTAAATCAAGTGGTACCTTCTTTAAACCCGATACTTCATAACAGAATCCTACATTATACCGCCCCACACCGCTCACTCTAATGGCAATTATTGTGTATGGTTGTTGGAAAAAGCTTTAGGGGTAGGTATTTGCTGTCCGATTTCTCAAAGAAGACAAAAAAGAAAAAAAAAAAAAAAAAGCTGATGATCAGGATTTTAAGTTTTTAATAATATCTTAATATGTATCATAAAAAATGGCATTTTTATGTTAAGCTAATCATTATAGTTTTTTCTTTTTTTATAAAAATAAACTAATATGTCTATACTATATAAATAAATGAATGTTTTAAAATTAAAAGATACATAGAATCTATTATAGATAATAGATTTAAACTTTTTTATAAAATTTATATAATATTAAAGACAAAGGTCGGTGACCTTTGTCTTTATATGTATCTCACAAAAGAAGAAAGTACTTGAACGAAATTAACAAGAGGCGTGTACGATCTATTGGGTGACCTATTCCTACATTCTCCGATCAAATCCACCGCCGGAAAACAGTCAATTCCGGTAATCATCTCACTAAATGAACAACTGAACGAACGATTGATCGATCGTGTACGTATGGCGGATAAGAAGAAGATCAAGAGCGAAGCTAGCAGCAACACCAGTACGATCGAAAATGTCAAAAGCGAAAGCGTCGTCGTTGACGTTGGTCGCCGGAGAAGCTCCTGCGGTTATTGCAAATCCGGTTCCAACACTAGCATCACTCACGGTTACTTTCAGATTTCACGCACTAATTAGGTTTACTGTGGCTGTTTAATTTGTTGATTTCACTAATCTGATTAGACATATATTATGTTACAAAAGATAATATGTGAATTGTGATCCTTTTGATGAATAGAAAGTGAACAAGTTTGTACTTTTTAGGCCAAATTGTGAAAATTTGGGAACTGTTTGCGGCCATGGTAAAAGTAAACAGATTTCTTAGGTCAAATTGTATCTTATATGAATATTTTAGCATGTTTGAATAAGGTGGAGAAAAATGTTATGATACATGTATAACTTGATTAACAGTATATCTGTTACTATGCAGTTAACTCGGTGATATATCCGTTATCACCGATATATCGGTTTTCGGTCCCCATGTAAAATATCGGTGTCAAATATCGTTCGGAATATCGGTACCAATATTATCCGATAATTGATCGATATTTGACTATATCACCGATTTTCCCGATATCAGTACCTTTCTTCTTAGTTCTATCATTCGTATTTCTTGTTGTTGCTGCTATTAGTGTTATAAGTCTTAATTGGTTAATTGTTAGTGTTTAATGTTTGTGTTTTAAGTCTTAATCAGTTCCTACTTGCTACAATTGTTAGCGTTTTGCAAGTTGTAAAAGGTTAATTTGTTAATGGTAGGAGAGTATACTAAATTGTTAGTGTTAAATTGCTATATATGTGTAAGTTCTACATGATATTAAATTACCGATATCCCACCGTGATAACCTCTATCTCAAATGTTGGTCCTTGACTGATATCCAGTTTTTTACCGCATTAACTGCTTAGTGTGTAGCAGTCTCAAATCAATTTGTTTGAGATTTAGCTATATAATCATCAAAAGTAAGGTGAAAGTGATCTGATACTAGGCTGAAAACATATAGGTTGGAAAAACCATCACTTGAATATTTACTTTCTTAGCATTGGACGCGTGGAAATATTCATAATAAAAGTTTAGGTAATTGCTAATACTTTTTCAAACTAATGGGTTGAGGGTAACGTCACCTTCAAAAGAGGGGCATACTACAATAACTAAGATAATCTCTTAAAAATGGCAAAAGTGCGGAAATAATCAAGGTTACACTAAACACGAGTCGGAACCAAGTGATTCATCTTGTCTATCTGTTTTTATTTTATTTTTTTATTTTCAGCATTTTAGTTAGCTTTTATTTTTCTAGTTTAAAACTTTTTTTCTAACCTTTTGATTTGATTAGACGTTGAGGATAAACCGGTACTAAAAGCTCTTGTGTCCTTGGACGACCTCGGTATCTTACCAACACTATACTACGCTCACGATGGGTGCACTTGCCCATATGTGTGTTTAGTGTTAGTAAATATCGTGTTTTATAAATTTAAACATTGGCTAAAAAAGTGTAAAATGGCTTAAAATAAACATTAAAACCATAACACACTTCACGCACATCAATAATATAGATACTTAAAAATGGTTATAAAATCTAATATATTAACCAAAAAAACAAAAACAAAAACAAAAACAAAAAAATCAAGCCCAATAACAATAAAGATAAACATGACAACCCATAGAAAAAAATGAAATAATATCTATAAAACATTTCTAGTTCGAGTCCAACATGTAGACACTTGAACTGAAAAAACACATATTCAAGTATATATACGCGACACAATACTTCTTAGAGGTTGACGCTATTAAATAACAACACACTTATAAAAGAGAATTCATACCATTATAGATCGGTGGTCCAAAACATACAAGCAATACAAAGTTTAGAAGAACTCGAAAAAAGGACTTGTTCAAAATTCAAATTATTCTAAATGATCATTCAGAATAATTTGTAACTTATTCTGAATCATCATTTAGAATAACAAGGTCTCAAAGGCTGAGTATTCTTCGAGTAATCGCTCCAAGGTAGGCTGCCGATACAACTTTCTTCAACTTCACATAATTACTCGAAATCGATCAAATGCGATCAATCTCGGCCAAAATCAAAGCTAGGAGGTCAACTCGGGCCAAGTTTGACTTTAAAAAAAGTAAAGCATAATTTCTATGCCGGTTATATCAAAGAAGAGTGAATTTCAAGGATTGTCCTTTATCTTTATACCAATTTTCAGGCGTTGTCCTTTATGTTCAAAATTGACGAGTTTTGTACTTTATGTTTTCAAATCGTACACCTTTTGTCCTTTAGGCCTAACTCAGTTAGTTTTTTCAGTTAAATTTGGTCATGTGCTTTGCACATGAGGGCATTTTTGTCAATTCACCCTTTCAGGGACTACTTATGTAGATTATTAAAGATCTAACCATTTTATATTAAAATTAGAGTTAACTGTCATTTTCGTTCCTGTGGTTTGTTAACTTTTACCATTTCAGGCCAATTTTAAAAAATGCACCAGTTTCCTCCCTGACATACTGAAAATGTGCCACTTCAGTCCAAACATTAAAACTCAGTTAAGTCAGACAAGTTAAATGAAGGGTATTATTGTCAATTCATATATCTTTTATTCTCACCTTATTTTATGAATGAGTAAATTTCACTTTTTGTCCTATATGTACTATCTGAATTTTGAAACGTGCTCTGTAAAAGTTTTAATTTCATTTTATGTCCAAAAAACACATGTTTTATATCACTTTAAGTCCATTACACCAAGCTGAGTTAAATTACTCAGTTAAGTTTATTTAAGGCAAGGATATTATTGGTATTTCAGCTTAGTTATTTTGTTTCTACATTTTTTGTCATAAATAACAAAGATCAAGAACACTCACTCTCTCTCTATCAATCATCACATCTCTCCCCTGTTTCTCTCTCTTAAAAAACCCCAGATCTAAAATAAAAAAACCTATCTCTCTTCAAAATATACTTAACGGAGGTGACTTTCTCAATTGCTTATGTTCATGGTCAATTGCTTCAAAATTCTCAGATGAACTGTTAGATAGATGGTGGTTGGTCGACGCAGGTGGGTGGTGGTTTCAACTCCATTTTCACTTCCATGAAATTTCCATTCAATCTTTAGCAGTTTTGCATTCGATCTCAATTCACTCTGCACACACGACCTAGGTAATTATTATGTACTCAATCGCTAGTACTCGTTCATTCGTTCTTTCAATTTCCGTTTTGAATGTAGTTTCGATTACTTGATTTCTATAACGGAAGTAGTTGTTAATCAGGCTAATTCACTAGTAATTTGTTTGATTAGATCTAGGAGTTCTGTAACGGAAGTAACTGTTCGTTGATTTTGAATTTAACTGTATTTGATGTACTCAATTACTAGCAGTTTGATTTTATTTCAGTTTTTGTTGAATGTAGTTTAGATTTTGATGATAACTGAAGTAATTGATACTTGATTTTGAATTCAGCTGCAATTTGATTTCGCTTTAAGTTGCTTATTGATGTTTGGATTCACTACTAGTAGTTTGATTTTTGTTTTGAGTGTAGTTCCAATTTTCATGCTTGAGATTTCTGTAACGGAAGTAATTGTTCATTGATTTTGAATTTAACTGCATTTGATTTCATTTCATGTTGCTTAATGATGTTTGGATCCACCGATTAGTTGTTTTCTCATGATGTAGTCAATCACTAGTAGTTTGATTTGAGTTTCAGTTTCTGTTTCTGTTTTGAATATAGTTAGATCTGGGGTTTTTTAAGAGAGAGAAACAGGGGAGAGATGTGATGATTGATGGAGAGAGAGTGTGTTCTTGATCTTTGTTATTTATGGCAGATGTGAGTGCATAATGTCTATCGCTTACGTCAATCTCGTACCGTAGCTTAAACAGATGATACAAGACTAGGATTGAATAGAAGAGAGCTTGAAATGAAGCTAGAGTAGATTCGTACGAAGCCAACAGCTTCGTACGAAGGGACCACTCCAAGGCTTCGTACGAAGCCAGTTATCTATAAATAAAGGTCTTGTGTTTGTCATTTGTAAGTTTTGGGGTATTCTTGAGGCGAAGCTCTGCCCGTTTGTTTTCGCGTTATTGTACTGTCATATCAGCAATAGAAAACATTGATAATTACATCTTCGTGTTCTATCCACACACGTGATTGGATTCCGCACATTTACGTGTTTGTACGCATTCAACGGTCAAGAATTCAATCCGGATCCTGAATTCACAAGTGGTATTAGAGCAGGTGTTTGTTTGCAAGGATTGAAGAAATGAAGATTCAACAACTTCATCAGATTCAGAGACAAATCTCTTCATCTTCTTCTACTCATCTTCTATTTTTTCCTTTTGAACTTAAAACTTAGATCTACGAAGTTTTAACGGTTAAAATCGGCTGATTTTTGAATATGTTGTGTGAAAAATGTTTTTGAAAAATCCTTCAAAGTTTCAGATCAAAATTCTAACAAAATAATACTCAAATCAGTGAAAAACCATGAAAAACGTGACTAAGTTTCTTGCAGCATAGCTTCGTACGAAGCCAGATACTAGCCTCGTATGAACCCACGAAGAAAGTTGAAGTTTTTGTGATAACTGTGTTTACGAAGTCACTGTAGTAGCTTCGTACGAACCCACGTTAACAAGTGTGATTCTTTGAAAAGCCTGGCTTCATACGAACCCAGGGTGTATAGTTTCGTACGAACGGAGCGTTTATCTCGTTTGATTTTCAGATTTGATCAAGTGTTTGCTTGTTTGCAGGTTGTTCAAAGATCAGAATCATGGCTGAAGAATTTTACAACACATTCTATAATGTGTTCACTTCCGAGTCGACAGAAACAACAACTGTTACACCGAAAAACATTTCAAAAACCATAAATGATAATATAAATCATGATAATGTTTACGAAAATCATCAAAGGCCACCTAAACTAATGAATATCGAAGATTATCATTGGTGGAGCACGAGATTTGAAAATTGGGTGAAGGCGTATGCCTATGAGAGTTGGATTATGATGACTTACGGATATAAAAAATCTGTGAAAGATCAATGAGTATTACTTCCAATTCCAGAATTTTCAAAAATCGATAAAGAAAAACATTCTGATGAACTAAAAATGGTAACATTGTTGCAACAATCAGTTAGAGAGGATATTTTGTTTTTACTTCAACATGGTGAAACATCTAAGTCAATGTGGGAAGTGTTGAAGTTGAAAGCAGAGGTGTAACACCCATCTAATTACTACTTGGATTTAAACAAAATTCATATGATTTTATGTATATAAAGTGCGTCTAGATTAAACATAAGTTCCAAAGTGACCAAACATTAGTCAACTACCAACTAATTCCAAACATACATAAGTTGTTTAGCAAATTGTTTACATTCCAAAAACATTGTCTATTAAAGTTATATATATATCGCGGAAGCTTCTAAGTGTGTCCGGTTCTTCAAAAACTTGCTTGACCGCCATCCGTAAGATCCCCTTTGTCACCTAGGGTCAAAACCACTTTAAAAGTTAGTATTGACATGATTATAATGCATATGAACAAGTTCTAGTATCAAATCATCGAAAATAAAATAAAATTTCAGATTTCCACCTGTCGCGTGGCGCGACAGGTCTTCGCGTGGCGCGAGGACTTCTTGCGTGTCGCGCCAGTTTCAAGCCGTCCTCTCGCATGGCGCTGGGGGAATGGTTTTCCAGCAGGTTTGTTTTTAAGAGCTGCACTTGCTGCCAGCTCCGGAAATTCAAAACTTTAACTTCGTTTGGCCATAACTTTTGACTCGTAAGTCCGTTTTATGTGGTTCTTTTTCCTATACGTCTGTAAATTCGTTACCAACGTGCCTATTACAATCATCACACTAAAATTTTAACTTACGGGCCGAGCAACTAAAAGACACTTATGCAATTATTCGACCCATTCCAACTTCACACAATTAACTACCATTTAGCTAGTAAATTTATGGCACTTTATACCCAACATCCGGGGCTTATTATCACCCGCATTTCTTTACCAATCTCATGGCTTAATGCTCTTGTGGTTGTCGTCGCCATTTTAACTCTCTAAAACACTAATACAATAATTTACATAACTAATCGACCCGTTTGGCTCATCTTGTGGAATCCTCCAATATGATGACTACCAAACGATTTCTTGTCACTCTTAGCCTATTACTTCAAGTAACAATCATGGTCGCTACAATCGACACCATAACTAATCTACAATGAGAATTCGCATAATTTAACAACAATTCGTTTAATGTAACGGGTCAAGTTACATAACTTTAGTGCATGCCCTTCAAACGCAAATCGCCACCGGCTTGTCCACTCGACGCTCCGGTATCTTTTCCTATAGAGTTCAATCACGATTTGTTTAGAACTCCATTTCAATCATATATCGCATAATTTGTCAAATCATCACAATCATGTGTTTAAACTTTAAATTTCAATTTCGAGCCTTCTTTGGGGCATTTTTACAAACACTTAACGGGCAGAATTTTTATATCATTCATATTCAAGTTCATAGCTTGCTATTTAGCTAAACTTAACATCAATTAAGCTTTCATATAACATTAAACATCATCATTTCAGAAATCACTTTCTACGACCCATATTACACTAGAATAATCATTTTAAACCCTAGTGTTTACTAGTTTCCCACAAAACCCATGAATCACCTTCATTGTGTTCATGAGATTTTCAGGAATTAGCCATGATTTCACATGTTATTGTCTAGGTTTTACTCCTAGACATTATATCATCCCTATTCTATCCAAATAGCAAACATGCAACATCAAATTTTGAATTTCCCAAACTCATGAGAATTTCAAACAGAGAATTAACACTAAATTTTACATACCTTACAAACCCCTTGCAATGGGGATTAATAATCTATGCTCGATTTTTGATTTTAACTTGATTTGAGCCCTCAATTTGTGAGTTAGTTTATTATCTAACTAGGTTAGTGTCATTCCTAGTTAGTTTATTTTACCAATTTATTTGCAATTAAATTTGCAAATTTAAGAATCCAAAAGCAAGTCTCCAAGTTATGATCCAGGATATCATTCATCTTCTGCGATAGATAACCGGGAACACTATACAGCTCATCATCGGGGATAGCATTTCTCAAATCGTTGATGTTAAAGAACGGGTCTTCGTTCGCATGATTGTCGCGGTCTCGGTTGCCTCTACGATCGGAATTAACATTTCGGTCATCAAGGTTAGTGGGTAAGGAGTTGTGTCGGTGAAGGTTTTGTTGTTGGGGTGTTCTTTGGTTATTATTGGGACCTCGGTTTTGAAAAGGTGGTGTGGGTGGTCTTGAGTTGTTACCACCACCCGGTTGATCTTGGGGTATATGTTGGATATTTTGGGCGGGAAGGAAGGTTCCTCGGGATTGAATTTGGGTTTGATTGAAGTTTGGGTGATTTGAATTTTGGTTTGCCATTGAATTGGATTCAATAGATGGTGTGGATTGTGGATTTTGGGTGACTTGGTTAGAAACAATGGCTGCCTCTAACCGGCTTGCTAAATTCCTTCTTGCAACTCGCTCAATTTCCGGTTCGTAGACTAATGGTGAAGTCCTCCTGAAATTCCGTGTACGTATGCACTACTTGTAATCTGCACAAGTAACACAACCCGCGTAACAAGGAAAAAGACAAAGTACAAAAAGAACTAAGCAATTTAAACAGTTAATCATAATAATACAAACAAGTATCCAAACACAAAGCGCACTAACTCCTCGGCAATGGCGCCAAAATTTGATCGGAGTGTCGCGCTCTGGTCAAAGATAAGATTTATATTCCCAAATTACCCTTAACTAATAGCTAGTGGTAGTAAGGGGTCGAACCACGAAGAGTTTGTGGTTTGCGAATGGACTTGATTGATTATAAACGGTTGTCACAATTTATGAAGCTTACTAGATTATTTTTATGGTTTTTTGTTTGTTTGAAAAGATGTTGAATGAAATTAACAAAGTTGATTGGATTAATTAACTACTAGAACTCAAATGATTGCAATAAAACTTGATTAACGATTATAAAATAAGATAGACAAACAAGGTACACAGCTGGTTCAACAATTGCAAGGCCTAGAGTTACTACGTGTTCTAATTTGGTTTAATCAAATTAGTTCATTAATGTCACACCCCGATATTTCCACGTATTACCGGTGGGCCCGGTGGGGATTATCGTGACGTAGTTGATATCATCATAGTCAAACAACACAATTTAAATACACAACGGAAGCAAAAGATAATTATATTATAACCGAATGAGATATCAAAGTATTACAAACGGTATGCAAAGGATCCACAGGCGGATCAAATAAAAGAAAACTGTTCAACAGACTTTAGGCATCTAGAACTTGCAAGATTCCCTATTGACGCCCTGAGCTCCCAGCCAATTACGCATAGTACCTGCCACTTAACCTTTTGGAAAATACGTCAGTTTACACTGGTAAATACAATTAACCGACTCATTTTAAAAGAGTTTAAAAATTGATTTGAATGCATCAGGCACAAAAATATCTTTTATTACTTGGGATAATTTTATTAATAAAAATCTTGTATCCGATTTACATGGTTGTCCAACATTTAGGACCGGTGATTATACAATACAAGCCGGTCAAGATTAATCGACACACCATAAATATAACTCACAAGAAGACATCCTTACGAGTGAGTATATCTTTTACATACGCAACAGGAGGTGTTATGCCTACACCTTGTGCTTAAGTTATGGCCATTCACTTTTTAAATGAGCCAAGGATATCCAGGACACGGTCATTAACCCCTAATGTTATTTGTTATCAATCAATACAGATTAAAACGGGATTATTCAATTCAATCATCTCTGATTAAAAGGTTTCTACACCCGACCAAGCGGTATTTTTATAATACCGTATCCCAAGCCCGTATAAGGGAAAATAAGTTAAAAGTATTTACCTGAGCTAGAAATGCAATTTATACTCAGCCGTATATTCTAATCAGCAAGCACAAGTACTTCTACTGGGGCTCTTAATCTGGAACGAAGGTTTTATTAAGCTATTAGATTCCTAACGGGTCTTATTTAAGTCGTAACTTAGACCGATTAGTTTTAAATGGAAAGGTTTACGGTTCAAAACACATGATTAAGCGAAGACCGGAATAGAATGTGATTTAGACCCGACAAGTTTGGAGACTTGTATAATTTGGGTAAACTAAACACATTCTGGATTTTGAGATAAAAACGATAACGTTTGACCCGTTTCGGCTAATTTATGCAAACTAGCTACATAAACCGAACCGAATGCGCAAGAACGCATAACGGGTAACCAAATAAGTCATGAACAGGTTTCCTAAGTTAATATGCTTTAAATATGTTGTGATATCAGTAAGATACCTTCCATTATGCCCAAAACGAGTTAAATCTCAATTTAAGCCCCGTAGGGGTATTTTGGTCATTTAAAAGATTATAAAAGAGATTAATTTTAATTCTGAGACTCGGGTCTGAAATAATCAGTAAAACAACTTAATTTAATAGGTTATAACAGTTGGTGATAAGTCTTATGTGATAAAATGGTTTTAAACCCATACTAGGCGTTTACTACGCGTAAAAAGCCATTTTAAGCGATTTCCGGGTTATACAGGAAATCTGAGTTTTCTGATCAGGTTATAAAGTTCAAAATACTTTATTTATTATATAAAATCAGTAGCAATTGGATTGGTGTCAAAATATTATGTAAAACTCATTTTACAAGTAAAAAGGGTATATTCGGCATTTACCGAATTAAGGTGATAACCTTAGGTTATGATCTGTTTAAAAATAATTAAAAATCTTTAAAAATCTCAAAATATTATATTACATCAGTGGGTAAAAGTTTTGGTGTCAAAACTGGGTTTAGATAGGCTTTATGCTAATGACGCCGTTTAATTACTAAAAGGCGTTCTAATTACGTCATTGAGCATAACTCCTAATCTAGACCTCAAACTGATGTGAAAATTTAGGGACATGTTTATAAATCAGTAATAAAGATTATTGTCCTTTCATATTTCCAAAATTCTCGTTTTATGGACAAAAGGGCATTATGGTCAACATTAAGCAATTAACGGAAACGTGTATACGAATGGGGCAATCAACAAACCAATCACAAAGGGTTATACCAACATGTAACCTGGTCCTAAGGAAGCCCTAAGGTATTTCTAAACCCATCTAAATCGGGTCAGAACTGAATTCAAAGCAAAACTCAAAGTTTTGCGACTTTCGGTTCCGAACAGGGTCTAAACAGAAAATTGTCGGATCAAACAAGCTTAGACCAGTTCTTATACTTATTACCAAGTTATATGAGTGATAAAATAGGTTGCACACCTCCTACATTGCTAATTATGTGTTAGTTCGCAAATTAAGTTTCTGTTGACTTTTTATAACAAACTTTGACCCGACAAATGATCTAGTTAGAGCAGGAATCATAGGGTGCCTTTTAAGGGTTTATTGCTCACATAATTACCAACTTATAACTACTTTCAATTTGACTAATCACTGGACCATTAGCGATTAATCGATAAGTCAAACCTTAATTACGACGGTTTGACTTTTAAGCTAATAACTAAGCAAAACATGATTAAGGAAGGACAAGGATACTTACCAAGGTCCTAATTACGACTAGGGATGCTTGGAGAAGACTCTTGTGCTCCAGAAATGATCAGAAGTGAAGTTGGAAATGAATGATCAAGAATTGAAACAAAGTGGGGCTTTATAAAGTGTTCTAGATTGCTTGTGATCATGACAAACAATGCTACCATTGATCCCTGATCATCAACAAGTGTCCCTAGTGCCTAAGAACAAGTTTAGGCAGCCTCTGGTTGTGGTAAAGGGCCATATATGTCGTTTACATGGGTTGAACAGTCAACTGGTCGAGTTTCTGCATCTGGGCATGGCTTACGGACCGTAAGGGTCCAGCCATACGGTCCGTAAGGACCTGGTCAGCAATCAGAAACTTTTACTTGTTGACAGATTTAGCCCCTGTGCTTCCAAATGTCATTTCTGACACATCTAAGGCCCGTTATACCATTTTTAAGTCCCTATAATGATGCCTAAGCATAGAGAACATGAAACATGCTCAAAAACATGCCGGATGTCGGTTCGTTTGGTCGTACGGTCACGTTGTTCGGCTAATTACGACGAAACACGGACGGACGCGAAACACGTTCCAAACGACGCGATGAATGGAATTTTATCAAGCCAAACACTAAAATAACATATTTTAGTGCTTACATAAACTTTTGGGTGTCCGGGGATATTCAGAATGTAAGATATGCGCGTAAACGCAAACTTGTGCGCTTTTTGACACTTTTAGTCCCTGCATGACTTAAAAGTTTATTTTTGCACACAAAACACCTCTAAGCCTATATCTAAACTACGAAAAGGATAATTAGGGTATGTATAACTCATGGTCATATTCCAGAAGGTCCGATAACATACGAATCGTCATACTTTTGCAGTTTGACGCTTTAGGTCCCCCTATCGCGTAAACTTGCACATCTCATCATCTAATAACATTCAAGCCTTATCTAAACCATATTAGGCATTCTTGAAAGTATTATTAAACATGATAATGCTTCAGGCTCGATAAAAGGTCATTCTGAGGTATAATTAAACATATTGACACTTTTAGTCCCTTATACTTGCAAAGTTGCGCGTAACTTCACTTTTGGGCATAAAAGCCTTGGGTGGCCAATGATTGGCAATCCCGAGAGTATAATCAAATATCATGAGGCTCTCGGTTTGTTAAAAGGTCACTCAGAGGTAAGAATTAACATGTTGACGCTTTTAACCCTTTATTGCGCAAACTTTCAATTAATTACACAAACGGCTACACTTGATTAACAAATGGCTCATTTGTGAATATAAAACCGTAAAAGGTTATTTAGAAAATTATTTTAGGTATGATAATACTTCCAGTTCTTTCATAATTAATGTTTTTCGATTTTTCGAAAAATTAGTCCCTTATATTCAAGGTTTGACTTTATTAGGGTTTATTACATGTGTCAATACATCATTGGACGTGATTTTACGAGGTGTTACATCCTCACCCCCTTAAAAGAAATCTCAACCTCGAGATTTGCTAAAGTAAAGGAAGTATTTTCTGCCTTATATTGGGCTTAATCTTCCCCAGTACCTTTGGGCCTCTAAGGCACTCCAATTGACCTTTATAATAGGTACATGTATCCTTTTGGAGCTTCTTAACCTGCCGATCCTTAATCGATACAGGTTTCTTATCAAATCATAATTTTCATTAATCTGCATATCATCATGTGATAATGCGTATCGACTTATCGATGATACCTATTCTTAAATCATCAGTGTGGGTCGCATTGCGAGCTTCACTAAGCTCCTTATATAGGTTTTAGCTTATAAGCTACTTGATCTTTGATACATTCGATTTCCTTCGAATGATTCTATATATTTAGAGCTTAAGTAGCCTGATAATTTAACAAATTTAGCACACCCTTCCTGGGTGATATCTTTTGTTGAACTTTATTCCTTAACAAGGATTTAGGAGGGTTGCTACTTTCATTAATTCTTGATTTTTTGCCGAATACTGGCAACTTACAGATGATTAGGGATTTGTATGATCTTATTCGTCGCTTCCAAGGCAATTTTAAGATCCTGATAATTGGACTTATTAATTTTCTGTCTAACAATAGATGTTTAACATTCCATCTATGCAAGGTCTCCAAGGATGCAACCTTGATACTTATGTAACAACTATTATAGAAAAGCTTATTTTAAGGTGAGATGGTTATTCCAACCACTGCTTGAAACTAATCTTAAGGAATAGCTAAGCCTTGTCGTTAGTCGAACAAATCGACGATCCTGGGCAGTTGATGTCAATTCTTAATTGTTGCCTAAATAGGGTTGCGGTAGTTAATGCATAAGTAAAATGAACCGTCTTTCTTAATTAACAATACTGAATTCTCAGAATATTGAGTTAGGCTTTATGAATCTATATCTTAAAACTTACTTAATTAGGGTTTTTGATTTTTCCAATAATGGTACTAGCTGTCTTGGAGATTTCATAATGATGTAGCCCTAAATGGGATATAAATCTTAACTCTACTTGCCTCTCGGGAGGTAAACATGGTAGTCTTAGGAGAAGATAATCAAGATACAAGGAGGTTACAGAGATTTTCCAAATCTCAGGCTCCAGTTCATCCATCCTCGCTTGTGTCAAATGAGTGACACATTTATGCTATGAGTCCACATATTCCTTTACCAGGGAACATTTATTTGGAAAATTCTATTTTCTAGATATCTTCTTTGAATACCATTAGCTGACTTTAATACCGTATGACCATTGGAATATCTTTGTGGTTCCATGCATTAAACCTCCATACTGATCAGCCATGGAAGCGATCTATGGAACATATTAAGATACACCAATCCTCATATAACGCTTTTATCATACCGTCTGGTATTCGCAATCGATAGAGATCAAAGAGATATCAACTATGTATGCTGATGCACTTCCTCCAGAGAGAGGATACCTCTAAAATTTTATGCCTGAAGGCTTCTGACAGGAACATAATAAATGGTTCTTATGATTTCGCCTGTAAGTTTTTACCCTTCACTTAATAACTATGGTTCTTATGAAAGATTTTAAAAGTTTGCTATACTTATAGTTTATGAAGGATTTGGAGTAAGTAGCATTGAGCTCCTTGAACTTTTTCACAGCCTTCTTTACAGCTTTTCCAACAGCTGTATCTATCATAGTTTGAAGAACATCATTGGAAATTCTAAGGTTCACAATTGTAGCATCATTGGCATGTGTCGCATCATCCATAACACGACCAACGGCTGTCTTATCTGAGTTTGCCATACTCGATATTGGTTCCTAACACCAATAAAACAATTTCTTAGTTGCAATCCAACAACTGCTATTCATCATCCTGATGGTCTTAACATATACTAACCATGGTATCAATAGACCATACAGGCTAATATAGTACTAACATTCTTAATGAATGTTATTTAATATATATCAATTATACTTAGCCTAGGTCACAAAAGACCATCAATGGCATTTAAGATTTGGACCTAATCTATCATCTTTTTGACAGGGGATCAAAATGTCACATCTGTCTTTATTATATTGATGAATTTGGATAGCTTGAAAGCTTGCCATAAGGATATCCGAAAAGAGTGATTCCTAATAGATATAAAATATCGATCTAAAGTTTGTTGGAGCATTCTCTAAAGTATCATCGGCCAATTTCTATCTCGCGTTTAAATGACCGGAGTCCCAGTCAGGCGGAGACAACAGTTCTCAACATTTATCGTTCATTATAGAATCATATGTGCCAGCATCAAATAAATTTATGCATAAACTTCTTGATAAAGGAAGGTACCTGCTATATAGTCATCATTCTGCATCATCTCCTGGTTGTTCCTCTGGAAGTCTCATGCATTTGTTCCCTTGGCCTCTCCAGGCTTCCTTATAAGTTTTGGGCAGTTGGTTTTGATGTGCCCTTCCTCGTTACAATTGTAACATGTCGCGTTCTTCAACTCCTTGCAATCTAAAGTTTTGTGACCCTTGGTCTTGCAAATTCCACACAATTTAGCACTTGGGTCAATCGTACATTTTCCAGAATGTTGTTTTCCGCAGTTACTGCATTTGGGCTTGTTATTGAACTGACTCGAGCTTTTCCTAAACTCAAAATCTTTCTCGTGCTCAGAGCTTCCCTTCTTCTTCTTGTTAGATTGGTGCGAGTTTTCCTCGTCTTCTTTCCTTTTTCCCTCGCCGGAAGTTTTAACAGACTTATTCATGATAGCATCTAAAGTGAGAGATAATGATAAGTCCACCGCGGACCTATATGTGGTAGGCCTAGATGCTTTAACATTTCCCTTTATCTCTGGTGCTAGGCCTCCAATGAAACGCGCTATGCGTTTGGGTACAGGGGTGACTAAATAAGGAACTAGGCGGGACATAGTGTTGAAACTTGTCACATATGCCTGACAATCCAAATTCTTCATGACCAGAGTCAAGAAGTCTGATTCTATCTTTTCTACCTCATGCTGAGGGCAATAATTTTCCTTGATCAATGCAGCAAATTGATCCCAAGGTAAGTTGTAGAGTAGGACCTTTCCCGTGGCTTGGAGTAATGATCTCCACCATGCCAACGCTTCTCCTTTGAATGATTGTGAAACAAATTTCACAACATCTTGTTCCGCACAACCGCTGATGTCAACAACAGTGTCCATATCATCGAGCCATGTCATGCAATCGATGGCCCCTTCCTCTCCTGTAAAGTCTCTGGGCTTGCAGGAGACAAAATATTTATATGAACAAGTCTTAGCTGGTGCCTTTTGATGAAGTACAACCTGTCTAGACGGAACACTCCTCTGATTTGATGAGTGATGAACATCGTCTTCCCTTGACTCATGTGATTTAGAAGGGGGCTTACTACGAGCCACAGATAGAGTCTTAGAGTGGGTATCATTTGATTCATTATACTGTCTGTCAAGAGCTCGAGTAACAGCATTATCTATTAATGCCTGCAGTTCCGCTCCAGATATATTAATTCTGGTAGTATCATTGTTCTCCTTCGGGTGGCTGTTAACTTCATCTGACCTAGCCATGTAGCTTGATTGCTACATAAACATTGACAATGATTTATTCAGAGGTTATTATGAAATTATCATTTTGATAATTTATTAACCATGGTAATATAAACCATATGGGTTAATTTGTTAATTTTATTAGTATTTTCATTATAATCTAACCTAGTATATAAAACATTAAGGATGTTAAAGTGGCACAACAGGCCTTGTCACGAGGACAGTTTTGGATTTATAAGCCATGATCGTTTGAGATCGAGGCATTTAAGGTTTGAGCATAGTTGGTTAATTTTCTTGACAGAGAGTCGAAGACTACAACTGCCTTTTGTCTTTTAGGACAATAGATATAGCCCGTGGGCATTTCCCTTCTGAGGGATGTTTATGATATGATCATCTTTTCAGATGCTATTAGTCAAGATCGTTTGGATCATACCGACTATTATGCTTGGACGTGGTCCAACATTTTTAGACAGGAGGTCAAGGACCACCACTGTCGTTGTCTTATCGGACAACAAGTTTAGTCCGTAGGCACTTCATCACTAACGGATGTTTATAACATGATCATCTTATAGGATGATATAAGCCATGATTTCTAGATCATTAGGCCAAATCAGGAAATTTGAAAATTTCCAATATAGGGATGACTATTGTGATTTTCTCATATCACTTTTGTCAAGAGTGTTAACACGTTCTTAGGTGTTTAACAATATGATCATCTTTATTCGATGATTTAAGCCATGATTTTTAAATCACTAGGCTAGATAAGAAAATTGGAAGAATCCAATATAAGGATGACTGTTGTGATTTTCTCGAATCACATTTGCCAAGAGTGCTAGCACGTTCTTAGGTGTTAACAAGGATTTGATTCTCTTGAATAGGTCTTACCATCTTGGCCATGTCTTAAAATAACACGTGGCTAGGTCTTGTCCTTTTTAGATTTTGCCATTTTATTATAATGGTAGATCTTATAAAAGGAATGTTATTTTTCATTTATTTCATGTTTTGAATGAAAATCTAAATTTAATCATTCCACTATATAAACATAAAAGTACAGATGTGCCCTAGACGGGACTTGAAAAGGAATAATGTTGTCCTCGAAGGGACTGAAAGATAAATACGTCCTTATAAGGACTATTAAAGAAACGATTTTTAGCAAAAGGAGTTTTCTTCTTCACTTTACTTTCGAATGTTCTCTCCCTGAATGCTCGTTTCATTCTAGCCGCGGTACGAAGCTCAGCATTTCTGGGCTCCGGATGTGGAGAATTTCTAATACGGCTTCTTCGCTTGGCGACGTATCCAATATATATAAAAAAAATGGAAACAAAAATTTCCAGATTAGGATTGAGAATATTCCTATGTTAAGTCTAGACTCAGAAGGTCAAGGAATGTGCTAATGTGTCATTGAGATTAAACACAAGAAGGCTAGTGTTTAATTCACTCAATGTTGGCTCTGATACCAACCTGTCACACCCCGATATTTCCATGTATTACCGGTGGGCCCGGTGGGGAGTATCGTGACGTAGTTGATATCATCATAGTCAAACAACACAATTTAAATACACAGCGGAAGCAAAAGATAATTATATTATAACCGAATGAGATATCAAAGTATTACAAACGGTATGCAAAGGATCCACAGGCGGATCAAATAAAAGAAAACTGTTCAACGGACTTTAGGCATCTAGAACTTGCAAGATTCCCTATTGACGCCCTGAGCTCCCAGCCAATTACGCATAGTACCTGCCACTTAACCTTTTGGAAAATACGTCAGTTTACACTGGTAAATACAATTAACCGACTCATTTTAAAAGAGTTTAAAAATTTATTTGAATGCATCAGGCACAAAAATATCTTTTATAACTTGGGACAATTTTATTAATAAAAATCTTGTATCCGATTTACATGGTTGTCCAACATTTAGGGCCGGTGATTATACAATACAAGCCGGTCAAGATTAATCGACACACCATAAATATAACTCACAAGAAGACATCCTCACGAGTGAGTATATCTTTTACATACGCAACAGGAGGTGTTATGCCTACACCTTGTGCTTAAGTTATGGCCATTCACTTTTTAAATGAGCCAAGGATATCCAGGACACGGTCATTAACCCCTAATGTTATTTGTTATCAATCAATACAGATTAAAACGGGATTATGCAATTCAATCATCTCCGATTAAAAGGTTTCTACACCCGACCAAGCGGTATTTTTATAATACCGTATCCCAAGCCCGTATAAGGGAAAATAAGTTAAAAGTATTTACCTGAGCTAGCAATGCAATTTATACTCAGCCGTATATTCTAATCAGCAAGCACAAGTACTTCTACTGGGGCTCTTAATCTGGAACGAAGGTTTTATTAAGCTATTAGATTCCTAACGGGTCTTATTTAAGTCGTAACTTAGACCGATTAGTTTTAAATGGAAAGGTTTACGGTTCAAAACGCATGATTAAGCGAAGACCGGAATAGAATGTGATTTAGACCCGACAAGTTTGGAGACTTGTATAATATGGGTAAACTAAACACATTCTGGATTTTGAGATAAAAACGATAAACCGGATTACTCTTTGGATCATGAGATACTTGGACTTAAAACAATTTTCAACGTGTTCAACGCATTAGGGATGCCACCCGACCGGACAACCTGTCCGACCAAGTGACAACCTGCTGTGGTACTGTTCTCACTAAGTAACTTCACCACTCGAGTCGCCGTCCGACCGGATAACCTGTCCGACCGGATGACCATCCGAACAGATTGTCACCCGCACGACTGACCTGTCCGATCGACCGACTTGAAAGGTGAAGATACTTCAATGTTTTCAAAATGCTACAACGAAAACTTCAAAGAACAAGCCATTATACACAAACACATCAAAGGAAGAAACAATCCACTCGAATAGTCATCCGACCGGATAACCTATCCGACCTGATGACCATCCGAACGGATTGTCAATCCGCACGATTGGACCGTCCGATCGGATTACCAGTCCGACCGAGTTGCTGTCCGAGCCATTAACACTTTGCATCATTTTACGCGCCACTTATCGTTATGCTATCAAACTATTCAGGCTAACCTTACTCGCTAAGCGCTCCCTTCAATCCATCAACCGCTGTGAGTATACTCGATCCCTTTTTGCTT
This sequence comes from Helianthus tuberosus, assembly GCA_030545235.1. NCBI lineage: Eukaryota > Viridiplantae > Streptophyta > Magnoliopsida > Asterales > Asteraceae > Helianthus > Helianthus tuberosus. The sequence continues at coordinate 193,435,373 of CM060424.1, forward strand.
TACGCACTTTTGGGTGTTACATACGTTACGAATATTCAAATCACAACAATCACACTACCCAATACTACTTGAACGCTAACCGTTAATGCATGTTAGACATGGCTCATGAATGCTTGTTTGTTATGTTTACACATGGAATGCTGTCTACCTGCCTTAGCAACGGTAGTACTATAGTTTGGACTCAGCACCCCTTCGCGGGGGTTGTTAAGGACAATTACTTGCATGGATTACGGTGGTAATCATGTATTGCGAACTGCCTCAGGCAGACAACCCGCAGTCATTGGTATCGATGGATCTATGTCGATAACTAACATGCCTCATTTCACTATGTGTACGTGTTGGTTATGCGTAAACGAATTTCGAACTCTATATGCTATTATCAAACTTGTATGCTCACCTTTACATTATATGTATTGACTTTTATTTTAACGTATGTGACAGGTGCTTAGGATGCACACTTGCTAGGAAGTCGAGGCTAGAATAAGGCTCTAGAGGCCAACAAATAGTTGTCTGTACTAAGTGAATCAAGGGTCTCTAGAAGCATATAAACAATTGCTCTATTTAAATCTGAGTTGTCGGAATAGAACTATTTGCCTAGATTTTGTGTGTAATAATTTGTTTACCTTTTGAGGCATGGTATGGGACATGTTACTTTAAATTGATTGGTAATGATAATTGTTATGGAAACTCCTGGACAATCTGTTTCGCTCAGTGTCATACCCCGATGTTTCCGCCATTAGTTGGGGTGTGACAGCGTAAGCCCTGGCTTCATCTGTCGCGGGCGCGACAAAGTGCCGATCAGGCACTATAAATAGGGGATCACGGCTTCTGTTGATTTTCGTTCAAAAACTTCGAATCTCTCTCTCAATTCTGAATATTAGAAGTAATATCGGGTATTATACCCACTAAAATAGCGAATCTCTACCTCGATGTAAGTATCATAACCCCCGGTTACGTATTAGATACGCTGCCCGATTGATCTAGTGCTCCGTAACGCATGTCGAGGCTCTGCTTGACTCAGTCATTGGAGTTCTGTCTTGGGGAGGGTATAACTAATGTAAATTTGGGTTATTATACTAACGCGTGTGTATTGTTTAATTTATTAGATTATAACCAGGAAGTCACAAGGAAATACCTAAAACAGCAATATGAGTAATCCTCCTTTTTGTAAACCCTTTTTGTGAGTGATTCCTCTTTTCACAAAGTGTTTTTACAAAACCTCAATTGTTTTCATTTATATTTAACAGTGATTGAGTGTTTGTATTCTACAATTATCGTCGATATGTTGGGGTTTTGGATACAAAATTTGTTACTACACTGTGAGTAGTAACATTACCACAAGTCAGGATTGACAGTACCGCGGGTGTTAATTAAAGTAAATATAAACAAATGTAATTCCTGGATTGCCCTCAATGCTGTAAAATGATAAAACCTGTTTTGATTAAACTGGGATTCACTCGCCAGTATTTCTTGCTGATAAAATGTTTTTAAACGCGTTTCAGGTAACAAAATGTGAAAGCTAATTAGTAGTCAGCTGGACAGCACTGAAGGCTTGGAAAAGTGGCTATAAAAGTTACCTAAATAAAGAAGAAGTTTTATTTCAATAAATTAGGGTTTATCCCTATAAACATGTTTGTAATGGAAACTTGGGTTTATCCCAATATATTTATTATTATAAAAATGTGGTGTTTTACTCTGATAAAATATTTCCTAACTACGGTCCTGATGAAATTTCCGCTACCAAATTAATGATAAACACTGATACCACCAGCTCTGAGGAGGCCGCGGCCGCCCGCCTTCCGGGGCAGGGGTCGGGGGTTGCGACATTTGTGTAATGGTTCACTCGAGAGTTGGCGAAAAGACCTAATTTCATCTCTAGCATCATCAGTCTTTGCCATTGAATAATACTCGTCAAGGAAAACCTGTTGCATTTCAGCCTATGTACGAATACTACCCGCCGGAAGTGTGAGAAACCACTGCTTCGCCTTATCCTTCAAAGAGAACTGAAATAATCGAAGCTTTACCTCTTCCAACGCGAAATCTTGCCCTCCAGTTGTACTATATATGGTCGAAAACTCCGCCAAATAGGTATACGGTTCATCATTGGTCCTCCCATTGAAGTGGGGGAGGATGTTGATGTAATGGGGCTTGCAATCAAACATTCTTCTCTCGTAAACAATCGGTGAGTCATTGTCGGTGACCACCGGCCTAAAACGGTCATTAAAGCCCCTTGGAGGTTGTTGACGACGACGTGGACCGTCAACTTCTTGATCCATTGGTCTTCGGTTATCTCTCCGATTACCCCCTCGATTCCCAGCTTGATTACCGCCTTGGTTACCCCCTCCCACAAAACGAGGAATCCGGTTATGATTCACATTGTTGTTGTTATTGTAGAACCCATCATTCCGGTTCCTTTGATTGTTGTTTCGTGGGTTTCGATTGTTTTCGTAACCGTCATTTCTCACATTCCCATAACCATAGTTGTCGTTCCCCACAAAGTTGGCATTTTGATAGCCAAACTCATCATCATCAAACCCCCTTGCGTTGTAAACGTTGCCCCGGTTCACATACCCCCAACCGTCATCATCTACCCGTTCGTCATAATTACCCCCGTCATCCGAGTATTCCGAATGAATACTCACGTGCTCCGGTGATTGATAACCGAGAACACTATACAGCTCATCATCAGGGATAGCGTTTCTCAAATCGTCAATGTTAAAGAACGGGTCTTCGTTCGCATGATTTCCGCGGTCTTGGTTGCCTCTACGATCGGAATTAACATTCCGGTCATCAAGGTTAGTGGGTAAGGAGTTGTGTCAGTGAAGGTTTTGTTGTTGGGGTGTTCTTTGGTTATTATTGGGACCTCAGTTTTGAAAAGGTGGTGTGGGTGGTCTTGAGTTGTTACCACCACCCGGTTGATCTTGGGGTATATGTTGGATATTTTGGGCGGGATGGAAGGTTCCTCGGGATTGAAATTGGTTTTGATTGAGGTTTGGATGATTTGAATTTTGGTTTGCCATTGAATTGGATTCAATAGATGGTGTGGATTGTGGATTTTGGGTGACTTGGTTAGAAACAATGGTTGCCTCTAACCGGCTTGCTAAATTCCTTCTTGCAACTCACTCGATTTCCGGTTCGTAGACTAATGGTGAAGTCCTCCCGAAATTTCGTGTACGTATGCACTACTTATAATCTGCACAAGTAACACAACCTGAGTAACAAGGAAAAAGACAAAGTACAAAAAGAACTAAGCAATTTAAACAGTTAATCAAAATAATACAAACAAGTATCCAAACACAAAGCGCACTAACTCCTCGGCAACGACGCCAAAATTTGATCGGAGTGTCGCGCTCCGGTCAAAGATAAGATTTATATTCCCAAATTACCCTTAACTAATAGCTAGTGGTAGTAAGGGGTCGAACCACGAAGAGTATGTGGTTTGCAAATGGACTTGATTGATTATAAACGGTTGTCACAATTTATGAAGCTTACTAGATTATTTTTATGGTTTTTTTTGTTTGAAAAGATGTTGAATGAAATTAACAAAGTTGATTGGATTAATTAACTACTAGAACTCAAATGATTGCAAGAAAACTTGATTAACAATTATAAAATAAGATAGCCAAACAAGGTACACAGCCGGTTCAACAATTGCAAGGCCTAGAGTTACTACGTGTTCTAATTTGGTTTAATCAAATTAGTTCATTAACGATTTAGAATCACAAGGTTTAGGTGTCAATTTCTATCAACGTCATAGACAACGGACCACAATGCACTTTGTTACCTTGGACAAGTGAAATCTATCAAAAGATAAAGCATAAGTACGCATATTCATTTCACAAAGACAAATTTCATAACTCATTCGTCAATTCACAAATACAATACAAACGTACGACAATTATCTAATGATCAAATGCAATTCAATTAGTCACAAACCAAATGGTTAACAAATAGTAAACCCTAGAACCTTACAAAAGTCTACACCGGGGTGAACCTCCAAGAAATTAGCCGCTCATGATCGAAAGAACTTGATCACCAGATGTTGGAAACTTGATATTGATCATCTTGAAACCTTGGGATGGTGAATGATGAAGGTTAGGGTTTGGGTTGAAGGATGGTGGTGAGTGATTTGAGTGATAGATGAACTAGGGTTTGGGAATGGTGGTGATGATGATTCAACTCATTGATTGCAATGATTCGGATGATGATTCGGTGTTCTTGATGATTGGGGAATGGAATGATGATAGGTTGTGGCTCCAAGAAGTGGTTTCAAACTCAATTCCAAGTGTAACTCCCGAAATGGGTCAAAACAAGCTTTAAAACTCGTCACCAACCAAGAAAACAACAAAAAACCTGTCAGGCATCAGGAGGTGGTGTCGCCTACGCCCCTGGTGGCGTAGGCTACGCCTCACAGAAAATCCATTTTTCTGTTTTTGTGTTTCTCGCTTCTGATTGACCCGTTTCGCTTTCCGGTGGTCCGTTTTTCGTCCCGATAGTCCATAAAGCTCCCTAATAGCTCCTTAAACTTCATCAAACCTGCAAAACACAATTTTAATTAAAAGTAGGCTATTCAGAATTAAAACCCATGTAAAAACATCAAGTTACACCAATACGAACACCGGTTTTCGACCACGTATCATCCTTTATGTTTATAGAGGGTTGCAATGGATAACCTTTAACTTCAATAATTACAGTTACTGTCCTTTATTTGGAAAACTTATTACACTCTACGTTCTTTGGCCCTAACCAGGTTATAACTTTTAGTTAAATATGTCATGTGCATTGCACACGAGGGTAGTTTAGTCATTTTAAAAGTATCTTTAACAAATATATATATATATATATATATATATATTTATATATAATTATAAACCCTTTCTCTCCCACAATGAAAACCCACACCCACTTCTTCCTTCTTCTCCACCTAACCACCACCACCACCACCACACCGTCACCACCTACCACCACACCACTACCCACCCTCACACCACCCCGTCGCAACCACTACACACCACCACCACCACCATTACCGTGCCCCAATCTGAACCCTAGCTTGGGTCGTCGGAAACCACCACCTGTCGCCATCACCAGTCTAGCACCACCAAGGATGATGAGTTTGAGTTGCAGAGAAGGCTCCATTAACGTAGAATCGAGAGGTGTAGAGATGAATGATGGTGAAAAAACGATAGTGGTTGCCAGAAAACATTTTCCCCCTTTTTCGGTACCTCCAACGTCCTTTTTTCTCCCGCGGATGCTGATCTCCGGCGACCTCCCCTCTCTCTAGATCTCTTATCATGTTATTCGCGACGGAGGTGTCGCTATTGCTATTGTTATCACAACATCTTTTGCCCTAGCTTTATGAAGAAGTAGATGGACAGTTTTGATGACAATCTATTGGAGATAGGAAGTATGTATGGTGCTTATCATGGAGGGATTTTTATAGCATTTTGAGGGCTTAGTAACACCCTCATGTTCTAAGAGTCTGCAAATATATGGAAACAGAAATGTAGAGATTCGGGACAAGTGAAGAAGACGATGAAGACATGGGGTTAGATGTGAAAGAAGAATGTGAATGATGAAGATGATGACGAAAGGAACTCGACAGCATCAATGGTAGGTGTTGACGGTGGACTTGTTACATCAAACAAAACCAATAACAGGTTTCAACATCAATATCAACATCAACATCAGCAGTAGTTTCAAGATCAGTTGACCCCACAAGAAGGTGGTCAGATACGGTGTAGACTGACAGAAGAAAAGCTGGTTGGGTTGTTCTTCCTGATGGTTTGTGGTTAGGGTTAGAGAAGCTGGTTGGGTTGTTCTTCCTGATGGTTTGTGGTTTTCTTGATCTGAATCCTTTTTTTTTTAATTAATTCTTGTCTTTCTGATTATTTGAGAGTAGAGAGAGAGAGAGAATACAGGGGAGATGATGATGATGATAATGATTTAGGATTATAATTTTTAAATTTTGACATTCTTTTTTTATTAAATGACTGTTTTGCCCTCACATGGGTTGCACATGACCTCACTTAACTGAAAGTTTTAACCAGGTTAGGGTAAAAGGACCTAAGGTGTAACAGATTTTGCAAATAAAGGACTGTGACTGTAATTATTAAAGTTAAAAGTCATCTATTGCAACTCGTTACAAAGATGAAAAGTGTAATTTACCCTTTAGTAAAAGTGGCAACCCATCGATGTTGGTGTCAACGGGGAAGGGTTGATGTCGAAGGGGTAGGAGAAGAAGGTGTGAGGAAACTTCTAAGGTATAGTTATAATGTATCACCTCTATATTTAAACTCTGAAGAAATCCGGCTTTAATCAACAAATATTTTTCGCTCTTTTTTTCCTGTTGGCTCCAGGTTAGGGTTTTACAAGATATATATTATTGTTATATGTTGTATCGAGTCTCTGATGTTGGATTTGTGTGGTCTTGAGAGTTAAATCATGTCTGTATAATCGATGGTGGTTTAGATTTGGTAATCTAATAAGATATTGTTGTTGTTAGCTTGAGAGTTTGGGATTTTGTTGTATCGAGTCTCTCAATTGTTGGATTTTGAGAGTTGAAATCATGCCTGTATTCCCATTTAAGATCTTTTACAAAAACCAGACAACTCTCCCCACCACAAACATTTTCCATCTACGAAAAACCCAAATTGCCACATTCTTCACCCGTGCCTATTTGAATTCGATCGAATGCATAGGCCTTGTTCTTATTGTAGCAGCAACGGCAATACGTGACGGTGTAGTGTACCTCTGGGGCGAGTATAACGAGCGATTAGCATTTGTGGAGGAACGTGTAGTGATGCCGAAATCTGGGCTGAGCTTTATCATCACTGTTCTCCTTGCTTTTGCAGCTATGAAGTGTCAGTGCCAACCCGGCTTTCCTTATTTCACCCATCCTCACCAAGTCAGGTTCACCATCAACAGCGTCCTGATGTACGGCTTCTCTTGCGCAGCTGAACTTGTTGCTTCAGGTCTTGATCGCATTCCCGTTTTTGCCCGCGTTGCTAAATTGGGAAAGATATGTTCATTGTGTGTTTTTGTGGCATCTCTGGTGTCTTTATTGTATTTCTGATATTAATAATGCTTGCAGTTAGTATGTTAGGCGCAAAGGTGTAATCATAGTTGTCAAAAGCGCAAAAGGCGCGCGCCTAGGCGCATTGAGGCGAGGCGAACCATGTCTTTAGGCGCAGTGATTTTTTTTTGTAAAAACGATGCTCAGCACTAATGACCATTAAAAACGAACCCGAGTGCAAAAACTGCCTCGGATTCGTTATGTTAGGTTTATGTATTAGTGTATATAAAGCCATAAAGGTGTATTAGTATTTACTTATTATGTTGGAAGTATATGGCCATGATGATGTCTCAGAGTTTATGTGGTGCTTCATATCATATATAGATTTTGGATGTGAATTGTATTTGCAGTTTGATTTTGTAGAGCCGCTTATTGCTTCACTTACTTATGGGTTATGTGGATGATGTTTTGTTTCTGTGACTAGGGGGTAATTACTTCTCTCCATTGTACCTTTTTAGGGCATTGAGGTTACATTAGATGTTGTTGATTGACTTATGGCTTGACTTGTTGGTTGTGGCTTGTGTAACAAGGAAGGATGTGGAATTTGAGTGATGTGGTTGTGTATTTGAACTGTGTTCCCAGTCTATACAAGTCCTTGGTCGTGTGCTAGCATATACTTCCAACCATTTATTTACTATTTTTGGTGCTTATATGGTTGCCAAGTTATGCTATATCTTCCCTTTGATGAAGAATGATAATGATGATGTGTATATGCTTTCAACATACTCTACTGTGTTCCCAGTTTGTGCTGTTTGGTGTTTGTTTGCATATTTACTTTATTCGGGACATATAACAGTATATTGTTGTTCTCTTGGTGTTTTATGAGGATCTTTTATTTCATAGTTATTGGCAAGCATTGTCGTGTTCCCTTGAATATTACATCATCAAGATTTTAGGGGCGCTATATATGAAGCTATAAACTCTTCCATTTCGTTTCTGTATTTATAAACTCAACCTTTATGTATCAGCCTCCATTAAACATTTAAACCATTCTTCCCGAATTAGACCTCATTTGAAAATGAGTTATTTCTAAAATTAATGATGAGTAAGAAGTGTATAGTTATTAAATTCTCTTTTTATGTGGTGGACTCTGTAATTTGCTTTGTGATTGTAAACTATGCACCCCTTGTAAGATCTTGGTACTGAATCTTCGATTATTTCCCATCATATGTAGTTTTAGTTGTTTTGAGGTTATTTTGACGAGTATACAATATCATGCTTTGATGTTCCGCATCTAGAATATGCAGTTACATGAGAGTTTATACATTGCCTTAAGGGTTGATTTGGTATATATATGATATCTGAGCTCTATATTGCAGTACATTGCCTTACGTGATAACTAAAGTGTATAAGCTCGTTCATTACATACTTTCCTTTTATGATTTATATTCTTTTTTCTTTATATAACTATTCTTATTTATTCTACTGTTGTTCAGAAGCACATGGCGTTGAAAATTGACACCATGACCACTACCAAGGCCATAACCACAGCCCACGTGGTTGAGTCATTCCTTCTGCAGAATCTTTGATTGATAAATGAGCGCCTTTGCAGATGTTAACCAGGTACACCTATTAAATTGGTTTCAGTTGTTAGGGTGTATACCTGAATGCTTATTTGTATCCAGTTTGTGTGCTGCTGACGTATGGGTAGAGAACTGCTAAGTTGAAATGCAGGGTTAATAGTCAACAGAGCAGTTGTGCTTAACTAGTACAAATCATCCAGATTGTCTCATTAAATGATGAGCTGTTATACTCTTTGTTTCAAGTCAAATGACACTTGTTTTCATTCAAAGTATTGTGGTTAGAAGCTTTCTTCATTTCTCCATAATGACCCGGTCCACATTTGAACCCTATTTGAACCTGAATTAGTTGGGTTCGTATCAGTATGCTTTAGACATGCTCTACGGTGTTCCCAGTTTGGGCTATTTGGTGTCATGTTTGCATTTTTACTTTCCTGGGGACAAATAACCAAAGAATGTTGTTCTCTTGTTCTTTTGGTGTTTCCTTTTTAAGTCGCGGACTTTGTACTTTGGTTTGTGATTGTAAACTATGGACCCCTTGTAAGATCTTTTTAATGAATTTTCGTTTACTTCCCTCCCACCATAGTTTTTGTTGTGTTGAGGTAATTTAGATGAGTATACTATTTCATGCTTCGATGTCACGCTCTTAGCATATGAGGTTAAATGAGTTTTTGTACATTGCCTTGAGGGTTGACTTGGGCTGTATATGATATCTGAGTTTTATATGGCCCTTTAAAAATTCCTCTCAATATCAATTTGGTTTCCATGTATGCAAGTTGACATTTGTTCGTTCTCTGTTTTTCCTACATGCTCTTGTGCCACTAAAATGTCTAAGCTGGTTCATTACAATCTTTCCTTTTATTATTCACACTGTTTGTTTCTTATGTAACTGTTCTTTATTCTATCGCAGTTTAGAAGCATTGGGCATTGAAAACTGACACCACAATCGCTACCAAGGCCATAACCACATCCCACGTGGTTGAGTCCATCCTTCTGCACAATCTTTGATTGATCACAAGACGCCACTGCAGACGTCTAACCAGGTGCACTTATGGTGTTTGTCTATTGAGAATTTGAGATAGTAGCATTTGTTTGGAGGGTGTATACCTGAATGCTTATCTGTATCCGGTTTATGTGTTGTTCATGTGTATGGGTAGAAAATTGCTTATCTGTATCGGATTCTGGAGATGCAGAAGTATACATGAACAATTAATATTTTTAGCTGAATTTGGATCGTTTCGTATCTCTTTACTTTTGGAATATAGTATATTTACCACATGATTATGCTTGTTATACTACAGTCCTATCGTTCATATCCGTTCCTTTGTGACTATATCCTTGAATTATATCAGCTATATTTATTGGTATATCTCAATTAGAACATATGCATATTAGTTGCTATTTTTGTTGTTTATGGATTTAGTCATATTACACTGTGTATCAATAGCATGAGTTTTCATGATAGGTTAAATGAAAATTGGTTGATGATTAGTTAACGCGTACTTTCTCTTCAACTTAAACCTAAGGTCCTAAACCTATAAATTCGGCTTTTCAGTTCTTTTTCTGGTTAAAGCCATTTGATTAACCATCTATTTTTGAGTTGCTATACGTTTCGACGTAAATTCAGTTTGAAAACGAGTCGATTGTAGTCTCTACTTTATCACGCCGCGTATGACGCCAACGTACGTCTTTATTTTATATACGTTTTGAGTTGGTCTACGTTTCGAGGTAAATTTTGTTTGAAAACAAGTCGGGTCAAATAAAATACATTTTCATTGAATGGTATAAATTCGGATTACTTTACGTTTCAACGTAAATTTAGTTCAGAAACTAGGCAGGTTGATTGCAGTCTACAATTTATCACGCCCTGCAACGTGCAGCGGGTAAAACAACTAGTTGATACGTATCGTACCCTAAATATTTAAAGATCCTAGAATGAAACTTCTAGGAAGTGACCATATACAATTTATCACGCAGTGTATGCGAATCCTACCCTAAATATTTAAAGATCTTAGAAGAAATCAACTTTAATCAAATGTTATTTTCTGTCTTCACCAATTCGCTCTAGAGTCGAGACTCTTTGTAGTTGTGGTATTGGATAGTGATTTAGATATTGTTGTTGGTATCGAGTCTCTTAGTTGTTGGATTTTGAGAGTTGAAATCATGCCTGTGTTTTCATTTAAGAATTTTTAAAAAAACCAAACAACTCTCCCCAACACAGGAATAGGTCACTCCACCACAAAGATTGCCTATCTGGGGCATTTAAAAACCCAAATTTCCACAATCTTCACCAACTTGATCAAATGGTTTACTCTAGCAGCAGCAGCAATACGTGATGGTGCAGTGTACCTGTGGGGTGAGTATAACCAGCGAGTAGCTTTTGTGGAGGCACGTGTAGTCATGCTGAAATCTGGATTAAGCTTTATCATCACTGTTCTCCTTGCTTTTGCAGCTATGAAGTGTTGGTGCCAAACTGGCTTTCCTTATTTCACCCATCCTCACCAAGTCAGGTTCTCGACTAACTGTATCGTCATGTACGGCTTTTCTTGCGCAGCTGAAATTATTGCTCCAGGCATTCCCCTTTTTGCCCGGGTTGCGAGATTGGGAAAAATATGTTCATTGTGTACTTTTGTGACATCTTTGGTGTGTTTATTGTATTTCTGAGTATGTTAGGTTCCTGTGCTTTATAAAGATATAGGTTTATGTAGTATATATTGAGTTTATGTGATGTGAATCAAGAGGTCCATTATGGTTCATGTGGATGATGTTTTGTTTTTGTGACTAGGGTGTAATTACTTCCCTCCATGGTACCTTATTAGGGCATGTGAGGTTACATTAGATGTTGTTGATTGACTTATGGCTTGAATTGTTGGTTATGGCTTGTGTAACAAGGAAGCATGAGGAATCTGAGTGATGTGGTTGTGTATTTGATGAATGATGATAATGATGGATTGTTTATGCTGTCATTCTCTACTGTGTTCCTAGTTTGTGTTGTTTTGGTGTTTGTTTGGAATTTTTACTTTATTGGGGAACCAAAGATGTTGTTCTTTTGGTGTTTTATGAGGATCTTTTATTTATAGTTATTAGATTTTCCTTTTAAGTGGTGGACTTTGTACTTTGGTTTGTGATTGTTATGGCCCCCTTCCAAGATCTTTCCACCATAGTTTTTGTTGTTTTGAGGTAATCGAAACAAGTATGCTATTTCATGCTTCGATGTTATACATTTTGTATATGAGATTACATGAGATTTTGTACATCGCATTGAGGGGTGACTTGGACTATATATGATATCTGAGTTCAATATTGCTGTTTGGAAAATCCTCAGTATCAATTTGGAATTTAGAATTTTGCTAATGGCCTCACCTGATAACTAGTTTCCATGTATGCAAGTTGACGTCTGTTCTGTTTTTATGTATACTAGGTTAGAACCCCGTGTATTACACGGGTTGAATAAATGTAATTTTATGTAGTAAATTAAAACAGTTATTCTTTAAAAATCTTGTTTATTACACGAGTTGAACAAATGTAATTTTATATATTAAATAAAAAAAAAAATTATAACTCTAAGAACCCTATGTATTGTACTAAATAAATGTAATTTTATATACCAAATAATAAAATCCGTGTATTGTACGGGTTGAATAAATCTAATTATATATACTAATAATAAAAAATTATATCTTTAAAAACGATGCTCAGCACTAATGACCATTAAAAACGAACCCGAGTGCAAAAACTGCCTCGGATTCGTTATGTTAGGTTTATGTATTAGTGTATATAAAGCCATAAAGGTGTATTAGTATTTACTTATTATGTTGGAAGTATATGGCCATGATGATGTCTCAGAGTTTATGTGGTGCTTCATATCATATATAGATTTTGGATGTGAATTGTATTTGCAGTTTGATTTTGTAGAGCCGCTTATTGCTTCACTTACTTATGGGTTATGTGGATGATGTTTTGTTTCTGTGACTAGGGGGTAATTACTTCTCTCCATTGTACCTTTTTAGGGCATTGAGGTTACATTAGATGTTGTTGATTGACTTATGGCTTGACTTGTTGGTTATGGCTTGTGTAACAAGGAAGGATGTGGAATTTGAGTGATGTGGTTGTGTATTTGAACCGTGTTCCCAGTCTATACAAGTCCTTGGTTGTGTGCTAACATATACTTCCAACCATTTATTTACTATTTTTGGTGCTTATATGGATGCCAAGTTATGCTATATCTTCCCTTTGATGAATAATGATAATGATGCCGTGTATATGCTTTCAACATGCTCTACTGTGTTCCCAGTTTGTGCTGTTTGGTGTTTGTTTCCATATTTACTTTATTCGGGACATATAACAGTATATTGTTGTTCTCTTGGTGTTTTATGAGGATCTTTTATTTCATAGTTATTGGCAAGCATCATCAAGATTTTAGGGGCGCTATATATAAAGCTATAAACTCTTCCATTTTGTTTCTGTATTTATAAACTCAACCTTTATGTATCAGCCTCCATTAAACATTTAAACCATTCTTCCCGAATTAGACCTCGTTTGAAAATGAGTTATTTTTAAAACTAATGATGAGTAAGAAGTGTATAGTTATTAAATTCTCTTTTTATGTGGTGGACTTTGTAATTTGGTTTGTGATTGTAAACTATGCACCCCTTGTAAGATCTTGGTACTGAATCTTCGATTATTTCCCATCATATGTAGTTTTAGTTGTTTTGAGGTTATTTTGACGAGTATACAATATCATGCTTCGATGTTCCGCATCTAGAATATGCAGTTACATGAGAGTTTATACATTGCCTTAAGGGTTGATTTGGTATATATATGATATCTGAGCTCTATATTGCAGTACATTGCCTTACCTGATAACTATTTTCCTTGTATGCAAGTTGGTATTTGTTCTCGTTTTTTTCTACATCGTCTTCCACCACTAAAGTGTATAAGCTCGTTCATTACATACTTTCCTTTTATGATTTATATTCTTTTTTCTTTATATAACTATTCTTATTTATTCTACTGTTGTTCAGAAGCACAGGGCGATGAAAATTGACACCATGACCACTACCAAGGCCATAACCACAGCCCACATGGTTGAGTCATTCCTTCTGCAGAATCTTTGATTGATAAATGAGCGCCTTTGCAGATGTTAACCAGGTACACCTATTAAATTGGTTTCAGTTGTTAGGGTGTATACCTGAATGCTTATTTGTATCCAGTTTGTGTGCTGACGTATGGGTAGAGAATTGCTAAGTTGAAATGCAGAGTTAATAGTCAACAGAGCAGTTGTGCTTAACTAGTACAAATCATCCAGATCGTCTCTTTAAATGATGAGCTGTTATACTCTTTGTTTCAAGTCAAATGACACTTGTTTTCATACAAAGTATTGTGGTTAGAAGCTTTCTTCATTTCTCCATAATGACCCGGTCCACGTCTGAACCCTCTTTGAACCTGAATTAGCTGGGTTCGTATCAGTATGCTTTAGACATGCTCTACTGTGTTCCCAGTTTGGGCTATTTGGTGTCATGTTTGCATTTTTACTTTCTTGGGGACAAATAACCAAAGAATGTTGTTCTCTTGTTCTTTTGGTGTTTTTTAAGGATCATTTATTTCATAGCAATTACATTTTAGCTGAATTTGGATCGTTTCGTATCTCTTTACTTTTGGAATATAGTATATTTAACACCTGAAGTGTACCTCTGGGGTCATACCAAGCTGAACTAATTGCTTCAGGGCTTGATCGTATTCCAGTTTTTGCCCGTGTTGCCAGATTGTGAAAAAAATATGTTCCTTGTGTATGTTTGTGATATCTCTTGTGTGTTTATTGTATTTCCGATACTACTAATAATGCTTGCAGCATGTTAGGTTCCTGTATCTTTCTTTATAAAGGTATGGGTGTATTATTTTCGCATTTCGGTATTTAGTAATTTTGTTGGAGTATATGTTCCATGATGATGACTCAGAGTTTATGTGTTGTTCCATATCGTATATAGAGTTCAGATGTGAATCATGAGCTCCTTGTGCAGTTTGGTTTTGTAGAGCCGCTTATTGCTTCACTTACTTATGGGTTATGTGGATGATGTTTAGGGCATATAAGGTTACATTTGATGTTGTTGATTGATTTATGGCCTGCCTTGTTGGTTATTTAAATGATGGTTATGGCTTGTGTAACACGGAAGGATGAGTGATTTGAGTGATGTGGTTGTGCATTTGAACTATGTTCCCAGTATATACAAGTCCTTGGTGTGTGCTAACAGTAACTTCCAACCGTTTATTTACTTTTTTTGGTGCTTACATGGATGTCAAGTTATGCTATATCTTCCCTTTGACAAATGATGATGTGTATATAATTTCAACATGCTCTTCTGTGTTTCCAGTTTGGTGTTTGTTTGCACTTTTACTTATTGGGGACAAATAACAAAGAGTGTTGTTCTTTTGGTGTTTTATGAGGATCTTTTATTTCATAGTTATTACCAAGCATTGTCGTGTTCCCTTATATATTACATCACCAAGATTTAAACCATGCCCCCTTGTAAGATCTTGGCACTGAATCTTCGGTTACTTCCCATAATATGTAGTTTTATTTGATCTGGGCTCTGTATTGAAGTATATTGCTTTACCTGATAACTGTTTTCCATGTATGCAAGTTGATATTTGTTCTCTTTTTTTCTACATGCTCATCCGCCACTAAAGTGTATAAGCTCATTCATTACATACTTTCCTTTTATCTTTTATATTGTTTTTTCTTAATATGACTGTTCTTATTTATTCTACTGTAGTGTAGAAGTACAGGGCGTTGGAAATCGACACCACAACTACTACCAAGGCCATAACCACAGCCCATATGGTTGAATCCTTCTATCTGCAGAATCTTTGATTGATAAATGAGCGCCTTTGCAGATGTTAACCAGGTACACCTATTAAAATGGTTGCAGTTGTTAGGGTGTATACCTGAATGCTTATTTGTATCCGGTTTGTGTGCTGATGATGTGTATGGGTAGATAATTGCTAAGTTGAACTGCAGAGTTAATAGTCAAGTTGTGCTTAACTGGTACAGATCATCCAGATTGTCTCTTTAAATGAGGAGCTGTTATACTCTTGTTTCAAGTCGAATGACACTTGATAGATGGATATACTACTGTAACAATCTTTCTTTTAAAATAGAAGACCTTTTAAACCAGCCCGTTTCGACCTGTACCCGTTTCAACCCGGACCAAAACAACCTTTTTTTATTCGACCCGTTTTGACCCGAACCCATTTACCCAACCCACCCGTTTTGCCAGGTGTACCTGAACCCTAAAGGTAGTAAAATATATTCATAGGTTTGCTTGTTCGGATTCTAGAGATACAAAGTTAAATATGAAGTTATGAACCATTAACCTTTATGTAACAGTAACAATACTTGATGCTTAAAATGCAAAATATTGATTATTTAATTTTTACTTATGTAATTATTATATTAGTTTCACAATTGGCCAAGTGGATCAGATGAGGCAAATATCGTCAGGGCCGCCCTAAAAGAGTACACAAAAACCTACAGCAAGAAATCTTTCCCCCACTTGCCGGCAAGGGAGATTGTGAGATCACATTCCAAATGGGTTCCTATTCCGTTGATGGATCTTGAAGGCTCAATGGGTAGTCGAGCTCGTTCCCAAAAAATGAACAAAACACTCGAGTCGGGAAATTACACAATGTCAGCGGATTGGTTATCAAGCAACATACCCGAAATCAATTTAAATGATGACCCCACCGACGACACAACACTGACAAGGCCGCAACGGAGGAAAACTGTCGAGTCGTCATCAAGCAAAGGTAAAGGTTTGGTGGATGTCGTCTCCGAATACAAGATGGGAAAAAAATGACGGAAATAGCGGACAATCGAGAACAACAAAAGGTTGGCGGAATCGAAATTAAAAAGAGACGAGTCGTACATGAAACACTTGGAGGAAAAAGCGAAAAAACCAGGATTTGAAAGTTGTGATGTAGCTACATGAAAATATCGCAGAACCATACAAGTCGATTCTATTAGATCGCAAATGGGTGAGTTGTGTGAAGTGGGGTTGGGACCCTAACTTTTAGGTTGTTTTTTTTTTAATTTTTTAGGTCGACTTTTTTTTAATGCACTTTTTATTTTGAATGAAAATGCGTTTCAAATTTATTTGTCTTTCATTTTTCTTTCTGTATTTTAAAAACGTTGGTTTTTACTTTATTTTGTATTTTATTTAAAAAAAATCTTGTGTATTTTAAAAACGTTGGTTTTTACTTTATTTTGTATTATTCTATATATAAATAAGCAACTTTTTAGTGCATCATCACTTGTAACTTGTGCTTTGTGAGTTTTTCAAAAAAAAAAAAAAACTTGATTTTTTACTTTTAACCCAAAGGTTTTTAGCATTTGTAATTTTAACCCTACACAATTTGTTTTTTTTAACTTTAACCCAAAACTAAACTTGATTTTTTACTTTTAACACAAAGGTTTTTAGCTTTTGCAATTTTAACCTTATATAATTTGTTTTTTTAACTTTAACCCTAAACTTTTCATTATTTGCAATTTAACTTCACAACTTTTGTCACTTATACTTTTCATCTTTAGCAAATTTTCGACTTACGTATAGTTCTAAATTTTTCGACTTAATACAATGCAACGTACGAGTGTGGTTCAACTTTTTTATGTTTTGTTTCAAATTTTATAAGTTAACACGACGCGACGTGCATCTGTGGTTCAACGTTTTTTACCTCTATTTTTCATGTTTGACAGGTTCGTCGAAACACGCAAATCCTAAGTCGAGTCAGTGTTGGTGGTCGATGACGGTTGTGTGACATTAGTACTATTTGACACCGTTTTACGCCCCGTCACAACGCGGGGTGTGCTTTGGGGGTTTTCTAAAGAAAAAATGGTTATGCATATGGTTGTCGTGACCTTGGCTTTGGGGGTTTTCCAAAAAAAAATTGATTTTTTTTACTTTTCACCAAAAAGTATTTCATAAATTACTTTTAACCCAAAACTTTTTTTTTTTTTTTTTTTTTTGCATTTAACCCAAAACTTTTTATTTTTTCCAGTCTATCCTAACAACTTCTTTTACTTTCAACTTTAGTCTTTTATAGTTTTCATTTTTCGCAAATTTTTCGTTTTATGCTTGGTTCTAAATTTTGAAACTTAATACATCGCAACGTGCGTCTTTGGTTAACGTTTTTACGTTTCGTTCTAAATTTTTGCGAGTTAACACGACGCAATGTGCGTGTGTGGGTGAACGTTTTTACATCGTCTATTTTTTTTCCCGTTTGACAGGTTTAACATAACAAGTGGGTCCTAAATCGACTTAGTTATAACTAAAGAATCCCCGCCGCATTGCGGCGGGTCTCAATTCTAGTTTTATTAAAAAAGATCTACTGATGTATTTTATTTACTGATGGAATTAGAGAGAATGAGAGGACATCTTGTGATCGTGTTCGGATAGTTGTTTAGTGATGAAGTGATGGGTATCCCTAATTCCGTCCTTACAAAATGGTTTTAATTATTATAATTAGGTTATAACCCCGTGTATTACACGGGATTGAATAAATAAATTTTATATACTAAATAATAAAACAATATATCTTTAAAAACCTCATTTATTGTACGGGTTGAATAAATATAATTTTATATATTAAATAATAAAAAGATATATCTATAAGAACCATATTGTACGAGTTGAATAAATGTAATTTTATATACCAAATAAAAAAGTTATCTCTAAAACCACGTGTATTACACGGGTTGAATAAATGTAATATTGTTTACCAAATAATAAAATAATACATCTTTACATGAGGTTTTTTAAGATATAACTTTTTATTATTTGATATATAAAATTAGATTTGTTCAATTTGTACAAAAGGATATATATTTTTAATTATTTAGTACAGAAAATTACATTTGTTCAAACCGTGTAATGCGCATATTTTTAAGGCTGGAGGGTGTGGGGCGCCACCCTTCGCCACCTGGACGCCTATAGCGCCCCACTCCGCCATCAACCACACCCCCGGCGCCATAGCCGGGGCGCCATTGAACCTCCGCCACCGCTATGGCGAGCGTCAACGCACGAAGACCGAGAGAAATTAAAGTTTTTGACCGTTGAAACGGTCAAAAATTAAAATAAAAGTTTACTTTTTATTTTATTTATAAAATCATACTATAAATATCAACTTCTATCTCTTTTTAAATCATTCATTTCACTCTCTACCTCCATTTTTATACAACTCTCTTCATTTTTTTTAAAACTTCCAACAATGTTTCCCAACAACCCAAACAACCCATGGGATCCGACCAATCCGTATTGGCAAACTTTGCAAAACAACGAGCAAGAGGACCGCTATCGCCGAGACCCGCGTACGGGGGAGGTTGGATATTATCCAATGCCACCAACTTCTCCTCATCCCACCACTCAACCGATGCCTCCTCCATATTTCGGGTATTATTCTCAACCCCTTTTTTTTCCGCCAAACATGCCACCACCAAACATACCCGCCCAAGACACAAGCGAACCGGAATTCGTTCCCGAAACCCAAGTCGAATCCTCTTCTATGAAAAAAGAAGCCATAAAAAGAAGGATGAGACCGAAAAACGTGCGACAAAGAAGGTAGAATTTTGGTCGCCTAAGGAAGAGTTCGAGTTGGCAAAAGCTTGGCTCGACGTGTCGAAGGACGAGATTGTTGGTAAATAATATTTTTTATGCTTGTGTAAATAACTTTTTTATGCTTTTGTAAATAATATTTTTTATGCTTGTCTAAATACTATTTTTTGTATGCTTTTGTAAATAATATTTTTTTAGGAGACGACCAAGACATAAAGGTATTTTGGGGTCGTATACACGATAAGTTTTTCGCCGCAATGGGTCGTGGCGTGTATCGAACCCCCGACTCTTTTTCGGGAAAGTGGGGGGCTTTGAGGACGAAGGTTAGCAACTTCAACAGCATATACAATAACCTCGTCAATAACACTCGAAAGAGAAGTGGTGCGAGCGATGTCGATATCTTGACCGAAGCCCACACCGAGTATAGAATGCACCATGGGCATATGTTTAACCAGGTAACCGCATGGGAGCTTCTTCGCAAATCTCCAAAGTGGCACCTTGTGCCACCGTTCGACCCAACCCGCCCTAGATCCAAACGGTCCAAATCGATATCCACCACCGAACCTTCTGGGTCAGATGCTCGTACAGTAATTAATTTAAACGAGGATGCTGACGAGTTTGAAGAACCCCAAGAGCTGCCTCGTCCAACTAGTAGGGATAAAAGTAAAGCCAAGGCAAAGGCACGTGGAAAGTCTACTAAATCAGATGGCCCGTCAAAGATTACCGAGTTCCAGGCAGATCTGAAGCAAATAATCTCCATTAGGGAAAAAGAACAAGAAATGAAAATGGAGAAACAAATTGCGAGAGACATGGACTTTCTCGCAAGGGATCTGTCACATGTCTCGGAGGAGGACCGAGTCATTTTGGAGGCTCGTAAGGCACAAATTCGGGCCAAATATATGTAGTTTTTTTTTAAGTATGTTGCCTTTTTTTTTTTCTAGTATGTTATGTTTTTTTTTTTTTTTTTCTAGAATGTAATGTTTTTTTTTTTTTTGACTTTGTAGTTTTTTTTAATGAAATTATGTTTTTATTTTTAATCTTGTAGTTATTAAAATTGCCATTTAATTTAAAAAAATAAATATTTAAATAAATAATTACTTAATCATTACACGGGGCTCCATCCACACCCTCCAAATTAAAGGGGGGAATGATAAAGCCCCTTTGCTGACATGGCGATGACATGGATCCTACATGGCATGATAAAGCCCCTTGGGGCTCCATCCACACATCATAGCCTAAAGATGTAATTTTTATATAATTTTATATATTAAATTATAAAAAGATATATCTATAAGAACCATTTGTACGGGTTGAATAAATGTAATTTTATATACCAAATAAAAAAGTTATATCATTAAAACCACGTGTATTACACGGGTTGAATAAATGTAATATTGTTTACCAAATAATAAAATAATACATCTTTTGTGATAACTGTGTTTACAAAGTCACTGTAGTAGCTTCTATAAGAACCATATTGTACGTACAAAGCCAGATACTAGCCTCGTATGAACCCACGAAGAAAGTTGAAGTTTTTGTGATAATTGTGTTTACGAAGTCACTGTAGTAGCTTCGTACGAAGCCTCAATACATAGCTTCGTACGAACCCACGTCAACAAGTGTGATTCTTTGAAAAGCTTGGCTTCATATGAACCCAGGGTGTATAGTTTCGTACGAACGGAGCGTTTATCTCGTTTGATTTTCAGATTTGATAAAGTGTTTGCTTGTTTGCAGGTTGTTCAAAGATCAGAATCATGGCTGAAGAATTTTACAACACATTATATAATGCGTTCACTTCCGAGTCGTCAGAAACAGCAACTGTTACACCGAAAAACATTTCAAAAACCATAAATGATAATGAAAATCATGATAATGTTTACGAAAATCATCAAAGGCCGCCTAAACTACTGAATATCGAAGATTATCATTGGTGGAGCAAGAGATTTGAAAATTGGGTGAAGGCGAATGCCTATGAGAGTTGGATTATGATGACTTACGGATATAAAAAACCTGTGAAAGATCAATGTGTATGAAGAAACACTAGATAAATGGTCGGAACCGAGATATCTAGGGGGTTTGAATCCGCATAAAAAGGTGGGTTTCCTCTCGTTTGATTCGGTTACAACTGATCTCTTTCTCCGGTAACTCTACAAAAAAGAAGCACCGTTAGCCTCGCCAAGGGGAGAAATGGGTTCTCTCCTTGACCCGACTCCGGTGTGAGAATAAGTATGGGATGCCTGAGATGGTGACACGTGTCCAGACGGTTATAACCGTCTTAGGGGTGCACGATTGTATTTCTTCTAGAAGATTACTGCTGTAATCTGGTGTGACACCTTAACACCTTATCGTGTGGAATCAGCTGGGTAAATAGATCCCAAGTCTGGGTAAATAGTATCCAAGTCTGGATATTTAAGCGGAAGTGTTTTATTTAGGATTTTCATCCTTTGTTTATGGGAGAAAGCGCAAGGATTTATGATTTCCTTTGGGCGCGCAAGTGTTGACTGTTGACTGTTCTGTAAGTCTCTTTTTGTGAGACCAGTGCGCGGCCACGCAAGGCTCAAGGCTGAAAAGCAAGGTTGTGGTATGGTCCCAAGCACTTGTTGTGAGGTTTTTGGGACCTTACCCCTTCAAGTCCCCCCAGTCTAGTGTTGCACTTAAGCAAGTAAGTGGAGCACTGGACTTATGAGAGGGGAATGCTTTTGGGCGCGAAAATGTGGAATCTTCTATGAGAAGATTTAACTTTGTTAAAAAGTTTTTTAGGGGAAATTATGACTTTGTTGCCCCTTGTAATCATGTCCTGACGTGTGGTGACGTCAGTTTGCAGTAAAAAATTGGTATTTGTGACATTTTTTCTCCTTGTCTTGGGATTCGTAGTGGCGCTTGTCAGGCCTTATTTATGAGGATATGACGCTTGCTCCTGTAGCGCCGTTTGGAAAAGACATCTGACAGATAATCATGCCTTTTCAGTTCCCGGAGTTATGTGCCTATATATACATGTGGGTGCCTCTTTTCTTTTGTTTATTTTCCCTTTTCCCAGAAAGATGAAGATCGCTCGGTCCCCTCGTACTCGGCGGCTGTTGGATGTTCTAAATATGTTCGAGGCTGCTGAGAGTCTTTTACTTCTTGCTAACTCACCACCGTTAACAGTTACTGGAGCTGGGAAGTTGGTATCTTCTGTTTGTTTTGTGACGGGGGTTAGTTCTGAACTCCGTCCACCGGAGATTAAAGAAGAAACCGGTGTATTGTCTGTTGAAGCCTTGATGGCTCGTTTTCCAATGCTTCAACCTGGTGGATGCGAGCTGGTATACCATCGCCGGCAGTATCGTCAGATCGGTCATGTTCCGGCTGCTGACGAGGACGCTATCGTTGAGTAGGGTAGGTTTGGGAACTGTGTATTCCTCTTTTTGGTGTTTTTGTACATGTTCTAGTTTTGGTAAGAATTTTGAAGATCATTGTCATGATCTTGTTATGAAGTGTTTATGGTACACTTAATGATATATGTGCCTATGGTGCACTGTTTGTGAATGTAATTTTGTGTTTTTATTACAATATGTTGTATATGTTTAATTGCTTTTTACTAGGTAGGGCGAATGAGAAATGGTATTGTGCTCATGTGTGAACGTTTGTCTAAAAGGCGTGTCTGTTTGCCTTGTTTAGACTGTTCATGAAGTGTACAATGTTTGACCATATAGTTTTCGCGCAAACCAAAGGAATTACATGCAATTTGTAATAAACAGTGATATAGGTAAAGATGCTTGTATTGATAAGAGCGCAAGGCTCGTAATACAAAGGGTGATAAGGAAATACATTGCCTGTATGTTTTTTCGTTTTTGCAGACTAGTTTACATGTAACACCTGCGCAGCTGTTGCGCGTTCCAGGTGCGGGGAACTAGCGTCCCATCAAGTCTTTTTAATGTGTACGCCCCTTTGCCTAGGACCTCATTGATGATGTATGGTCCCTCCCATTTTGGCGCTAATTTGCCCGGTTTTTCCGTATTGGAAGCCTCGTTGTCGCGCAAGACAAAATCACCAGGGACAAATGTGCATATGCGGACGCGCGCATTGTAATATTTTTCGAGTTTGGATTTGTACCTTACCTCTGTGATGGCGGCATTCTCGCGCCTTTCTTCGAGGAGGTCCAAATCCAGTCGCCGCTCTTGTTCATTGTTTTGTCTTTCCATAGCTAGCATGCGCGGTGATGGAAGGCCAATTTCAGCTGGGATTACTGCTTCAGACCCGTAGACCAGGCTGAATGGGGTTTCTCCCGTGCTAGTCTTTGGCATTGTATGGTGTGCCCATAAGATGCTGGGGAGTTCATCAACCCATCCTCTGCGCGTTGTGCCTAGTCGTGCCTTAATGCCGTCGACTATCTGTTTGTTGACGCTTTCGACTTGGCCGTTTGCTTGTGGGTGCGCCACAGAGGCAAAGTTGTGTTCAATCTTCATTTCTCTGAACCATTTCTGAAGATCATCTGAGGCGAAGTTAGTGCCGTTGTCGGAGATGATGCGCAATGGTAATCCGAACCTGCAAATAATGTGTTCTCATATAAATTTGCGAATTACCATTGCTGTTGTTGAGGCTAATGCCTTAGCTTCGACCCATTTTGTGAAATAGTCGACCGCTACGATGATGAATTTTACTGCGCCTGGCGCGTCAGGGAACGGACCAACGAGATCGATGCCCCATTGTTGAAAAGGCCAGGCGGAAGTGACTGGTACGAGCGGGTTCTTTGGTCGGAGTGTTTTTGGCGCGTGGCGTTGACATGCTGCGCATCTTCGTAGTAAGTCTACTGCATCCACATGCATTCCAGGCCAGTAGTATCCCGCGTTCATTATTTTTGCCACAACCATGCGCGGTCCCACGTGTATTCCGCATAAACCTTCGTGGATTTCTCTGATCAGATATTGCGCATCTGTTTTATCGACACAGCGAAGTAATGGTCCCATAAATGACTTCCGGTATAAGACGCCATCCGCCATTTCATAGTTTATTGCTTTGTGTTGGATTTTTCGAGCTTCTGCTTTTTCTTCCGAGAGTTTTCCGTGTTGCAGGTATAAGATGATCGGAGACATCCAGGATGGATTCCCGATTTCTATAACATTTACTTGTTTAAGGTGAATGGAAGGATTAGACAATACCTCTATACGCACTTCTTTTGCTAAGTGTTTAAAGCTGGTAGCGGCTAATTTGCTTAGCGCATCTGCGTGCTTGTTCTCGCTTCTGTTTATATGGTTAACCTTGAACGTCCGGAATTGGCTGATTAACATTCGTGCTTGTTCAAGGTATAATGCCATAGCTTCTCCCCTTGCGTCATAATGGCCATTAACTTGCTCAGCCACCAGTTTTGAATCGACGTTGGCTTCAAGGTTTCTTGCCCCCATTTTTAGTGCCAAGCGGAGACCCGCCAAGAATGCTTCATATTCAGCTTCGTTGTTCGTGCTTTGGAAATCCAAGCGTATGGCATATGTAAGTTCGTGTTCATCGGGACTGACTAATCGGAGGCCTGCGCCGGCTCCGTCGTCATTGGAGGCTCCATCTGTGTGTAGAGTCCAGACTCTATCGTCGAAAATAGGAATAGGGTTTTGGATTGCCTCGCACTCCTGAATTTTGTCGATGGGGACTTCTGTGGCAAAGTCCGCCAGAACTTGCCCTTTAATTGCTGGTCTTGGTCTATACAGGATATTGTATCCCCACAGCTCAATGGCCCATTTAGCCAATCTTCCCGCTATGTCGGGTTTGGATAGGATTTGGCCTAAATGATAATTGGTGAGAACAGTGATGGCGTGGCCTGAAAAATATCGACGTAGGCGTCGTGATGCATGCACCAGTGCCAGGACCAGTTTTTCTATCATTGAGTAACGAGTTTCCGGACCGGTGAGCATCTTGCTTATATAGTAGATTGGAGTCTGGACGTTTTCTCGCTCCACCATTAACACCGCACCAACTTCTACTTCCGCAGCAGATAAATACAAGATCAATGGTTCCTTTTCTCGTGGTGCTGTTAGCGTTGGCAACTGGATTAGACAATCCTTCATTTGCTTGAAGGCTGTCTCGGCTTCGGGTGTCCACTGGAAGTGGGTTTTCTTGGCACAGTTTCGCAGTGTACTGATGAATGGATAAGACTTCACCGCGTGATTGGCCAAGAATCTGTTTAAGGCTGCTAAGCGCCCGGCGAGTCTTTGCATTTCTTTTATTGTTGCAGGTGATGGCATCAGCTGGATGGCCTGCACCTTTTCTGGATTTACTTTAAACCCATCTCGTGTTACTATGAAACCCAAAAACTTCCCTTCCTCCATCCCGAAGGAGCATTTTGTTGGGTTAAGCTTTAAGTTTACGCTGCGCAATGAGTCGAATGTGCGCTGAATGTTTGCCAACATTGTTTCTTCCTCATGACTCATGATGACAAGGTCATCCATATATACCTCGACTGTTTTACCGATGTCTTCTCTGAAGACTGTGTCCATTAGTCGTTGGTATGTTGCGCCTGCGTTGCGCAAGCCGAAGGGCATTTTGGTATAGCAAAAGATGCCTTTGTCTGTACGAAACGCAGTTTTGTCTTCGTCCTCTTCTTTCATCTGGACCTGATGGTAGCCTTTGTAACAGTCAAGAAAACACTTCCATCTGAATGTTGCTAGAGAGTCGACTTTTTTGTCGATCTCCGGAAGCGCGTAGCAATCTTTTGGACATGCTTTATTCAGGTCTTTGAAATCGACGCACATTCTCCATTCGCCACTGTGTTTCTGTACCATTACTGGGTTGGCAACCCATGTATGGTATTTAACTTCGCGCAAGATTCCCGCATTGAGTAGTTCTGTTACTTGTTCCTCCATGGCTTTCGCTTTTTCTTCGCTAAAGCTACGCCTCCCCTGAGCAACATGTTCTGCTGATGGTTTGATATTCAGGAAATGTTGCGCTATTTCGCGTGGAACCCCAGTCATGTCTGCTGGGCACCAAGCGAATATCTCTTTGTTGTTGGACAATAATTCTTTTAATTGTATTCGTGTTGCCGGTGAAATGGCATGTTGTAACAACTCTCATCAAAAGTTATATTTATTTAATTAATTTGTCCAATAGGAAACCTTAATTGAGACACCCAAGTAATTCTGCATAATCCCTAAAATTTTCAGAACAATCGGAATTAGGATCAGGGCCCCTAAAACTCAGGGGGGGGGGAAACCCTAATTGGTAATATCTATACAGTTTGTTGTCAAAAATTCGAAATAACACGAAACCAACTCAGCAAGCCTATTGGGACACAAGGCTACCCTAGGGTAGATTGGCACTCCTCGCGCCACGCGACAGGCACAAGGGGACCTGTCGCGACACGCGACAGGGACCATTTTCATGTATAAATAGTAGCGTCTGTTTCATGCAATTGAGTGTTCGTTCGACGTTCAAATTCGAATTGTACGTTGAGTTATAGCATAAACAGTCCCACAACACACACGATTCACGAAGTGCTGCCGCAAAACAGGGTAATAACTCGATCGCTATTACGATTCATTATCCGATCGATCAATATATCCAATGGATGTTTAAGTGCTGCCCACATTAGGGTTATACTTTGTCATTCGTCGTTAATTCGATGGATGTTTAAGTATCGCACTTTGTCATTCGTTGTGAGGGTTTGATCTCGTGAGTTATCGTAAATGTTGTATTGATAACTAACCCAGTTTTGTGTGCATTGTTATTTAAATTAGGTTAACAAGACTAATCCATAGACTAGACTCTATCCGTGTTAAATCTGCAATGTGAGTCATTCTCTTTTTATCAAATATAATTTCAAAAGCATATTTATTTCAAAGTTATAATTACAGGGATTAAGTCTTGTTATCTGAAATTACTGCCAGTATGTGGGGGGATGTGCACATAGCTACTAATTATTTATCACTTGTGGGTGAAAGGACCCAGCAAGTGATATGTCCACAGTCACAAGTCCGGTCAAGTGACAACTGGGTCAATTAATTTAAAAGATAGAAACATTGTAATTGCTCCTAATACTGTAAATTATAACAAACAGGTCGTTTTAGTAAAATGAATGATTCACTCAGTATTTCCCGTTGACAAAACATTTTTCAAACATGTTTCAGGTGATCTGTTGTGATTCAGGAAAGGTGCTGTGGAGCACTGCAAGC
Source organism: Helianthus tuberosus (assembly GCA_030545235.1). Classification (NCBI taxonomy): domain Eukaryota; kingdom Viridiplantae; phylum Streptophyta; class Magnoliopsida; order Asterales; family Asteraceae; genus Helianthus; species Helianthus tuberosus. The sequence continues at coordinate 193,462,710 of CM060424.1, forward strand.
TTAAGAAAGTGGCTCATTATAAAATAAAGAAATATGTTTTGTAAAATAAAGATTTCTCCGTGAAGTCATAGTATTGTAAATTACCGGGGTTTTTATCCCGAGTTGTGAAATAAAATAATCGGGAAAATTTTAGCTTTAAAAAGATCCTGATGATAAACTTCCGCTGTTAAACTCAATTAAATAAATACCACGGGATTTCTGTTCCGCGGCTCCTGAAACGGGTCAAACCGGGTCGGGGGCCGTGACAGAAAAAGGTGGTATCAGAGCCACTGAGTTAAGCTAATTAAGTATTTAGAAATACTTAATTTTTCCTGATTACCATTATGTGATTATGTGTTTTATTAACTGACTATTTGTTAGTTACAGTATGGGTAAGCAAAAGCTTTCAAACATCTATCTTAAATTAGATAGGTCATCAAATGAAAAAGGAAGTTCATCCCAAACTCCTGAAGAAGGAATATTCGTTCGAAAAGCCCAATACGAGGAACCACTTTCTCCTGATAAAAGAAGTTTAATTATTAGAAAAAGTCAGGAGAAATTAAGGAAATCCCGAGAAAAGAAAGTTAAAAAGGAAACCCAGGAATTAATCAGTAAATCACCTTGGGAAGACAAGTTGGACGAAAAATGGACAGATCTTTATATGTTAGCTACAATAGCAGTAAATGCAGATCTTTAAATAATTTATTTCAGTTTTAGCAAACCATATCACCTGCAAGCTAGAAAATCCATCCAGTAAATAAATAAATTTACAATAAAACATTAGTATATTTTAAATTTTAGTTGTTTTGTAATAATATGGTATGCAATAATATGTGAAGGTTATTTTGAAAGTTATTATAAAATTTTTAATTTATTTTAAACAGCATGAATGAGTTATCTGGAGCCCTAGAGAATCTCAACCTTTACCCTGTAAATATAGAAGTTTCTAAAGAATTTACTGGGTACTGTCCTGATGTGGAACAACCAATAGAATTCAACGCTCCACCTCTGGAAAAGCCAAAACCAAAGAAAAGAAGGAGATATGTGTGGGGGAGTCGTCTACGTAAGAAAAAGCCAGCTAAGAGACTTCCTAAAATAAATAATCCCTTAGAAAAAGGAAAAGCAACTGAAACCAGGGAAAGTTCTAGACAGCCGGAATTGGAGACTGAAGTGAGGGAAGAATCTAGGCAAATGGGAATACAATTTGAGGAATATTCTAAGGAAATAGAAACGGAGGTTGGAAAAGGTACTAGACAAACTCAGATGGAAATTGGAGAAAGTTCTAAACAAAACCAGGAAATGACATTTCAGGAGGAAATAGATTTTATATTGGCAAGCTGTGATACTATTCAGCCTGTCAATACAAATGTTTTTACTCGTCCTATTGAAACCCAAATCCCTATAAATCTTGAACCAGCAATTTCAGAACCCATAATCCATACCCAACCTTTAGGAATGGATGAATGGTGGATAAATGATTGGCAATTCCAAAACATAGTCAACAGTCCTTATTCCTTTCTCCCACAATTTGATCCAGAACCCCTACCAAATCCACCAATGAGTAACGAGAATATGGCTGAACTTCGCCATTTTGGTGAAGAGCTGATGGATGCTGGGAATAGGATCCGAGAGATAGGAGGACAAATTGCCCGGAAATATGATGAAAGGGAGCTTCATTTTTAGGAAAACAAATGACGAAAGATAGTAGGTTTATGAAACTATGGTTGTGTAATAGTAATAATAAAATCAGTATGTGTAAAAGAAATAATAAAACGGTTGTATATAGAGGCATGATATAATCTATAAAACAAATGGAATTTTAGAAAATTTACAATTTTGTTTGTATGTTCGTTTTCGTGATTATGTGCAATTAATTGTGACATTGGATTATTTCTTTTATACTAATTATTTATCTATAAATTAATTATCAGATGGCAAACATTGGTAATGAACCAGTGTCACACCCCAATTTTTCACGTGTCACCGGTGGGCCCGGTGGGGAGTATCGTGACGTAGTTGATATCATCATAGTCAAACAACACAATAATTAAATGCACAGCGGAAGCAAATGATAAATATATTACAATCCGATATAAAGTAATATCAAAGTATTACAACGGAATGTAAAAGATCCACAGGCGGATCAAAAGATAAAAAGAAACTTTATTCAACAGACTTTAAGGCATCCAAGCTTGCGAGACTTATTGTGGACGCTAGAAGACAGCCAGCCTAGTACGAGTAGTACCTGCACTTAACCTTTTGGAAAATACGTCAGTTTACACTGGTAAATACAATTTAACTGACTCATTTTAAAAAGGTTTGAAAATTGATTTGAATGCACGTGGCACAAAACATTTTATAACTTGGGATAATTATGTAAATATAATACTTGTAAAAGAATTACATGTTACTTATGCGTTCAGTAGCCCGATCCGTAGACCGGGTTAAAGATTAATAGGCACACCACATTATTTGGTTAGGCACTGACGGGTATACGCCTACACCCCGTGCTTAGGTCGTGGCCATCTCGTAAGATGATGCCAAGGATATCCGGGACATGGTCATTAACCCCCCAAAGGCTTTAAGCAAACAAAACATTTCAAAACGTAGCATATCAATGATTTAACCTCTATTCGATTAAAGATTCAATGCCGGACCAAGCGGTATTTTATATACCGTACCCCAAGCCCGTATAGGGAAAATAAGTTAAAAGTATTTACCTGAGCTAAATATAAATTCAATCCCAGCCGTATATCAAATCAGCAAGCACATATAGCTTTTACTGGGCTCCTAAATCTGGAACGAAGGTTTTAATAACCTATTAGATTCCTAACGGGTCTTATTTAAGTCGTAACTTAGACCGGTTAGTTTTAAGGAAAGGTTTACGGTTCAAAACGCATGATTAAGCGAGAACCGGATTAGGATGTGGTTTAGACCCGACAAGCTTGTATACTTGTGTAATAAGGGTAAACTAAACACATTCTGGATTTTAAGATAAAAGTGATAAGGTTTGACCCGTTTTGGCTAATTTATGCAAACTAGTTACATAAGCCGATCCGAACGCGAAAAGTGCGTAACGGGTAACCATATGAGTCATGAACAGGTTTCCTAAGTTAACATGCCTTAAATATGTTGTGATATCAGTATGATACCTTCCATTATGCCCAAAACGAAATTAAAACCAATTTATGCCCCGTAGGGGTATTTTGGTCATTTATAAGGTTATAAAGAGAGGTTTAATATAAATCTGAGTTTCAGGTCTGATTTAATCAGTAAAGATACTAAATTTAATAAGTTATATCAGTATGGTATCATATATATGTGAAACTTATTAATTATAACCATACTATGCACCGTAGGGGCATTTTGGTAATTTCACATAGGCTTAAAAAGTCAAGACTGGAAACCTGAGTTTAAAACTTTAGCTTACTGCAAAAATACAATAATTTACTTAAAATATTAGTAGGTATCAAACCTCATATATTAAAAATAGTTTTAACTTATACTATGCGTTAAAAACGCTTAAAAAGACAATTTGGAGCCATTTCTGGGTTTTTAAAGGAAAGCTGATATTTCTATTATTCCAGAAGGCTCAAATATTTTATTTATCATATTAGATCAGTAGAAAAAGGTTTGGTATCAAAAGGTTTTGTAAAACTCATTTTATAGCCCAAAAGGGCAAAACCGGCAATTACCTAATCAAGCCTAGAACCCTATGTTATGCTCAGCTCTAAAATAAATAAAAATCTTTAAAAATCCCAAAATATTATTTTATATCAGTAGGTAAAAAGTTTGGTATCAAAAAATTGGGTTTAGATAGGATATACGCTAATTACGCCGTTTAATTAACATAAAGCTTTCAATTTACGCTAATGAGCATAACTCTTAATCTAGACCTCAAACTGATGTCAAATTTTAGGGATAAGTTTATAAATCAGTAATAAAGATTATTGTCCTCTCACATTTTCAAAATTTTCGTTTTAGGGTCAAAAGGGCATAACGGTCAACATTTAGGCATTTAACGGAAACAAGCATGAACTAGGATTTCTATGGAACCAAGTTGTATAACCTTGGAGGGTTATACTAACTTATAATATGGTCCTAATGGAATCCTAAGGCATATCTAAACTAAGCTAAATCGGGTCAGAACTGAAAGTCAAAGCAAAAGTCAACCTTTGCGACTTTCGGTTCCGAACCGAGCCTATACTTAGAATTGTCGGGTTGAATCATGCTTAGGCATGTTCAACTAATATTTACCAAGTTATTAAAGTGAGAAAACTGATTTTAGGGCCTTTACATTAATAGTTATAAACTTTATTTAAAACTAACCCGTTTGACTTTTATTTGACCCGACAATTTAACTAAGTAACGTGGTAATTAGGAGATGCCCTTTTGAGGGTTAAACACCTACCTAATTACGGTCATGTAGCCACGTTCGTTGCGAACCATGGCTCAACCGTTTAAAAGTCAAAGCGTTCATCGCAACCGCTTGACTTTTTGGTTTTTAAACGCTAAACCAAAAAAACTAAGCATGAAGAGATTACTTACAAGAGTCCAAGGGACTGAAGGAGGTTCTCAAATAGGCTCAAGATCCTCCAGAAACTAGAGAGCAAACAGAAATGAATGCAGGTGTGAAGGAACAAGTGAACTTACCTCCTTTATATAGTTTTCGGGACCTCACGAGATCGCGACAAGTGTCGAGAGGTCATAACCAGATTAGGCCAGGTGTAAAACCATTTATAAAATCTATGGGCTGCCCCTAGAGTCGGTTTTGTGAGTGTTGGAACCAGATTGAACATGAAAACAGCAAGAAACAGGTTGTTACCAGCTGTTTCTGCATCTGATCCACTCATGCGGCCCGCGTAGGATAACCAGGTCACTCACGCGGCCCGCCTGCAAGCCCACACTAGCAGCAATAGTTTTAAAACTGGCAGAAATGGTCCCTGTGAGCCTTTAAAGTCATTTTAGGCACGTTTAAGGCCCGTTATCCTCATTTAAAGGATCCACTATGATGTTTAAATATAGGGGACATGAAACATGTTCAAAAACATGTCGGATGTCGGTTCGTTTGGCCGTACGGTCACGTTATGCGTCGAATTACGACGAAACATGGACGAACGCTAAAAACGGTCCAAATCACGCGACGAGTGGAATTTTATCAAGGCGATCACTAAAATAAAATATTTTAGTGCTTACATAAATTTTTGGGTGTCCGAAGATATTCAGAATGTGAGATATGCGCGAAAATGCAAACTTGTGCACTTTTTGACACTTTTAGTCCCTGCATGACATAAAAGTTTATTTTTGCGCACGAAACACCTCTAAGCCTATATCTAAGCTATATAAAGAATAAATAGGGTATGTTTAACTCCTGGTCATATTTCGAAAGGTTCGATACCCTACGAATCGGCATACTTTTGCCATTTGACGCAAATAGCCCTTTAATTGCGCAAAGTAGCGTGAAATGTTGTTTAATGATATCCAAGGCTTCCATGGCCCATACCTATCCTTACCAAGCATATAATTAAATATTACTACGCTTTCGTTCGCTTAGATGGTCACCGAAAGGCGTAGATTCAAAAGTTGACGCTTTAGGCCCCTCTATTGCGCAAACTTGCGCATCTCATCATTTATTAGCATTGAAGCCTCATCTAATCCATATTAGGCATTCTTGGAAGTATTATTAATCATCACGATGCTTCAGGTTCGCTAAAAGGTCATTCAGAGGTATAATTAAACATATTGACACTTTTAGTCCCTCTAACTTGCAAAGTTGCGCGTAACTTTACTTATAGGCATAAAAACCTTAGACGGCCATTATTTGGCATTCCCAAGAGTATAATTAAATATTATGAAGCTCCCGGTTTGTTAAAAGATCACCCAGAGGTAAGAATTAACATGTTGACGCTTTTAACCCTTTATTGCGCAAACTTTCAATTAATTTCGCAAACGGCTACACTCATTCATCAAGTGGCACATTTGTGAATATAAACGTCGTAAGAAACTTATATTTTTAGGTATGTTACACTTCCATTCCTTTCATAATCAAAGTTTTCGATTTTTCGAAAAATTAGTCCCTAAATTTCAGTGTTTGACTTCATTATGGTTTATTACACGTGTCAATACATCATTGGACGTGATTTTACGAGGTGTTACATCCTCACCCCCTTAAAAGAAATCTCGACCTCGAGATTTGCTAAAATGCTGGGAGTACTTTTTGTCACATGACGGACTTAACTTCTATAGCATATCTGGAGTCTCTCCAAGCTCCCAAAGTGACCTTTATATTGGTACATGTATCCTTTTGGAGCTTCTTAACTTGTCGATCCTTAATCGATATAGGTTGCTCATCATATCATAAATCTGCATATCAATATGTGATAATGCTTCTTGACTTATTGGTGAAACACATCCTCAATTCATTAGTGTACAATGCATTGTATGCTCCGCCAAGCTCCTTAAATAGGTTTTAGCTTATAAGCTATTTGATCTTGATACATTCGATTTCCTTCGAATGATTCTATATATTCAGAGCTTAACTAGCCTGATAATTTAACAAACGGGTACACCCTTCAGGGTGATATCTTTTGTTGAACCTTATTCCTTAACAAGAACTTAGGAGGGTTGTTACTTTCATAAATCCTTGATTTTCTGCCGAATACTGGCATCTTACTGATGATTATGGGTTTGTTTGATCTTACTCGTCAAGGCAACTTTCAGATTCTGATAATTGGACTTACCAATCTTCTGTCTACTAATAGATGTTTAACATTCCATCTATAAAAGGTCTCCAAAAGAGCAGCCTTGATACTTATATATCAACTATTATAGAAAAGCTTAATTTAAGGTGAGATGGTTATTCCAACCATTACTTTAAACTAATCTTAAGGAATTAGCTGATCCTTGCCGTTAGTCGAACAAATCGACGATCCTGGGCAGCTAATGGCAATTCTTAATTGTTGCCTAATTTGGGTTGCAGTAATCAATGCATAAACAAAATGAACCGTCTTTCTTAATTAACAATACAGAATTCTTAGAATATAGGGTTAGGCTATATGAATTCTTTATTTCAAAACTTATTTAATTAGGGTTTTGTCTTCCAATAATGGCACTAGCCGTCTTGGAGATTTCATAGTGATACAGCCCTAAATGGGATATAAATCTTAATTCTACCTGCCTATCAAGGGTAAACAGGGTAATCTTAGGAGAAGATAATCAAGTTATAAGGAGGTTACAGAGGTTTTCCAAATCTCAGGCTCCAATTCATCTATCATAGTTTGTGTCAGATAGGTGACACATTTATGTTACGAGCCCACGAATTCTTTAATCGAAGACATTTACCTGGACAATTCCATTCTGGATATCCTCTTTGAATACCTTTAGCTGATTTTAGTACCATATGACCATCGGAATATCTTTGTGGTTCCATGCATTAAACCTCCATACTGATCAGGCATGGAAGCAATCTATGAAACTTATTAAGATATATCAATCCTCATATGGCGCTTTTATCATACTGTCTGGTATTCGCAATCGATAGAGATCAAAGAGATATCAACTATGTATGCTGACGCACTTCCTCTCAGAGAGATGATACTTCTAGAATTCCATAATTAGAGATTTCTAACAGGAACAGAAGAAATGGTTCTTATGATTTCGCTTGTAAGTCTTACCTTACACTTAACATCTGGGGTTCTTACGGAAAGTTTCTAAAAGTTTGCTAAGCTTATGGTCTTATAAGAGACTTAGCGGGATCTGAATCCAAACATATCTCTTAGCAATAAAATCACAATAAAGGATTTATCTAGTGTCCTTATTAATGTGAACTGCCTCTAATCATGCATCAGGAGGGTTAAACGCCTCTATTCTTAATCCTTTTAAACTTAGCTGTAAAATCTTTGACAAACTTTAGGGCAGTCTCAGCTTTGACTGGTTATTTCTTAATCTATAAAATTCGGGTAGTTGAGGCAGATCCAAGATGGATTTATAATGAGTAGGCTTTGACACTTTAATGTGCCATCTTATTGCCGATGCTAAATCATAATATATATATATATATATAGTGCATTATGCTTAAATTCTAGGTTAACCGAATAAGGGCACTATTCCAAACAATGAGCCAAGGTTTGCAACACACTGCCGATAGTTTATAACTCTTATGGGGGGAGTCGGAATATTCTTATTCCATCTTTTTCCATTTCGTGAAGCGACTAATAGGTTTTCTAATAAGGTCCTTAAAATTTGGACCATCCCATAATGTATAAGAGGATCTTTCTTGTGGACTCCATTAATGTCCTTACTAATCAAATGGTATTGCCATCGAATGACTGTGACGCATACCTCACTGTGTCCTTTCCAGCATAACTGCTGACATACCTAATGATTTCTATTTCATTTAACCATTCCCTGAAATCGATGGTCCCTTTTTACTATTGAAGTCTCTTGACTTCCAAGAGACGAGGTACTTTTAAGTAAAACCTAAAAAGAATGGACTCCTTGCCACATATGATTTTTATTTGGATTATTCTTCGCATATGAAGTATGAATAAAGCTCTTATCATAAGTAGCGACATGTGTTTTTGAGCAAACACCATTTGGCTTCTTGAATCTTCTCGTGACTTTTCTTATAACCTTTCTAACAACTGGGTTAACTTCAGTTTTGGAGATTAATTCCATTAATATTGAGGTTCACATCTGATGCACCATTAATATTTGTCGCATTTCTAGAATCGCGACTGTTGTTTGTTTCTTCTGAGCTTTCCATGCTCGAATCTTATTAAATACCAAGTTCAACAGTGCTTAGACAATCCATACCCAGTGTTTCCTTGAATTATCAAAGGCTCACCATAAGGGGTCTTGATAACTACTTGCTCCTTATCATACTCAATATGGGCTTGACTTTTAAGACAACCAATTCAGTCCTTTCACTATATCGAATTCCTTTATTTTAACGAAAACAAGGACAGCGGAAAAGAAAATTCCTAATGGACATAAAACATCCATCTAATATTGTTGAAGCAGTCTCTGAGGTACTATCGGCCAAATTCTACTTTATTCTTAACGCTTAGAGTTTTAACAGGCAGATTTAATAATTTACATCCATCTAATATTGTTGAAGCAGTCTCCGAGATATCTAGGGGGTTTGAATCCGCATAAAAAGGTGGGTTTCCTCTCGTTTGATTCGGTTACAACTGATCTCTTTCTCCGGTAACTCTGCAAAAAAGAAGCACCGTTAGCCTCGCCAAGGGGAGAAAAGGGTTCTCTCCTTGACCCGGCTCCGGTGTGAGAATAAGTATGGGTTATGAAGAAGAAGTTGTATTTGAGAAGTGTGTGTAACTTGAATCCCATACCTGAATAGTTCTCGTATTTATAACCAAGAGTCTTTGGGCGGGAAAACCTGTTAGTGAAAAGTTGACAGAAGATGCTAACCCCGTAAGCGGTTACCTTTCCTTCCGTCAAGCTTCTAGATCCGACGTGAGAGCACACGGATCGTGGCTTAGATCGAAGGCTGGGGATTTGCCACGTATAAAGTGATCAAGTGGCGATTACTCTCCAATTACATGCTTTCGTTGTGATTTCAGGGATGCCTGAGATGGTGACACGTGTCCAGACGGTTATAACCGTCTTAGGGGTGCACGATTGTATTTCTTCTAAAAGATTACTGCTGTAATCTGGTGTGACACCTTAACACCTTATCGTGTGGAATCAGCTGGGTAAATAGATCCCAAGTCTGGGTAAATAGTATCCAAGTCTGGATATTTAAGCGGAAGTGTTTTATTTAGGATTTTCATCCTTTGTTTATGGGAGAAAGCGCAAGGATTTATGATTTCCTTTGGGCGCGCAAGTGTTGACTGTTGACTGTTCTGTAAGTCTCTTTTTGTGAGACCAGTGCGCGACCGCGCAAGGCTCAAGGCTGAAAAGCAAGGTTGTGGTATGGTCCCAAGCACTTGTTGTGAGGTTTTTGGGACCTTACCCCTTCAGTGTATTACTTCCAATTCCAGAATTTTCAAAAACCGATAAAGAAAAACATTCTGATGAACTAAAAATGGTAACATGGTTGCAACAATTGGTTAGAGAGGATATTTTGTTTTTACTTCAACATGGTGAAACATGTAAGTCAATGTGGGAAGTGTTGAAGTTGAAAGCAGAGGGTGGTAAAGATATTAAGAAAAACAAAATCTCTTTACTGAAAAAGGAGTTTGATCTATTCGGCTACATGAAAGGCGAGACTGTTAGACAAATGATTGAAAGATTTTGTCATCTGAAGATTGAGTTAGAGAGATTTGGAATCTACAAAGACAGAGAAGAGATTGTTGATAAACTTGTCGAGGCGTTACCACATGAGGAAGATTGAAAAACTTTTGTGATTGTGTTGAAAAATGATGCCAAGTTTGATGAAATGACATTGGATGGTTTGATTGAGAAACTGCAAGGACATGATCTAGAGTTGCAAAAACAAAATAAAATGTCCAGTTCAAGTTATCAACAGAATGTTGATCTGTATTACCGAAGAGGTATGCTACAGAACAACCAATCACCAAAGATTAGTACAACATTCAGTGTAGATAATTCTGGTGATTCATCCAAAAGCAAGTCTCCAAGTTATGATCCAGGATATCATTCATCTTCTGCGATTGATAACCGGGAACACTATACAGCTCATCATCGGGGATAGCGTTTCTCAAATCATCGATGTTAAAGAACGGGTCTTCGTTCGCATGTTTGTCGCGGTCTCGGTTGCCTCTATGATCGGAATTAACATTCCGGTCATCAATGTTAGTGGGTAAGGAGTTGTGTCGGTGAAGGTTTTGTTGTTGGGGTGTTCTTTGGTTATTATTGGGACCTCGGTTTTGAAAAGGGATGTGGGTGGTCTTGAGTTGTTACCACCACCCGGTTGATCTTGGGGTATATGTTGGGTATTTTGGGCGGGATGGAAGGTTCCTCGGGATTGAAATTGGGTTTGATTGAGGTTTGGGTGATTTGAATTTTGGTTTGCCATTGAATTGGATTCAATAGATGGTGTGGATTGTGGATTTTGGGTGACTTGGTTAGAAACAATGGCTGCCTCTAACCGGCTTGCTAAATTCCTTCTTGCAACTCGCTCGATTTCCGGTTCGTAGACTAATGGTGAAGTCCTCCCGAAATTCCGTGTACGTATGCACTACTTGTAATCTGCACAAGTAACACAACCCGCGTAACAAGGAAAAAGACAAAGTACAAAAAGAACTAAGCAATTTAAACAGTTAATCATAATAATACAAACAAGTATCCAAACACAAAGCGCACTAACTCCTCGGCAACGGCGCCAAAATTTGATCGGAGTGTCGCGCTCCGGTCAAAGATAAGATTTATATTCCCAAATTACCCTTAACTAATAGCTAGTGGTAGTAAGGGGTCGAACCACGAAGAGTATGTGGTTTGCGAATGGACTTGATTGATTATAAACGGTTGTCACAATTTATGAAGCTTACTAGATTATTTTTATGGTTTTTTGTTTGTTTGAAAAGATGTTGAATGAAATTAACAAAGTTGATTGGATTAATTAACTACTAGAACTCAAATGATTGCAAGAAAACTTGAGTAACGATTATAAAATAAGATAGACAAACTTGGTACACAGCCGGTTCAACAATTGCAAGGCCTAGAGTTCCTACGTGTTCTAATTTGGTTTAATCAAATTAGTTCATTAACGATTTAGAATCACAAGGTTTAGGTGTCAATTGCTATCAACGTCATAGACAACGGACCACAATGCACTTTGTTACCTTGGACAAGTGAAATCTATCAAAAGATAAAGCATAAGTACGCATATTCATTTCACAAAGACAAATTTCATAACTCATTCGTCAATTCGCAAATACAATACAAACGTACGACAATTATCTAATGATCAAATGCAATTCAATTAGTCACAAACCAAATGTTTAACAAATAGTAAACCCTAGAACCTTACAAAAGTCTACACCGGGGTGAACCTCCAAGAAATTAGCCGCTCATGATCGAAAGAACTTGATCACCAGATGTTGGAAGCTTGATATTGATCATCTTGAAACCTTGGGATGGTGAATGATGAAGGTTAGGGTTTGGGTTGAAGGATGGTGGTGAGTGATTTGAGTGATAAATGAACTAGGGTTTGGGAATGGTGGTGATGATGATTCAACTCGATGATTGGAATGATTCGGATGATGATTCGGTGTTCTTGATGATTGGGGAATGGAATGATGATAGGTTGTGGCTCCAAGAAGTGGTTTCAAACTCAATTCCAAGTGTAACTCCCGAAATGGGTCAAAACAAGCTTTAAAACTCGTCACCAACCAAGAAAACAACAAAAAACCTGTCAGGCATCAGGAGGTGGCGTCGCCTACGCCCCTGGTGGCGTAGGCTACGCCTCACAGAAAATCCATTTTTCTGTTTTTGTGTTTCTTGCTTCCGATTGACCCTTTTCGCGTTCCGGTGGTCCGTTTTTCGTCCCGATAGTCCATAAAGCTCCCTAATAGCTCCTTAAACTTCATCAAACCTGCAAAACACAATTTTAATTAAAAGTAGGCTATTCGGAATTAAAACCCATGTAAAAACATCAAGTTACACCAATACGAACACCGGTTTTCGACCACGTATCATCCTTTATGTTTATAGAGGGTTGCAATGGATAACCTTTAACTTCAATAATTACAGTTACTGTCCTTTATTTGGAAAACTTATTACACTCTACGTTCTTTGGCCCTAACCAGGTTATAACTTTTAGTTAAATATGTCATGTGCATTGCACACGAGGGTAGTTTAGTCATTTTAAAAGTATCTTTAACAAATATATATATATATATATATATATATATTTATATATAATTATAAACCCTTTCTCTCCCACAATGAAAACCCACACCCACTTCTTCCTTCTTCTCCACCTAACCACCACCACCACACCGTCACCACCTACCACCACACCACTACCCACCCTCACACCACCCCGTCGCAACCACTACACACCACCACCACCACCATTACCGTGCCCCAATCTGAACCCTAGCTTGGGTCGTCGGAAACCACCACCTGTCGCCATCACCAGTCTAGCACCACCAAGGATGATGAGTTTGAGTTGCAGAGAAGGCTCCATTAACGTAGAATCGAGAGGTGTAGAGATGAATGATGGTGAAAAAACGATAGTGGTTGCCAGAAAACATTTTCCCCCTTTTTCGGTACCTCCAACGTCCTTTTTTCTCCCGCGGATGCTGATCTCCGGCGACCTCCCCTCTCTCTAGATCTCTTATCATGTTATTCGCGACGGAGGTGTCGCTATTGCTATTGTTATCACAACATCTTTTGCCCTAGCTTTATGAAGAAGTAGATGGACAGTTTTGATGACAATCTATTGGAGATAGGAAGTATGTATGGTGCTTATCATGGAGGGATTTTTATAGCATTTTGAGGGCTTAGTAACACCCTCATGTTCTAAGAGTCTGCAAATATATGGAAACAGAAATGTAGAGATTCGGGACAAGTGAAGAAGACGATGAAGACATGGGGTTAGATGTGAAAGAAGAATGTGAATGATGAAGATGATGACGAAAGGAACTCGACAGCATCAATGGTAGGTGTTGACGGTGGACTTGTTACATCAAACAAAACCAATAACAGGTTTCAACATCAATATCAACATCAACATCAGCAGTAGTTTCAAGATCAGTTGACCCCACAAGAAGGTGGTCAGATACGGTGTAGACTGACAGAAGAAAAGCTGGTTGGGTTGTTCTTCCTGATGGTTTGTGGTTAGGGTTAGAGAAGCTGGTTGGGTTGTTCTTCCTGATGGTTTGTGGTTTTCTTGATCTGAATCCTTTTTTTTTTAATTAATTCTTGTCTTTCTGATTATTTGAGAGTAGAGAGAGAGAGAGAATACAGGGGAGATGATGATGATGATAATGATTTAGGATTATAATTTTTAAATTTTGACATTCTTTTTTTATTAAATGACTGTTTTGCCCTCACATGGGTTGCACATGACCTCACTTAACTGAAAGTTTTAACCAGGTTAGGGTAAAAGGACCTAAGGTGTAACAGATTTTGCAAATAAAGGACTGTGACTGTAATTATTAAAGTTAAAAGTCATCTATTGCAACTCGTTACAAAGATGAAAAGTGTAATTTACCCTTTAGTAAAAGTGGCAACCCATCGATGTTGGTGTCAACGGGGAAGGGTTGATGTCGAAGGGGTAGGAGAAGAAGGTGTGAGGAAACTTCTAAGGTATAGTTATAATGTATCACCTCTATATTTAAACTCTGAAGAAATCCGGCTTTAATCAACAAATATTTTTCGCTCTTTTTTTCCTGTTGGCTCCAGGTTAGGGTTTTACAAGATATATATTATTGTTATATGTTGTATCGAGTCTCTGATGTTGGATTTGTGTGGTCTTGAGAGTTAAATCATGTCTGTATAATCGATGGTGGTTTAGATTTGGTAATCTAATAAGATATTGTTGTTGTTAGCTTGAGAGTTTGGGATTTTGTTGTATCGAGTCTCTCAATTGTTGGATTTTGAGAGTTGAAATCATGCCTGTATTCCCATTTAAGATCTTTTACAAAAACCAGACAACTCTCCCCACCACAAACATTTTCCATCTACGAAAAACCCAAATTGCCACATTCTTCACCCGTGCCTATTTGAATTCGATCGAATGCATAGGCCTTGTTCTTATTGTAGCAGCAACGGCAATACGTGACGGTGTAGTGTACCTCTGGGGCGAGTATAACGAGCGATTAGCATTTGTGGAGGAACGTGTAGTGATGCCGAAATCTGGGCTGAGCTTTATCATCACTGTTCTCCTTGCTTTTGCAGCTATGAAGTGTCAGTGCCAACCCGGCTTTCCTTATTTCACCCATCCTCACCAAGTCAGGTTCACCATCAACAGCGTCCTGATGTACGGCTTCTCTTGCGCAGCTGAACTTGTTGCTTCAGGTCTTGATCGCATTCCCGTTTTTGCCCGCGTTGCTAAATTGGGAAAGATATGTTCATTGTGTGTTTTTGTGGCATCTCTGGTGTCTTTATTGTATTTCTGATATTAATAATGCTTGCAGTTAGTATGTTAGGCGCAAAGGTGTAATCATAGTTGTCAAAAGCGCAAAAGGCGCGCGCCTAGGCGCATTGAGGCGAGGCGAACCATGTCTTTAGGCGCAGTGATTTTTTTTTGTAAAAACGATGCTCAGCACTAATGACCATTAAAAACGAACCCGAGTGCAAAAACTGCCTCGGATTCGTTATGTTAGGTTTATGTATTAGTGTATATAAAGCCATAAAGGTGTATTAGTATTTACTTATTATGTTGGAAGTATATGGCCATGATGATGTCTCAGAGTTTATGTGGTGCTTCATATCATATATAGATTTTGGATGTGAATTGTATTTGCAGTTTGATTTTGTAGAGCCGCTTATTGCTTCACTTACTTATGGGTTATGTGGATGATGTTTTGTTTCTGTGACTAGGGGGTAATTACTTCTCTCCATTGTACCTTTTTAGGGCATTGAGGTTACATTAGATGTTGTTGATTGACTTATGGCTTGACTTGTTGGTTGTGGCTTGTGTAACAAGGAAGGATGTGGAATTTGAGTGATGTGGTTGTGTATTTGAACTGTGTTCCCAGTCTATACAAGTCCTTGGTCGTGTGCTAGCATATACTTCCAACCATTTATTTACTATTTTTGGTGCTTATATGGTTGCCAAGTTATGCTATATCTTCCCTTTGATGAAGAATGATAATGATGATGTGTATATGCTTTCAACATACTCTACTGTGTTCCCAGTTTGTGCTGTTTGGTGTTTGTTTGCATATTTACTTTATTCGGGACATATAACAGTATATTGTTGTTCTCTTGGTGTTTTATGAGGATCTTTTATTTCATAGTTATTGGCAAGCATTGTCGTGTTCCCTTGAATATTACATCATCAAGATTTTAGGGGCGCTATATATGAAGCTATAAACTCTTCCATTTCGTTTCTGTATTTATAAACTCAACCTTTATGTATCAGCCTCCATTAAACATTTAAACCATTCTTCCCGAATTAGACCTCATTTGAAAATGAGTTATTTCTAAAATTAATGATGAGTAAGAAGTGTATAGTTATTAAATTCTCTTTTTATGTGGTGGACTCTGTAATTTGCTTTGTGATTGTAAACTATGCACCCCTTGTAAGATCTTGGTACTGAATCTTCGATTATTTCCCATCATATGTAGTTTTAGTTGTTTTGAGGTTATTTTGACGAGTATACAATATCATGCTTTGATGTTCCGCATCTAGAATATGCAGTTACATGAGAGTTTATACATTGCCTTAAGGGTTGATTTGGTATATATATGATATCTGAGCTCTATATTGCAGTACATTGCCTTACGTGATAACTAAAGTGTATAAGCTCGTTCATTACATACTTTCCTTTTATGATTTATATTCTTTTTTCTTTATATAACTATTCTTATTTATTCTACTGTTGTTCAGAAGCACATGGCGTTGAAAATTGACACCATGACCACTACCAAGGCCATAACCACAGCCCACGTGGTTGAGTCATTCCTTCTGCAGAATCTTTGATTGATAAATGAGCGCCTTTGCAGATGTTAACCAGGTACACCTATTAAATTGGTTTCAGTTGTTAGGGTGTATACCTGAATGCTTATTTGTATCCAGTTTGTGTGCTGCTGACGTATGGGTAGAGAACTGCTAAGTTGAAATGCAGGGTTAATAGTCAACAGAGCAGTTGTGCTTAACTAGTACAAATCATCCAGATTGTCTCATTAAATGATGAGCTGTTATACTCTTTGTTTCAAGTCAAATGACACTTGTTTTCATTCAAAGTATTGTGGTTAGAAGCTTTCTTCATTTCTCCATAATGACCCGGTCCACATTTGAACCCTATTTGAACCTGAATTAGTTGGGTTCGTATCAGTATGCTTTAGACATGCTCTACGGTGTTCCCAGTTTGGGCTATTTGGTGTCATGTTTGCATTTTTACTTTCCTGGGGACAAATAACCAAAGAATGTTGTTCTCTTGTTCTTTTGGTGTTTCCTTTTTAAGTCGCGGACTTTGTACTTTGGTTTGTGATTGTAAACTATGGACCCCTTGTAAGATCTTTTTAATGAATTTTCGTTTACTTCCCTCCCACCATAGTTTTTGTTGTGTTGAGGTAATTTAGATGAGTATACTATTTCATGCTTCGATGTCACGCTCTTAGCATATGAGGTTAAATGAGTTTTTGTACATTGCCTTGAGGGTTGACTTGGGCTGTATATGATATCTGAGTTTTATATGGCCCTTTAAAAATTCCTCTCAATATCAATTTGGTTTCCATGTATGCAAGTTGACATTTGTTCGTTCTCTGTTTTTCCTACATGCTCTTGTGCCACTAAAATGTCTAAGCTGGTTCATTACAATCTTTCCTTTTATTATTCACACTGTTTGTTTCTTATGTAACTGTTCTTTATTCTATCGCAGTTTAGAAGCATTGGGCATTGAAAACTGACACCACAATCGCTACCAAGGCCATAACCACATCCCACGTGGTTGAGTCCATCCTTCTGCACAATCTTTGATTGATCACAAGACGCCACTGCAGACGTCTAACCAGGTGCACTTATGGTGTTTGTCTATTGAGAATTTGAGATAGTAGCATTTGTTTGGAGGGTGTATACCTGAATGCTTATCTGTATCCGGTTTATGTGTTGTTCATGTGTATGGGTAGAAAATTGCTTATCTGTATCGGATTCTGGAGATGCAGAAGTATACATGAACAATTAATATTTTTAGCTGAATTTGGATCGTTTCGTATCTCTTTACTTTTGGAATATAGTATATTTACCACATGATTATGCTTGTTATACTACAGTCCTATCGTTCATATCCGTTCCTTTGTGACTATATCCTTGAATTATATCAGCTATATTTATTGGTATATCTCAATTAGAACATATGCATATTAGTTGCTATTTTTGTTGTTTATGGATTTAGTCATATTACACTGTGTATCAATAGCATGAGTTTTCATGATAGGTTAAATGAAAATTGGTTGATGATTAGTTAACGCGTACTTTCTCTTCAACTTAAACCTAAGGTCCTAAACCTATAAATTCGGCTTTTCAGTTCTTTTTCTGGTTAAAGCCATTTGATTAACCATCTATTTTTGAGTTGCTATACGTTTCGACGTAAATTCAGTTTGAAAACGAGTCGATTGTAGTCTCTACTTTATCACGCCGCGTATGACGCCAACGTACGTCTTTATTTTATATACGTTTTGAGTTGGTCTACGTTTCGAGGTAAATTTTGTTTGAAAACAAGTCGGGTCAAATAAAATACATTTTCATTGAATGGTATAAATTCGGATTACTTTACGTTTCAACGTAAATTTAGTTCAGAAACTAGGCAGGTTGATTGCAGTCTACAATTTATCACGCCCTGCAACGTGCAGCGGGTAAAACAACTAGTTGATACGTATCGTACCCTAAATATTTAAAGATCCTAGAATGAAACTTCTAGGAAGTGACCATATACAATTTATCACGCAGTGTATGCGAATCCTACCCTAAATATTTAAAGATCTTAGAAGAAATCAACTTTAATCAAATGTTATTTTCTGTCTTCACCAATTCGCTCTAGAGTCGAGACTCTTTGTAGTTGTGGTATTGGATAGTGATTTAGATATTGTTGTTGGTATCGAGTCTCTTAGTTGTTGGATTTTGAGAGTTGAAATCATGCCTGTGTTTTCATTTAAGAATTTTTAAAAAAACCAAACAACTCTCCCCAACACAGGAATAGGTCACTCCACCACAAAGATTGCCTATCTGGGGCATTTAAAAACCCAAATTTCCACAATCTTCACCAACTTGATCAAATGGTTTACTCTAGCAGCAGCAGCAATACGTGATGGTGCAGTGTACCTGTGGGGTGAGTATAACCAGCGAGTAGCTTTTGTGGAGGCACGTGTAGTCATGCTGAAATCTGGATTAAGCTTTATCATCACTGTTCTCCTTGCTTTTGCAGCTATGAAGTGTTGGTGCCAAACTGGCTTTCCTTATTTCACCCATCCTCACCAAGTCAGGTTCTCGACTAACTGTATCGTCATGTACGGCTTTTCTTGCGCAGCTGAAATTATTGCTCCAGGCATTCCCCTTTTTGCCCGGGGTGCGAGATTGGGAAAAATATGTTCATTGTGTACTTTTGTGACATCTTTGGTGTGTTTATTGTATTTCTGAGTATGTTAGGTTCCTGTGCTTTATAAAGATATAGGTTTATGTAGTATATATTGAGTTTATGTGATGTGAATCAAGAGGTCCATTATGGTTCATGTGGATGATGTTTTGTTTTTGTGACTAGGGTGTAATTACTTCCCTCCATGGTACCTTATTAGGGCATGTGAGGTTACATTAGATGTTGTTGATTGACTAGCTTATGGCTTGAATTGTTGGTTATGGCTTGTGTAACAAGGAAGCATGAGGAATCTGAGTGATGTGGTTGTGTATTTGATGAATGATGATAATGATGGATTGTTTATGCTGTCATTCTCTACTGTGTTCCTAGTTTGTGTTGTTTTGGTGTTTGTTTGGAATTTTTACTTTATTGGGGAACCAAAGATGTTGTTCTTTTGGTGTTTTATGAGGATCTTTTATTTATAGTTATTAGATTTTCCTTTTAAGTGGTGGACTTTGTACTTTGGTTTGTGATTGTTATGGCCCCCTTCCAAGATCTTTCCACCATAGTTTTTGTTGTTTTGAGGTAATCGAAACAAGTATGCTATTTCATGCTTCGATGTTATACATTTTGTATATGAGATTACATGAGATTTTGTACATCGCATTGAGGGGTGACTTGGACTATATATGATATCTGAGTTCAATATTGCTGTTTGGAAAATCCTCAGTATCAATTTGGAATTTAGAATTTTGCTAATGGCCTCACCTGATAACTAGTTTCCATGTATGCAAGTTGACGTCTGT
Organism: Helianthus tuberosus; assembly: GCA_030545235.1. Taxonomy (NCBI): domain Eukaryota; kingdom Viridiplantae; phylum Streptophyta; class Magnoliopsida; order Asterales; family Asteraceae; genus Helianthus; species Helianthus tuberosus. Next base: position 193,482,664 of record CM060424.1, read on the forward strand.
TCTGTTTTTATGTATACTAGGTTAGAACCCCGTGTATTACACGGGTTGAATAAATGTAATTTTATGTAGTAAATTAAAACAGTTATTCTTTAAAAATCTTGTTTATTACACGAGTTGAACAAATGTAATTTTATATATTAAATAAAAAAAAAAATTATAACTCTAAGAACCCTATGTATTGTACTAAATAAATGTAATTTTATATACCAAATAATAAAATCCGTGTATTGTACGGGTTGAATAAATCTAATTATATATACTAATAATAAAAAATTATATCTTTAAAAACGATGCTCAGCACTAATGACCATTAAAAACGAACCCGAGTGCAAAAACTGCCTCGGATTCGTTATGTTAGGTTTATGTATTAGTGTATATAAAGCCATAAAGGTGTATTAGTATTTACTTATTATGTTGGAAGTATATGGCCATGATGATGTCTCAGAGTTTATGTGGTGCTTCATATCATATATAGATTTTGGATGTGAATTGTATTTGCAGTTTGATTTTGTAGAGCCGCTTATTGCTTCACTTACTTATGGGTTATGTGGATGATGTTTTGTTTCTGTGACTAGGGGGTAATTACTTCTCTCCATTGTACCTTTTTAGGGCATTGAGGTTACATTAGATGTTGTTGATTGACTTATGGCTTGACTTGTTGGTTATGGCTTGTGTAACAAGGAAGGATGTGGAATTTGAGTGATGTGGTTGTGTATTTGAACCGTGTTCCCAGTCTATACAAGTCCTTGGTTGTGTGCTAACATATACTTCCAACCATTTATTTACTATTTTTGGTGCTTATATGGATGCCAAGTTATGCTATATCTTCCCTTTGATGAATAATGATAATGATGCCGTGTATATGCTTTCAACATGCTCTACTGTGTTCCCAGTTTGTGCTGTTTGGTGTTTGTTTCCATATTTACTTTATTCGGGACATATAACAGTATATTGTTGTTCTCTTGGTGTTTTATGAGGATCTTTTATTTCATAGTTATTGGCAAGCATCATCAAGATTTTAGGGGCGCTATATATAAAGCTATAAACTCTTCCATTTTGTTTCTGTATTTATAAACTCAACCTTTATGTATCAGCCTCCATTAAACATTTAAACCATTCTTCCCGAATTAGACCTCGTTTGAAAATGAGTTATTTTTAAAACTAATGATGAGTAAGAAGTGTATAGTTATTAAATTCTCTTTTTATGTGGTGGACTTTGTAATTTGGTTTGTGATTGTAAACTATGCACCCCTTGTAAGATCTTGGTACTGAATCTTCGATTATTTCCCATCATATGTAGTTTTAGTTGTTTTGAGGTTATTTTGACGAGTATACAATATCATGCTTCGATGTTCCGCATCTAGAATATGCAGTTACATGAGAGTTTATACATTGCCTTAAGGGTTGATTTGGTATATATATGATATCTGAGCTCTATATTGCAGTACATTGCCTTACCTGATAACTATTTTCCTTGTATGCAAGTTGGTATTTGTTCTCGTTTTTTTCTACATCGTCTTCCACCACTAAAGTGTATAAGCTCGTTCATTACATACTTTCCTTTTATGATTTATATTCTTTTTTCTTTATATAACTATTCTTATTTATTCTACTGTTGTTCAGAAGCACAGGGCGATGAAAATTGACACCATGACCACTACCAAGGCCATAACCACAGCCCACATGGTTGAGTCATTCCTTCTGCAGAATCTTTGATTGATAAATGAGCGCCTTTGCAGATGTTAACCAGGTACACCTATTAAATTGGTTTCAGTTGTTAGGGTGTATACCTGAATGCTTATTTGTATCCAGTTTGTGTGCTGACGTATGGGTAGAGAATTGCTAAGTTGAAATGCAGAGTTAATAGTCAACAGAGCAGTTGTGCTTAACTAGTACAAATCATCCAGATCGTCTCTTTAAATGATGAGCTGTTATACTCTTTGTTTCAAGTCAAATGACACTTGTTTTCATACAAAGTATTGTGGTTAGAAGCTTTCTTCATTTCTCCATAATGACCCGGTCCACGTCTGAACCCTCTTTGAACCTGAATTAGCTGGGTTCGTATCAGTATGCTTTAGACATGCTCTACTGTGTTCCCAGTTTGGGCTATTTGGTGTCATGTTTGCATTTTTACTTTCTTGGGGACAAATAACCAAAGAATGTTGTTCTCTTGTTCTTTTGGTGTTTTTTAAGGATCATTTATTTCATAGCAATTACATTTTAGCTGAATTTGGATCGTTTCGTATCTCTTTACTTTTGGAATATAGTATATTTAACACCTGAAGTGTACCTCTGGGGTCATACCAAGCTGAACTAATTGCTTCAGGGCTTGATCGTATTCCAGTTTTTGCCCGTGTTGCCAGATTGTGAAAAAAATATGTTCCTTGTGTATGTTTGTGATATCTCTTGTGTGTTTATTGTATTTCCGATACTACTAATAATGCTTGCAGCATGTTAGGTTCCTGTATCTTTCTTTATAAAGGTATGGGTGTATTATTTTCGCATTTCGGTATTTAGTAATTTTGTTGGAGTATATGTTCCATGATGATGACTCAGAGTTTATGTGTTGTTCCATATCGTATATAGAGTTCAGATGTGAATCATGAGCTCCTTGTGCAGTTTGGTTTTGTAGAGCCGCTTATTGCTTCACTTACTTATGGGTTATGTGGATGATGTTTAGGGCATATAAGGTTACATTTGATGTTGTTGATTGATTTATGGCCTGCCTTGTTGGTTATTTAAATGATGGTTATGGCTTGTGTAACACGGAAGGATGAGTGATTTGAGTGATGTGGTTGTGCATTTGAACTATGTTCCCAGTATATACAAGTCCTTGGTGTGTGCTAACAGTAACTTCCAACCGTTTATTTACTTTTTTTGGTGCTTACATGGATGTCAAGTTATGCTATATCTTCCCTTTGACAAATGATGATGTGTATATAATTTCAACATGCTCTTCTGTGTTTCCAGTTTGGTGTTTGTTTGCACTTTTACTTATTGGGGACAAATAACAAAGAGTGTTGTTCTTTTGGTGTTTTATGAGGATCTTTTATTTCATAGTTATTACCAAGCATTGTCGTGTTCCCTTATATATTACATCACCAAGATTTAAACCATGCCCCCTTGTAAGATCTTGGCACTGAATCTTCGGTTACTTCCCATAATATGTAGTTTTATTTGATCTGGGCTCTGTATTGAAGTATATTGCTTTACCTGATAACTGTTTTCCATGTATGCAAGTTGATATTTGTTCTCTTTTTTTCTACATGCTCATCCGCCACTAAAGTGTATAAGCTCATTCATTACATACTTTCCTTTTATCTTTTATATTGTTTTTTCTTAATATGACTGTTCTTATTTATTCTACTGTAGTGTAGAAGTACAGGGCGTTGGAAATCGACACCACAACTACTACCAAGGCCATAACCACAGCCCATATGGTTGAATCCTTCTATCTGCAGAATCTTTGATTGATAAATGAGCGCCTTTGCAGATGTTAACCAGGTACACCTATTAAAATGGTTGCAGTTGTTAGGGTGTATACCTGAATGCTTATTTGTATCCGGTTTGTGTGCTGATGATGTGTATGGGTAGATAATTGCTAAGTTGAACTGCAGAGTTAATAGTCAAGTTGTGCTTAACTGGTACAGATCATCCAGATTGTCTCTTTAAATGAGGAGCTGTTATACTCTTGTTTCAAGTCGAATGACACTTGATAGATGGATATACTACTGTAACAATCTTTCTTTTAAAATAGAAGACCTTTTAAACCAGCCCGTTTCGACCTGTACCCGTTTCAACCCGGACCAAAACAACCTTTTTTTATTCGACCCGTTTTGACCCGAACCCATTTACCCAACCCACCCGTTTTGCCAGGTGTACCTGAACCCTAAAGGTAGTAAAATATATTCATAGGTTTGCTTGTTCGGATTCTAGAGATACAAAGTTAAATATGAAGTTATGAACCATTAACCTTTATGTAACAGTAACAATACTTGATGCTTAAAATGCAAAATATTGATTATTTAATTTTTACTTATGTAATTATTATATTAGTTTCACAATTGGCCAAGTGGATCAGATGAGGCAAATATCGTCAGGGCCGCCCTAAAAGAGTACACAAAAACCTACAGCAAGAAATCTTTCCCCCACTTGCCGGCAAGGGAGATTGTGAGATCACATTCCAAATGGGTTCCTATTCCGTTGATGGATCTTGAAGGCTCAATGGGTAGTCGAGCTCGTTCCCAAAAAATGAACAAAACACTCGAGTCGGGAAATTACACAATGTCAGCGGATTGGTTATCAAGCAACATACCCGAAATCAATTTAAATGATGACCCCACCGACGACACAACACTGACAAGGCCGCAACGGAGGAAAACTGTCGAGTCGTCATCAAGCAAAGGTAAAGGTTTGGTGGATGTCGTCTCCGAATACAAGATGGGAAAAAAATGACGGAAATAGCGGACAATCGAGAACAACAAAAGGTTGGCGGAATCGAAATTAAAAAGAGACGAGTCGTACATGAAACACTTGGAGGAAAAAGCGAAAAAACCAGGATTTGAAAGTTGTGATGTAGCTACATGAAAATATCGCAGAACCATACAAGTCGATTCTATTAGATCGCAAATGGGTGAGTTGTGCGAAGTGGGGTTGGGACCCTAACTTTTAGGTTGTTTTTTTTTTTTTTTTTTTAGGTCGACTTTTTTTTAATGCACTTTTTATTTTGAATGAAAATGCGTTTCAAATTTATTTGATTATTTAAAAAAAATCTAGTGTATTTTAAAAACGTTGGTTTTTACTTTATTTTGTATTTTATTTAAAAAAAATCTAGTGTATTTTAAAAACGCTGGTTTTTACTTTATTTTGTATTTTATTAAAAAAAATCTACTGATGTTGTATTTTATTTACTGATGGAATTAGAGAGAATGAGAGGACATCTTGTGATCGTGTTCGGATGGTTGTTTAGTGATGAAGTGATGGGTATCCCTAATTCCGTCCTTACAAAATGGTTTTAATTATTATAATAATACTTAAAATTGGTTTTAAAATCTAATATATTAACCAAAACAAAAACAAAAAAAATCAAGCCCAATAACAATAAAGATAAACATGACAACCCATAGAAAAAAATGAAATAATATCTATAAAACATTTCTAGTTCGAGTCCAACATGTAGACACTTGAACTGAAAAAACACATATTCAAGTATATATACGCGACACAATACTTCTTAGAGGTTGACGCTATTAAATAACAAAACACTTATAACAGAGAATTCATACCATTATAGATCGGTGGTCCAAAACATACAAGCAATACAAAGTTTTGAAGAACTCGAAAAAAGGACTTGACAATATCTATGAGAGCAATACAACCTACATGGTTCAAAATTCAAATTATTCTAAATGATCATTCAGAATAATTTGTAACTTATTCTGAATCATCATTTAGAATAAAAAGGTCTCCAAGGCTGAGTACTTTTCGAGTAATCGCTCCAAGGTAGGCTGCCGATACGACTTTCTTCAACTTCGCATAATTACTCGAAATCAATCAAATGCGATCAATCTCGGCCAAAATCAAAGCTAGGAGGTCAACTCGGGCCAAGTTTGACTTTAAAAAAAGTAAAGCATAATTTCTATGCCGGTTATATCAAAGAAGAGTGAATTTCAAGGATTGTCCTTTATCTTTATACCAATTTTTAGGCGTTGTCCTTTATGTTCAAAATTGAGGAGTTTTGTACTTTATTTTTTCAAATCGTACACGTTTTGTCCTTTAGGCCTAACTTAGTTAGTTTTTTCAGTTAAATTTGATCATGTGCTTTGCACATGAGGGCATTTTTGTCAATTCACCCTTTCAGGGACTACTTATGTAGATTACTAAAGATCTAACCATTTTATATTAAAATTAAGAGTTAACTGTCATTTTCGTTCCTGTGGTTTGTTAACTTTTGCCATTTTAGGCCAAATTTAAAAAATGCACCAGTTTCCTCCCTGACATACTGAAAATGTGCCACTTCAGTCCAAACATTAAAACCCGGTTAAGTCAGACAAGTAAATTAAGGGTATTATTGTCAATTCATATATATTTTATTTTCACCTTATTTTATGAATGAGTAAATTTCACTTTTTGTCCTATATGTACTATCTGAATTTTGAAACGTGCCCTGTAAAAGTTTTAATTTCATTTTATGTCCAAAAAACACATGGTTTATATCACTTTAAGTCCTTTACACCAAGCTGAGTTAAGTGTCCTCCACCGACCAACATAAAAAAGGTAAATCATATGTGTTAGAGTAAATCAAGTGGTACCTTCTTTAAACCCGATACTTCATAACAGAATCCTACATTATACCGCCCCACACCGCTCACTCTAATGGCAATTATTGTGTATGGTTGTTGGAAAAAGCTTTAGGGGTAGGTATTTGCTGTCCGATTTCTCAAAGAAGACAAAAAAGAAAAAAAAAAGCTGATGATCAGGATTTTAAGTTTTTAATAATATCTTAATATGTATTATAAAAAATGGCATTTTTATGTTAAGCTAATCATTATAGTTTCTTCTTTTTTATAAAAATAAACTAATATGTCTATACTATATAAATAAATGAATGTTTTAAAATTAAAAGATATATAGAATCTATTATAGATAATAGATTTAAACTTTTTTTATATCAGTATAGGGTTCAATTGTGCTTTTAGAGGTAGTGTATAGTCGTAGATATGTTTATATTAGTATAGGCTGTTTGTGTTATATTTGTCTTGTTTACCGTGCACTCTTTTACCACTCATGTTATATTGGTAGCTCCTTACACACACACACACATACACCTAATGTTCTATATCTTTTTTCATCTCTCTTTCCTGGGTGTTTTGGAGCCGAGGGTCTCACTGGAAGCAGCCTCTCTATCCCTAGGGATAGGGGTAAGGTGTGCCTACATCCCACCCTCCCCAGACCCTACCAATAGCTCTGCTATTTGTGGGATTTTACTGGGTATGATTGATTGATTGATTTAAACTTTTTTTATAAAATTTATATAATATTAAAGACAAAGGTCGGTGGACCTTTGTCTTTATATGTATCTCACAAAAGAAGAAAGTACTTGAACGAAATTAACAAGAGGCGTGTACGATCTATTGGGTGACCTATTCCTACATTCTCCGATCAAATCCCCCGCCGGAAAACAGTCAATTCCGGTAATCATCTCACTAAATGAACAACTGAACGAACGATTGATCGATCGTGTACGTATGGCGGATAAGAAGAAGATCAAGAGCGAAGCTAGCAGCAGCACCAGTACGATCGAAAATGTCAAAAGCGAAAGCGTCGTCGTTGACGTTGGTCGCTGGAGAAGCTCCTGCGGTTATTGCAAATCCGGTTCCAACACTAGCATCACTCACGGTTACTTTCAGATTTCACGCACTAATTAGGTTTACTGTGGCTGTTTAATTTGTTGATTTCACTAATCTGATTAGACATATATTATGTTACAAAAGATAATATGTGAATTGTGATCCTTTTGATGAATAGAAAGTGAACAAGTTTGTACTTTTTAGGCCAAATTGTGAAAATTTGGGAACTGTTTGCGGCCATGGTAAAAGTAAACAGATTTCTTAGGTCAAATTGTATCTTATATGAATATTTTAGCATGTTTGAATAAGGTGGAGAAAAATGTTATGATACATGTATAACTTGATTAACAGTATATCTGTTACTATGCAGTTAACTCGGTGATATATCCGTTATCACCGATATATCGGTTTTCGGTCCCCATGTAAAATATCGGTGTCAAATATCGTTCGGAATATCGGTACCAATATTATCCGATAATTGATCGATATTTGACTATATCACCGATTTTCCCGATATCAGTACCTTTCTTCTTAGTTCTATCATTCGTATTTCTTCTTATTGCTGCTATTAGTGTTATAAGTCTTAATTGGTTAATTGTTAGTGTTTAATGTTTGTGTTTTAAGTCTTAATCAGTTCCTACTTGCTACAATTGTTAGCGTTTTGCAAGTTGTAAAAGGTTAATTTGTTAATGGTAGGAGAGTATACTAAATTGTTAGTGTTAAATTGCTATATATGTGTAAGTTCTACATGATATTAAATTACCGATATCCCACCGTGATAACCTCTATCTCAAATGTTGGTCCTTGACTGATATCCAGTTTTTTACCGCATTAACTGCTTAGTGTGTAGCAGTCTCAAATCAATTTGTTTGAGATTTAGCTATATAATCATCAAAAGTAAGGTGAAAGTGATCTGATACTAGGCTGAAAACATATAGGTTGGAAAAACCATCACTTGAATATTTACTTTCTTAGCATTGGACGCGTGGAAATATTCATAATAAAAGTTTAGGTAATTGCTAATACTTTTTCAAATCTTCTTTGATTTTGTCACGTATTGATTGTTTTATTAGACATGTGTTTTAGATATTCAAATCGTTTTTTAGAGATAGTTAGTAATTGATCCGTTGAGTACTCTATACTTCTACGCTTAATTTGGCGTACACAAAAGTGAGATGATTTAGGTAATTCTTCGACAAGTTTGAACTTGGCGAGTAGATTTAACAATTTCGATCTTTTACTATTAAAGAGAAAGGTCGGTGAAGACCTTTCTCTTTAGTGTATACTTAAATTTGCAACAATCTAACTCGTAATCTGTCTTATCAATATGGTGGAACATGTGCTCATCTTTGTCTTTTTTATTTGTAACTTTTCATTAAATTCATTTATGCTATAAATCCATTATTTCTCTTTTAACCCTTAAGTTTTTGACTTTTTCATTTTTTTTCTTCAAAGTTTTGAACCAACAAAAAATGCTCTTACACTTTCAAGTTTTTCCACTTTACACCCTTAATTTTTTGACATGAAACACTATTAACCCTTATATTTAAGTAAGTTGCACATTCACATCTAATTTTTCGGTAATTGACAACTTTGACCTTCTTAACCTTTTCTACTTAATAACTTGACATCTCTTTTGGTTTAAATGACTTTTTCGACTTTACACGGTAACGTGGACAAATTATTATACTTTTTTTTATCTATGTTTTACTTATTTTGTGCATGTTCGTAAATTGTATTTGAAAGCAAGTCGGGTCAAATATGCTACGTTTTCATTTGATGGCGATGTAATTTTTTTAAGTAAAAAGTCGGGTCAAATATACAGTATAAATACGAGTTAACTGTCGACGCCGCCGCAACGCGCGGCGGGTCAAAATACTAGTTTATTACTTAAACTAGGTTAGTTCCCCGTGTGTTACACGGGTTGAACAATTTAAACTATATAATAAATATTTCTTGTAAATGCAAATCAAAGACGGAGACATTTATATATATTTGATAAATAATGAAACTAATAATAATAGTAAAAAAAATCTCATACATGTGTCTGAGAATTCATGTACCCTGTTTGAGCTCGAAAAAATATGTTCTTACGTAATAATTAAATATTATTATTTAATTTTAAAATCAAATGGGTATTGGGCTCACTAAGAGCATGTTTGGTTATGTTTTTTGAAACAACTTATAGACTTATTGGCGTTTTGGAAAAGTCAGTATGAAGTGACTTATTGACTTATTGTCTTTTTCCTCTCACATACACCCATATTGCCAAACATCTTTTTGTAGCTTATGACTTTTTAAAAAGCCAATAAGTTGTTTCAAAAAGCTTAGCCAAACATGCCCTAAAGCTGAGCATGTTTGGTATGCTATTTAAAAAAAATTAACATAGATATCGGAATTTTTTTTTTATAAAAAACACGTGCCTCTCGAAATCACGGACCTTGTGCGGTAGTCCTCCCCGCACACCCTTATCACCGCCCATGCATGTGTATACTCATTTAAGTAATCGATATACATTTGATGATATCCTATATTTTTTTTGTATTCAATTAACATTTTTCTATTTAGTATTATTTGCAATTATTAACAATTTTCTAATTGTATATATAGAGTATGGATGTTACTGAATTTTTGAAGAATAATTTTTAATTTTGACATATATATTTAAGCTTATAATTATATAATGTAGTCATGAATTTTAATAAAATCCAAAAAAGCGTGAAACCCTTTTCATATTTCAATAAAAGGGTTATAATTATCAGATAAACATTTTTCTATTTAATATTATCTATAAATTAGAAGATAAATTATTAGAAAATAATATGAAAGAAAGGCGGGAAAACCCAAAAATAGGTGACTCCAACGAATAACACGTGTCACACATTGGTTTACTTTATTATATGTATAGATATTAATATTAATTATTATAGAAAATGCTTAAATCAAAATTTGAGAAAAGAAAAAACAAAAGCGGTGCTGGTGACGTAACTGATTGCCGACTTTTCCGGATAAGATCGAGTTCCTTCACATCAAACCCTCCTTATCCCAACAAACATGATTCCTTCAAAAACCACACCTCCTCCTACATCTTCACCTGCCCTTCTTTGGTTTAATCTTGTTCCGATGCATCGCCCATATCTTCTAGAATAATATAAATAAGTGGCGGTCTAGATCTAGTACTCGCGAGTAGCATTTGTGGAAGAAGCTGTTCATACTACTAAACTTTATCATCAATACTCTCCTTGCTTTTGCAAAAATCTTGTCACAGGGCCGATCTGGGTTGGTTCCAAACTCACCCTCACTCCATCATGTTATCGGCTATACCAGTTTCTTGATGTACGGAACCCAACTTCTTGTTTCTGCTGCAGGTCTTGATCTACCTTATGTTTACATCATTATTGTTACATTGGGTTGATAGGTTTCTTTATTTGATAAACTTTCTGTATTTTGTATAAAAAAGGTGTTTTCTTTTTTCCCACTTTGGGGTTTAGTGATGTTTTTATTTAATAAATTTTATTAGTTTTAATTAAAAAAAATTAATAATTGTCTAATGATTGACGCGACATTAGCGGACATTATCACCGCTACGCCCCCTCTGTGAAAAAACGCCTCTTTGACGACTAAGATGATACGTGGCGGACAACGCCCATGGGTGGGGCATTATTTGTTGTTAACACTACGCATGGGCTTATATGAACTTGGGATGGTAGTTTTGTATTTGTCACTAAGGATATTACTTTACATATCATCCTTTGTAAAGCATCAAAGGTTAAATTTGAATATTTGATTTTGTGGATTGTTTTACGGGCCGACTTGTTGGTTAATTGGATGATGGTTATGCTTGTTGTAACAAGGAATTTGAGTGATGTGGTTGTGCATTTGAATTATGTGCCCAAATTTATATACAAGTGTTTTGTAGCATGCTAACAATGACTTCGATCCCACCATTGATCGCTTCGTTTAGTTGCTTATTTGGATGTCAACCTGGGAAGTTATGTTATATGTTCACTTTGATGATGTGTCTATATGCTTTAGACATGTTCTACCGGATTCTCCAATTTGATGATCAGTTGCTATACTCTTTATTTGTAGTCAAATAATACCTGTTTCATACTTCATTTTTCCAGTAAAACATTTTTTATAGGATTACTTGTCCAGATTCTGGTGATGCAGAGTTTAGTATGAATTGTGAGTTTTTAATTTTATAATACTGAATTTTAGATTGTCTGATGTCTCTTTACAACACGATTATGCATGTTATTATTTTACAGTTCTATCAAACTTATGTGTTTCTTATGCACTTATGTGTATATGCATTTTGCATTCTTCACAAAATTCTTAACATTCTACTGATGTTTGGGCCAAACAGCCTATATCTGCCATCTTTGGTACTCTAGTAATGGTCTTGGTGTGCGTTTTGGTATGGAAGATCAGGTTGCCACTTCGTTATCAAGAAATCTAATTTTCTATTCCAAACATAACACTAGACTGCTATCATCATTGTGCTTATGTATGTCTTAGCTTATGTAGTAGAAATACCATTTGTTCTGCAACGTCCAGGTCCAAATAGTAGAGTTCTAATGCTCATATCAATAGTTTTTGGTTCAGTTAATCTAGAAATCAAAGTGGTGGACATGTGAACAGAAATTGGGATCATGACATTTATTGCTTATGGTAGGAAGCGTGCGGCAGAAGACAGGTTCGGTTGTGGAAGTCAGCGAAGCGATGCATCAAGAGATTGTCAACATAGAACATGATGGGCTGAGGGTGAGTTTGGAAGGGGACCCAGGTAGGCCCTGGCATATGATTTCTGCAAAAGCAAGGAGAGCATTGATAATAAAGTTAAGTGCAGAATGGGGCATGACAGCACCTTCTTCCCCAAATGCTACTCGCGGGTAATAGTGAGCCTTGAGGTGCAGTAGAGGTGCCTATAGACCATCACATATTGCTCTAGTTGCTGGAATAAGGATGTGGCCGAGAATCAAATGTGTGGCGGTAAGGAATGTGCGACGTTTGGTTTTAGTGGGTAGGCAACCGGAATATCAAATTTGTGGATTTTAAATATCACCCCTGTAGAAATTGAATCCAAAAGGCTGGGATGTTAGAAGCTTTGTTTGTACCTTTTTCTTTTAAGAAAAATAAAGATTGCTATTACAAGAAATGTCTGTAGCTTTGTTCGTTGGGTTTTAACTATATTATGTATAAAATACCGTTCTACAGATTATCGTTCACAGATTAGTGCCTCTTCTGCAATTATCGACTCAGAACCAGGTTTGTCGTTCTAACAATTTGTACTTCTGGCATTAGGCCAAAGTTTTTGGTATCTTAGTCATTGCCCGCTCGGTGTTCGATGTAACGCCAATGTGAGATGCGGGTGCTCAGAGGCATCATCAAATACTATGTAGACCATGAAAATTTTTAAACAGAAACTGCAGCGCATTGAAATGGAACTGTAGTGAAAACTTTTGAACTTAAACAGACTCTTCATTTGAAAGTTGTAAAAGCCATGAGGCGATGTGAAACTTCAGTAAACTATGATAGGATTTACTTGCATTTTCGAAAGATCAGTGATCAATTCTATGCTTGAGATACTTACAGGTGCAAGCTTATTTAGTTTATATAATTTGCATCTGAGGTGCAATGGAAACAAAGAAAAAAAGTTTGGTTATTGAAGATCCATCCAATTGGAAAGTGCTCTCAACGAGTCGTTTCATACAATTTCTCTTCATTCTCATGCTCACATAGATCACATGGTTATTCTCAGCTGATATTGTAGAATTTGAACCACCTGTCACTCCAATACCGTAATGAAGAAGTGTAGATGAAACATAGATAGGGCTGTCCAAAAAGCGCGTGACTCGGACCTCACTCAAAAAAAGTTCACTCGATGTGGCTCGGTTTAAATTTGAGATGTGTCCCCTTGGTTCGTTTAAAAAGAGAGCTTAGCTCGGCTCCATTTGTAACGAGCTGAACTGGCTCGGTTTAGCTTGCTAATTAGCCTAGCTCGGATTAATTTACCTTTTTAATATATTTTATTTTTATATACATATAATTTATAATAAAAAAATGGAGTTAATTACATAGTTAGTCCCTGTGGTTTGCACAAAATAACATACCTAGGTACTAATAGTTTAAAATCACCTTGTAGGGTATTAACTTTTCATTTTGTAACGTTTGGAGGTATTAACTTATAGGGTATTAACATAGGTAGTCCTTGTTGTTTGCACAAAATAACATACTTAGGTACTAATAGAATGTGATTTTAAACCTACAAATAACGTTAATACCTTCAAACGTTACAAAATGAAAAGTTAATACCCTAGAATGTGATTTTAAACTATTAGTACCTAAGTATGTTACTTTGAGCAAACCACAGGGACTAACTATGTAATTAACTCTAAAAAAATGGTTATTATTTGCATATATTTAGGTGTGTAATTGGATATCTATGACAAATTTAGGGGTTAACTATGAAGCTAATTATCTTATATTGTATTTCGTTAAAATTTAAAACTTATATTATACCTAGTTGAACTTGATTTTGCCTTGTTGGACTTATTTGGGATATATTCTTTTAAATTATTGAATAATATATAGGCTATTGAATTTTGAAAGCTATGGATTAATTTTTTTATATCCGAGCCAAACCAAGCCGAGCTAGCTCAGTTAAAATCCAAGTCGAGCTTGGGCTATGATCTTCATATAGGTTTTAAATTTGAGTCGAGCCGAGCCGGCTCGGTTTATAATTGAGTGAAGCCCGAGCTTAGGTCTGCACATGAACAACCCTAAACATAAAACTACCAATAAAAATTGAAAAAGAAAGCAAAAGAAAAAAAAAAAAAAAAAAAAAAAAAAAAAAACCCGGCTATAAATGAGTAAATTTGAAAGTTTATAAAATTTCTGGTTAAGAAAAAGCTTAAAATATTAGTTCTAAGGGTAAACTTTTGTTTTGCTCCCTATGATTTGGTCTTTTCAACGGTTTTACCCCAATCCTTTAAAAATAGCCATTTTACTCCTTGATCTATTTAACTTATCTCCATTTCACTCTCCGACCCTAACGCTGTCTAAAATGTTTGTTAAAGATAAGGGTATTATGATAATTCTATAAATATGAATTTAAATATAACTTGAAAAAGTAATAACTATAAACGTTACTAAGTATAAAAACAAAGAAAAATATAACTAGAAAAAGTAATAACTATACTCTGTTCGATGCCCAAGACTACTGTCTCCACAACAATACTCTGTTCGATGCCCAAAATATGATCAGGCGATTCCAATTTCAAACCCCTCTCAAAACCCTCCCCTCTCTCCACCACCCAGGGGCGGACTTATGTAGAAAGAACGGGTTCCCGGGAACCCAGTCGGTTTTTAATTTTTAGTGTAAATATATGTAAGAAACTGAAAAGGAACCCATAAGTAAATTATAAAGGGAACCCATAAACAAAACAACCCTTGGTTCCACTGGTAAGTCCGCGCTTTTCTTCCTGATTTACCCAAGTTCGAATCCCGTTTCATCTCTTTTTGTTCCGTTTTTTTTTTCCTCTTTTAATCCTTTTTCTTTAATGTAATAAAACCCTTTTAGGGTTATGTCACAAAACATACGCCGCAGAACAATAACGAACAGACAGAGTGAAACACGCCAAACATCAGCAGCTCCACACCTCTCCGCCGATTGCTCCGCCGCTCCGCCTCCGCTGCTCGCCTGCTCCGCCGCTCCGCCACCGGCCCACCTCCGATTGCTTCCGAGTTCAGCGATTAAGGTTAGTTATACATCTGAATTTGTCAATTTGGTAGTTAAACTTGAATTGGGGTTTTTAAACTTGAATTGGTGCTGAAAGTTTCAGTTTGCATCTGAATTTGTCAATTTGGTAGTTAAACTTGAATTGGGGTTGAATTGGGGTTTTTAAACTTGAATTGGTGCTGAAAGTTTCAGTTTGCATCTGAATTTGTCAATTTGGTAGTTAAACTTGAATTGGGGTTTTTAAACTTGAATTGGTGCTGAAAGTTTCAGTTTACATCTGTTTGACTGTTTGTTTTATTTAAGTTAATATTGCTGCTGAAATTGGGTTTTTGAGTTGAGAATAAACAGGTTTTGATGTATGTTTTAAACTTGAATTTGGAAGTTTTTTTTATTGAAAAGGAGTTCTTACAAAAAGTTTCCGTTGAGAGTGTAATGCAACGTTTTCAAAAGATGAAAACTCGTCGTCAACAACTTTAGGTAGTTTTTTTTATTTGTAAAGACTATCGTATTTTATATTATGTGATTTTAAATTTCTAATGACGATTTTCTTTTCATCGTTGTATCTTACTTTTATTATGTGGTGAACCTTACCCGATCCGAACTATCGAACCGACCCGAAATTCTTTATGTTCAGTCACATGAAATTGGAGTATCTAAAAAAGTGAACCCAGTCAAAAATATTCCTGGATCCGCCACTGCCACCACCGCCTCACCACCACAACCACCGCCGTAGTCTCACCTCCACCATCTCCTCCACCCACCACCACCACCACTCCCACTCCTCTACCAACAGTCAACCCATCACACCTCCTCCGCATCTCCACCATCCTCTACCAACAACACTCACCCGAATCAAGACTTCACACCTCGCTCTCCCACTGCAATTTCCACCTCACCCATTAATTCTTCCTCCAAATCTGCAACAAATTCCCATATTCCTGGAAATCCATTTACAAATTTCACATCTTTTCCCGAACCCAACACTTCAATCACACTCCAACCACCCTAAACAAGATGCTTGACATCATCGGAAAATCAAGAAACATAGACCTTTTTTTGGGACTTTGTTCAAGAAACCGGTAATCGTACTTTGGTTACAGATAAAACATACATAATAATGGTTAAAACTTTGGCTTCTCCAAGGAAGATGAAGAAATGTGTTAACTTTTTTCATATTATGAATGGGTTTGGATATGGGAATGATTTGGGGACTTTGAATAAGGTTGTTGAGAGTTTATGTGGGTGTAAACCTGTTGAAGAAGCTAAGTACATTGTTGAGAAGTTGAAAGGGGTTGTTAAGCCAGATGGGTTTACTTACAAGTGTTTGATTTGTGGGTTTTGTGATGTGGGTGATTTGGTTAAAGGTTCAAAGATGTGGAATTTGATGGTGGGTGAGGGTTTTGTGGTGGGGATTGATGTTGTTGAGAAGATGATGGATACCCTTTTTAAGACGAATCGGTTTGATGAAGCGATGCGGTTAGGGTTGATCGGAATGGTGATGGTGGTCGATTAGCAGCAGCCGAGGTGGGAGTGGTGACGGTGTGACGGTGGTGGTTGGGCGGTATAATGGTGGCAGGTGGTTGGTGAGGCGGTGGCTGTTGATGGTAAGGGGGTTGGGTGGTAGTGTTCGATGATGAAGAAGAGAGAGGGAATGTATGTAGAGATAGAGAGTTTGTATGTGTTAATATATAAATAATCAACTAGGTTAGAGCACGTGTATTACACGGGTTGAATAAATTTAATTTTATATATCGAATAATAAAAAATATATCTTTAAAAATCTCGTTTATTAGACGTGTTAAATAAATGTAATTTTATATACCAAATAATAAAACAATATATATTTAAAAATCTCGTTTATTACATGGGTTGAATAAATGTAATTTTATATATAAAAATAAGGGAAAACGTCACACAATAGTAACCAACTTTTTCATATGTTCCAATAAAGTCACTCAAACTTTTTTTGTCTTGTTAAAATCACTAAACTTTTTTCTTGTGTTCCAATCTTACGTAATTATCAGGTTAACAGGTTACACTTAATCATGTGTCAGAGCATTCACATCCAATCCATCAAATTATACATACATTCCACTAAAAAACAACTTCTATATCAATATATTTCCACTAAAAACAAATACTTTTTCTATCTCCTTTCAATTAAATAATATTATCATTACATTTTTCTCTCACTTCCACTCACAACCACTTTCAAAATATATTAAAAAATTATAACGGGTGAACAGTGTCCCCCCAAATATACAGATGAACAGTAACATTTTCTCTCTCCTCTACTCACAACCACTTTTTATACCCTTTATCATATAAAAACCCCTTCTCACATAATTTGATGGTTAGGATGTGAATGCTCTCAGGTTCCATTACATTTTTATTTTTTAATGAAAAAAATACATAGTGACATGGATTATTTTAATAAAAAAACTAAATTTAAAAACTGAGAATTGAGTATACGGATTGAACATTTCCACGTAGGGCTGGCAATAGGTAACCTGTAGGTAACCTGCTAAGACACGATAACAGAAAAGTACACCATGTGATTTTTTACGTTTTTAAAAATAATCAGAATTTGAAAGTTAGGATCCATTATTTCACCTTCTAGGTGCATAAAATATAGATCTGTCTTATAGACATTGGATATAAAGTAGTTAAACGAGTCGTATTCATGTTTAAATTTTTTGTTGTTCGCGTTATCAGATACCTGTTAAACCTGCTAAGACACGATTTGCCAGCCCTATTTCCACGTTCGTATTTGGTTCGCAACTTCACGTCATGAATACCTTCTATTCCCAGATTCACTCACGATTCATTTGTTTGATATACAAACCTGTTATCCAAATGACTTGCAATCCTTCTAGTGACTCCAAACCGATTTGGCATAATCAAATCCAAACCGATTAGAAAAATCTAGCGACTTTGAAGCAGGCGGCAATATAGATGGCAGAATTTAAACCTCATGGGGATATCAAACAAAATCTATTCCAGTGGATTGCTTTCATTGTTTCGAGCATTGATTCCCCTCTCCGGATCTAATTTCCAAATGGGTTTTACATGTGAGGATGGTTTGTGAAGATGAACCATGTGGGATCTGATACTATTAAAGGTTTGGAGAGAAGGGCTGTCAATCGAGGTTTGGAGAAAAAAGTATTCTTTTTTTTTTTTAATTTTAATCTTGCACACGGAAATATATGTATTATGATTAGAATAGTTTCAAAATTATTTTTTAAACTTAAAAGTGATGATTTTATAAATTATAGAATAAAAGTGTGATTAAAAAAAATTATTGGAATATACATGTCATTATTTACGTTTCCACATCAACTTAAAGATTAAAAAAATAAATAAAACTTGACACATCATCATTGGTTACCTGGTAACCTGTTAATTACATAATATTAAAACAAAAAATAAAACTTCAATGATATTAGAGAGACAAAAAAAGTTTCAATGATTTAATTGAAACAGTTGACAAACTTGATTACATTTCTACAAAGTTACCCCTAAAAATAATAAAAAAAGTTTTATTTTTAAGAACCATGTGTATTGTACGGGTTAAGTAAATTTAATTTTATATATTAAATAATGAAAAAAGTTACATTTTCAAAAAACTCATGTGTTATACAGGTTGAGCACATGTAATTTTATATACCAAATAATAAAAAGTTATATCTTTATAAAACTTATATATTATATGGATTGAATAAATCTAATTTTATATACTACATAATAAAAAAAGTTATATTTTAAAAAACGCATTGTATTACATGAGTTGCATAAATGTAATTTTGTATAGTAAAAAATAAAAATGTTATATCTATAAAAAAAACCTCGTTTATTACACGGGTTAAATGAATCTAATAAAAAAATTTATCTTTGAAAAAAAACTAACGGATATACTCGATATACGATGAATGAGGTGATTGAGGTTATGGTTCTTATAAATGTCACGTAAACATAGTGATTACTGTATTTGAGTTGAGAGTTGAACACGAAAATAAAAGTATAGAACCAATAAACATTGATTAATATTTTTGTTTACCTTTTATAAGCATTTTTGAAATAGGTTCTACCCTTAACTAATTTAGTTTAATAAAATAAATAAATCAATTACATAATATTTTAAAATATTATATTGTCTCCTAGACGAATTGTTTAAATTTATATTAAATTTAATTTTATAATTATCTTTTACTTGATATTAATTATCTATAAAAATAGATATTTTAAAATATTATATTATCTCCTATACGAATTGTTTAAATTTATATTAAATTTAATTTTAATTGATATTAATTATCTATAAAAAATTGATGGCTTAAATGAATGACATGTGTCCTCACATTGCTTTCTTTTATTATATGTATAGATTTTTTATTTTTCTGATATTATAATAAATAGTTAAATGGTTATGTTAAATATGAATTACCAAAGTACCCTTATTTTCTACTTGAAATTACTAAAATACCCTTTCAGTTAACATACAATATGGATGGAGTTAAGGCCGTGGAGCAAACTGGCGACAAAACCAAAACATCAGGGAGTAAAATGACTATTCTAAAGGATTGAGGCAAAACCGTTAAAACGACCAAATCACATGGAGTAAAACGGAAGTTTACTCATATTCTAATGTTCTGGTGAAGAAAAAGCTTAAAATGTTTATTATAATGTGAAGCTAGCACACTTAGAAGAGGTACGTCTCTTAGACTATTCATTATGATGACCTAACCTTTTATTAAAATATAATATATTTTTGTTCCATCTATACTACACAACCATACCATACTCATATTTTGACACACATTCACAACCCAACCCAACCCAACCCAACTTAACTTGTTTTTTTTTTTTAATAAAGAGCATATGGTTATTTTTTATTGTATTAAAAATTAATAATATTAACAATAAATATTTTATTTCGAAAAAGATACAAGTTATTTATTCTAAATATAAAAATAAAAAAGTTAAAACGGCAATATTTATTTTATACTTTGAATACCAATTACGTGATTACGTGATTTTGAATACCCAACATATGACTACGTGATTTTGAATACTCATTACGTGATCTCATTAAAGTATGTGAAACCACACTAAGTGATTACGTAATTACGTAACTCTATGTATTATTACGTGACTACATTCAATTTCCAGAATGTTAATAGTTTACCCATATTATACAAGTCCTAGTACTTGTTGGGTTTAAACTACATTCTATCACGGTCATCGCTTAATCAAGCGTATCGTACCGTTTTCGATATTATAAGTTAACCGGTCTAAGTCTATGACTTGAATAAGACCCGTTATCATTCTAATTGGTTATTTATACCATCATTCCAGGCTAGAGCCTTCCTGTAAATTGTTACATACGCTTACTTAATTGAATACGCCTGAGTTATTATAAACCTTGCATTTTATCAAGTCTTAGCTCAGGTAAATACTATTAACCTATTTTTCCCTATACGGGTTTGGGATACGGAAAATTATTACCGCATGGTCGGGTATGGGATTCGAAGACCAATGTGTTGGGAAATTCAAATAACCCTTTTTAATTCGTATTGCTTGACTTAAAGATTGGGGGTTAATGCGACCGTGTCCTGGATATCCTTGACTCATTTAATTGTAAGTGGCCACAACCTAAGCGCGGGATGTAGGCATACACCTAACAGACGCAAAATGGTTTATTAAATAATTTTATAACCCAACACGGGTTTTGCCCAATATGGGTATTCCCAATAAGGGAATAAGTGGTGTGTCGGTTAATCATGAACCGGCATAGTTTCCGGGCCCCATATGTATTCTCAAGTGTTGTAAAACTGATAACATGAGATATGGTTTGTCCCAAGTTATAAAAGATTTTCGTTTGCCTTGTGCACTTAAATCAATTTTGAAAATGTTTTCAAAATGTGTCGGTTGATTGTATTTACCAGTGAAAACTGACGTATTTTCAAAAGACTAAGTTACAGGTACAAATACTTAAATAGTCAGGAAGCTGCTCAGTAATGCTAGAAGAGGATTTTGCAACTCCTTTGCATATTAGCATAAGCCTATTAGTCTGTTGAACTCCTTTTATATATAATGATCCGTATGTGGATTATTATTACAAGTTCGTCTGTAATTATTACTTTGGTATTTTCAGACAATTGGGTTTGTAATAATATTTTATATTCCAAGACTTCCGCTATGCTAATCTGTGTATGTTTGACTATGACGATATCAATCTTACGTCACGATATTCCCCACCGGGTTGTGGTTGGAAATTCGGGGTATGACACCTGTTACGATGACACCACCACTAACCATCATCACACCCAACCCGCTGCCATGACACCACCAACATTGTTTCATCTTCATCTAAAACCATAACCCCAAATCTTCGTCAAACCCTAGTCATGGATCTGGAGGTTTAAACCCATCTCAACCAACAAGTTTTTAAAAGAACAACTTAATTTTAAACACTGATATTGTTTTAGTTTGAATTTATGTTGCGTGTTTTTAAGAGAACTACTTATTTTTAGACGGTACACTGTAATTTGTCCTGACTGTTGGGTGCTTGTTTAGGGGCCTTACAAGTCATAACATACTACACGTGAAAAGTGATTTTTTTTTATTCTCATCTAGTCATGCATGTATTTTCGTGAAGATCTATATATAGGGTGGGAGTTGGCTACAAAATCTATTTTTCCTACAAAGCGTAAAAAGTCATAAAATACCATAATGTCAACCATAAAACAAACTCAAAACCCAAAAATAACAAAGTAAAGATTACTAAATCGTCATATTTGTGTGTTTTGTGTTGTGTTTTGGATCATAAGACTTTGATTATCGAATGACTAACATTAGTGTGTTTTATGTTGATTATCATGCTGTGTTTTATATTCATAGTTTTGCGATGGCGTGTTTGAATGTTTTATGGAATGTTAGAGTTTAGATATCGTGTTTTAGTGATCTTCACTCTGTTATTTGTGGGTTTTGAGTGTGTTTTATGGATGAAATTGTGGTGTTTTATGACTTTATACACTTTGTAGGAAAAATAAACTTTATAGCCGAACTCCACCATATATATATATGTGTAGAGGATCCTGTAAAAAAGGCCCAAAGTGTGAGAATGGTAAGAAAGAATATAAACCATTAGATCTTTAATCTAATGGTTAAGATCTTGATGGCAATCTTGTAAATAATATAACAATTAAAATAATTAATTTTCTTGATTAAGAGTATAAAGGTAAAATTAACATTTTTAATTTTAGAAAGTCACATGCAAGTTCCCCCTTTATTTTTTAAACGCCAATAACTTTTTACACGTAACTCTTTTTTTTTTAAATATACCATAATAACGAGCGTTTTTTAATCTTTAATATGAGTACCATATTGCTATACTTATATAGAGAAAAAAAATTACATTCAATCGAATGTTTCAGTTAATGGTGTTTTGTTTCAGTTCATGGTGTTATATAATTATTGAATGGTGTTATATACTTATTGAATAGTGTTATATATGTGTTGAATTGTGTATATAATTATTGAATGGTGTTATATACTTATTCAATGGTGTTATATAATTATTGAATGGTGTTATAAATGTGCTGAATGGTTGTTGCAGTGTTATTCGTAGTGTTTTTATAGAGATCTTTAAAATGGTGTTATATACTTATTGAATGGTGTTATATACTTATTGAAGGGTGTTATATAATTATTGAATGTTTTGCAGTGTTATTCGGTATTCCTATAAATTAGGGTGGCGGTTTATGGAAGGTTTTGAATTAATTAAATCAATGATAAAATTACTTGAATACCCTTTTCAATTAATTTAGATCTAATGACTGAGATTCTTTCTTACCTTTCTCACACTTTTGGTCTTTTTTATAATAACCTTATCCTATATATATATATATATATATATATATATAATTTTTCATCATCTGTCACGTTTAAAATATTAAAACTCATTTGCATTCATCTTTAACTTATATAATGTTATTTTTTTATGACTAGTTGAAAATTGAAACTTAATACTATATATATATGTTTCTTTATTTTACGACCCTATATGTCATGAGATGTTGATGCTAATGGTATGAAACATATGTATGGTTTTTATTATAGGGATTTTTACATATTTACCCCTCCTAAGAAGCTTTATTACATATTTCCCCAACTCATAAATTTAGTTACATATTTTCCCTCCCCTAAAGAAGTCTTATTACATATTTTCCCAATCTCTAAATTTTTATTACATATTTCCCCAATCTCTAGATTTAATTACATATTTCACCTTCCTAAACCTCATATATTACATATTTATTCATTTCATTAAAATACTCTTATAGAATTACTATTTTACCCTTAATCGGTTTATTAAATGAATAACTACAATATATTTTCTAGCTTACTGCATAAATTTAAAAGTAACAACTTGAATAATATTTTTAAATCTTTGTATGTGTTTAGAGATAAATAGTATAATTAATATTTTTAAACAACTAAATATAAAGTGTTTAGAGATAAATAATATAATTAATCATGTATTTATACATCTATTTCATGTATTTTATACTTACATTCCATGTATTTTTAAGCAAAAATTTTAGCCCTTTAATTTGGTTATTAACCAAGAAAACCAAACCAAACAAAAAACCGACAAATTACCAAACTGATTACAATTATAGTTACAGTTAATGCCAATAATTGAACACTCCACTCATTAGTTTATAACAAAAAAAAAAAACAATTGAAAAAAATTACATAAGAATATAATGTAGGTAAATTCTTAAAGGAAAAAAAAAGTTCCAAAACTCCAAACTAATTCAGAAGATTAAAAAACCATCCGAGCAACAAGTTCGATACCGTCACTATATGCTCCTGTCTGAACCGAACAGAGATCAATAACTCATTCAGTTATTCAAGAGCAAATAATAAAAAAAAAACATGTCCGATACTGCTTGAGAGAAAAACAGACGGAACAACAGTTGATCTCCTCAAAATGCATCAGTAGTTTTAATCCAGATTAGATAAATATAAACTCATTAAGGGTAATAGTAATTCTATAAGAGTATTTTAATGAAATGGATAAATATGTAATATATGGGGTTTAGGAAGGTGAAATATGTAATTAAATCTAGAGATTGAGAAAATATGTAATAAAAATTTAGAGATTGGGGAAATATGTAATAAGGCTTCTTTAAGAAGGGGAAATATGTAATTAAATTTATGGGTTGGGGAAATATGTAATAAAGCTTCTTAGAAGGGGGAAATATGTAAAAATCCCTTTATCATAACAGTGGCAGGGCTAGTCTAAAAATTTAGAAGTATCCAATTTTTTAGATTAGGGGTATCCTTTGTATAAAACCAATTTTTTTACACTATGTAGACATAGTTAAGAGATATTTTTACACTACTAAGACGGAGTTAAGTATCCCGTGCAACCCCTTGTTTTTGTTTACACCAGCCATATGACTGAAACTTCTAGGAAGTGACCATTGGGGGTCCAAGATATAAACTTTTTGTTAGAAGAAATAAACTTTATTCAAATGCTTCCGACTTAGGTCTAAGATATA
The DNA here is from genome assembly GCA_030545235.1 of Helianthus tuberosus. NCBI lineage: Eukaryota > Viridiplantae > Streptophyta > Magnoliopsida > Asterales > Asteraceae > Helianthus > Helianthus tuberosus. Next base: position 193,507,329 of record CM060424.1, read on the forward strand.
AACTTTTTGTTAGAAGATATAAACTTTTTTCAAATGTTTCCAACTCAGGTTCAAGATATAAACTTTTTGTTAGAAGATATAAACTTTAATCAAACTAGGGTCATTGCCCGACGCGCGTTGCGCGATTTACATTGTGGTTAGCATATATGATTATAAAGCACTAAAACGTTTTTTTTCTTTTGGATTTATTGCGTCACATGTTTGGTTTCTAGGTTTAATCTTTGTGCTAAAATCTTTATCATGCTTCATTTCTAGGTTTTGTTACTATGAATGGACATTGATCCTGATAACCAATAGAAGAAATGGCAACTTTAGTTTCAAAGCAGTTTTTTTTTTCTTGTTGGAGATACTCTATCCATAAAAAACTCCCAGAGATTTCTAAAATTGCTAATATTGAATCTGTTTAGTACTTCAAATGGCCCATTAATTCTAAAAGGGCTTCCACAGTTTCTACCCTTCAGGTTATCCAAGATTCGGTTGAAGAAGTCAAAAGCAAGAGTTGTGATCATTGCTTCAAAACAAATAATAAATAAATTAACCAAACATTAATCTCCTTTTCTTTGATTTATCTTGCACTCGCTTCACATTTATCTCAAACCAAACTCAGATTGAATGTAACGTCCAATACCACACTTAACTAAGATAAAAAAGAAAAACCAATAATGTAGAATTTGAAATAAAAGTAAATAACTAAAAAGGTTTTCTAATGATTCTTTTTGTGTGTTATGGGCCATTTTCACTTATCAATGAAGTTCTTTTTCTAGTTTGGAGGTCAAGACTCAAAACTAACTTGGTTCATATAACCACCCATCTAACAGTAAGTAGCAACAAATCAAGAAACAAGTCAAGATTCTGAAATGGACATCAGAAATGCATCAAACTGCTTGCAAAATAATTCACTATAAAGTCATTATATAAGTCATACCTAACAAAGAAAACAGCAACATGCTTTTCACCTTTAAAGCTTTTCAAGTGTCCATCAACATGAACATAAATCCCTTCTCTGCCAATCATCAAAGATAATCAAAATTTCGAAACAAAACTAAAAACTCCCATATATATCATGTTCCTAGAAATGTCATTTAATCCAAATCCCACCAAATAACCCACTGTATTTCTTCCATCTGCAATCTATCAAACGGTTCATTAAGCCTACACACAAAGTACTCTAAACCATTAATTTGAGAAAAAAAAAAAACTTATCTACACACACATAAAATATAGAAGCACATTCATTTCAGATCAAATAATTATGTTGATATGAACTTGTACATTTCACTTTAAGTGAAGTGCGAAACAAAAGCCGGTTACATAACCGCCTACCACACAATGTTTCTTTGTACCATTAAATAATCAAAGCACTACGTACAAGTGTTTTATGCAGATTCGAAGCATATATATATGTGTGTGTGTGTAATGTATGTATAGTTTTACCATGTCTTGCAGTCCAATTTTCCAGTTCCATCATCTAAGCTGAAAGTAACATCAGTATTCCTTTCCACTATATTAAACACCATCCCCACCACCGATACCTAAAATCAAAAATTAAATTCCAAACTGAATCTCAGCAACAAAACAATCAAAACAAAACAAAATAAGAAACCATTACATCACCAAAAAAAACCTAAAACCTCTTTTTCAACAAACTCATCATCATTAAATAAGTTACAGAAAACCTAACGAAATCGACATAAAAATGAACTGAAATGAGAACTTACATTAACAACATCTTGAATGGTGCTGGTTACAGGCCGGGTATGGGAGAAGGGTGATGGTGGGTGGAGATGGTGGAAGTTTTGACGGATGGAGAAGGGGAGTGGTGATCTGGGGGTTTTGATGGTGGCGGACGACGACGGCAAGGGGCGGCAGGAGGAGGTGGTTTGTCTTCTGATGGTAGCGGACGACGAAGGTAAGGGGCAACTTACATTAACAACATCTTGAATGGTGCTGGTTACAGGCCAGGTATGGGAGAAGGGTGATGGTGGGTGGAGATGATGGAGGTTTTGACGGATGGAGAAGGGGAGTGGTGATTTGGGGGTTTTGATGGTGGTGGACGACGGCGGCAAGGGGGGGCAGGAGGAGGTGGTTTGTCGTCTGATGGTAGCGGACGACAAAGGTAAGGGGCGGAGGAGGTGATCTGAGGTTTTGACTGATGGAGAAGGGGAGTGGTGATTTGGGGGTTTTAAAGAAGAAAGAGGACAGAAGAGGAGGTATTAGGGTTTTGAAGAAGAAAGAGGACAGAAGAGGAGGAACTTGTCCCGCGCTACGCGGCGGGGAGTCGGTCGGTAAGAGTTCGTTTAGTTACAATATCGCTATGACATTGGCAATCGGAATAGCAATCTAAAGAGGAAATCGAAAAACAAAATGCCATAACATACCCAAATAAACACTGACCGCTTTTACCAACATATACCTGAGAGTAAAAAAAATATTAGTTCAGTTTATATAAACAATATGCTAGTCTTTGAAAAGTGTCATTTTCCTCAATTCAAATATATTCCACAAATTACATACTGAAGTCTGAAGATCTATGCATCTGAACCACATATGACTAAGAAATCAGTTGTACATAAAATCATGTCTAATTAGTTGTCAAGGGTACATCTTGGGAGCTACCTTGACACAATTATCTATAAACTACAAATTATCAATCATGCTACTAAACTAATCTGTAACGGGGCCACAAATTACTAATGATATATAAATTTCAATTTTTATATGTTATTAATTCTTACGATTTTAAATTTCTATAATATTATTAATATCCACTCATATTTTAGTGCGATTTAAAACACCTAACCTAAATGCTAATTGAAACAATGCCTGGTCCCTAACCTATTAGACCAGTGATCAATGTGCATGATTGGTGTCAAGACTACTGAGCGAAAAGTTCAGGGGGTCGGGCGTCTCCCGGGCCCCTTCTATCCTGCGCCCATAAAGACTATCTTGATCGATACGTAATCAAACATAAATGCTTATAAAGTGATCGATCATTACCAACTCATGAAGAACGTGACCCACAGTGTAAATGAAATTTTGTGGTCATATTTATATCATTAAGACAACAGAACATAAAGTATTAATCTTTTTATCTCCATTTATGAGAAGAAAACAAATTAAATGAAATTTGAAAATCCAGTAAATATGATTATCTTTTTGTATATAGGAAGATGCATTTAATTAGGTTTCCTTGTATTTTAAATGACAATTTTATCCGTTTTCAAGCTTATATCTATCAGAAGTTAAACTAAATATTAAGGACAGTATTATAAAATAGGTTTATGTATATAGGAAGATGTATTTGATTAGGTTTATTCATCTTGATCTTCAATTGCACCTTTATATTACCAACAATCTCTAATAAGAAGTTATGTTACAGAGATCTTACTCACCTTGTGCCAGGAATGTAGATTGATTGCCTGGTCTTGACAAGCAACTCTACCTGTTCTATTAGTAGTTCAAATATTCTTTAGCCTTCCTCGAACCTGCTACCAAACACAGTACGCGAAATTACATCACACGTGAGTCTTTTAAAATGAGGCACAATATTCAGCTCACAAGTGCTTTGGGTCTTTAACATATCTTCCCATTTGTTAATCATCTCAGCAGTACACATATAAAATGCAGGCACCATATGCTAAAAGGAAAAATATTATTATTTATTTAACTTTTTTTTTTTTGCTGTTATGGACATCCACAATTAAGACAATAAGAACAAACCTTTAGCTTCTCAACATGGAAAGCAGGATTCATGATTTCCCTGTGTTTGGTCCATTGATCAGCATCTTTGTTTGCTAGACCTGTTTCTAGCAATTTTCTTAAAGGGTTTCCACCACTTGGCTTATGAAATTGATAGACATTACTCAAGATCTCCTTTACCAAAGCTGGTTCACTAAAATGCACAACTGGTGTGGGACCCATCCAGGTGAAGAAGTTTTTTCCTATACAGAAAACAAATGATATCTTTTGGGTTAATAAAAGAAGATATATATGTTCACAATTCTATATCAAAATCCACATCACTACAAAAGTATCAAAATAGTATAACAATCACTATATCGTGTACCATAAGCAGTAACCGCTTTATGCTCGTATGGCAAGACTCGAGGAAGGATATCTTCGTTTAGTTTTATGGGCTTCGATTTCGCCTCTATAGCCAACTTCACAATCTCTTGCAAGTCTCCCGAAAAGAATCTATATGAACTTCCCTTGAGGCCTTGCTTTCTTAAAAACTTTTCCATCCTCTTTGGTTTCAACATTACATTCATTTAAAAAAAATACGTGGCCTAAAAGTAGTCATACTTTAGTCACCCTGGCCTAATCACTTAATTCAAAACCTATCTAAATTACTCCAAAAATATCAATATAATTCAAACGATATCCCCCTCTTATATATGTAATGTAATTGCTGCAGTAGTAAAAAAAGAAACGCTGCATCTTTCCGGCTGACTAAGAGCCAACATCATTCTTTTCTCCTCATTCAGTCTAAATATGACCCATTGCTAAACCAACTTCTTAGCTCCTAACCATCTTTATATGACATAAATCAAACCTAAAATCACTATAAACACAAATATAACATAACAAAAGAACGTTGCAACAAATAATACTCACATCTACTAATATCAAACCGTCGAAACTTTAAAAGCAAAGAAACGTATAAAGGCATTTCGTCGAACACCTTACCTGCATAGTTTACCAGACCACCAGTGGGTCAAAACCTACAATAAAAGGTATCATCAACCAGGAGCTCAACATCTAAGCAACCGTAATCCTTCATCAGTTGTCAGAAAAATGAAGCAATAGAGTCGGAACTTACCATAGTGGTACCTCGGTGTTTGTCGATGTATACACCAAAGCGGGACACACATGACAAATCTTATTCACCGGAGTTCTGTTGGAACACCTTAATTGCTGGCATCTATGACCTAAGTGTCTCCTTCGGGTTGAGTCCATCATCGCCATAACCTATGCTATCAACCACACCTGTCACCACTGGAACAGGGGCATAAGCCATCGACGGTCACCGAAACAGGGTGGTCGGCCGTAGGCTTTGGCCGGATCCCCTTCCGTTCATGGTTTCTCTCTCTCTCTATCGCTTCGCTTCTCTTTCTTTCTTCTTCTCCCTTTAGCCGATTCTCTGGTCTATCTCTAATGAACAAAAAAGGAATCTGTGGCGGTGATTTGGTTGAGTTTTGGGGCTGTCTGCGATTCAAGATAGCTTTTTGAAGTAGTTGGAACACCGGCAGATGCCGGTTAAAAGCAACCTGGAAGCCGGAAAAGAAATAGTGGCAGTACCGTAAATATGATTCAAAACTTGGTCAATGGTGATCTGGGGGTTTTGATGGTGGCGGACGACGGCGGCAAGGGGCGGCAGGAGGAGGTGGTTTGTCGTCTGATGGTAGCGGACGACGAAGGTAAGGGGCAACTTACATTAACAACATCTTGAATGGTGCTGGTTACAGGCCGAGTATGGGAGAAGGGTGATGGTGGGTGGAGATGGTGGAGGTTTTGACGGATGGAGAAGGGGAGTGGTGATTTGGGGGTTTTGATGGTGGCGGACGACGGCGACAAGGGGCGGCAGGAGGAGGTGGTTTGTCGTCTGATGGTAGCGGACGACAAAGGTAAGGGGCGGAGGAGGTGATCTGAGGTTTTGACTGATGGAGAAGGGGAGTGGTGATTTGGGGGTTTTGAAGAAGAAAGAGGACAGAAGAGGAGGTATTAGAGCATTCACATTCTAACCATCAAATTATGTGAGGAGGGGTTTTTATATTATAAAGGGTATAAAAAGTGGTTGTGAGTAGAGGAGAGAGAAAATGTTACTGTTCATCTGTATATTTGGGGGGACACTGTTCACCCGTTATAATTTTTTAATATATTTTGAAAGTGGTTGTGAGTGGAAGTGAGAGAAAAATGTAATGATAATATTATTTAATTGAAAGGAGAGAGAAAAAGTATTTGTTTTTAGTGGAAATATATTTATATAGGAGTTGTTTTTTAGTGGAATGTATGTATAATTTGATGGTTTGGATGTGAATGTTCTTAGGGTTTTGAAGAAGAAAGAGGACAGAAGAGGAGGAACTTGTCACGTGTCTACTGTTTTACTATTCATAAGTTTGGTTTTTTAATATATATATATATATATAGGATAATGTTCTCGACTTGGGTCAAAGATATAAACTTTTTGTTCAAAGAAATAAACTTTATTCAAATGTTTCCGACTTAGGTTCAAGATATAAACTTTTTGTTAGAAGATATAAACTTTAATCAAATGTTCTCGACTTAGATCCAAGATATAAACTTTTTGTTAGAAGATATAAACTTGGGAATTGGCCTGTAATAATTCCAACTAGAGGTCATTGGCCATTGACAGTCCCACCTTTGAATACTCCCCCCACCGGTCTCACCTTTCACCTATTTTTCCTATACCGGTCCCCCGTTAAAAAAACTTAACGGAGTTAAGATTTTTTCCAAATTACAAACAGATTTTTTAGGGCTTTTGATCAGAACGACGATACAAGCCCATTGATGTAAAACTTACCTCGAAATCATGCAACTGAATCTGAAAAATCAAATAAGTTAACATTCACATAAAAGTAAATAAAAGAAAACAATTATTCACTGTTGTGATATAATAGAACTAACCTTAGAACTTTCAATCTCGCATGCTTGTTTTTTCACAACAATTGAATTCAGAACTTGATCTATTTTTTTAACTTTGTTTAGCAATAGATACAAGGGTGTCCTGCTATGTATTTATAGTGGTAACTATAGAAGTGCATTAGTGTTTAATTTTATATTTGCCACCCCTTTATTTAGGAAGTTTGTTGTGGTTGATTTTAAGTTTTTATTAGATATATTTAAGTATAGATATTAGACAGTTTTAATAAAATAAAATGTGACACATAATATCTTCATTTTATGTTTAATTTTATCTTACGGTACTTTTAATTCTTTTTGTTTTTGTTTGCATAGATGGAGCCCATCTTCGTAGATTAGGCACATTAGATCACAAGTATTAATTACTTGTACATTAAAGCATTGTCGACTTGTATCTTTTAATCCGTGCGCCGATATTGAACAAGACAACTATCGAAACGTCGACAAAAATGTGTAGGTCGTCATGCTATCTTTGAATTTTTTTTAAACAATATAGTTTATAAGATGCTAGGTTAGAACCCCGTGTATTACACGGGTTGCATAAATGTAATTTTATATATCAAATAATAAAAATTATATTTTTAAAAATCTCGTTTATTAGACGGGTTAAATAAATGTAATTTTATATACCCAATAATAAAACAATATATATTTAAAAATCTCGTTTATTACATGGGTTGAATAAATGTAATTTTATATATTAAATAATAAAAAGGTGTATTTTTAAGAACCCCGTGTATTGTACATGTTAAGTAAATTTAATTTTATATATTAAATAATGAAAAAAGTAATTTTTTTAAGAACCTCATGTGTTATACGAGTTGAGCACATGTAATTTTATATACCAAACAATAAAAAGTTATATTTTTATAAACCTTATGTATTATATGGATTGAATTAATCTAATTTTATATACTATATAATAAAAAAGTTATATTTTTAAAAACCCTGTGTATTACACGAGTTGCATAAATGTAATTTTCTATAGTAAAAATAAAAATGTTATATCTATAAAAACCTCGTTTATTACACAGGTTGAATGAATCTAATAAAAAATATTACAACCTTAAAAACCCCGTATGTTACACGTGTTGAATAGATCTAAAAAAGAGTTATATCTTTAAAAACCATGTGTATTACACATATTAAATAAATGTAATTTTATATATTACATACTAAAAACGTCGTTTCTTTAAAAAATCCATGTATAGTCGGGTTGAAAAATCTACCAAATAATAAAAAAATTGTATCCTTAAAACCCCGTGTATTACACGTGTTAAATAAATCTAATTTTACATAGCAAATGATAAAAAGTTATATCTTTAAAAACTTCGTGTATTACACGTGTTATATAAATGAAACTTTGTATAGTAAATAATAAAAAAGTTATATTTTTAAAAACCCGCGTTTTACACGAGTTGAATAAATATAATTTTATATATCAATTAATAAAAAAAGTTATATTTTTAATAAATTAGGATAACATTTAATATTAATTTATTATTTATATATTTAACAAGTTAACGCTAACCCGCGCGTTGCAGCGGGATGTTGATTATGAATGTCTTTATTACAATGTGAGATGCGAAATTGTTAAAGTTTATGCAAAATATTCTTTTCTTTTACTTTATCCCCAATCTACAATACTACACCAAAGGAATCAACTCAATATGTATGTAACAAAACATAGTACTATTAAAACTTGGACAGTAAAATATTGAGTGCATCAACAATTCACATGTTTAGATATGAACATGGTGTACAACTATCATTAAGACAACAAATTAAACAAAAGATTCATGGATGGAAATCAGTACATCGTGGAAACTGAATCACATGCGCTGCGGCAGGATGCTAATTATGAATCTTTTCAGTTATATGTATGCAATCTCCATGACTCCATTGTAGCATTCCAAAAAATTAAAAAAAAATTAAAACTCAAAACACATCAAAGGAGAGAATGAATTATTATAAGTAAAAATATCAGGATTTTAACCCAATAAATTATTCTAAGCAAAAGATGTTAGGATTTTTTATGGTGAATATATTCTAGTATTCAACAAACAAATTAAAGGGTTTTCCATGAATGGAAACATTTAATTTTGTAGGTTGCAAAAGAGTAAAGAAAAAAAAGACAACATTTTTCTTTACCAAAATTTAGGTATATCTTTGATTTAACTTACAAACCCTATAAAAAAATCAAGAACGCGCGTTTTCCCGGCTCTCTCTATTATCCGATCTAGATGGTGGTGGGGATACTTGGCAAAGGTAGGTGATATTATTCAAGTAAATTGAATTAGAAAGAAAATGAAAATTTATGAAGATCATATGGAGGGTTTGCACGGAGGGATATACTAATTTCTGAGTATTTTGTACTAAAGATTTAGTACCAAATTTCAAGAACAATCAATTAAAGTCATGTTCTTACTATTCAACATAGAAACATAATAAAGATACAATATTATGTCATGCTAATGTTTGCATGCAATTTTTTCTCAAATTCACATAAATCTATCTATTCATATTGGAAAAAATCATTTAATTAGTAGCCAATTTTTGTAGACCTAGATGTTTGAAGCTTAAATGTAAAATAAAAATTGACCCTTGGACGTGTAGTCACTAAGTCAAACTTGCTTAATTTCAAGAATAATGACAATATTATATTTTATTATTAGACCAAGCGTATTGGGCGGTATCTCCCCCCAAACACGCCAATAAACGCCACCGCCACCGCCGGCGTGTTTGGGCGTGTTCTTTCAAAAAATCACCGGCAGCGTGTTTTAAATTACGCTGAAATGGCTGGAGGGTTTGATCTTTGGACCAATGACTATGCTCCTTGTTCTTTGTTTGGCCAATAACAAATTTTAATGGTTTTTTTATTTAAATTCTATTTTACACTCCTTTTAACATAATGTCCACATCTCCACTACACCCATTAGAGAAAACGCTCCATAATGCCACAATGCTGACTGGGCTGCCACATGGCGTAAAATATCCAAGGGTGGGGTGTTAACCACTACACATGGTCTTACATGGGGTGTGTTAATTGAAAGAATTTTGATGATTCAAAGAAATCGTATAAGGTGATTCGTAATAAAGAAACTAATAATTGCTAAACTTAGTTATAGAAATTGGTTTATCAAAGGAGATCAAGCTAAAGGTATATTTATAAAATACTAGGTTATCACCCGGGAAATGCTTCCCGGGCTGGAGAAAGTTATTAATATACTTTTATTTATGATTAATACATACTTAAAATGATACAAAATGTATGACATATTAATGTGTTAGCTATAGAGTTATAAAGTTGCTCTGCCATCTAAACAATTATCTATCTAAAAGAGTGTATTCTCTCTCGTTCAAACTTCGCTTACAAAATGTAGTCTTTTTTCACCGTGAGCCAGGTTTTTTTTTTAAAGGCCAACATAATATCATTAAAGCTTTGGATCTTTAACGTGATAGTATTGTTTTTATAACCGACTAATCATAATTTACTTTACTCATCTGCCTGAAGTAGAGTTAGCTTTATATATATTAAATTGCTTTGACAATTCTTAAAGCTTTGGATCCACATCTGAGATGGATGTCGGGTCCGCTTGTAACGATTTGTATACCTTCAAGCTGATATCATCTTCTAGTAAAGTTTTGATGATTTTAAAGTAGAGTGCTACCTCCAATGTTTCACCGGTTCTTGAAGATGTCAAAGTGTTGAATCCACTGGAGTTGCATACTATGAAAATAATAATAAAAAAAATAGTTAAGCGATTGGTTCAGTGTAAATAAGTGAGTTCCAAGTTCCAAATCATAGCATGAACAGTTAAACGGTTAAAACTAAACCGTGAACCAAAACTATACATATTTAAAATTGGTCAAACCAGCTGACTTGCTTCAGTAAGCAGTTTGATTAGCTTTAATGGTTAGTGGGACCTTTACATGATGAGACCTTTACATGCTAGTGACTTAGAAACTAAATTGGTACTGGCCAGGTGATAAAGGGTATGAAACCAGTATTATAACAATGAATAAGTATTATTCTTTAAAAACTCAATTTATTGTATTATAACAATGAAAGTGTGTTTTGTTCTTTTTTTAATTCTTTTTATCGACCATAGAAGCTTTTTATAACCACACCAATTTTCTTCTTTTACTACATAACTAAAATCGACCACAGAAGCTTTTTATAACCATACCAGTTTTCTTCTTTTATTACATAAGTAAAAGTTATTTATTGTTTAGCTTAATTTTTCTTATAAATTTCATATCTTAATTTTTCTTTCAGGTTTACCAAGTAAATGACAATTTTTGTAGTTTTAAAAATGCTAACTTTTTTTATGATTCCTTTTAGGTTGCTATATCGAGTGTCAACTAAACCAATACCAACTAAAAGTCCGTTGTGAGCATGGATTATCCTGCTAATTAGTTGACATTAAATAATTGAAATTATATGATTATTAATGTGTAAAAGTATCTATTATAATAAAGACAATACAATTACAAATCACAAAATAGCAAGGTTTTGAATTTGCAGAATGCATGCCAAAATGGACGGTGAAATCAAGAACCACTGTACAAGATATCATTGAGAAATTACTCTTTGGAATTAATAAGTAAAGGAGATTGGGGATGTAGCAAAATATTGGTGTCAAAACAGAGTGTTACACTAAACGAAAGGATGTTACACGAAATAAAGTATTGTACCACAAGACGTTAAAATTTTCACACACCAGTAATACCGTAACATCCCAATAAGATACGCACACTTGACGATACAAGGGGGCGACTCACGACTCATCAATGAACGCCTTAACATTCAATCAAAGTATTCGAATTTTCTACCAACATATATGAAACTAAGCAAACGAATCATTTTATCTTCTATCAAAAGGATTTGAAGTTTTTAAAAGAAAAAGAGCATACCTTATATGTGGTAAAACTACCTACCTTAGACTGCAAGTCATTTGCAGATGATTTCTGTGTGTGCCACACCTCCCTTTCTTCTCTCCCATCATCATCTCTAGCATTAACGGGAGTAAATAGGACCGCAACTCTGGTGACCGCCACGTCGTTCCTTTAGTTCGAAGAGTTTCGAATCTATAGCACATTGACGTTGAAGCGAGCAATCTACATCAGGCCAAGTGAAGTTAGTAGCTTAGAAAACATATACAACAATCCTAGCTAATTTACAACACAAAATTGATCTCAATGAACTATCTTATCAACTAAGGTGAACTGATTATAACTTCATAACTAAACCTTATAAGAGCTTTGTAAATCAAATTATTTAAACACATATTCGAAAATCCTAACTAATCTACACGGATTATCACAAAACTGAACACCTAAACTACCTGTGCAGCTTTGCAGAATTCAGTGTAACCTCTGGCTCATCGCCGATTTTGAATAACATGTTCAAATAATGGCACCAAAAGATGTGTTAACGGTTAATCTGCTATGCTATTTCTAACATCATCTTTTTTTTTTCTTTTATCACCCGACAGGGCAATCTGTTACGCTATTTCTTTGCAAACCTTTTGTGTATCAGGAAACCAAAAGTTACGTTAAGAGTCAAATGTTGGACGCTCGAATACCGATGTGTAAAGATTGTTTATAGCATATAATATAAATAATCTACGCTAGCAAAAAAACAGAAAAAAGATTCAATTGGTAAAAAAAAGCTAATAAGGTAATTACCGAATAATAATTTTTTTGAAAACCCCCAATTCTGTTATCTCGCCAATTTGGTTCATAGCATTATAAAAATTATGTATTACTTTTTTAGAGTTTTTGAAAAGTGTGTTGTAAATTTTGTTATCTCGCCAATTCTTCACCCTCTTGTCACCCAAACCTTTTAAATACTGGTTTATGGCCAATACCCGTTTCAACCCGACCAAAACCGATTTTAAAAATGTTTTAACAGCCGAGGGCACACACAATCTATTTCTCTTTTTATTTATTTCTTCTCCACTAAACAACACAAAAAACCCTAATATTTCTATTACACCAGTCGCATCTTTTTAACACTACCAGCGAATTTGGTAATTCCGACTCGAAACACCCTAAAAACGATCTGGTCCGCGTATTTCAAATCATTCGGAAGGGTATTCAAAATTAGATTAGAACAATTGGATTTCTTACCTGGAGCGCCGATCAGAATCATTGCATTCGCGAATTGGCGGCGAATTGGATCGAAATCGAATTCCATATGGTACAGTTCGTACCAATTCGAAATCCGCGGCTCTAGGACCGAATTTGGTAACTATGTTAATATAACTATAAAATGAATAAAACACAAAAAATTGGTACCTGAAATCCCAAACTCAGGTTACGAACAGAGGCTATTGTTTCTTTTTTACCTGCAAGTTGATGCTACTTTATCAAATTAGATTATAACCGGAAAAAATAAGTTTCATGTAGCCAAGCAGGTTAATTTTCAGTGTAAATAAAGGTTTAGGATTACAGTTTCGTTGTGCATGTTAGCAAACGTGTATTCATGCCCTCTTGTCGATATGGATGTGTTTTTTTCTATTTCTTCAAATCTGACCAAAATAACACACGTATATTAAACATATTAGTGATGAATCTGAACGAATAAAATGTATATTATCTTGTACCAATAATGTTGAGCAGCTCTAAACATGGGTTAACGTGTATTTATGTCACACGCGTGTAGCCCTAGTGAAGTGCACAGGTAAACATCTCAGCAGGGACACCCTTTGTCGTAGGAAGTCGCAACTCCAGAACGATACACAAACAAATGGAACAAAAATACATTGACCCAGTACCAAAAATTTGTGAATTTGAAGGAAACAAACAACAATCAACCAAAAAAATTTCACTTCGAATGCGAAACCCTGATCTAAGAATTAATGTAACACAAAATTAACAATTTGAACCGATATAATTGATGAACTTTACGTAAAAAAATGGAAGGATCAGAGAGATACTGAGAAGAATTATACGGATTGGATTGAAACCCAAAACCTCAAATCGTGTGTGTAGTTCCCAATCCCCTTTGAAGACTTGTAGTCCGCTCAATCGATCATCTATCTATAATCAAACAACATCTCAAACGAAACAAACAGATTATCAAACAACAATCAGAGGACTGAATCAATTGATGAAGCGGTATTAGAAGAGTGGGAGATTAGGGTTTTCTATAAGTTCCAAAAAAACAAAAACGGTTTATATATGGAATTCGGATTGCATAGATGGATCGGGTCGCGTAGCTCAAAATGGTATCCGCGAGCAATGTAAATATCCATTGACAGTTTACCCAAAAGTGAAACCAAATACAACATGGTTCACAATGATCTTGCCCAAAAATGAATATTACTATTAATATAGATCATGATAGCCATAACTAACACACTAACTATTTATAGAAAATAAAAGAATAGCCGGTCTGGCCATTACCCAACCAACCCAACCAAACAACCATTTTGCCTACCAAGAAAAATATTTTAGTGTGGTACCTGAAGATTTTGAACATCATTAAACTCTTTGTTTTCCGTATTTTACTTAGGTTGCAGCACTGCTGATTCCAAATTTACCCGTTACCGGCTCAAGTAAAGATTTTCCAAAATAGTATACATTGAACGCGCAATTAGGAGGTGGTGATCTTGTTGGTTCGAAAATACAATAGCAATAAAAATTTCAACTTAACTAAAAGATATAAAGAAACCAGAATGTGATACAAAGGTAGTCACTCTTATAAAGATGTTCACATACCAGAGTATGCTGATTCAGAGCTCATGCACACAAATAAAAAGAAAAGGATATAATTATGTTCACATACCATGTTAGATTCATAGATACAAATAGAGAGATGTGGTTGTATAAAATGATCATCGCTAGCATGGCCAAGTAGAATTGGAACAAAATAATTTTTTCAACCTACAACAAAAACCGTACGAGTTTCATGTCAAAAGCACAAACCACAACACATAACAAAAGATACGAAGTACATATATTAATGCAATATTCACACATTCATAATACCTTGTTACACCAACAATTAAAATCTTTGAAACTCGGGTAATAAAAAATTTGTTGATTTGGCAAGGCCTAAAACACAAAAACAACAAACAAAGTTAAAATAATCAACAAAAGCCGCGGTTGAATGTCGTATTAAGCTTTGAAACAATGGAACAGGAAAATAAACGCAAAAAAACGCAGAGAGTGACAGCAAGTGATTGCGTTTTTTTTAATCCAAAGTTTATAACATAATCATACAAATGAAAGAATAGACCTTTTAACGGAACCAAAATCAAGGAAATCAAAAACACATCAACAATCCTCCAGAACTTTCGCCAGATCTAACCCTAAATCTGTGTTCGCATACCCTTCAACGATGTCGAAAAGAAATAAAAGTTAACAAAGATTAATTACATTAACAATAAAAATCAAAGAAGGAATGAACATTACAACATACCTTCGATTATAAATCATGAATCGGTGAAGAACAGAGCAGATTTACGGTGAAACCCTCAACCACCACCGCCTTCTACCATGGTTTCCAGCGTCAAAAGCACAGCACCATCACCACAGAAGTTTTAAGTTATACGTAGAACCCTAAAGGCCAAACAACATCTCAAACGAAACAAACAGATTATCAAACAACAATCAGCGAATTGAATCAATTGATTCGATCAACGAACAGAAACATACCTACAAACAATCAACGAATTGAATCACCATCGTTGCCCCCGGAACCTAACACCAGCGACCGTTTGGTGCGTTAAAAAGATAGAAGTAGATGAAGAGGTATGGATTTAGGGTTTGTGAGAAAGAAGGGTTAATGGATATATAGGATCCAATTGATATGATAGATATGTGGTAGAAGACAACGATGAATGGATGTAGGAAAGATCTGAAGAATCGCCTTGAGATGAGGACTGAATTCGTATTATTGATGAGGATTCATTGAAGAATTTTTGCAATTGATAATGGGGATTGAAAGAAAGATGGACTGGAAACATGCCGATGTTAGGGTTTCTTGTGACAATAGAATGATAGATAATTGTATAGGGTCCGAATACATGGGTTGGGTTGCTCAAAACGGGATCCGCGTGGAAAGGAAAATACCCAGCTCATTTTCCCGCCAAAAAGCAATCCAGGATGCCCTAAGAACGCGCCACGTCAGCCCAAATTCTTATCTATTATATATAATAAATGAAAGTTATTTGGGCCACGTGTCAACACCAGAGAGCCCCTAAATGCCCTTTTTCCCGCCCAACAGTGCCACTGCCCTCTTCTATTTATATCCTCCTTCATTTACTCATTCAGGGCTTCTTGCTTTCTTTCTCTCTCTGCTCTGCTCTATTTCCGATCGATGTTTATCCTCTCTCATGTTTATCCTTCTTCTTCTTCTCATATTCATCTCCTCAACAACGTACGGCAGAGGTTACTTCTATTGGATACATCTTCGTTTGAAACCCTAAATCATGTACCGTCCAGTGGTTGAAGAAGAGAATAATCATGTAAGATCTACTTTTTTATCTAGAAATTTTATTTCGTTTTATCTATTTTGTCATACTGAACATGATGAACCCTTTTCTACCCTCAGAAGAAGAAACAGATCTCCTTATCGTACTCGATGAACGCTTTTGTACAACCTCCTCTTAATCGGTGACTCTGGTATGTTTGGTTTGTTGTATCATGTGATTACGAGCAGATTTATTTTGATATGTTTTGTACTTTGTCTTTCCAGACCTTTTTGTTGGATTATAGAGTTTGTTGATTAGAAGCAACCTCTGCCGGACGGTTGTTGAGGAGATGGAAATGGGAAAGGTTATACCAGGTGTGTTGATAGGTGATACCAGTGCAAAAGTTTAGGACATCACCAAGGTAACTTAAATTGGTGTGATTTATTTTTTTGGGTATTTCTAACGTTTTGATTTACTGTTTATTGGTGCATTGATTCATTTGTAATCCTTTGCAGATCTCCCGTCATCTCAATTTGAGCAATTAAACGTAGTTTTGTTAATCACTATCGGTGTTTTAATTACTAGCAGTGGTTAAAACGTTTTCCATCAGCTATTTGACTTAACAATAGTTTGCGTTATTTATTCTAAATTCATCAGTTTTTGTAGGTAAACTAAAGTTTCCACCAATAGGCACTGCCCAGCTAAGTTTCCTACAATGACAGTGGTTATAACAAGTTAATATGGCACATCACTGATCTGCCTAACAAGTGTTGGATATAAGGATGGTTGTACATAAAGTTTGATGAACATCATCCACTGTTCAATTATGAAGAACCACTGATCAAGACCAAAGTCCAGACAAGCACCGATCAACTAAATGTGAAACACTCTCCAACAACAGTGGTTCCTCATCAACAAAACATCTTCTATGTTTGTTTATGTTAAAAGTGTTTATTCTATCTTTGTTTATGTTAATAGTGTTTATATTTAACAGAATTTATACTATCACTTCAGTGTTTTGATCTGTACTATTAATTGAACAGTTGTTTCATCTTTGTACTAATAAAATTCCTATACACTTGGATGAATATTAAGCACCTCATCTTGATTGTTTGAGTATAGTATTCTTGAAATTGGTTCAAACATTTGATTGTTCAAAATATTCCACTGCTGAAATACAACCACTGTTTCTTCAATCTCCATGTTGACCACTGATTGACCAAACATCAGTGTTTTGAAAACTGGTTGGTATCCACTGATCGGAAAAAATCCACCAACTTTATTCTCATCAAAAAATTTAAAGTTAGATTAAAAAAAATTCTTGATGACAATTTGTTTCAAACAAATCACTATTTTAATGCTGATTTCTTGATCTTTTGACATTTGATTAAGCAAATTTTGTATTTCAATTTGACGGTTATTATATGTTGATTAAAGTTAAAATAAAATTTAAAAAAGTCATTATGGCATTTGCTATCAAATCAAGTCAGTAGTTACTGACAATATCAATAATTTTGAAATTCAAAATATGTAAAATGGTAATTTAAAAGACTTTGTTTATATATAACAGTGTTTTCCGCATCAATGTTTTAAAGACTGTTAGGTTGTTAGATGTCATCACCTCAGTGTTTTATATGAAACCATTTTTATGGCATCAGTGTTTATATGTAACAGGGTTTAGTACTTTTGTTTATATGTAACACTATTTATCACATCAGTTCAGTGGTTTGATCTGTATTATTAATTGAACAGTTGTTTCATCTTTATACTAATAAAATTCATATACACTTTGATGAATATTAAGTTTCTCATCTTAATTGTTTGGGTATAGTATTCTTGAAATTGGTTCAAACATTTGATTGTTCAAAATATTCCACTGTTGAAATACAACCTCTGTTTCTTCAATCTCCATGTTGACCACTGATTGACCGAACATCAGTGTTTCGAAAACTGGTTGGTATCCACTGATCGGAAAAAATAGCCGCTGCTCACTTTTACATTGTTGACAACCAATTACATAAGAGTTCCACATAATTATTTTCATCATAAAATTTAAAGTTAAATTAAAAAATAAAAATAAATTCTTGATGACTATTTGTTTCAAATCAAATCAGTAATTAATGCTGATTTCTTGAGCTTTGGACATTTGATTAAGCAAATTTTGAATTACAAATTGACGGTTATTATATGTTGATTAAAGTTAAAATAAAATTTAAAAAAGTCATTATGGCATTTGCTTTCAAATCAAGTCAGTAGTTACTGACAATATCAGTAATTTTGAAATTCAAAATATGCAAAATGGTAATTTAAAAGACTGTGTTTATATGTAACACTATTTATCACTTCAATTTAGTGGTTTGATCTGTATTATTAATTGAACAGTTGTTTCATCTTTATACTAATAAAATTCATATAAACTTTGATGAATATTAAGCTTCTCATCTTGATTGTTTGGGTATAGTATTCTTGAAATTGGTTCAAACATTTGATTGTTCAAGTATTCCACTGCGGATACACAACCTGTGTTTCTTCAATCTCCATGTTGACCACTGATTGACCGAACATCAGTGTTTCGAAAACTGGTTGGTATCTACTGATCGGAAAAAATAGCCACTGCTCACTTTTACATTGTTGACATTCACTGATATTGACCATCAGCGGTTTCCCTAAAAAATAGTCAGTGCTCACGTTTTTATTTTTGATGTTGTTAATTAGTGATATATTGAAATTATCAAATGAAAACTAGAATTACAATCAAATTACCATTTTACCAAATCTTTACATTCCAATTACATAAGAGTTCCACCAACATTATTTTCATGATAAAATTTAAAGTTAAATTAAAAAATAAAAAAAAAATCTTGATGACTATTTGTTTCAAATCAAATCAGTAATTAATGCTGATTTCTTGAGCTTTGGACATTTGATTAACCAAATTTTGAATTTCAAATTAAATCAGTTATTATATGTTGATTAAAGTTAAAATAAAATTTAAAAAGGTCATTATGGCATTTGCTTTCATATCAAGTCAGTAGTTACTGACAATATCAGTAATTTTGAAACTCAAAATATGCAAAATGGTAAGTTAAATTTTTCGTTCTCTCTCTCTTTTTTTATTTTTTTTTATTTTTTCCTACAGTGCATATCAGTTCTAATATTTAATTATTTTATTAAAGCAGCATATTACACTACTTTTACCTTTGAAATTAAATCTGAAATTTATGACGTCCAATAACAGTGTCAAACCATAACAGTGGTTCAGCATCAACTTTAGTTATTCTATGTTTCTTTTTATTTGTTTATGTTAACAGTGTTTATATGTAACAGTGTTTTCCGCATCAGTGTTTTATAGACTGTTAGGTTGTTAGATGTCATCACCTCAGTGTTTTATATGTAACCACTTTTATGGCATCAGTGTTTATATGTAACAGTGTTTAGGAACAGTTTTGTATTTCACATCACTTCAGTGGTTTGATCTCTATTATTAATTGAACAGTTGTTTCATCTTTATTTTAATAAAATAAAATTCCTATACACTTTGATGTTAAGAGTGTTTAAGTGTTTATATTTAACAGTGTTTTTCGCATCAGTGTTTATAGTCTGTTAGGTTGTTAGATGTGATCACCTCAGTGTTTTATATGTAACCGGTTTTATGGCATCATTGTTTATATGTAACAGTGTTTATCACCACAGTGGTTTATATGTAAGCGTATTTATCACATCACTTCAGTGGTTTGATCTGTACTATTATTTGAACAGTTTCATCTTTATACTAATAAATAAGGTAACACAAAATACACTTGGATGATTATTAAGTTCCTCATCTTGATTGTTTGGGTATTGTATTATTGAAAGTGGTTCAAACATTTGATTGTTAATGACTGTTTGTTGCAAATCAAATTAGTAATTAATGCTAATTTCTTGAGCTTTGGACATTTGAGTTAAGCAAAATGTGAATTTCAAATTGACGGTTATTGTTTCTTAATTAAATTTAAAATAAAATATAGAAAAGTCATTATGAAAATTGCTTTGAAATCAAGTCAGTAATTTTGAAATATTGAAATTCTTAATATACAAAATGGTAATTTAAAATTGACGTTCTTTCTCTTTTTTTGCCTACTTTGCATATCATTTCTAATATTTTATTACTTTAATAAAGTAGCATATAAAGATATACACTCCATGCATTTGAAATTACATTTGTCACTGCATTCAGTTAAATTTTTTATTGGATAATCGGTAAGCTTGAATTTCAACCTTGATATTTTTTTTAAGAACATCCATGCTTATTGTATTATCATATTACGTTTAGCAATACTTATATTTTGCTTATTCTTTTTTTTTATGTACAGTCTTCAAATGGAGGTTGCAAAGGTTAGCATGCTTAACGATCTTAATACATTCTCAAACAACTATTCGATTAGAGTGAAGATTGTTAGCATTTCGAAGAAGATGATGAATGATAACAAAAATGAAATATATCGTCTTGATATGATCTTCATGGATGAGATGGTACCGTATATAGTTGTGTTATAATTTTTTTGGACATATGAATATCCAAATGAATATAACACCTTTTTTATTTAATCGGATGTTTCATATTCTTAGGGAACTATGATACAAGCCAGCTGTTTGCATAAGATGCTAGGAAAATTCAAACACTTTCTTCAGTTGGATGAATGTCTTCTTATCACCAAACCTTCTCTTGCTACTAATAAGTTCTCTGCTAAGTATACCAAGAGAAACGACAAAATATCACTTTATTTCTATACTTCTGTTGAGAAATGCTTTGACTGGTCTGGACCGAAATACCGTTTTAATTTCGTTAACCTCAAGGATGTTGTTAAAAATAAATTTGAAGTTAATACAGTTATTGGTATGTAAATCACTACATGATATATATCTATTGTTTTGTCTTATTGTTTTTTTTTATTCTTATCACTTCTTAATGCTGTTTTCTTTTCACAATATTTTTTTTTTTATAGATTGGATTGGTTATGTGGATGTATGTTTCAATCTAGAGGATACGTCAAAGAAGGATGGGAGCAAGGGCAAGAGACTTAATCTTAGACTTGAAGACCTTGAGTGCGTTCTTTTTATTAAGTTGTTGCATTTTGACGTTTAAACCATTATAAGGTTGCTTGATGTTATTATGTTTTATGTTAATATTTTAGAGGCCAAAAGTGTCCGGTTACTTTGTGGGATGGTTTTGCTATTGACATGTTTGCTTACATGAATGATAAGAAACGAGAGAAATATGTTGTTATCCTTTGTCATTTTGGTATGGTCAACCTTTACAAAGGTACAATTTTAACTTAATTAGTTTAATTTTTTTATTGTTATAGATTTATCTTTAGATTTACTTATATGTTTTAAATTTGACACTATTTATATTGATCTACATTTGGTTTTAATTTTAAATTCAGGCAAGCGTGGCGTTGCAAACGGCTTTGAGCTAAGCAGACTTTTTATTGACACTGACATTGAAGAGATATCCTCTTTTAGAAAGATGTATAGTTAGTATGCATATAAACATTGAACAGTATTATTTTGTACCTACATTTATTTTTTACGTTTTAATTTGATCACATGAATCTGTTTAGATATGTAGAGAAAATTTCTGCTTCATCTTCATCAAATGATCATGTTGGTTCAAATGTCATCTCAAGTGTTGAAGATGAGTTTCTTAATAACCCTGATTTCATGCTTATTGGTTTCCTGGGAACCATATCAACGGTGTGTATTTTCTTATAAGTACTCTACATGCTGAGTTTTTTAAAAGTCTTTTCTAAGTGTTATTATTTTTGTTTGATGTTGATAGACAAAGAAGGTTTTGGTTGTTGGCACAATCACAGCTATATGCACTGATAAACTTTGGTATTACAATGGTTGTAACCACTGTAAGTCAGGTGTGGAGGAAAGATTTGTAACGAAAGAAAATCCGGATGGTTTATCTGGTGTTGATCATGAAAAATCGTTGGTGTGTACAAATGATAAATGTGAAGGAGTCGACATCTATTCTATTCCGCGGTTTGAGATTACAGTTTTATTTCCTTATACTAAATACTAATATGAACGACACTTTTGTTTTTAGTAATACTAATGTTTTCATTTGTTTTTAACTTTGATAGGTTCAAGATACCTATTAGGGTGCAAGACTCTTCCGGTACTGTGTCTTTGACACTATTTGATTTTGAAGCTTACAAGATTCTTAAGAAAACTGCCAAAGACTTAGTTTCAATTCAAGATCAGGTAACAAATACATGCATTCAGTTATTTGGCCATGTACTATATATAATTTAAAATTAATTTTTATAAAATTGTATGTTGAAATTATGGAATCATTCTGCTCATTGTAATTATATTAATTTTTATAAAATTATAGGTTGTTAATTCTGGAGAGATACCGAACCCATATCCTGAGATCTTTGACACATTGATTGGAAAGAGGTATGCTTTCATCATAAGTGTTAAAGACTATAACATTGAGCATCAGGTTGAAAACTATGGTATTTCAATGGCCACTAACGATGATGAGATCCTTGCCGCGCTCTGCGCCAAATTCAATCTTAACCAGGTCTAAATCTTCATTATGTCATTCTTTTAATTTGATATACATATCCTTTTAAAATATATTTATACCATTGTGTGTATTTTATGTTATTATGTATTATGTACTTAAAGCATGAGCAGTCCGAATCGTTGGATGTTCCAGAATCCTGCAGTTTGTCTACTCCTGTTGACCTTATGAAGGTTATATGAGAATTTTCTTATTTGTAGTAAATTTTTTTAAACGTTAGTACTTATTGTCTTTTTATATCAGGATGAGTTGTTGATGTGGGGTAAAATACACATATTTGTCCCGTGTAAAGTGTATAATTTTTATATAGTTTTTATTTGTTTTATTTAGCTTTTAGTATTATATTATATGATATTGTGTTTTGGCAGGTCCTGGTGCAAATGGAGGGAAAATGAGTAATAAATTAATAACCAGCCAGTTGAGTAGAGTGAGGCGCCAGCAACGGAATTAAAATTGCCGCATGAAGTTTGGACTGCTAAGATACCCCTCGAACGAAAGCTGCTGCCAATACATATATTATAATTATTAAAAGGGTGACATAATTCCCAAGCCATTCTAGTGGTTGGCGGCTGTTGTTATTATTATTTTTTGGTGGATACAGTGAATTCTTCGAGACAATGGGCCAATATATATTATACAACAGACAAGAGGCCGAAGCCCATTTATTTGAGGGGACGAATTTAGAACTTTGGGCCGCCAACAATCACCGCAAACGACAATTTTGAAAAGGATCTTGGGCTGCACGCATACAAAAAAACAACATAGAAGGTTCATTACGAGGAGGAGCGACGGGGGACGGCTGGAACGAAAAAAGAAAAACATCAGAGCCGCACGAATTCAGAAGGGGACGCACGAACAGGATTGGATCGAGGGTTCAAGTCGCGATCAAGATTAAGTCCGGGTTTGATATTTATTAGTATTCAATTTTGTTAAAGACAATATGTTTCTTGGCTAAACCCTAGATACTACCTAGACAAGATGATAGTTTGATTAAAGTTTGGATTTTTAATGGTTATTTATTGTTCGTTTATGGATTGATTCTTGAAAGTAAAGTGTTTTAGAATTTCTGATTTGGTGCACATGCATGCTTGACATTTATTTTATTATTGTTTGTTGCTTCATATGATCCTTTGTGACGGTCTTTATCACATAATAGGGTTATATTAGGGTTCTTGATTTAGGTGACTGTCTATATCACGTAATAGATCACTAATCCTTTAGGGTGAAAATCTAGTAAGTAACCTTAGAAGTAATATTCGGTAATTTAATAAAATCAAGTGTTCTGCTTAACTTGTCGCTGAGAGGCTCGAGTTAGTTATTAGGTCTTAGTGCAATATATATCTAAGATAGGTTTTGAGAGAAGTCAATCTCATTTCCCTAATTGCATTTGTGTCTAGTAAATCAAGTCTGAACCTAGAATTGCCTTAGATTATCGCGCTGAGAGGTAGATAGTCGTATTAGGGCACTTTTAGAATCGTTAGAGGACTGAGAGGAAGTCTAACAGTCGGTAATCACAACAGCCTTGTAGGGTTTCCTAGGTTTCTTCCTGAGAAGGGTCGGGAAGTCTTAGCATTGAAATTCCTTAAGGTTTAGTATTTTACGATCCCGACTCCATACAACAATAGTACCGTTAGAAGTCCACTCCCATTCAAACTGGATTCAAGTTTAGGTAGTCGTTAATCTCATCTGAATACAACCCTAGTTTCCATTCGTGTTTTAGTCTAAGTCTAGTTAATTAATTAGTTTAATATAGATTTCCTAGTTTTTCAGTAACCCCCCCCAAGCAACAAAACAGTTAAGTATAGTTAGGTTAGAGTCAGTCTAGTCAGAGTCTAGTTAACGTAGTCAGTAGAGTCTCGTGGGTTCGATACTCGGACTTACTTAGGCTATACTACATTGACCGGTACACTTGCCGGTTGTGTGGTTTAGGTTTTAGAGAGTCTTAGTTTTATAAATTTAAAACTTAGAGAGTCTAGTTTAGGGTTTAATTTAGTTAGACCACTTTTAGCACATCAAGTTTTTGGCGCCGCTGCCGGGGACTCTTGGCGATTGCGTTTATTAGCTTTGATTAGACTTAACTGAAAAATCCGTGCTACTTGTACAGTTGTGTAATTTTTTTTTAGTTAGTTTTTATTCTCTCTACCTTGCTCTGCTCTGTCTACTCTCTTAATGGCAGGTGATCCTATTGACCAAGATGTCTCTGATGAGTTGTTTTGGGAGAGTGAATTTGCTGATGAGTTAGAGGGTTTGCCGGTAGATGAAGAAGTAGGTACGTTTGATCCGGAGGGGGACCTAGCTTACCTAGAAGCTTTACTTGAAGGAAACCCAATGACGGACATCCGACAAGAAGAAGTGGTGGTGGAAGAGGAAGACCACCACAGCTGGCCCGTGGTACTGATAACGAATGTGAGTAAAAATTTAAAACCACGAGAGAAGGCTTTGAGAAGAACACCTGGGATCGCGATTCAGCGGCTCCTGTCAGGTAAGTTCAAATTTTTGTGTTCTAACCCGGTTAAATATTTAAAAATCTTTTATAATTCCACTACAGAAAATTTAAATGTTTATGAGGACCGGGTGGAATTAAACGGGTTAGACCGGGTCCAAGTTAAGGAAAAGCCTCCTGATTAAATTCAAGTGTGGGGAGGTTTTGTAGAGTTTGTATAGAGTCGTAGTTTTTGTATATTGAGTCTTAGTAGTTTTTGAGTTGTTTTTTTTTAGAGCCAGTACTGCTTTGGGTTTTGTTTTGTTGTGATTGTGCAGGTTTGGATTGTACCACCCGTACTCAATCTCCATTCGGGTGATTTCGGAGCTGCCTTATTGATATAACCCAAGTAGATTAGGCAACGATCGCGAAGGAAATGCTATACGATCGTTCATTGGATTCAAGACTCGTACGGCTGGCACTGACTTTTGTCCTAACCAGCTAAGTCTTTTCCAACTCTCTCTGTATCTTTATTTTTATTTCTTATTTTGTTTTTAGTTTCCGTCTCTGCATTGGGGACAATGCAAATCTTAAGTGTGGGGATGGGTAACTGCTTTTTAGGTTAGTTTGAGTCATAAAAAAAAAAAAAAAATTGGAAAAATCAGAAAATGTCTTTCGAATAAAAAAAAGAAGTTTGCAAATTAAAGCGGAAAGTGATAGAAACGATGAATTTTTGCTCGGGTTCGAATAATAATAATATGAGATTATAATAAATCGAGCTTGCGTCTAGTTAGGGATATGTGGATAGACCCGGGTTTGGTTTTAAGTCCCTTTGATCTAATATACCTTAATTGTCGGTCTGCTAGTGGGTTTTCGCCTGGAAAATATGGGAAACTAAAACTGCCGATAATAGTATAAGGGGCACCGTTATAAGTTAAAACCGTTAGAGTTTGTGATCATGTGGAAAAAAAAAAGAGAATAAAAAGTGAGCTAGAAACTAAATGAAAGTAACACAGGTCTATGTAATCCGAGTTGGGGATAGCGACTCTACAGCCGGAATGCCTCTGGGATGTGTGAAATCGACTTGCCGAATAAAAGTACCGAAACCTAAGTAATCTGTGGTTGGGGATAGCGACTCTACAACCGGAATACCTCTTGGTTAGGGAAAGCATCGTCTAGACTCACGAGAAAAAAAAAATAGAAAAAAATTGAAAAAAAAAAAAAAAGTTGATTGTAAACTCTCTTGGTTTTGATATAAGACGGTTAAGAATTGATCCAGTGATCGTTCTTTTAGTCCTATAAGCTTGAGGTGGGAGTAGGTGGACTGTAGATTCTAGTGTGAGACCCTAGGTAGACTGACCGCACTTAAATTAAATTCACATGATAAGGGCTTAGGATTGGACTTGGGTTTAAGGGGACAAGTATATTCGCAATCGCGGCTAATGCAAGTTTTGATTTTAATAAAATATAAATAAGTTTTTGACCCGAGTATTTATCCATCTCTGATTTCGTTGCATAATTCTTTTTCGAGGACGAAAAAAGAGTAAGTGTGGGGATATTTGATGTGGGGTAAAATACACATATTTGTCCCGTGTAAAGTGTATAATTTTTATATAGTTTTTATTTGTTTTATTTAGCTTTTAGTATTATATTATATGATATTGTGTTTTGGCAGGTCCTGGTGCAAATGGAGGGAAAATGAGTAATAAATTAATAACCAGCCAGTTGAGTAGAGTGAGGCGCCAGCAACGGAATTAAAATTGCCGCATGAAGTTTGGACTGCTAAGATACCCCTCGAACGAAAGCTGCTGCCAATACATATATTATAATTATTAAAAGGGTGACATAATTCCCAAGCCATTCTAGTGGTTGGCGGCTGTTGTTATTATTATTTTTTGGTGGATACAGTGAATTCTTCGAGACAATGGGCCAATATATATTATACAACAGACAAGAGGCCGAAGCCCATTTATTTGAGGGGACGAATTTAGAACTTTGGGCCGCCAACAATCACCGCAAACGACAATTTTGAAAAGGATCTTGGGCTGCACGCATACAAAAAAACAACATAGAAGGTTCATTACGAGGAGGAGCGACGGGGGACGGCTGGAACGAAAAAAGAAAAACATCAGAGCCGCACGAATTCAGAAGGGGACGCACGAACAGGATTGGATCGAGGGTTCAAGTCGCGATCAAGATTAAGTCCGGGTTTGATATTTATTAGTATTCAATTTTGTTAAAGACAATATGTTTCTTGGCTAAACCCTAGATACTATCTAGACAAGATGATAGTTTGATTAAAGTTTGGATTTTTAATGGTTATTTATTGTTCGTTTATGGATTGATTCTTGAAAGTAAAGTGTTTTAGAATTTCTGATTTGGTGCACATGCATGCTTGACATTTATTTTATTATTGTTTGTTGCTTCATATGATCCTTTGTGACGGTCTTTATCACATAATAGGGTTATATTAGGGTTCTTGATTTAGGTGACTGTCTATGTCACGTAATAGATCACTAATCCTTTAGGGTGAAAATCTAGTAAGTAACCTTAGAAGTAATATTCGGTAATTTAATAAAATCAAGTGTTCTGCTTAACTTGTCGCTGAGAGGCTCGAGTTAGTTATTAGGTCTTAGTGCAATATATATCTAAGATAGGTTTTGAGAGAAGTCAATCTCATTTCCCTAATTGCATTTGTGTCTAGTAAATCAAGTCTGAACCTAGAATTGCCTTAGATTATCGCGCTGAGAGGTAGATAGTCGTATTAGGGCACTTTTAGAATCGTTAGAGGACTGAGAGGAAGTCTAACAGTCGGTAATCACAACAGCCTTGTAGGGTTTCCTAGGTTTCTTCCTGAGAAGGGTCGGGAAGTCTTAGCATTGAAATTCCTTAAGGTTTAGTATTTTACGATCCCGACTCCATACAACAATAGTACCGTTAGAAGTCCACTCCCATTCAAACTGGATTCAAGTTTAGGTAGTCGTTAATCTCATCTGAATACAACCCTAGTTTCCATTCGTGTTTTAGTCTAAGTCTAGTTAATTAATTAGTTTAATATAGATTTCCTAGTTTTTCAGTAACCCCCCCCCCCCCCCCAAGCAACAAAACAGTTAAGTATAGTTAGGTTAGAGTCAGTCTAGTCAGAGTCTAGTTAACGTAGTCAGTAGAGTCTCGTGGGTTCGATACTCGGACTTACTTAGGCTATACTACATTGACCGGTACACTTGCCGGTTGTGTGGTTTAGGTTTTAGAGAGTCTTAGTTTTATAAATTTAAAACTTAGAGAGTCTAGTTTAGGGTTTAATTTAGTTAGACCACTTTTAGCACATCAAGTTTTTGGCGCCGCTGCCGGGGACTCTTGGCGATTGCGTTTATTAGCTTTGATTAGACTTAACTGAAAAATCCGTGCTACTTGTACAGTTGTGTAATTTTTTTTTAGTTAGTTTTTATTCTCTCTACCTTGCTCTGCTCTGTCTACTCTCTTAATGGCAGGTGATCCTATTGACCAAGATGTCTCTGATGAGTTGTTTTGGGAGAGTGAATTTGCTGATGAGTTAGAGGGTTTGCCGGTAGATGAAGAAGTAGGTACGTTTGATCCGGAGGGGGACCTAGCTTACCTAGAAGCTTTACTTGAAGGAAACCCAATGACGGACATCCGACAAGAAGAAGTGGTGGTGGAAGAGGAAGACCACCACAGCTGGCCCGTGGTACTGATAACGAATGTGAGTAAAAATTTAAAACCACGAGAGAAGGCTTTGAGAAGAACACCTGGGATCGCGATTCAGCGGCTCCTGTCAGGTAAGTTCAAATTTTTGTGTTCTAACCCGGTTAAATATTTAAAAATCTTTTATAATTCCACTACAGAAAATTTAAATGTTTATGAGGACCGGGTGGAATTAAACGGGTTAGACCGGGTCCAAGTTAAGGAAAAGCCTCCTGATTAAATTCAAGTGTGGGGAGGTTTTGTAGAGTTTGTATAGAGTCGTAGTTTTTGTATATTGAGTCTTAGTAGTTTTTGAGTTGTTTTTTTTTAGAGCCAGTACTGCTTTGGGTTTTGTTTTGTTGTGATTGTGCAGGTTTGGATTGTACCACCCGTACTCAATCTCCATTCGGGTGATTTCGGAGCTGCCTTATTGATATAACCCAAGTAGATTAGGCAACGATCGCGAAGGAAATGCTATACGATCGTTCATTGGATTCAAGACTCGTACGGCTGGCACTGACTTTTGTCCTAACCAGCTAAGTCTTTTCCAACTCTCTCTGTATCTTTATTTTTATTTCTTATTTTGTTTTTAGTTTCCGTCTCTGCATTGGGGACAATGCAAATCTTAAGTGTGGGGATGGGTAACTGCTTTTTAGGTTAGTTTGAGTCATAAAAAAAAAAAAAAAATTGGAAAAATCAGAAAATGTCTTTCGAATAAAAAAAAGAAGTTTGCAAATTAAAGCGGAAAGTGATAGAAACGATGAATTTTTGCTCGGGTTCGAATAATAATAATATGAGATTATAATAAATCGAGCTTGCGTCTAGTTAGGGATATGTGGATAGACCCGGGTTTGGTTTTAAGTCCCTTTGATCTAATATACCTTAATTGTCGGTCTGCTAGTGGGTTTTCGCCTGGAAAATATGGGAAACTAAAACTGCCGATAATAGTATAAGGGGCACCGTTATAAGTTAAAACCGTTAGAGTTTGTGATCATGTGGAAAAAAAAAAGAGAATAAAAAGTGAGCTAGAAACTAAATGAAAGTAACACAGGTCTATGTAATCCGAGTTGGGGATAGCGACTCTACAGCCGGAATGCCTCTGGGATGTGTGAAATCGACTTGCCGAATAAAAGTACCGAAACCTAAGTAATCTGTGGTTGGGGATAGCGACTCTACAACCGGAATACCTCTTGGTTAGGGAAAGCATCGTCTAGACTCACGAGAAAAAAAAAATAGAAAAAAATTGAAAAAAAAAAAAAAAGTTGATTGTAAACTCTCTTGGTTTTGATATAAGACGGTTAAGAATTGATCCAGTGATCGTTCTTTTAGTCCTATAAGCTTGAGGTGGGAGTAGGTGGACTGTAGATTCTAGTGTGAGACCCTAGGTAGACTGACCGCACTTAAATTAAATTCACATGATAAGGGCTTAGGATTGGACTTGGGTTTAAGGGGACAAGTATATTCGCAATCGCGGCTAATGCAAGTTTTGATTTTAATAAAATATAAATAAGTTTTTGACCCGAGTATTTATCCATCTCTGATTTCGTTGCATAATTCTTTTTCGAGGACGAAAAAAGAGTAAGTGTGGGGATATTTGATGTGGGGTAAAATACACATATTTGTCCCGTGTAAAGTGTATAATTTTTATATAGTTTTTATTTGTTTTATTTAGCTTTTAGTATTATATTATATGATATTGTGTTTTGGCAGGTCCTGGTGCAAATGGAGGGAAAATGAGTAATAAATTAATAACCAGCCAGTTGAGTAGAGTGAGGCGCCAGCAACGGAATTAAAATTGCCGCATGAAGTTTGGACTGCTAAGATACCCCTCGAACGAAAGCTGCTGCCAATACATATATTATAATTATTAAAAGGGTGACATAATTCCCAAGCCATTCTAGTGGTTGGCGGCTGTTGTTATTATTATTTTTTGGTGGATACAGTGAATTCTTCGAGACAATGGGCCAATATATATTATACAACAGACAAGAGGCCGAAGCCCATTTATTTGAGGGGACGAATTTAGAACTTTGGGCCGCCAACAATCACCGCAAACGACAATTTTGAAAAGGATCTTGGGCTGCACGCATACAAAAAAACAACATAGAAGGTTCATTACGAGGAGGAGCGACGGGGGACGGCTGGAACGAAAAAAGAAAAACATCAGAGCCGCACGAATTCAGAAGGGGACGCACGAACAGGATTGGATCGAGGGTTCAAGTCGCGATCAAGATTAAGTCCGGGTTTGATATTTATTAGTATTCAATTTTGTTAAAGACAATATGTTTCTTGGCTAAACCCTAGATACTACCTAGACAAGATGATAGTTTGATTAAAGTTTGGATTTTTAATGGTTATTTATTGTTCGTTTATGGATTGATTCTTGAAAGTAAAGTGTTTTAGAATTTCTGATTTGGTGCACATGCATGCTTGACATTTATTTTATTATTGTTTGTTGCTTCATATGATCCTTTGTGACGGTCTTTATCACATAATAGGGTTATATTAGGGTTCTTGATTTAGGTGACTGTCTATATCACGTAATAGATCACTAATCCTTTAGGGTGAAAATCTAGTAAGTAACCTTAGAAGTAATATTCGGTAATTTAATAAAATCAAGTGTTCTGCTTAACTTGTCGCTGAGAGGCTCGAGTTAGTTATTAGGTCTTAGTGCAATATATATCTAAGATAGGTTTTGAGAGAAGTCAATCTCATTTCCCTAATTGCATTTGTGTCTAGTAAATCAAGTCTGAACCTAGAATTGCCTTAGATTATCGCGCTGAGAGGTAGATAGTCGTATTAGGGCACTTTTAGAATCGTTAGAGGACTGAGAGGAAGTCTAACAGTCGGTAATCACAACAGCCTTGTAGGGTTTCCTAGGTTTCTTCCTGAGAAGGGTCGGGAAGTCTTAGCATTGAAATTCCTTAAGGTTTAGTATTTTACGATCCCGACTCCATACAACAATAGTACCGTTAGAAGTCCACTCCCATTCAAACTGGATTCAAGTTTAGGTAGTCGTTAATCTCATCTGAATACAACCCTAGTTTCCATTCGTGTTTTAGTCTAAGTCTAGTTAATTAATTAGTTTAATATAGATTTCCTAGTTTTTCAGTAACCCCCCCCCCCCCAAGCAACAAAACAGTTAAGTATAGTTAGGTTAGAGTCAGTCTAGTCAGAGTCTAGTTAACGTAGTCAGTAGAGTCTCGTGGGTTCGATACTCGGACTTACTTAGGCTATACTACATTGACCGGTACACTTGCCGGTTGTGTGGTTTAGGTTTTAGAGAGTCTTAGTTTTATAAATTTAAAACTTAGAGAGTCTAGTTTAGGGTTTAATTTAGTTAGACCACTTTTAGCACATCAAGTTTTTGGCGCCGCTGCCGGGGACTCTTGGCGATTGCGTTTATTAGCTTTGATTAGACTTAACTGAAAAATCCGTGCTACTTGTACAGTTGTGTAATTTTTTTTTTAGTTAGTTTTTATTCTCTCTACCTTGCTCTGCTCTGTCTACTCTCTTAATGGCAGGTGATCCTATTGACCAAGATGTCTCTGATGAG
This sequence comes from Helianthus tuberosus, assembly GCA_030545235.1. NCBI lineage: Eukaryota > Viridiplantae > Streptophyta > Magnoliopsida > Asterales > Asteraceae > Helianthus > Helianthus tuberosus. The sequence continues at coordinate 193,539,674 of CM060424.1, forward strand.
TTGTTTTGGGAGAGTGAATTTGCTGATGAGTTAGAGGGTTTGCCGGTAGATGAAGAAGTAGGTACGTTTGATCCGGAGGGGGACCTAGCTTACCTAGAAGCTTTACTTGAAGGAAACCCAATGACGGACATCCGACAAGAAGAAGTGGTGGTGGAAGAGGAAGACCACCACAGCTGGCCCGTGGTACTGATAACGAATGTGAGTAAAAATTTAAAACCACGAGAGAAGGCTTTGAGAAGAACACCTGGGATCGCGATTCAGCGGCTCCTGTCAGGTAAGTTCAAATTTTTGTGTTCTAACCCGGTTAAATATTTAAAAATCTTTTATAATTCCACTACAGAAAATTTAAATGTTTATGAGGACCGGGTGGAATTAAACGGGTTAGACCGGGTCCAAGTTAAGGAAAAGCCTCCTGATTAAATTCAAGTGTGGGGAGGTTTTGTAGAGTTTGTATAGAGTCGTAGTTTTTGTATATTGAGTCTTAGTAGTTTTTGAGTTGTTTTTTTTTAGAGCCAGTACTGCTTTGGGTTTTGTTTTGTTGTGATTGTGCAGGTTTGGATTGTACCACCCGTACTCAATCTCCATTCGGGTGATTTCGGAGCTGCCTTATTGATATAACCCAAGTAGATTAGGCAACGATCGCGAAGGAAATGCTATACGATCGTTCATTGGATTCAAGACTCGTACGGCTGGCACTGACTTTTGTCCTAACCAGCTAAGTCTTTTCCAACTCTCTCTGTATCTTTATTTTTATTTCTTATTTTGTTTTTAGTTTCCGTCTCTGCATTGGGGACAATGCAAATCTTAAGTGTGGGGATGGGTAACTGCTTTTTAGGTTAGTTTGAGTCATAAAAAAAAAAAAAAAATTGGAAAAATCAGAAAATGTCTTTCGAATAAAAAAAAGAAGTTTGCAAATTAAAGCGGAAAGTGATAGAAACGATGAATTTTTGCTCGGGTTCGAATAATAATAATATGAGATTATAATAAATCGAGCTTGCGTCTAGTTAGGGATATGTGGATAGACCCGGGTTTGGTTTTAAGTCCCTTTGATCTAATATACCTTAATTGTCGGTCTGCTAGTGGGTTTTCGCCTGGAAAATATGGGAAACTAAAACTGCCGATAATAGTATAAGGGGCACCGTTATAAGTTAAAACCGTTAGAGTTTGTGATCATGTGGAAAAAAAAAAGAGAATAAAAAGTGAGCTAGAAACTAAATGAAAGTAACACAGGTCTATGTAATCCGAGTTGGGGATAGCGACTCTACAGCCGGAATGCCTCTGGGATGTGTGAAATCGACTTGCCGAATAAAAGTACCGAAACCTAAGTAATCTGTGGTTGGGGATAGCGACTCTACAACCGGAATACCTCTTGGTTAGGGAAAGCATCGTCTAGACTCACGAGAAAAAAAAAATAGAAAAAAATTGAAAAAAAAAAAAAAAGTTGATTGTAAACTCTCTTGGTTTTGATATAAGACGGTTAAGAATTGATCCAGTGATCGTTCTTTTAGTCCTATAAGCTTGAGGTGGGAGTAGGTGGACTGTAGATTCTAGTGTGAGACCCTAGGTAGACTGACCGCACTTAAATTAAATTCACATGATAAGGGCTTAGGATTGGACTTGGGTTTAAGGGGACAAGTATATTCGCAATCGCGGCTAATGCAAGTTTTGATTTTAATAAAATATAAATAAGTTTTTGACCCGAGTATTTATCCATCTCTGATTTCGTTGCATAATTCTTTTTCGAGGACGAAAAAAGAGTAAGTGTGGGGATATTTGATGTGGGGTAAAATACACATATTTGTCCCGTGTAAAGTGTATAATTTTTATATAGTTTTTATTTGTTTTATTTAGCTTTTAGTATTATATTATATGATATTGTGTTTTGGCAGGTCCTGGTGCAAATGGAGGGAAAATGAGTAATAAATTAATAACCAGCCAGTTGAGTAGAGTGAGGCGCCAGCAACGGAATTAAAATTGCCGCATGAAGTTTGGACTGCTAAGATACCCCTCGAACGAAAGCTGCTGCCAATACATATATTATAATTATTAAAAGGGTGACATAATTCCCAAGCCATTCTAGTGGTTGGCGGCTGTTGTTATTATTATTTTTTGGTGGATACAGTGAATTCTTCGAGACAATGGGCCAATATATATTATACAACAGACAAGAGGCCGAAGCCCATTTATTTGAGGGGACGAATTTAGAACTTTGGGCCGCCAACAATCACCGCAAACGACAATTTTGAAAAGGATCTTGGGCTGCACGCATACAAAAAAACAACATAGAAGGTTCATTACGAGGAGGAGCGACGGGGGACGGCTGGAACGAAAAAAGAAAAACATCAGAGCCGCACGAATTCAGAAGGGGACGCACGAACAGGATTGGATCGAGGGTTCAAGTCGCGATCAAGATTAAGTCCGGGTTTGATATTTATTAGTATTCAATTTTGTTAAAGACAATATGTTTCTTGGCTAAACCCTAGATACTATCTAGACAAGATGATAGTTTGATTAAAGTTTGGATTTTTAATGGTTATTTATTGTTCGTTTATGGATTGATTCTTGAAAGTAAAGTGTTTTAGAATTTCTGATTTGGTGCACATGCATGCTTGACATTTATTTTATTATTGTTTGTTGCTTCATATGATCCTTTGTGACGGTCTTTATCACATAATAGGGTTATATTAGGGTTCTTGATTTAGGTGACTGTCTATGTCACGTAATAGATCACTAATCCTTTAGGGTGAAAATCTAGTAAGTAACCTTAGAAGTAATATTCGGTAATTTAATAAAATCAAGTGTTCTGCTTAACTTGTCGCTGAGAGGCTCGAGTTAGTTATTAGGTCTTAGTGCAATATATATCTAAGATAGGTTTTGAGAGAAGTCAATCTCATTTCCCTAATTGCATTTGTGTCTAGTAAATCAAGTCTGAACCTAGAATTGCCTTAGATTATCGCGCTGAGAGGTAGATAGTCGTATTAGGGCACTTTTAGAATCGTTAGAGGACTGAGAGGAAGTCTAACAGTCGGTAATCACAACAGCCTTGTAGGGTTTCCTAGGTTTCTTCCTGAGAAGGGTCGGGAAGTCTTAGCATTGAAATTCCTTAAGGTTTAGTATTTTACGATCCCGACTCCATACAACAATAGTACCGTTAGAAGTCCACTCCCATTCAAACTGGATTCAAGTTTAGGTAGTCGTTAATCTCATCTGAATACAACCCTAGTTTCCATTCGTGTTTTAGTCTAAGTCTAGTTAATTAATTAGTTTAATATAGATTTCCTAGTTTTTCAGTAACCCCCCCCAAGCAACAAAACAGTTAAGTATAGTTAGGTTAGAGTCAGTCTAGTCAGAGTCTAGTTAACGTAGTCAGTAGAGTCTCGTGGGTTCGATACTCGGACTTACTTAGGCTATACTACATTGACCGGTACACTTGCCGGTTGTGTGGTTTAGGTTTTAGAGAGTCTTAGTTTTATAAATTTAAAACTTAGAGAGTCTAGTTTAGGGTTTAATTTAGTTAGACCACTTTTAGCACATCAAGTTTTTGGCGCCGCTGCCGGGGACTCTTGGCGATTGCGTTTATTAGCTTTGATTAGACTTAACTGAAAAATCCGTGCTACTTGTACAGTTGTGTAATTTTTTTTTAGTTAGTTTTTATTCTCTCTACCTTGCTCTGCTCTGTCTACTCTCTTAATGGCAGGTGATCCTATTGACCAAGATGTCTCTGATGAGTTGTTTTGGGAGAGTGAATTTGCTGATGAGTTAGAGGGTTTGCCGGTAGATGAAGAAGTAGGTACGTTTGATCCGGAGGGGGACCTAGCTTACCTAGAAGCTTTACTTGAAGGAAACCCAATGACGGACATCCGACAAGAAGAAGTGGTGGTGGAAGAGGAAGACCACCACAGCTGGCCCGTGGTACTGATAACGAATGTGAGTAAAAATTTAAAACCACGAGAGAAGGCTTTGAGAAGAACACCTGGGATCGCGATTCAGCGGCTCCTGTCAGGTAAGTTCAAATTTTTGTGTTCTAACCCGGTTAAATATTTAAAAATCTTTTATAATTCCACTACAGAAAATTTAAATGTTTATGAGGACCGGGTGGAATTAAACGGGTTAGACCGGGTCCAAGTTAAGGAAAAGCCTCCTGATTAAATTCAAGTGTGGGGAGGTTTTGTAGAGTTTGTATAGAGTCGTAGTTTTTGTATATTGAGTCTTAGTAGTTTTTGAGTTGTTTTTTTTTAGAGCCAGTACTGCTTTGGGTTTTGTTTTGTTGTGATTGTGCAGGTTTGGATTGTACCACCCGTACTCAATCTCCATTCGGGTGATTTCGGAGCTGCCTTATTGATATAACCCAAGTAGATTAGGCAACGATCGCGAAGGAAATGCTATACGATCGTTCATTGGATTCAAGACTCGTACGGCTGGCACTGACTTTTGTCCTAACCAGCTAAGTCTTTTCCAACTCTCTCTGTATCTTTATTTTTATTTCTTATTTTGTTTTTAGTTTCCGTCTCTGCATTGGGGACAATGCAAATCTTAAGTGTGGGGATGGGTAACTGCTTTTTAGGTTAGTTTGAGTCATAAAAAAAAAAAAAAATTGGAAAAATCAGAAAATGTCTTTCGAATAAAAAAAAGAAGTTTGCAAATTAAAGCGGAAAGTGATAGAAACGATGAATTTTTGCTCGGGTTCGAATAATAATAATATGAGATTATAATAAATCGAGCTTGCGTCTAGTTAGGGATATGTGGATAGACCCGGGTTTGGTTTTAAGTCCCTTTGATCTAATATACCTTAATTGTCGGTCTGCTAGTGGGTTTTCGCCTGGAAAATATGGGAAACTAAAACTGCCGATAATAGTATAAGGGGCACCGTTATAAGTTAAAACCGTTAGAGTTTGTGATCATGTGGAAAAAAAAAAGAGAATAAAAAGTGAGCTAGAAACTAAATGAAAGTAACACAGGTCTATGTAATCCGAGTTGGGGATAGCGACTCTACAGCCGGAATGCCTCTGGGATGTGTGAAATCGACTTGCCGAATAAAAGTACCGAAACCTAAGTAATCTGTGGTTGGGGATAGCGACTCTACAACCGGAATACCTCTTGGTTAGGGAAAGCATCGTCTAGACTCACGAGAAAAAAAAAATAGAAAAAAATTGAAAAAAAAAAAAAAAGTTGATTGTAAACTCTCTTGGTTTTGATATAAGACGGTTAAGAATTGATCCAGTGATCGTTCTTTTAGTCCTATAAGCTTGAGGTGGGAGTAGGTGGACTGTAGATTCTAGTGTGAGACCCTAGGTAGACTGACCGCACTTAAATTAAATTCACATGATAAGGGCTTAGGATTGGACTTGGGTTTAAGGGGACAAGTATATTCGCAATCGCGGCTAATGCAAGTTTTGATTTTAATAAAATATAAATAAGTTTTTGACCCGAGTATTTATCCATCTCTGATTTCGTTGCATAATTCTTTTTCGAGGACGAAAAAAGAGTAAGTGTGGGGATATTTGATGTGGGGTAAAATACACATATTTGTCCCGTGTAAAGTGTATAATTTTTATATAGTTTTTATTTGTTTTATTTAGCTTTTAGTATTATATTATATGATATTGTGTTTTGGCAGGTCCTGGTGCAAATGGAGGGAAAATGAGTAATAAATTAATAACCAACCAGTTGAGTAGAGTGAGGCGCCAGCAACGGAATTAAAATTGCCGCATGAAGTTTGGACTGCTAAGATACCCCTCGAACGAAAGCTGCTGCCAATACATATATTATAATTATTAAAAGGGTGACATAATTCCCAAGCCATTCTAGTGGTTGGCGGCTGTTGTTATTATTATTTTTTGGTGGATACAGTGAATTCTTCGAGACAATGGGCCAATATATATTATACAACAGACAAGAGGCCGAAGCCCATTTATTTGAGGGGACGAATTTAGAACTTTGGGCCGCCAACAATCACCGCAAACGACAATTTTGAAAAGGATCTTGGGCTGCACGCATACAAAAAAACAACATAGAAGGTTCATTACGAGGAGGAGCGACGGGGGACGGCTGGAACGAAAAAAGAAAAACATCAGAGCCGCACGAATTCAGAAGGGGACGCACGAACAGGATTGGATCGAGGGTTCAAGTCGCGATCAAGATTAAGTCCGGGTTTGATATTTATTAGTATTCAATTTTGTTAAAGACAATATGTTTCTTGGCTAAACCCTAGATACTACCTAGACAAGATGATAGTTTGATTAAAGTTTGGATTTTTAATGGTTATTTATTGTTCGTTTATGGATTGATTCTTGAAAGTAAAGTGTTTTAGAATTTCTGATTTGGTGCACATGCATGCTTGACATTTATTTTATTATTGTTTGTTGCTTCATATGATCCTTTGTGACGGTCTTTATCACATAATAGGGTTATATTAGGGTTCTTGATTTAGGTGACTGTCTATATCACGTAATAGATCACTAATCCTTTAGGGTGAAAATCTAGTAAGTAACCTTAGAAGTAATATTCGGTAATTTAATAAAATCAAGTGTTCTGCTTAACTTGTCGCTGAGAGGCTCGAGTTAGTTATTAGGTCTTAGTGCAATATATATCTAAGATAGGTTTTGAGAGAAGTCAATCTCATTTCCCTAATTGCATTTGTGTCTAGTAAATCAAGTCTGAACCTAGAATTGCCTTAGATTATCGCGCTGAGAGGTAGATAGTCGTATTAGGGCACTTTTAGAATCGTTAGAGGACTGAGAGGAAGTCTAACAGTCGGTAATCACAACAGCCTTGTAGGGTTTCCTAGGTTTCTTCCTGAGAAGGGTCGGGAAGTCTTAGCATTGAAATTCCTTAAGGTTTAGTATTTTACGATCCCGACTCCATACAACAATAGTACCGTTAGAAGTCCACTCCCATTCAAACTGGATTCAAGTTTAGGTAGTCGTTAATCTCATCTGAATACAACCCTAGTTTCCATTCGTGTTTTAGTCTAAGTCTAGTTAATTAATTAGTTTAATATAGATTTCCTAGTTTTTCAGTAACCCCCCCCCCCCCCAAGCAACAAAACAGTTAAGTATAGTTAGGTTAGAGTCAGTCTAGTCAGAGTCTAGTTAACGTAGTCAGTAGAGTCTCGTGGGTTCGATACTCGGACTTACTTAGGCTATACTACATTGACCGGTACACTTGCCGGTTGTGTGGTTTAGGTTTTAGAGAGTCTTAGTTTTATAAATTTAAAACTTAGAGAGTCTAGTTTAGGGTTTAATTTAGTTAGACCACTTTTAGCACATCAGTTGTCATACTGCGGTGAGAATGTTACACCTGCATCCCAAGCACTTGTAGGCACTAAGAATCCGTCTTCTGATGAAACAAAACGTAATATTCGTGAAGTGTTCGATGTGGATGATGCATTAGGTTGCTCCTCGACAAAGCGACGCATCAGTGATGAACTCTCTCAGGATGAAGATGCAGGTGTTTCGACGCTTTTGATTCCAAAGATTGAGAAATAGTGTCTTCTGTATTTTCAAATACATTTATGTGTTGATTTCATATGTTGTTGCCATGTTGAACTTATGGTTTTCGTTTTGTTGCTTTTGGGTGTTTGGTGGGTTATGTTTTGGACTGATTATGTGGTTTTGAATTCCTAAAAACTTATCTGCTTATTATAATGTATATTGTTAAATAAATATTGAGATGTTCAATAGTCAATATTTATGTTTAAAACTTATGTGTATGAATAGTAGCAACAATTTATAATATATATTGTATATACCCAATTAACAACTTTTTTATCTACAAACATTTCTAATCTTTAAGCAATTTTAATGTTATTATTTTATCTCATAATTTATATAGGATTATCCGTGGATGTGGTTGTTCTTTATTCGTTTTTACCGTTATCCCTGCCCACTAAGATTTAGTAAGTATCCGTCATATGTTACAGTTTAAAAAAAATATTTAATTTGTGCCTGTTTCTCCCATTACTTATTTAAGTAATCTCATTCAATAGGTTTTTTATATACTTCAAATTTTCTCTAAGTCATTCAAAGAATGTTGTTCAGAAAAATCGTAACCAAGTATGAAGCGTAAATTCAAACCCATTTTATTTGGTTTTTTGTTTGCTTTATTGATCCATGTTTTATTTTATTTTTTTTCTTTGGTTTATTTGGATAACTGAAGAAAATACCGTTTAACTTAAATAGTTATTAAATAAAGATAGTAATATTTTATTTTAAAAATTATATACAAATAAACCATAAACCTAACCGATGAACATCCGATTTACATTCCACAAAGATTACAAAATTTGTTGTTAAGTTTTTTATCAATGTAATACATTATTTGGAATAATTAATTCAATAATATGAAACAATTTTATTTTACTTTTCATGAAATGATTTTTAATTACAAAAATGATAAAATGCAATATTATAATTTATTGAGGTTATGTTTAATCCTTAGGTATTATATATTGTAATTCAAAATTTAAAAACCACTGTTTTCTTCTATTGTTTTAATGTTCCTGATCTTAATACTCTTTCTTCTTTTGAAAGCTTCTCCTTCTTTCAGAATTAACAATGTCAAAGAATTCACGTTCATTTTCTACAACAGCTAATTCATCTCAACGAAATTTACATAGTAAGTGAAATTATAACTTCTTAACTCATCATTTTCGAAATCAAAATCAGCTTTTAGATTCAAATCATAATTCTACTTGGTTTTTTTGTAGGTCCTCTTATGAGAACTCCTGTTTCAGATATCTCTAACAGATCTCCTCTTTCAGATATCACAAATGGTAATAGCTCTTGAATTTGATTATAAGTATTCTTTTTTCCGTTTTATGTTTCTAAGTGGACTGATTCTTGTGTTTTGAACATATTATACTTTCTATGTTTTTTAGTTATTTCACCGAATGAAAGGCGTAAGCTACGAAAATTAATACTTGATAATAAGAAATTAAAGAATGCGTGGTCATCATCAGCTGCTAATTCATCTCAACGAAATTTACGTAGTAAGTGTAATTATAACTTCTTAACTCATCATTTCCCAAATCAAAATCAGGTTTCAGATTGAAATCATAATTCTACTTGCTTTTTTTGTAGGTCCTCTTACGAGAACTCCTGTTTCAGATATCTCTAACAGATCTCCACTTTCAGATATCACAAATAGTAATACCTCTTGAATTTGATTATAAGTATACTTTTTTCCGTTTTATGTTTCTAAGGTGACTGATTGTTGTGTTTCGTACATATTATACTTTCTCTGTTATTTAGTTACTCCACCTAATGAAAGGCGTAAGCTTCGAAAATTAATACTTGATAATAAGAAATTGTTAAATGCATCGTCATCATCAACGAATGTTTGTAGCATCTTTTCTGAGAATGCAAATATGGTTGAATGTTCTGATTCTACGGATCAACATATGTACTCCATTGCGTGTCGAGCAGTTAGAAATGCTACTGGTTCTTTAATTTCAACTACACCAGGTTTGTATTTTGTTTCTTTATTATTTGTTTTGATAAACATATTACTAAACCACATACCGGTCTTAACATCAATGTTTTAATATTGGATGTTCATATAATGGCATTAACATAGGTACACCAGCAGATAGCAAACGTCGATATTCCATTACTTCTAGCATTATTAGCAGCAACAATCAGCCGATATTGGGTAGTAACTCTACGCTTACACGGCTGTCTTCTGGTAAACGTAACCTTGAGCGCAAGAAGCGTGATAATACTCCTGTACGTATGCTCTCTTTGGATTCCGATCAAGAAAATGTGTTCTTGTGCACTGATGAAGATCCTTATAAAGGGATATCTAAAGGTTTTAATCTATTTTATTCTTTTAGGACATTTGTTGTGTTCTACCTGTAATATAACTCTCAATCATTTGTTAACAGATTATTTGGACCATGGTGACCAAGTGCTTACATGTCAGCTTTGTAGTGCAAAGTTATGGGCATCGGAAGGTGGAAAAGGTCGTTTAACTGTAAATAAGCTATGTTATGGTATGTGTTGTGGGTATGGTAAAGTTCAGCTACCGCCTTTAAAGGATGCACATCTGTCTTATCAAAATTTGTTTTCTTCCTCAAATCCAAAAAGCAACTTCTTCCTAAAGAACATAAGGCGATACAACTCTATGTTCTCTTTTACATCTATGGGTGGAAAGCTTGATTCTAATATCAATAAGGGCAATGCTCCATTTATATATCGTATCAGTGGCCAAAACTATCATTGCATGGGGAGTCTCAAACCTCCAGCTGGAAATGAAGCTAAGTTTTGTCAGCTATACATACATGATACTGAAAATGAAATAACAAACAGACAGGCATTATTCAGGTACGAGTGATTTCTAAGTTCCATTTTTATTCTATTAAAGAACATCTAGAAATTTAACTATTTGTAGTTCAATATTAGTTGTTAAGTACCATCACTTAATCCTTAATCACTGATTCTTTATCCAGAGATTGCTACAACAGCAGTTGTTAACTATCAGTGTTTTAATCACCAGTAGTGCTTAAAAGTTTTTTTCATCAGCTGTTTGACTTAACAGTAGTTTGCGTTATTAATTCTAAATTCATCAGCTGTTGTAGGTAAACTGAAGTTTCCTACAATAAGCTCTGCCCAGTTAAGTTTCATACAATGACATTGATTATAACAATTTAATAAGGCAAAACACTGTTGGATATAATTACATTTGTACACAAAGTCAAACTAACCCCATCCAATGTTCAAGACCAAACCACTCATGCCTACCAAACCACTGTTTAAGACCAAACCACTGAAATGTTACTTTTCTCAACATATTCTAAAAGTTTTGAGCTGTATCAACAGTTGTTTACAACCGTTCTTCCTTAAAAGTTAATTATTAATCACTGATTCTCTATCCACTGCTTATTACAATAGCAGTTGTTAATCTTATGTAGTTCACTATCAGTTGTTAAGTATCATCAGTGTTTTAATTACTATCAGTGCTTACAAGTTTTACATCAGCTGTTTGACTTAGTACTAATCTGTTTTTCCTTAACACTTAATTACTAATAACTGATTCTCTATCCACTGCTTATTAAAATAGTTATGTTATGTTAACGTTTTGTTGTTTTTTTTTCTTTTAACAGCAAAAGAACCAAACCTTCATCGCCTGCTGATAAAGAACTTGATGTTGAAATGATAAAGTATTTGAGGGCTTTATTAGATTCACAAAATATGTTGGTTAAGACATATAGGATGGTCAGAAACCATTTTCACCAATCTCCATATGCCAACCTTAGTCTGCGACTAATTTATAGAAGAGAAAAAGACGGCAGGACATATAACTTACCCACCACATCTGAAGTTGCTGCTTTGGTTGTCGGAGACATAGATAAAGCTATAGACCATCGTGATATTGTTGTCCAGACGCAGTCGGGAATGCTGCAACGTATTAGCGAATTACACCCATCGTATCTTGCTCTGCAATATCCGTTACTTTTTCCATATGGTGATGATGGTTATAGAGTTGATATTCCTCATAGAGATTTTATGTCCACACAAAAGAAAATAAAACCAAAGTGCACAATGAGAGAATTTTTTTCATATAGGATCCAAGATAGAACTTATGGCTTTTCCTTAATTTTAAATGGGCGAAGGTTGTTACAACAGTTTTTGGTTGATGCGTACACAATGATTGAGAGCGAAAGATTAAAGTACATTCGTAGGCAACAAGCGAACCTTCGCTCTGAAACATTTGAGAATCTTCAAAAGTATAAATCGAAAGGTAAGGAAGTTTTAACAGATACTGGAAAGCCTGTTATACTTCCTTCTTCATTTACTGGTGGTGCAAGATTCATGCAACAAAATTACCTCGATGCAATGGCCTTATGTAAGTGGTATGGGTACCCTGATTTCTTCATAACTATAACATGTAATCCTAAGTGGCCTGAAGTAAAAAGATTTCTAAAAGATTCAACCATCAAAGCCGAAGACAGGCCTGACATATTGTATCGATTGTTTAAGAGGAAGCTTGATTCGTTAATCAAAGATTTTAAGGATTCCAAGTATTTTGGTGAGATTAACGCTGGTGTGTTATTTTTTTTTCACATCTTATCCTCTGATGTATATTTTTTAATCAAGGTTATTAACTAATAAATTTTGTTTATTTTTCCTTTTTATTTAGCTGTTTATACAATAGAATTTCAAAAGCGTGGTCTTCCTCATGCACATATATGCTTATTCATGAAGGTCGATCACAAACTTCCAACCATAGATCACATAGATCCATTTATTTCTGCTGAGATTCCCGATAATAAAGAAGATCCTGAACTTTATTCTCTTGTGACTGATTATATGATTCATGGTCCGTGTGGGAATGCTAATTTGAATTGTCCTTGCATGGTTGATAAAAGATGTTCAAAAAACTTTCCGAAGAAATTCACACCACATACAAGTATTGATTCAAATGGTTTTCCTGTATACAGAAGAAGAGATTCAGGTCATAAAGTTATAAAATCTGGTGTTAGATTAGACAACAGAAATGTTGTTCCTTATAACAAAAGGCTTTTGAAAAGATATCAAGCACACATTAATGTTGAATGGTGTAATCAAGCCGGTTCAGTGAAATATTTGTTCAAGTACATCAACAAAGGTCCTGATATGGCTACTGCGGTAGTTTCTGGTGATACAAGTTCAACCATCAAAGAAAAGCCAAAAGATGAGATCAAGGAGTATTATGATTGTAGATATATTTCAGCTTGTGAGGCATCCTGGAGAATATTCTCTAATGAGGTTCATTATAGGTATCCTGCTGTTATGAGGCTTCCATTTCATTTGCCTGGCCAACAGAATGTTGTGTATGGTGCTGATGACGATATTGATAATGTTTTAAGCAAGCCTTCTGTTGCTTCTTCAATATTTATGCAATGGATGAAGTTGAACGAGTCAAATAAAGATGCTAGAAAGCTGACTTATGTTGAGTTTCCTTCCAAATTTGTTTGGATACTTAAAGATAGATGTTGGCAGGTACGTAAGTTGTACCAGTGTGTTGGCCGGATTCATTCTGTATCTCCTGCTTTGGGCGAACCTTATTTTTTGAGGATACTACTGAATAAAGTTAAAGGACCTAGATCATTTGAGGAGATACGTACAGTTAACGGTCAATTATTCCCGACTTTTAGAGATGCTTGCTATGCGATGGGACTTTTAGATGATGACAATGAATACGTTGAGGCCATTAAAGAAGCAAGTTTTGAAGGACATGCTGGGTATCTTCGAGCGTTATTTGCTACCCTGCTTTTGACAAATACTCTATCTCGGCCAGAATTTGTTTGGGAGAATACTTGGAAATACTTAGCTGATGATATTGTTTATAGACGTCAAAAAGAAACAAATATTTCAGGTTCTGATCTATTTTCTTTTATTTTACATACTACATTTTGATTTTTTATTTAATAATGTTAATTTTTTTATTTGCTAGGTTTAGTGCTTCCTGAACATCAGATTAAGAACCTTACTTTGTTGAAAATTGAAAACTATTTAATTTCCAATGGTTCATCATTACGAAGGTTTGCCACTATGCCGTACCCTGATGACGATTCCTTACGTAATGCTTCTAATCGTCTGATCAATGAAGAGCTGTCACATGACCTAGATGAAGAACAAGCTGAGTTTAACAGGTTGCATCAATCTCTTACAGATGAACAACGAGCGGTTTTTGACGAAATAATGGAAGCAGTTGTAGGGCGTAAAGGAGGCCTTTTTTTTGTCTATGGTTATGGTGGAACTGGAAAAACCTTTTTATGGAAGACTTTGGCTTCAGCTGTTCGATGCAGAAATGGAATAGTTTTAAATGTGGCCTCAAGTGGTATTGCTTCGTTATTACTTTCCCGTGGAAGGACAACTCATTCTCGGTTCCATATTCCCATTAATCTAACAGAAGATTCAATGTGCAATATTAAGCCAAATAGTGATATTGCGAGATTATTAAAGGAAACCCAATTAATCATATGGGACGAAGCACCGATGGTACACAAACATGCCTTTGAAGCTTTAGATAGGACCATGACCGACGTATTTTCGGAAGGTAGGAGTATTCGTTCGGATATTCCTTTTGGTGGTAAAGTTATTGTATTTGGTGGTGACTTTAGACAAATACTACCTGTTATTCCTAATGGTACTAGACAAGAAATTGTTAGTGCGTCTTTAAGCTCTTCATACATATGGGCAAAATGCAGACTCTTACGGCTGACTAAAAACATGCGTCTAACTATTGGAGCTGAAAGTTCGAATACGAAGTCTATCAGAGAATTTGCAAAATGGCTTATTGATATTGGTGAAGGAAACGTTGGAGATGATAATGATGGTGACGCCATTATAGAGATACCAGATGATTTACTGATCACCGATATTTGTGACCCAATACAAAGTTTAATTGACTTTGTATATCCTTCAATTATTCAACAATTTAGGATTGCTGGATTTTTTTCTGAGCGAGCAATTCTAGCACCCAAAAATGAGGTAGTTCATGAAATTAATGATCGATTGCTTTCATTATTTCCTGGTGATGCGAAAGAGTATCTGATTTCTGATAGTATATGTCAAACCGAACAAATTCTTGATTCTTTTCAAGAAAGCTTATACTCAACAGAAAATTTGAATGCTCTTAAGATTTCTGGCTTGCCTAATCACAGATTAGTTCTTAAAGTTGGTGTTCCTGTGATGCTTCTTCGAAACATTGATCAACAGAAAGGGTTATGTAACGGTACAAGGCTTCAAATTACTTTTCTTGGTAAACAAGTTATAGAAGCTGAGGTTATATCTGGTGGGAACATTGGCACAAGAGTTTATATTCCAAGGATTAATATGATCCCGTCTGACAAAAAAATACCTTTTCAATTTCAACGAAGACAATTTCCGTTATCAGTTTGTTTTGCTATGACAATTAACAAGAGTCAAGGACAATCGTTATCAAAGGTTGGTCTTTATTTGAAAGATCCTGTCTTCACTCATGGTCAGTTGTATGTTGCATTATCAAGGGTCAAGACCAGAGAAGGCGTTAAAATACTAATATTCGATGCTGATGGAAAACCAACAAATAAGACTTCTAATGTTGTTTACAAAGAAGTTTTTACTAGCTTGTAATCATTGTGAGGAATGTTAAAACGCTGTTTGATCAAAGTCAAACTACTTATGTTAAAAGCTAATTATAATAGATAAAACACTATTTGAGCAATGTTAAAACGTTGTTTAACTAAAGTCTGTTTGACCAAAGTCAAACTACTTTTGTTAAAAGCTACTTGATAAAACACTGTTTGACCAAAGCCTGTTTGACCAAAGTCAAACTACTTATGTTAAAAGGTACATATAATAGATAAAACTAAATTTTCCCTCGGCATTGCTTCTTGAGGTCATGAAACTTACTTATGTTAAAACCTAATTACTATTAATACATGATTCAAAGCATTCAAATTTTATGTTATGTTAATGGTTTTGCTATATGAAAAATTATTTTTCTTTGTTAATTTGAATACCAAATCAATTCAACTAATCATGTACTTTACTCTTGTATGTCAATGTAAATGTAAATAACAAATTTAAAAAGGGGTGTATGTGTAAATATTTTTCATCAGTTGAAAATATGGGAAGAGAAAAACACAACCGTCACTATTTCTTCATCATCATTACACATCAAACATCAAACATCTATCATCTCTTCTTTCAAAAATCTCTTCTCCCTAGTCATTTTCTAGGGTTTCAATTTTCTTTTCCTCCGTCTTCTACACTTCAATCACCTGAGGTTTAATTATTTTTTCTTCAGCAACTGGTATGTACATTCCTATTGTAATGAACTTTATATTGTTTAATCTATGTTAATTTAAATCCTATCGTGCTACTAATACGATTTTAAATGTTTATTGCTATACATTCAAGATTCAAGAAGGGTTTACTTATGTGTTTGAATCATTTGTTGAGAACATGTTAAAATAATTATTATTTGCAGAATAATTTTAACTCATACTCTGTTTCTATGATTAATTTCACTATATACTCTGTTAATACAAAAAGTTAATGTTCATTTTCGAAGCCAGCTTTTTAATTACAGTCTTTTAACATCTTTATTGATTCAGGTTTTATGATGTATACTACATTTGTTAAGTTTCTTCGTAACCCAGAATCTTTGAAACTGGTATGACATGTTTTTACATACATAATTTATTTGTATTGAGATATATATTTAACAGTTCTTTTATGGTTTATATTTTCTTACACTATTTAAAAATTATATACAGGATGTACCTATATTCTTTGCTAATCAAAAGTGGGGAGATTGTTGGCAAAAAAGTAGGTTGCAAGTATATCATGAGTCTGGTAAAAAATGGGTTGTTAGGGTCAGAACAGAAAATTCAACGCCGATAATAACTGACGATTGGGACATTGTTGTTAAAGATCTCAATTTGCCGAGGGATACTTTGTTGGTTTTCAAACCGTTAGGTGATTTTGGACTTGAACTTTCATGTTATGTTAATGGCATGTGTGGGGAATCTTATTTCACCTTTAATCGTTATGCAAGATTTGGTTTTACGGTATGAGTATTGATCTTAACTTCAATTCTTTTGCATCTTTAACGTGTTAACACTTATTCTCATAAGATACATACTTCACGTTTAGTATTCATTATTTTTAATTTTAAGCAGGTAATTGAAGACTGCTTCATTGAACAATTTTACGTAAACAGTCCACCGAGTGGGAAATTTCAAATCTGTTACAAAGGTTCCTACTGGAATGTTGAGGTGTCTAAAGTTGATACCCACTTTGTATTTTCTAGAGGATGGCCGGAAATGTGCAACGATGTTGGGATACTTGAGGATGATTTGCTTGTGTTTAGCAGGATTGATGATTTTGTTTTTGAAGTAGTAGTTTATAGAGATGAGATTGAGATTTGCTTTTTGAAGAAACCTGAATCTGATGATGATAGTGTAGTTGAGATATTGAAGGCTGATTATGTTAAAAATGCATTCAAGGTACGTAAGTATTTAGCATTAGCAATAAAAGTTTTAATTTTTTAGCTTTATATTAATTATTTTATTAATGTTGACCAGGACATCTATGAGGATGAAGAAGTTGTTTCTGTAGGTGAAGGTACAACCGTTACTCAGGTACTTGCTAAATTATTAAAATTATTTATTTTTAATTTAACACATATAAGAATTTAATGTTTTTACAACTATTAGTAATGATGTTTACTGATGTTATATTTATTCAATAATGTATTATTTACAAGAACTTACCAACCAATGCCGAATGCACGTCCAAGAGACGCATGTCTTCACGATTGAACCAAACCCAAGATGTAAGTTTACCATCTTAAAGATTGTTATATTACTATTGTTATTAAATTTACTCTATGACAACAGGTTAAGAAGAAAGCTAAAGTTACTTCTGAGAGAAAGGAGGTCGTCAAGAATAGGACTAAGGGAAATGCTGCCTTACCTGTCGACACAAGTGATCATACTGGATGTTCTTCGTCTGTTCATAAAGTTAAGGTATCTATACTTGCCAGTTAATTAGTATATGTTATATAAACTGTTTTTTTTTTGTGCATATATTGATCATTCCTTTAATTCACATGTATATGTTTACTTTTTCATCAAGGGGAAGAGAGCTGCCAACGTTCAAAAAAAGCTTAACTGTAGAAATAAGATTGCAAAGACTGCAAAAAAACATTCTGGACATCCTCTTGACCCTGAGTTCTTTCATTTTGATCGCAAAGGAGACTATAGGCTGGTATACCATTTTTTATAATAAACTAATGATTTACGTTTATTTGTCTGACTATTATTTTTTTCCACACAATACATGTAGCGTCTTCCTGCTGAAGTTGCGAGACGAGCAGGTCTTTTTATTGATCTTCATCCTTTGAAAGTTCAAAACATGGTTGGAGTTGTGCAGGTTTATGATGTTAAGTTGGAGTTAAATGAATTGAAGCCCCGTTATGCGTTGGAAGGTTGGCGAAAGTTTATGACTGACAATAACTTGAGGTTTGGTGATATGTTGCATTTCACATACGTGTCTTCGCAACAGAAGATAATATTAAATCAAGTTACATCAGTTTAACAAACACATTTTAAGTCTGTTCTGATATCAGATACTAATTATGAATTTTTTGATGGTGATGTTGTAGGTTTTTTTCTTAAATTATTAACTTGATGTTTTTGTTGCTATGTATGGCTAAGATGATAAAACACTGTTATTAGCACTTTATGTTTTATATTTGACCAATTAGATTATGTGTTAAATTATAGTTCTTTAAGTCATTGTTCCATTTTCTTGAATTCTATCTAATTTTTTAAAGAACTTCAATAACAAATAGTGGTTTGAACATATGTTTGCCTTTTGGTCAATAGTTAATGGAAACCTATGTTAGGTTCAACAATGTTTTGAAGAGGAAAACTGTGTTAGAAGACAGTAGATCTTAACAAGTTAAACATCTGTTAAGGCTTAAACAGATGTTTGCCCTTTAACAGATGTTTGGCCTTTTATATCAAATGTCTGGACTTAAACAGTTGTTTGACCTTAAACACATGTTTGAACCTTAACACACATGTTTGAACCTTAAACAGATGTTTTGCCTTAAACAGATGTTCTTCTTCTATATCAGATATTTGGACTTAAACAGATGTTTGACCTTAAACAGATGTTTCGCCATAAACAGATGTTTGGTCTTAAACCAAACATTTGTTTAAGCTCAACATCTGTTTGACTATTTGTCAATATCTTATTGACTTTTGGTTAACATCTGTTTCAAATTTGGTCAACATCTTATTTTGTAAAAGAGGTACAAAAACAAAGATTTTTTCAAAATCTCAAATCACCCTATCATGTAAGTGCATTGATGTAAAAGTGGAAATGATGTTATTCTTATGGTCCTGTTGTGCTTTTGTTTGTCCTCTAATATGAGTTCATGATATAATGCGGTGATTTCAAGACATTTTTGTTGAATTGAATGAGATGGTTTATGTAATGCGGTCGTATTAATAACAAATAGTAATTAATTAATCTAAATAACTTTCTCGAGCCCGGGAAGCAATCCCGGGTAAAAACCTAGTGTTTATTATATATAATAGATCTATAATGCTAGGCACACCTTTATACATTATATACTTTTTTGAGTTAATAAAGTTTAAAAAAATTGTGCTATTTTAACTTATTTTTGTTTTAATTTTCGACTGACATACATCGGATATACGACCCCCAAAAAAATA
Source organism: Helianthus tuberosus (assembly GCA_030545235.1). Lineage (NCBI taxonomy): Eukaryota > Viridiplantae > Streptophyta > Magnoliopsida > Asterales > Asteraceae > Helianthus > Helianthus tuberosus. The sequence continues at coordinate 193,558,893 of CM060424.1, forward strand.
AGTAATACCAGAATTTTTGTAAATTGAATAATAATTTAGTTATTAAGTTTTTTTTTCAAACTTTTTATTATTCTTATTAAGACCAAATACAATTACAATATGCTTTATATATCAATAAACACAAATATTTTTAAACAATTCCAACAAATAATTAAACAACCCAACCGGTGCAATGTTTCACTTTTTTGACTTTCTATTCCAGTTTGCTTTTTTTTTTTTGGGTTTAAAAAACAAAATATACCTCATGAATTGCGGTAAAAAAACTAAAGAAATATTATTTCTTAACATAATAAGGTATTAACATATCTGAGTAGAGCTTTTAAAAAGTTTTTAAGATTTACGATAAACAAACTAATAATTGCTTCACTTGGTTAAAAAAACTAATAATTATATTTAAATGTTATTTTTTTAAACCATTAAGTGGTTTTATTGAAAACCATCAAATGAAAACAGTAACCGGTTTACTTTAATTTCACACATTACACAGACTGTGAGAGAGAATGAGATTAGAGATCGAGGGAGGATCCAGCCATCCAAATCGGCGGACCTCTGGACAACCTTCAAGTTTGGCACGACGGCGATGCATGTCCGCCCAACCTTCACGGCGATGCAAGGCCGACCAACCTTTAAGCCCGGCACAACGGAGACGCACGGCGGATCGTCCATAACTTGCAAATCCTTGTTCGGTAACCACTAATACGAAACCTACCCGCAATCTGGTTGCCGGAGGATCACGGGACTCTCCATTGGTTCCCTTCGGTAGCGCCACCCGTTCAGATCCACCGTTTACGTCGGAGATACCACTTTTTTTATGCTTTTATTGAAAGATTTTGAAATGGGTTATATTCTTGCTTGTTTATTTAATGGCTGATAGTTTTTTTTTTAAATCATATTTTTTTCTAATTAAATAATCATCAGGTTGCATTTTTAGTCTGTTGAAGAAATTGTATTAATGGTGAGTTTGATCTCCTGTACAATGTTTTGATAAATTCATGGCGAAAATGGCAAGATTTTGAATTGTTTTCTGGGTTTTGTTTTGGACATAAGGGAGAAAAGGCTTCATCTTTCTTTGTTGATGATGTGTTTGGAGTTTTTCAAATGGGTTTGATATGAATCTTACGGACTTTGAAACCGCAGTTGCGGTTGGAAAGGAAAACAATATGATCTTGAACCGATCTGATTAAGTACGTCGGAGAAAAAAAGGAAAAAGATTTGTGGGTGTGAAGGTGGACGGTTGTTGGTGGTTATGATCGAGAAACGCGACCGGCGAATTTTTAGTTTTTTACGTAAACGGTGTATTGGAAAGGTACCAAAACACATTGACAATACAAAAGTGCCACGTGGACGAAACTTTAAAATCAAACAGGTGCATCCAGTGAAAAGTTACGAAACTGCCAAGTGGCCCAATCATATTCAAGAATTCTCCTCGTTCACTTTTTAGATTTAAAGGAAGTGCACTGAAGCATCACGTCTATAATGGTATGTCACACCGCCTCATTTTAAAGGATGTAACCCGAAGCATCACGTTCCATATGTATTCGTTTTTAACCGACGTGAGTTGGTAAACGTGATTGTTAAACAAAAGACACACATCCCAAGTTACTTTTTGTATTGTTATATAATATAAGATAAGTAGGAAAGAGAGATATTTGTTTTAAAAATATATTAAATTAACAATTTAGATTTGAGGATAATATTTTATTAAAGTATGATAAGATTTAATATTAATTTATTATTTATTTATTTATTTTAGTTAATATAAGATAAGTATAAATTTGAGGATACCTTCTATGAATGCCTCGTGTCCAAAACTTGGTTTCTTTTATTATATAGATAGATGCAAAAAATACATAAAAAATTATAAGTTTGTTGTGAAGGGGTGAATTGTAACTAATTATCTATAATTTTGTTAAAACCTTAGGGATTAAGTGTAATAAGTTTAGGGGCTAAAAAATAAATAATGTTTAAAAGAACAAACTACACTCATTTTAGAGGTCTTTCTATAAATAAAAGGGGGGGGGGGGGGGGGGGGGGAGTTCTTATTTTTTTGGGTATCTTAAAATACCCCTCCCTATACATTATATTATAATATAGTATAAATATGAAAACTTCTAGGAAGTGTGTGAGTTGATATTGTACGTTGAAACTTGAACGTTTACTGTGACTTGTTGGTATAATAAATATTTATAAAGGGTGTACCAGGTACACCCATTTGGCCATTTGCCTATCTACACACACCTTAAAAGATGTTTTTTGTCCTTATATGCACACCCTGCAGTGTCGAACTGTGGCTAAAACGCGGCGTTTTGGTCCGGTTAACCTAACAAAGACTGACGGGTTTCTGACGGGTCTGTTGACCGGACCAAAACGCCGAGCTTTGGTCGCGTTTTGGTCCTGTCAACCAGACAAAAGACTGACACCCGGTCTGGTTGACAGGACCAAAACGCGGCCAAAGCTCGGCGTTTTGGTCCGGTCAACAGACCCGTCAGACACCCGTCAGTCTTTGTCTGGCTAACCGGACCAAAACGCCACGTTTTGGCTACAGTTCGACACTGCAGGGTGTGCACATAAGGACAAAAAACACCTTTTTAGGGTGACTATCTGCACAACAACTGTGTAGATAGTTTGGGCCATTTATAAAATGTTATCTTCTGTCTTCACCAATTCGCTCTAGAGACTCTTTGTAGTTGGGGTTTTGGATAGTGATTTAAATATTGTTGTTGGTATCGAGTCTCTGAGTTGTTGGATTCTGAGAGTTGAAATGATGCCTGTGTTTTCGTTTAAGAATTTTTACAAAAACCAAACAACTCTCCCCACTATGGATGCTCTCAAGAAAAGAAACATTGATAGGGGAGATTGCATGTGTGTGCTCTGTGGAGAACAAGAAGAATCGGTGGATCATATTTTCACCGCGTGCGGGATTGCGTCGACGATTTGGTCTGTTGTGAGTTTATGGTGCAAGATTCCTCATATCATCGCTTTTTCGGTGAAAGACTTACTTGAATCGCATGAAGTTGGCGGTCTTAAAGGCAGGAAAAAAGATTTGATCCAAGGTATTGTTAGAGTTGGTTGTTGGTGCATCTGGAAGGCTAGAAACGAGTTCAAGTTCAACAACAAAGAGGTGAAAATTGAAGGGATTATCCGGGAGTTAAAGTCGATCGGTTTTTTCTGGTACAATTCTAGATCTAAAGGTAGAGATGTTAGTTGGGTAGAGTGGTGTAAATTCGTAAATATGTAATGTTGTTTTTTTTTCTTTGTTTGTCTTTGCCGCCTCTTCTTGAGGTTGGTGTCGTTTTGTTAATGAAGTTCTCATTTCAAAAAAAAAAAAAAAAAAAAAAAAACACACAAGAATAGGTCACTCCACCACAAACATTGCCTATCTAGGGCATTTAAAAACCCAAATTTCCACAATCTTCACCAACTTGATCAAATGGTTTACTCTAGCAGCAGCAATACATGACGGTGTAGTGTACCTCTGGGTCAATTATAACAATCAATTAGCATTTGTGGAGGAACGCTAGTTCTATGTCATATTTATAACAAGTTTCATCCACTTTTAAATTAGATGATGTTGGATTTTTAGATAACAAATTTTATAAAAAAAAAAAATCTAACAAACCAATAGAATGTGAACACGTGGCAAATAAGATAATGTTGAATTTATATAAAAAATCTTTTTAAAAAAATCAATTTTTAATAATATTTATATCTAAATGCTCACAAAAAAAAAAAAAAAAAAAACCTGAAAGACTGTATTTTTAGATTTTAATAAAAATAGAGTAAATTGTCAAAATCGTCCTTGAGGTTTGGGCATGTTTGCCATTTTCATACAAACAACTTTTTGTACCATATAGTTCTTCTTTTTTTAGTTTTTTTTGCAATTTTCATCCAAACGTCTGACTTTTTGCCAAAATCGTCTCTGAGATTTAGGATTTTTTTTTTGTCATTTTCATCCAAATGTTTGATAGAAAAAATAAAGAAAATTATATGTTTGTATGAAAATGGGAAAAAAATTCCCAAAAGTAAAGGACTATATTGTACAAAAAAGTTGTTTTGGATGAAAATGACAAACATGCCTAAACCCTAGGAACGATTTTGGCAATTTATTCTTAAAAATACTTAAATATTATAAACTATTATTAAGCCCCTGCGTTGCAGCAGTTGTCATAAAACTGTGTTAAGTAGTAGCAATACTATATCATTGTCAGCGACCACCAGCACCAGAAAAACTCGTAAAAACAAAATAAATAAAAATGGGAAAAAAATAACGCCGAACGAAAAACAGACGTAAAATATTTGAATCACGCACGTTCATTGCTGAGAAATTAAACCGAAACGTAAAACACAGAAAAAAATAACTAAGTCCATTCAGGACCCGCGTGTTGGACGAACTTGTCAAACGCAGAAAAATAGATATGACGCGACGGGCCAGTCAAACGGGCAAAAAATATACGAAAAAATGTTGAACCTCACACGCACGTTGCGGTGCGTTAACTCACAAAATTTAGAACGAAACGAAAAACTTTGGAAAGATGAAAAGTATGGTGGACCAAAATTGAAAATAAAAAAGAGTTGGGATTAAACTGCAAAAGATGAAAAACTTTGGGTTAAAAGTAAAAATAACAAATGGTCTAAATTGCAAAATTGAAGTTATTTATTAATTTTAGATAAAGATAAGGATAAAAATAAGTAATATCTATATATTGGTTATTAATTAATATTAATATTAAAAGAAATTTATTAAACAAATATAAATAATATTTATGAGGTTGAATAAAAGAATGACATTATTTGGAGTCTTTTATTATAAGTTAGGATTAGATTATTACAAATAAATAATTTATATAAAATTAATTGTTTGAAAGAAAATAAGAAAAAAACAAAAACAAATGCAATTAAGCAACCAATTGAAGAGGGACATGTTTATTGTGGTATAAGAAAAAAAAAAAAAAACAAAAGCAATTAAGCAACCAATTGAAGAGGGACATGTTTATTGTGGTATAAGAAAAAAAAACAAAAAACAAAAGCAATTAAGCAACCAATTGAAGAGGGACATGTAAAAACAAAAGCAATTAAGCAACCAATTGAAGAGGGACATGTTTATTGTGGTAACATTGGGATTTATTTTCTACTTGCTAAAAGTGGCAACCCATCGATGTTGGTCATCAACGGGGATTGGGGATGTGTGAGGAAACTTTCCAAATATTATTATGTATAATCACTTCTATATTTAAACTCTGAAGAAATCAGAAATTATTCAACAAATATTTTTCGCTCTTTTTTTCCTGTTGGCTCCAGATTAGGGTTTTACAAGATATATATTATTGTTATATGTTGTATCGAGTATCTGATGTTGGATTTTGTGTGGTCTTGAGAGTTAAATCATGTCTGTATAGTCGATAGTGGTTTAGATTTGGTAATCTAATAAGATATTGTTGTTGTTAGCTTGAGAGTTTGGGATTTTGTTGTATCGAGTCTCTCAATTGTTGGATTTTGAGAGTTGAAATCATGCCTGTATTCCCATTTAAGATCTTTTACAAAAACCAGACAACTCTCCCCGTGGGTCGCTCCACCACAAACATTTTCCATCTACGAAAAACCCAAATTGCCACATTCTTCACCCGTGCCTATTTGAATTCGATCGAATGCATAGGCCTTGTTCTTATTGTAGCAGCAACGGCAATACATGACGGTGTAGTGTACCTCTGGGGCGAGTATAACGAGCGATTAGCATTTGTGGAGGAACGTGTAGTGATGCCGAAATCTGGGCTGAGCTTTATCATCACTGTTCTCCTTGCTTTTGCAGCTATGAAGTGTCAGTGCCAACCCGGCTTTCCTTATTTCACCCATCCTCACCAAGTCAGGTTCACCATCAACAACGTCCTGATGTACGGCTTCTCTTGCGTAGCTGAACTTGTTGCTTCAGGTCTTGATCGCATTCCCGTTTTTGCCCGCGTTGCTAAATTGGGAAAGATATGTTCATTGTGTGTTTTTGTGACATCTCTGGTGTCTTTATTGTATTTCTGATATTAATAATGCTTGCAGTTAGTATGTTAGGTTTCTGTATTACTGTTTATAAAGCCACAAAGGTGCATTAGTATTTACTTATTATGTTGGAGTAGTTATGTTAGGTTTATGTATTAGTGTATATAAAGCCATAAAGGTGTATTAGTAATTTAGTATTTACTTATTATGTTGGAGTATATGGCCATGATGATGTCTCAGAGTTTATGTGTTGCTTCATATCATATTTCATATATAGATTTTGGATGTGAATTGTGAGCTCCATTTGAAGTTTGATTTTGTAGAGCCGCTTATTGCTTCACTTACTTATGGGTTATGTGGATGATGTTTTGTTTCTGTGACTAGGGGGTAATTACTTCTCTCCATTGTACCTTTTTAGGGCATTGAGGTTATGATAGATGTTGTTGTTGACTTATGGCTCGACTTGTTGGTTATGGCTTGTGTAACAAGGAAGGATGTGGAATTTGAGTGATATGGTAGTGTATTTGAACTGTGTTCCCAGTCTATACAAGTCCTTGGTCGTGTGCTAACATATACTTCCAACCATTTATTTACTATTTTTGGTGCTTATATGGAGGCCAAGTTATGCTATATCTTCCCTTTGATGAATAATGTTAATGATGCTGTGTATATGCTTTCAACATGCTCTACTGTGTTCCCAGTTTGTGCTGTTTGGTGTTTGTTTGCATATTTACTTTATCCGGGACATATAACAGTATATTGTTGTTCTCTTGGTGTTTTATGAGGATCTTTTATTTCATAGTTATTGGCAAGCATTGTCGTGTTCCCTTGAATATTACATCATCAAGATTTTAGGGGCGCTTTATATGAAGCTATAAACTCTTCCATTTCGTTTCTGTATTTATAAACTCAACCTTTATGTATCAGCCTCCATAAAACATTTAAACCATTCTTCCCGAATTAGACCTCGTTTGAAAATGAGTTATTTTTAAAACTAATGATGAGTAAGAAGTGTATAGTTATTAAATTCTCTTTTTATGTGGTGGACTTTGTAATTTGGTTTGTGATTGTAAACTATGCACCCCTTGTAAGATCTTGGTACTGAATCTTCGATTATTTCCCATCATATGTAGTTTTAGTTGTTTTGAGGTTATTTTGACGAGTATACAATATCATGCTTCGATGTTCCGCATCTAGAATATGCAGTTACATAAGAGTTTATACATTGCCTTAAGGGTTGATTTGGTATATATATGATATCTGAGCTCTATATTGCAGTACATTGCCTTACCTGATAACTGTTTTCCTAGTATGCAAGTTGGTATTTGTTCTCTTTTTTTTTTTTTCTACATCTTCTTCCACCACTAAAGTGTATAAGCTCGTTCATTACATACTTTCCTTTTATGATTTATATTCTTTTTTCTTTATATAACTGTTCTTATTTATTCTACTGTTGTTCAGAAGCACAGGGCGATGAAAATTGACACCATGACCACTACCAAGGCCATAATCACAGCCCACATGGTTGAGTCATTCCTTCTGCAGAATCTTTGATTGATAAATGAGCGCCTTTGCAGATGTTAACCAGGTACACCTATTAAATTGGTTTCAGTTGTTAGGGTGTATACTTGAATGCTTATTTGTATCCAGTTTGTGTGCTGCTGACGTATGGGTAGAGAATTGCTAAGTTGAAATGCAGAGTTAATAGTCAACAGAGCAGTTGTGCTTAACTAGTACAAATCATCCAGATTGTCTCTTTAAATGATGAGCTGTTATACTCTTTGTTTCAAGTCAAATGACACTTGTTTTCATACAAAGTATTGTGGTTAGAAGCTTTCTTCATTTCTCCATAATGACCCGGTCCACAACTGAATTAGTTGGGTTCGTATCAGTATGCTTTAGACATGCTCTACTGTGTTCCCAGTTTGGGCTATTTGGTGTCATGTTTGCATTTTTACTTTCTTGGGGACAAATAACCAAAGAATGTTGTTCTCTTGTTCTTTTGGTGTTTTCTAAGGATCTTTTATTTCATAGCAATTACATTTTCCTTTTTTAAGTCGTGGACTTTGTACTTTGGTTTGTGATTGTAAACTATGGACCCCTTGTAAGATCTTTTTAATGAATTTTTGATTACTTCCCACCATAGTTTTTGTTGTGTTGAGGTAATTTAGATGAGTATACTATTTCATGCTTCGATGTCACGCTCGTAGTATATGAGGTTAAATGAGTTTTTGTACATTGCCTTGAGGGCTGACTTGGGCTGTATATGATATCTGAGTTCTATATTGCCCTTTAAAAATTCCTCTCAATATCAATTTGGTTTCCATGTATGCAAGTTGACATTTGTTCTCTGTTTTTCCTACATGCTCTTGCGCCACTAAAATGTCTAAGCTGGTTCATTACAATCTTTCCTTTTATTATTCACATTGTTTGTTTCTTATGTAACTGTTCTTTATTCTATCGCAGTTTAGAAGCATAGGGCGTTGAAAACTGACACCACAATCGCTACCAAGGCCACATCCCACGTGGTTGAGTCCATCCTTCTGCACAATCTTTGATTGATCACTAGACGCCACTGCAGACGTCTAACCAGGTGCACTTATGGTGTTTGTCTGTTGAGAATTTGAGATAGTAGCATTTGTTTGGAGGGTGTATACCTGAATGCTTATCTGTATCCGGTTTATGTGTTGTTCATGTGTATGGGTAGAAAATTGCTTATCTGTATCGGATTATGGAGATGCAGAATTATACATGAACAATTAATCTTTTTAGCTGAATTTGGATCGTTTCGTATCTCTTTACTTTTGGAATATAGTATATTTACCACATGAATATGCTTGTTATACTACAGTTCTATCGTTCATATGCGTTCCTTTGTAACTATATCCTTGAATTATATCAGCTATATTTATTGGTATATCTCAATTAGAACATATGCATATTAGTTGCTATTTTTGTTGTTTATGGATTTAGTCATATTACACTGTGTATCGATAGCATGAGTTTTCATGATAGGTTAAATGAAAATCGGTTGATGATTGGTTAACACGTACTTTCTCTTCAACTTAAACCTAAAGTCCTAAACCTAAAAATTCGGCTTTTCAGTTCTTTTTCTGGTTAAAGCCATTTGATTAACCATCTATTTTTGAGTTCTATACGTTTCGAAGTAAATTTAGTTTGAAAACGAGTCGATTGTAGTCTATACTTTATCACGCCGCGTATGACGCCAACGTATGTCTTTATTGTATATACGTTTTGAGTTGGTCTACGTTTCGAGGTAAATTTTGTTTGAAAACAAGTCGGGTCAAATAAAATACATTTTCATTCAATGATATGAATTCGGATTACTTTACGTTTCAACGTAAATTTAGTTCAGAAACGAGGCAGGTTGATTGCAGTCTACAATTTATCACGCCCTGCAACGCGCAGCGGGTAAAACAACTAGTTGATACGTATCGCACCCTAAATATTTAAAGATCCTAGAATGAAACTTCTAGGAAGTGACCATATACAATTTATCACGCAGTGTATGCGAATCCTACCCTAAATATTTAAAGATCTTAGAAGAAATCAACTTTAATCAAATGTTATTTTCTTTCTTCACCAATTCGCTCTAGAGTCAAGACTCTTTGTAGTTGGGGTTTTGGATAGTGATTTAGAATTTTAGATATTGTTGTTGGTATCGAGTCTCTGAGTTGTTGGATTTTGAGAGTTGAAATCATGCCTGTGTTTTTGTTTAAGAATTTTTACAAAAAACCAAACACTCTCCCCAACACAGGAATAGGTCACTCCACCACAAACGTTGGCTATCTAGGGCATTTAAAAACCCAAATTTCCACAATCTTCACCAACTTAATCAAATGGTTTACTCTAGCAGCAGCAGCAATACGTGATGGTGCAGTGTACCTGTGGGGTGAGTATAACCAGCAATTAGCTTTTGTGGAGGCACGTGTAGTCATGCCGAAATCTGGATTAAGCTTTATCATCACTGTTCTCCTTGCTTTTGCAGCTATGAAGTGTCAGTGCCAACCCGGCTTTCCTTATTTCACCCATCCTCACCAAGTCAGGTTCTCGACTAACTGTATCGTCATGTACGGCTTTTCTTGCGCAGCTGAAATTATTGCTCCAGGCATTCCCGTTTTTGCCCGGGTTGCGAGATTGGGAAAAATATGTTCATTGTGTACTTTTGTGACATCTTTGGTGTGTTTATTGTATTTCTGAGTATGTTAGGTTCCTGTGCTTTATAAAGATATAGGTTTATGTAGTATATATATTGAGTATATGTTCCATGATGATGGCTCAGAGTTTGTATATTGGGTAGTGGCGCAGTGTGTTGCCCGTTTACCAACTATACTATCTCGAGATAACATCGTAATTAATAATTAATTTTTTTGAATGTTCAAAAAAAAATCGGATGTGATGTGAATCAAGAGGTTCATTATGGTTCATGTGGATGATGTTTTGTTTTTGTGACTAGGGTGTAATTACTTCCCTCCATGGTACCTTTTTAGGGCATGTGAGGTTACATTAGATGTTGTTGATTGACTAGCTTATGGCTTGAATTGTTGGTTATGGCTTGTGTAACAAGGAAGCATGAGGAATCTGAGTGATGTGGTTGTGTATTTGATGAATGATGATAATGATGGTGTGTTTATGCTTTCGTCATGCTCTACTGTGTTCCTAGTTTGTGTTGTTTTGGTGTTTGTTTGGATTTTTACTTTATTGGGGACAAATAACAACCAAAGATGTTGTTCTTTTGGTGTTTTATGAGGATCTTTTATTTATAGTTATTAGATTTTCCTTTTAAGTGGTGGACTTTGTACTTTGGTTTGTGATTGTTATGCCCCCCTTGCAAGATCTTTCCACCATAGTTTTTGTTGTTTTGAGGTAATCGAAACAAGTATGCTATTTCATGCTTCGATGTTATACATTTTGTATATGAGATTACATGAGATTTTGTACATCGCATTGAGGGGTGACTTGGGCTATATATGATATCTGAGTTCAATATTGCTGTTTGGAAAATCCTCTCAAAGTATCAATTTGGAATTCAGAATTTTGCTAATGGCCTCACCTGATAACTAGTTTCCATGTATGCAAGTTGATGTCTGTTCTGTTTTTATTTATATGACTGTTCGTATTTATTCTGTTGCAGTTCAGAAGCACAGGACGTTGAAAACTGACACCACAACTGGTCAACCACTATCAAGGCCAAAACCACAGGCCACATGGTTGAGTCCATCCTTCTGCAGACTCTTCGCTTGATTAGTGGACGCCACTGCAGATGTTTAACCAGGTCCACATATGGTAGCTTTTGTTTCGAGGGTGTATACCTGAATGCTTATCTGTATCCGATTTATGTGCTGATGATGTGTTTGGTTAGAGAATTGCTAACTTGATCATCAAAGTAGTTGTGCTTGATTGGTGCAAATCACCCCAGTTGTTCCTTTGTATGATTAGTTGCTATGCACTTTGTTTTTTTTTTCTTTTCTTTGTGAAATAACGCTAGTTTTATACAAAATAGTGTGCTTAGAACCCTTACTTCATTTCTTAGCTTTAAAAGCGAGAAGTGCACAAAAGCGACAAGGTCAAAAACCGAGGCGGGACGGGCCAAGCGCACCGCTTATCGTACCCGAGGCGCAAGATGCTATTGATTATATACTTTTTATATAATTTCTATAGATTTATTGCATCATTTACCCAATATTTAGACACAAATAAGCTTTACATATGTTGTAATATTGAAATTACGTGCATGTACAACCTGAAAAGCATGTTGTACAACAACCTGCTGCACAAAAATATGAATAATACATGAGGCGCACACCTCAGGTGCACTTCGTGTACAAGACGCATTTTGTGTAGCCTGAAGTGCTGAGGCTTGTATCCTATACCTCTTTTGAACCCTAAAGGTAGTAAAATATATATATATATATATATATATAGGATTACTTGTTTGGATTCTGGAGATGAAGAGTTAATATGAACCATTAAGCTTTATTCGGAATTTTGGATTGTCCCGTATCTCTTTACCACAGGGATAATTCAGCCCACCACAAACATTCATACCAAGCTTTTTTACTTTGTTCATCCGTGACAAATTTTTTTTTGATAGAATGTTTTACTGTAGCAGCAACAGCAATATGTGAGGGTGAAGTGTACCTCTGGGGTCAGTGTAACCAGCGATTAGCATTTGTGGAAGGTGTAGTCATGCCGAAATCTGGGCTGAGCTTTGTCATCACTGCTCTCCTTGCTTTTGCAGCTATGAAGTGTCAGTGCCACCCTGGCTTCCCTTTTATAACTTACCCTCACCAAGCCAGGTTCTCCACTAACAGCGTCCTGATGTATGCCTTCTCTTGTGCAGCTGAACTAATTGCTTCAGGGCTTGACCGCATTCCAGTTTTTGCCCGTGTTGCCAGATTGTGAAAAATATGTTCCTTGTGCAGGGGCGGATCTAGTGTATAACAAGGGGTAATGCCCGCTACCCCTTGGCGCTCCGGCGGTAGTGTAAATTTTCGAAAAATTTGACGTTTTTTCTATTTCGTTACCGCTTATTTATAAAACGTTACCGCTTGGCGCAAATCCTAGATCCGCCACTGTCCTTGTGTATGTTTGTGATATCTCTTGTGTGTTTATTGTATTTCTGATACTACTAATAATGCTTGCAGCATGTTAGGTTCCTGTATCTTTCTTTATAATGCTTGAGGTTATATATAGATGAGTATGCTATTTCATGCTTTGATGTTACACATTTAGCATATGAGGTGACATGAGATTTTGTACATTGCCTTGAGGCTTGACTTGGGCTATATATGATATCTGACTTCTATATTGCTGCTTGGAATATCCTCTCAGTATCTCAATTTGGAATTCAGGATTTTGCTTGCTCATGGCCTCACCTGATAACTCGTTTCCATGTATGCAAGTCAGCAAGTGTAGTCGATATATGTTCCCTCTTTTTCTATATGCTCTTCCTCCACTAAAGGGACTAAGCTCGTTTATTACGTTCTTTCCTTTTATTATTTATATTATCTGTTTTTTATATAACTGTTCTTCTTTATTCTATTGCAGTTCAGAAGCATAGGCCGTAGAAAACTGACGCCACAACCACTACCAAGGCCATAACCACAGCCCACATGGTTGAGTCCATCCTTCTGCACTATCTTTGATTGATCACTGGCGCCATTGCTGACGCGGGTGCAGATATGGTGTTTTTCTATTGAGATGGTGGCACTTGTCTAGAGGGAGTGTACCTGAATGCTTATCTGTATCTTGTTTATTACTGATTGGTGCAAAGTAGTTGTGCTTGATTGGTGCAAATCACCCCAGTTGTTTCTTTATATGATTAGTTGCTATGCACTTTGTTTTTTTTTTCTTTGTGAAATATCAGTATAAATGTGCTTTCCCTTAGTTTATTTTATTTATTATGTTTTTTAATCATTCTTTGTTTTAATGTTTGGTTTGAGGTTGGCTTGGTCTTGCTTCCTTTGGGCCGCTCCTCTCCGTATGTGTCGCTGGCCTGCCTCTCATTTGGGCCTTTATCTTGGGCTCACAGCTGTCGTGTGTGGCTAGGGTTATGCTCCCCTTAAAAGAAGGTGTTGTGGCTGCAATCATTATCGAGCATCATCAGCTCTCATTTTTGCCCTTTGTGCTCTTTGTCTCATTCAGTCCTCACAAGTAAAATACGTGAGATTCTTAGGGATCTTTTGTTGCTGTTTGTTCTTGTTGAATCATATGAATCACCAGTGAATCTGTGATGACTGGTTGATCATTTGTTTGTAACTGTTTTGATTTCATATGAATAAATCTGTGCTGTGTTTTGGATCCAAGATTTGTGACATGGTATCAGAGCCCCAAGGTTGATTTGGGCTCTGGTTCTTCATCCGCTGCGTTACAAGGTTCCGGCTGCCCTTCTCTCTTCCGATCTAGGGTTCCTTCTTCTGACGGCATCCTGTGATCTGGTCCCTGTTTCCGGAGTAATTTATTGCTCAGTGGAGACGGCCTGCCTCTTTATTTGGGCCTTGGATCAGTTTATGTTATGGACTTTGGATTGGGCTTTATAAAGTGTTTCATGAAATGTTATTTTATGATCGATATGTATGAATATGATTATGGGTTTTGTGGTTTGTATTCCATATTGGGCCTGAGAAATGAGTTTAGTCTCAGGTCACTTGTACTTGGGTTAATGGGGTTGAGCACTTGATTTTTTAGGTTTGTCTTGGGTCGTGGATGATTATGGGCCGTGAAAATTGGTTTGTGTGGTCCGGTTCTTTTGTATGGAACTTGGATTTACAGAACAATTGGGGATGCTTGGTTTATCTACATTAAATCTCTTGATTGGCTTGGGCTTCATATGCGGGCCTCATCATATACATGGTTCAAAATGTGGATGAAGATCGGGCTCTACTCGGATGTGGGCTTTACATGTTTTTGTTGGAGTTGTTATATGTTTTCTTATAGTTTTGTTTGGGCTATGGGCCTGTGGTATGTTTCACATTTATGGGCCTTGGGCCTTAGCATGTTTTTGTTTTTTGTTTTTTTTTTTTTTGGGGGGGGGGGGGGGGGGGGGGGGGGGGGTTTTAAAAGTTATTAATAAAAGTATAAGCAACGGATTATGGGTTTTACGAGAGTTCGATATGAAAAGTAACTACTTCTTTATAAAGAAATAAAAATAATAATTTATGTTTAAAATAATTTGTTAGTTGTTATTTTCCCGGAAGTATTTTTTTTATATATGCCCAAACGCGATCCAAGTTCACAATTTTGACACGGAAATTATGAGTAATTGTTTAAGCTAAAAGATTTGGTTAATTTTCTCATCATTTTATTACTTAAAAATAAACTACTACTATTTATTACGAGTGTCAACAAGCCAATCTAAGGCGTGTTTGAGATTGTCTAAGCTCAAAACACAGTTAGTTTAACTTAAGAGAGTTAATATATAACTTGGCTCGTTTTGAGATCGGCTTGTAAGTGGTATTTTGAGCTCCTCTCGTAACTCGGCTTGTTTATTAATTATTTTAGTTATATACAATTATAACTATGCGTGTGTTATATAAAAAATATATTATAAGTTTATAACCAATTATAACAAATCAAGTAGTTCATTAACGAATTATTCATTAATTTTTCGTTTAGACTCATATCATCTATGACTCTTAGGGGCTGTTTGGTAGCCTCTTAATCCAATTATAACAAATCAAGTAGTTCATTAACGAATTATTCATTAATTTGTCGTTTAGACTCATATCATCTATGACTCTTAGGGGCTGTTTGGTAGCCTCTTAATCCATTCAGAGGCTGTCTCTTAATAAATCATTTGTGGCCCTTATATCTAAATGAATAAGAGGTAACCTTATGTCTGACTGGATAAGAGGTAACATCTGAATGGTAAACCATCACATGTCACATTCTTCTACATTATCTTTGTTAAACTCTTAAATGATTTCATTAAGAGGTAGCCTCTTAATGTCATTCGGATGCTACCAAACAGCCCCTTAGTAAGTGTTGACAAATGCTAAATTTGGAGTTAAAATTTGGTAGTGGTTTATTTAAGAAGCTTTATAATAGATTCTGGCCAAGCGAGTTATAACTTTTAACTTACAAGAAAGTAGATTCTGGCCAAGTGAGTTATAACTTTTGCATAAAATCACAAAATAGCCTCCAATTTACCATGAAGTTATCAAAATATTTCCACTCCATGAAATTAACAAGTGGCTAGTGAAAACTTTTTTTTATGAATAATTTGTAAGCTGTCATTTTCCTGCTAGTATTCTTTTTACATATCCTTGTATACCCATACGCAATCCATGTTGCCAATTTTGACACGGAAATTATGAGTGATTATTTATTTTCATTCACTAGTTTGGTTATTCAATTGTGCATTTTCAGTTATAACTTTTTGTTAAACAAAACATTGTACTGAAACTAAATTTGAAATCAGAACTAGTTTTCAAATACACAATCTTGTATCTTTCATAGAGTGATCAAGAGTCCCTTAGCAGCGGACTTTACCTGCAAGCATGAAACCCTTGTACACGACGCGCCTAACCAACTTGGATCCGCCCCACACATGTTCAAGTTCTGTGACCACATTTTCAGCCAACAACTCAACTCCTCTTTCCCTAGCGGTGACAACCGCAGACCAAGACTTGAGCATGCCTAAAATCCCCTCGAATGATAACTCTTTGGGCATGTCTAGTGTCAATGGGCTTCCTTCAGACCCTAACCTGACGCTATCGAAGGGGAAGGCAAGGTTCGATAACCATCAAACACGTAGTTTATGTTTTTGTTCCAGTAAGGAATAGTAGCGTCATGAAAACGCTTAAGCGCCGCATCAATTTCGGGGGTTATGGCAAAGTCATTGTACCCCCAAACGGCTAATACACCGTCTGGCTTTCTTAGTACGCGGTTGACCACAGAGTAGAATCGCGGGAGGTCAAACCAGTGTACCGCCGATCAACTTAACTAACTCATCGTCTGGCAATGACAGCGGCGTGTGATGTGAAGGTATCGAACTCGTGGATGAGACATCGCGAGTTTGAGTTGAGCTTCGCTCACGTCAGTCCCAATCACTTGCTCGTAATGCTCCGCTACCTGGATCATTTTTACAAAACCATCAAAGGGGCTATGATTTAACATACGGACTTGCAGACAAGTGTTCAACATATATGCAAATGGCAGTTTGAAATTTAGGGGCTATGATTTGACATAAAAGTCAAACAAACGGCCGTTTGATTTAACGTCAAAGGTCGTTTGACGTATAAGCAAACAAAGCCCTTTGAAATTCAGGGGACTATGATTTAACATATGATTTGACATATGGATATCCAAACTGCCGTTTGAATTCAGGGGCTATGATTTGACATAAAAGACGACGTTTAATTAAACCTCAAACGGCCGTTTGAGGAGGACATGCAATCGGATCATGTTTATTGGATCGGATCTAGTGACAGGAAAATTAGTAAAAAGGATTGAATTGATTGAGATGAGAGGCAGGGTGAAGAATGAGAGACTAACACCGATAGCGGCTTGACCGTTGCCGGTTCCGACATCCCACGCAAGGGAGTGAGAGGAAGTCCGATCAGCTAACATAGAATACCAGTCGCCAGGATAAGTTGGTCGAGCATCCAAATATGTCTCTGCTTGCTTGTAGAATAATCCTGCCATAATTTTCTCCGCCGATTGAATCTACAAACACAACCAAAATAATCATAACTAGTGTATTTATATATAGAGAGAACACGGTTAAAACATCGGAACCACATAAGACAAATTGTACATGAAAAAAGTTAGTAGGTACTAATTGGTTTAACTAGTGGGTTCGGTGAGTTATGCGGTGGGAATTCAAGTCGGTATTTGTTGGTTTCTTATGATAGTTGCATTTGCTATGATAGCCAAAAGAAAAACTAAAATCTAAAAACTAAAGTTGTGATATGCCTAAACAGATATCGACGCATGTTTCATATCGACCGAAAATCATAAACACAAACACTAGTATTGATATTGTTTGGTTGGAATCAAGTCGGGTCGATTCGTCATGGTACCAGTATGACACTGGCACACGCTATAGCGTATAATAATACCAAAATAATATTCTATCTTGAACGCCACTTAGGCTATAGCCTAGTGGTAAGAGAAATTATCTCTTGTGGAGAGAGCAATGTTCAATCATTTGAAAGTGTAAGTATTTAAGGGGGAAAATTAGCCGTTCAAAATAAATATATTCTGTCTTGAATACAACATTGTTTTTAACAAAATTTATAGCGGAACATTGAAGAAAAAATTAAACAAAACTGCGTATTCGATTTAGAAAATGAAAAGAAAATTAATGAACGCATATTATTAAAAAACCAAATCAAATGAAAATTAATTGAGTTAAATATGTATATTATTTATAATACTTGTGAAAGTGAAACTTAAATATATAAGGAATAAATGAAAAACAAAAGAAACAAAAAAATTGAACACCGTAGATGCCTAACTTTTGAAATTAATTAATATATTAATTTAACAATTATTATATAGAGTTAGGTTCTATATAAATGGCTCTTAACATATAAATTGGTTTAACATGAGAAGTGAAAGATAATTATTTTTAAAACTTTTTTCTCATATTATTAAGCACGTTTTTAGTCACGGATCTTAAAAAACATAATTTTACATTTGTAGAGTAATCATGTAATTATTGTAGAGTAATTATAACTAGTAAGAGTAGAGTAACTATAATTACTCTAAAAAAATAACATAATTACTCTATTAGTGTCAAATCACAAAAAAAAAGATCATTTTGCAATTAAAGATCATATCTGAGTATATGGTAAAAAAAAAAAACATTACTTCACTTCTTATGTTAAGACCATTTTGTATGTTAAGGTCTATTTGTATTTAATCCTTACACTTTATATAATATATAAAACTAGTAATAAACCCCACCGCGTTGCGACGGGGCTGTAAAACTGTTTCAAATAGTACCAATGTCACACCACCACTAACAACCAGCACGTATTAATATGAAGAAATTAGATTGTAACG
The DNA here is from genome assembly GCA_030545235.1 of Helianthus tuberosus. Lineage (NCBI taxonomy): Eukaryota > Viridiplantae > Streptophyta > Magnoliopsida > Asterales > Asteraceae > Helianthus > Helianthus tuberosus. The sequence continues at coordinate 193,577,412 of CM060424.1, forward strand.
TAAAACATAAAAAATAATAACTAAGTCGACTTAGTACCCGCTTGTAACATTCCTATTTTTATCATATAAATTATAGGTTTGGTTAAATTTATTAACCACTAGTAACTAGTAAATAGTTTATTTTTAAATATAATTATTCAACCCAAATAGTTTTAAACACTATTTTATATAGTTGGTTGAAATAATATAATTAAATTGGCCTGTATATGGGTGACCTTTCTAAATAAAATAAAAGTATATAAAAATTTATTTTATTAGATGGGTAGATTACGGGTAAGTTAATTGTTAGAAATATGAAATACCTAAACAAGCCCAAAAACCGTTTAATAATTAAATTATAAAAATACAATATATTTGAACCTACTCCGTTTTTAATGAAACTTGGTTCAAAATGTAGATACAAATATTCTCGTTATAATGACATATTTATTATTTTCTAGAACGTCATATTTTAGAAGTTATAAACGCCAAATAACTGAAGCAGTTGAATTAATTATAATCTATAAATTAATAAAATAATAATTAAAGATAACAATTGAGATCTGTTTGAATTGTATGTAGACATGTCGAGACAAGAATCAAAATATAATATAAAATAATAAAATAAAATAATAATAACTAAATTTAAATCTAGAAAGTTGGACGTGTCATACACAAATTCAAAATGTATACATGACACCACTACGTGTCCCACCTAAATTTCACAATATATGCATATATCTACGTGTCATTATTTTCACAAAGAATTAAACTTTGCCTTCCATGCAAAGTTTCGTCCCCTATATATATGGAGAAGTGATGCTCATAAATTTTCTACAACTCTCTCTCGCCATCCTCTATCTTTCATTTTCACCTAAATAATAATAAGGCTCTGCCCCGTTTTAAGTATTTTAACTCACGATCACCGCTACCATTTCCGATTGATCTAAGCCCATAAACGCATGTCAAGGCTCTGCCTGACTAAGTTCATTAGGGTTCTGTCTCGTGACATAGGGACAAGGTTGAATGAGGGGTACTATACTTAACACGAGTCCATTATATATTTTTAAATAGCTCAGAAGTTATACCCAAAATTCTACCAGGAGGCTTTCTAGTTGAACCCTGAAACCCCAATCCATATCAAAAATCAAGAAATCAAGAATTCTGGTCTTCAGGCGGGCCGCGTAAGATTTAAGCTATGCCCACGCGGGCCGCGCCAGCAAGGCAATCACCGGATAAGCATGAAGGCCACGTGTCGTCACACGTGTCGCGACCACCGATGACTCAGCAACCTCCGATCTGATCCACACTCCCACGCGGGCCGCCTAAGGTTTGGCCAAAGGTTCACGCGGGCCGCGTGAGACCCAAATTTCTGCTATAAATAGGACAGGCTACGAGCATTCCTCTGGTGTCGAAATCATTTCATAAAAACGAAGTTTGGCTACTCTGAAGTAGAAATTACAATTAAATTAGTGGGGTGTTGCTACGATACAGGGTATTAACTCAATCGCTGCTACGATTCAATGTCCGGTCGATTGAAACTATCCAATGGATGTTTAAGTGCTGCTCAAACTTGGGTTATGCTTTGTCATTCGTCGTTAATTCGATTGATGTTTAAGTATTGCACTTTGTCATTCGTTGTGAGGGTTTTAATCTCGTGAGTTATCGTAAATGTTGTATTAGTTACTTACCTAGTTCTGTGTGCATTGTTATTTAAACTCGGTTACAAGGCTAATCAATAGGCTAAGCTCTGCCTGTATAAATCTGCAATGTATCAAGGCTTATCTGTAGGCTAAACTTTGCCGTATGAATCTGCATGCTTATAATGTGAGTCATTCTCTTTTTAGCAAATTACTTTCAAAAGCATGTTATTTTCAAAGTTATAATTACAGGGATTAAGTCTTTGTAATCACCAAACGTACAGCCGGTATGTGGGGTTTTGTATACATTACTTGATAATCTTCACCATTGGACAACGGGTTAGCCAAGGGGTGATATGACCATAGTCACAGACACCATTGGACAACGAGGTAGCCAATGGATGGTCGAGTGACAAATACCGTGGGTAGTTGGTTGATATCAGGAAACATTGTAATCGTTCTTAATATTGTATATTATAACAAACGTGTCGTTTTAAGCAAATTGAATGATTCACCAGTATTTCCTGCTGACAAAACCTTTTTAAAACGCGTTTCAAGTAATTACAGTAGATTGAAGTAAGAGATGGATATGGCACTGAAAGGCTTCAAGAAGTGGCTTATTTTAATAATTAAATCAAATTAAGAAATATTGTTTTATGTAATTGGGTTTATCCCTCATTAAAGCTACCTTTGTAAAAATGGGTTTATCCCATCTATTTAATAAATAAAATCCGGTGTTTTCAAAACTCTGATATTTTTCCTAACTCACGGTCCTGATAAAATTTCCGCTGCACTACTTTTCAAAATAACCACCGGTACCACTTGGCTGCTCGCGGCTCCCGATTCCGTCCAGGGTGGGTCGGGGGACGTGACAGAAGGTGGTATCAGAGCCACTGGTTTAAGCCATTTAGGTGTTCTTTTAAATACATAAACTTAAGCATTATGTTAGGAAATTAATGTAAAAACATATGTGTTATTATGTGTAGATAAATTTTAATATTCACATGTTATGTTTTAAGTTCACAAGTATGAATGACTAATATAATTAAATGTACCCGTAGGCTACCTAGGCGGATGTATTATATTTTAACTAGGCAGACACTTCTCTATTTAGAATTACACTTTATGATCTATTGTTTTATAGCATAGATTTATATTAACGTAAGTTATATATTATAAAATATAGCCCTATATTTATTTCATAAATTACATAGGGTTAAACATTTAATATTTTATTTTATAATATAAATATACCACCTCTTAGTCAATAAATATGTATTACTAAAGAAAGTGAGCAAGTTGAGACGCCTATTGAAATAATTGTTTTAATAAAATAACTGTATAATAAATCACGAACAATAAGTTATCTTTATAATGATTACATATTTTAAAAGTGACATAACCCTAAAGGTATAACCGATACTATTATAATAATTATAAAATGATAATTAATTATGTATACGTTTAACAATTATGTGTTAAAATTACTTGATTTTTCAATTATACAATTGTTTTCTAAAACTACAGGTTTGATTTTGGTAATTAGTATGTTTAAACCAATATTTATAATCACCTGTATTTATACCTTAATAATACAAAGAATATTATAACTACAACATTTTTATAGTTATGAAAGTAGGTTACAAAGTTTGACATATTTTATAACTTTTAAGGTCACAAATAGATTTGACTTATTTATGAAATTCATATAAGAGTATGATATACATATGAATGGTGATCTATTTAAGGATTTCCTTGGGCAAGTAAAAAAAAAATTAAGTTAAGTTTTAATATTTTAAATCAATATGGTTCAACTCACTAGTTAAAAATAAATTTTGTTCTTCTGAGTCCAGAAAGTTTATATTTTGATTAAACAATCTCTTTAAACTTTCCGTCCTTTAAAAATATTATATTCAATAAACAAAAGTTTATTTCAATATATTACTTTTATAAAAAGGGTAAATAAAGCTAGGGAATAAACTTAATAATTGGTACGTTTGATTTTTAGAAATTAAAAATATTACAAAATAATTTAGAATTATATATATGTGGGTATATATATTATGTAAGTTTTAAATTTTTGAAATTTTATGTTTCCAAATATATACATATATTTTCTTGGTGATACACAATCAAATATCTTCTAAAAATAAACTGGTAATTCATATGAAACCATGAAGTCATATAAATCATAAAACGTATTATGTTTTACAAATATACTATCTGTCTCAATAAAATATCCCTTAATTGTATAAACATGAATAAAGTTAGTTATAAATATACTCATTGGATAAAGTCAATAGAGACAATAACATTGTTGTCAAAACTCCATTTTTAAACAAAAGAAAATTTTAACCATAATAACTTCTATGCTTAAATAAAAGGGTTCGAATATTAATAATAACACTAGGATCGTATTTAGACTTGAACCTAAGAAAATGCATTGGTATAAGCTTCGAGATAAACTAAGTACTTGTGTAAATAAAGTATGATAGGTTTTGGTATGCCTTGAGAATAATAACTAGAACGTTGTTATTTCTTATTTATTAGTACTACTTTGTTCTAGAATATTATCCGTCATGTGAAGACTAATTTGCTTAGTCTTTATTGAAAGTCATAATGCACTTTCTAAATCATGAATTAAGAAAAATATTATTTATGGGAAAATCTAAATTTCATCTCCGGCAAGACTGGGTATGGTGTAGCAGCCTCTCCAGCTTGTCCGGATATACTGAGGTTACCTCTCCGGCGCGAACCGGATAAGACGGGGTATATAATATGTCAAATAAGTGACAAGATTTCCCTAAATAGTATCAGGACCAGATATCTGATTGGTTTTTGAAAATAAGAATCTGTTAAATACATTGACCTTATAAAAGGTATGTATATTACAGCATGTGAATTATATGATTATATAGATATATATATATATATATATCTATAAGGAATTCCAAAATTCAATTAAGAATAAAGCACAAGCATATGTGTCTAGATTTCTTTATCGGGAATCTCTTTAATTCCGATATCAAATATTATTTCGTTTGATCATCTGCCTCGTAACTCGTGCGACAAAATAAACAATGGGAACCCTCTAAGTTGGGACACCATCAAAAGTATAAGAATTTCCAAATGCGTTACCATAAACTATTAACGCAAGTAAGAAGTATGTAAAGTTGTGCTAGTGCACAAGAAAACACATGAAACTTGAAATTATACGTCCACAGATGTCGAAGTATATCACACACGACTTTCAAGGCAAGACCTTTGGAAAATATGATTGGGCACGACAACAACAATGTGGATCCCGTCAGTGGAAGAACTACAAATCAATAAGCAGCACTTGGCCACGTGAACCTACACACAACATGAAGCTTACTGAGGTACGATGGAACAAGATTTCACAACCATCGGTGCACGGTCCAATCAGAGTCATAATTATTAGCCCTGAAAAAGGAGTCACATACTTTTGCGATTCCCCTTTTTCATTTTATTTGACATTTCCTGGTAATGCCACTTAACAACGGTTATCACCCAAAATTTCCAGATAAAATTATTAAATTTCTTTTGTTAAAATTCTGACCTCTGTGAATAGACTTTTGCATTGCTAATCCTCCTAATGGTCATTATACCATGAGGATTTCTTTCATAGTAGCGAATATTGATTTATATCATTTCTTGGTAAATCCACACGTTACACATGCACTGTTTGTTGCGCATGTGGTTCGTTTGATTTATGAAGACCAATGGAGGGCTTCATTCCAATTTCTTGTTTCATCCAACTCAATTATCATTTCGCTATACTTGATTTTTGGCACTATGAACCGCATTATTACAAAACGATGACTCTTTGGTATCGAGTCAATGAATTTCTTGAAAAACTCAATTTCTTTGGCATACATGGTTTTTGTTGTGACCATGTCCGAACTTTCTTATTGATACATGAACTTGTTTTGTTTAAACCAAGTTCAATTGCTTGAACTTGCTCGCATTATGTATTCCAATTTAAAATCCCATATGATGGATTGAAGCTATCATATTCAAACTAGTACCACAAGCACTTCATTTGTCTTGAACCATAACATGCTTGCTTGGCCTTCGACTTCACTGAATCATTTCTTTAATCACGATCACTTTGTGGTGACGTTTTCACAAAATTGAAGCTTGCGCTAATCTCATATGGATTTATTTATTTATATTAAATCCGCTTTGTTGGTTTACCCTATAAAAGCAATCTTAACACAATCATGTGCTAAGATATTGATACACAAATTCATTTCATATTTCAGTGTATCTCTTAATAATTCTTACATCATCAATTGAGCGTTTCATAATCTTTATTGCTTTATCATCATTAATCGAAAAACATTATTCAATTGTTTCAATTTCAATCGAAAATTCTACTAGATTTGTTTGAAACAACATTCGGAATTACTTCATTGAACTTTCATTTGGTTTCAAGCATGGTGAACTCATTCAGTCACTGCTATTATTATTTCGATCACTACGACACTTTGGGGTGGCGTTTTCTTTAAATTTGAAACTTGAGCTAATCTTCTTTTCACACCTGATGTACGGATTTATTTATTTAAATTTTGTTAGTTCATTATCTTAAACAGTCTTAACACAATTATGTGTTAAGATAAGAGTACACAAATTCATATCATATTCCGTGTACCTCTAAAGTTTCTTTCATCATTAATCGAAAATTTCTATGATATTCATTTGGTCTTATCATTATCAATTGAAAATCCTATTCGAAATGAATATCCAAATCTACTTCATTTAAAGCTTTCAGTTGATTACACGGTGAATTTGTTCGATCACCATAATTATTGAACTATTTCAATCATTACGACACCTTGCGATGTCGGTATAATTTGTAGCTTGGGCTAATCACAATCATTCGAATCATTCAAAACCACATATATCTTTCGACTCATCATTTAAAATCATCCTAAATCAATTATGTATTAAGACAATGATACACTAAAACTCTATTGTCATTCGGTGTATCCTCGCAGTTCAATAAATTTCAACACACTGATTTTTCTCATATCATGGTTTGATAGTTGGCAAATCATTTTTCGTACTTTTATTTTATTCAAGCTTGTTGATTCTGAATCTTCATCAGTTGACAATCAAAGTGAATTTTCTGTTGATAGTAAATTCTATTGTTTCTGAAAAACATTCACAAACTTGTAAACATTCACATCCATTGATCATATATCTTTTGACGTGAACCTAGTCACCTTGGAAATTATATCATTTCATTTCATTCGTTTGACATCGATTTCTTGAATTGATTCAGTTGAATTATTAAGCTCTATTTATTGTACAACTCGTATTCACAAAATTTGATGTTTTAATACGGTGTAATTTACCTTAATATTGTTTTTATTGACTAAAATGTGACATAAGTCTAAAAGAAATATCCTAGCCCAAATCTCGAGGACGAGATTTAAAACAAGGTGGGGAGAATGTAACATTCCTATTTTTATCATATAAATTATAGGTTTGGTTAAATTTATTAACCACTAGTAACTAGTAAATAGTTTATTTTTAAATATAATTATTCAACCCAAATAGTTTTAAACACTATTTTATATAGTTGGTTGAAATAATATAATTAAATTGGCCTGTATATGGGTGACATTTCTAAATAAAATAAAAGTATATAAAAACTTATTTTATTAGATGGGTAGATTACGGGTAAGTTAATTGTTAGAAATATGAAATACCTAAACAAGCCCAGAAACCGTTTAATAATTAAATTATAAAAATACAATATATTTGAACCTACTCCGTTTTTAATGAAACTTGGTTCAAAATGTAGATACAAATATTCTCGTTCTAATGGCATATTTATTATTTTCTAGAACGTCATATTTTAGAAGTTATAAATGCCAAATAACTGAAGCAGTTGAATTAATTATAATCTACAAATTAATAAAATAATAATTAAAGATAACAATTGAGATCTGTTTGAATTGTATGTAGACATGTCGAGACAAGAATCAAAATATAATATAAAATAATAAAATAATAAAATAAAATAATAATAACTAAATTTAAATCTAGAAAGTTGGACGTGTCATACACAAATTCAAAATGTATACATGACACCACTACGTGTCCCACCTAAATTTCACAATATATGCATATATCTACGTGTCATTATTTTCACAAAGAATTAAACTTTGCCTTCCATGCAAAGTTTCGTCCCCTATATATATATATGGAGAAGTGATGCTCATAAATTTTCTACAACTCTCTCTCGCCATCCTCTATATTTCATTTTCACCTAAATAATAATAAGGCTCTGCCCCGTTTTAAGTATTTTAACTCCCGATCACCGCTACCCTTTCTGATTGATCTAAGCCCATAAACGCATGTCAAGGCTCTGCCTGACTAAGTTCATTAGGGTTCTGTCTCGTGACATAGGGACAAGGTTGAATGGGGGGTACTATACTTAACACGAGTGCATTATATATTTTTAAATAGCTCAGAAGTTATACCCAAAATTCTACCAGGAGGCTTTCTAGTTGAACCCTGAAACCCCAATCCATATCAAAAATCAAGAAATCAAGAATTCTGGTCTTCAGGCGGGCCGCGCCAGCAAGGCAATCACCGGATAAGCATGAAGGCCACGTGTCGTCACACGTGTCGCGACCACCGATGACTCAGCAACCTCCGATCTGATCCACACTCCCACGCGGGCCGCGTAAGGTTTGGCCGAAGGTTCACACGGGCCGCGTGAGACCCAAATTTCTGTTATAAATAGGACAGGCTACGAGCATCCTCTGGTGTCGAAATCATTTCATAAAAACGAAGTTTGGCTGCTCTGAAGTAGAAATTACAATTAAATTAGTGGGGTGCTGCTACGATACAGGGTATTAACTCAATCGCTACTACGATTCAATGTCCGATCGATTGAAACTATCCAATGGATGTTTAAGTGCTGCTCAAACTTGGGTTATGCTTTGTCATTCGTCGTTAATTCGATGGATGTTTAAGTATTGCACTTTGTCATTCATTGTGAGGGTTTTAATCTCGTGAGTTATCGTAAATGTTGTATTAGTTACTTACCTAGTTCCGTGTGCATTGTTATTTAAACTAGGTTACAAGGCTAATCAATAGGCTAAGCTCTGCCTGTATAAATCTGCAATGTATCAAGGTTTATCTGTAGGCTAAACTTTGCCGTATGAATCTGCATGCTTATAATGTGAGTCATTCTCTTTTTACCAATTTAATTTCAAAAGCATGTTATTTTCAAAGTTATAATTACAGGGATTAAGTCTTTGTAATCACCAAACGTACAGCCGGTATGTGGGGTTTTGTATACATTACTTGATAATCTTCACCATTGGACAACGGGTTAGCTAAGGGGTGATATGACCATAGTCACAAACACCATTGGACAACGAGATAGCCAATGGATGGTCGAGTGAAAAATACCGTGGGTAGTTGGTTGATATCAGGAAACATTGTAATCACTCTTAATACTGTAGATTATAACAAACGTGTCGTTTTAAGCAAATTGAATGATTCACCAGTATTTCCTGCTGACAAAACCTTTTTAAAACGCGTTTCATGTAATTACAGTAGATTGAAGTAAGAGATGGATATGGCACTGAAAGGCTTCAAGAAGTGGCTTATTTTAATAATTAAATCAAATTAAGAAATATTGTTTTATGTAATTGGGTTTATCCCTCATTAAAGCTACCTTTGTAAAAATGGGTTTATCCTATCTATTTAATAAATAAATTCCGGTGTTTTCTAAACTCTGATATTTTTCCTAACTCACGGTCCTGATAAAATTTCCGCTGCACTACTTTTCAAAATAACCACCGGTACCACTTGGCTGCTCGCGGCTCTCGATTCCGTCCAGGGTGGGTCGGGGGACGTGACACCGCTCGTTGCGGCGAACCTGTTATGTTAAATGGGAAAAACGACGTAAAACCTTTGAGCCATACACGTACGTTGCGTCGTGTTAACTCGCAAATTTAGAACGAAGTTTTAAACGAAACATAACAACGTTGAACCACACACGCACGTTACACCGTATTAACTTGCAAAAATTAGAACGAAAAGTATAACAAAAATTTTGCGAAATATAATAAGTATATGGGACCAAAGTTAAAAATAATTGGGAGATTAAATTGCAAATGATGAAAACTTTTGGATTAAAAGTGAAAAATTAAATAGTTTTGGATTAAAGTGTAAAATCATTTTTTTTAAAACATCCCTAAACATGGTGTACAACATTCAATGCATAAACATGTTAGAAATGTATAATATGTAAATTTGTCCGTGTTGAAAAGTTTAACAAACTTGGTCCGTGTTGAACTGTTTGCTTTTATCCATGGTTCCTGAGTTTAACAACGTTAATTTATATAGACTCGACTTGCTGATGCATTATTTTATTTATATTCACTTATAACTATATAAATATTGGGAGCCGCTAAAATGAAAACCACCATCAGTTGTAAGAACCATGAGAACCACTCTCCACCAATCAGATCATGCCACATATACACTATTATTTTAAAACCAAAAGGATATTTTGGTAATTTACTCTATATGTCAAATCTGATTCTCTCACTCTTACGGAAAAAGTCAGATATATATTTGAATTGTTTCTCTCTCTTTATATCACAGTCTCTAGATCTCTCTCCTGATTCCTCTGTTTTCCCCAAAATACCTAAACTAAAATCCCCCTTCAAACCCTCCCACCATCCACAGATCGAAGGTTCAAGTGCTCAAACACACACATACAAAGCATCGGCATCCCCTTTCCTCTCTCCCTTCTCCGCCGCCCACAACCACCCTTCTCCGCTGCCCACAACCACCCTTTTACGATGAAGGTAGGTTCAGCCATTGATGAAGGTACTCATCTAACTCATAAAATGTTTTGTGTGTTTCTGTTAATTATGTGATCGATCACACGAATCCTGAAGTGAAGTGGGAGCATCGTGTTATTAGCTTGGATGTATGAGGTTGAAGTTTGAAATATGCTTGTGAGATGAAGATTACCTTGATATTGTGTACAAAATCGGTTGATATTCTAAGTTTGGTTTATATTTGTGCTTTTCTCTTTCTAATTTTGTGATCGACAGAAGTCAGTTTGGGGACTAGGGTTTTAAATCATATTATAATGAGTGTTAATTATGCACTAAAATGATAGGTGTTGTCTGTTAGTTTAGTCGTTTAGGTTTATACTTTGCTTCTTATAATTTTTTGCTTCTTGTAATTTTTCAATGTGAAAACTTACTAGATTGACGGATTTTATGTAATAAGAGACCAAATTAATCATTGTTCGTTGTTTGATGTATGTTTTTTATGTGTATGATGAATGTGTGTCTATGTTGCATGTGGTGGTGTAGTGGCGGTGTGGGGGTTGGACTGGGTTTGCCCTAGAGAGAGAGTAGAGAGAAAGAGAGTGTGTGTTAGAGAAAGTGTATGGGTTTTCCTTTGATTTAGGTATTCTTTATGAAATGAGTATTGGGTGTTTTATTAGAGATGTTTTGTGTGCTTCTGTTGGCTGGCTTCGATGTCGACTCTTTTTACAGGTGACTGATTTTGCAAGCGGTGTCGATGGTGCCCGGGTGGTGCCCAGTGGTGCCCGCTTGGTGCCGGTGGTGCCCGATCGAAAAGTTGTCGAATTTGTGTGATGTTTGTCTGCTACTTTTGATATTGGGGGTTGAGATTGGCAGTGATAGTTCGAAACAATTTTTCCGACAAATTAATGACGACGGCGCGCGACAAGGATGGTGGAGGGTAGGTTTTTGAACCTGCAACCCCACTTTGCAGCCTTGATTATTGGAAACTTTGAGCCAAACCCCGTTTTTTTCAAGATCGACACATTTGTTTTGATTTTTGTTGTTGGGTTTTTTACATTTTTTACCCAGTCGATGATGTTAAGTTCAATCTATCTGAGACACCTACCGAGTTGTGATTTCTGGGTGCGTTCGTTTTGTGTAAAAAAGTTTTTGTAAAAAAAAAGTTAAAACCGTAAACTTTTTAACGTAAAATGTAAAGTTTTTAACGTAAAAACGTAAAACGTAAGGTTTTTAACGTAAAACGTAAACCTTTTAACGTAAAGCGTAAAACGTAAACCTCTTAACGTAAAGCGTAAAACGTAAACCTCTTAACGTAAAGCGTAAAACGTAAACTTTTATGTAAAAACTTTTTAACGTAAAACGTAAAACTTTTTTTTACGTAAATTGTAAAACGTAAAAAACCGTGTGATAAAACGACGCCTAAACAAGGGACGTGAATACGGGGCATAAAAACGCCGCGTAAAAAACGGTGCGTTAAAACGGAGCGTAAAAAACGGCGCGTGAAAATGCCTGGCGTAAAAACGGCGTGCAAAAACGGCGCGTGAAAAATCCGGGCGTAAAAACGGCATGCAAAAACCGGCGCGCAAAAAAAATTGTTATGTTAAAAAATCTGAATTTAAAATGGTTTTTAATAAAAAAAATCTATTTAAAAAAAACAAGTAATATAATAATACAAAAAAGTAATAAAAACAATAAAGACAAAAAGACAAAAATGAGTAAATTTACTAAACTAACATTTTAAATTAAAATATTAAAGACATAATAAGACAAAAAGTATTTAATATTAGTTTGGCCTGGTCTATTCGCACACGGTGTTTGTCTTTTTGCACACTCAAAGCGCCCCGCTATGGCCAAAGCGGGGCGCTTTGAGTGTGCAAAAAGACAAACACCGTGGGCTGGACTTTGTGTTGTTTTTTTTTTTAAATAGGTGGGATGTGGGTTAGTTTGGTAGTGTTTTTTGGAGGAAAAAATTGTATTTGAGTTTTATTATTATTATAAAATATTAGTTACATATATTTCATAGTTGTTTTATAATTACGTTTTTTTACGTCATTATTTTTATAGAACGTATATAATATAAGTGCGTCTTTATAAACTGTTAACCTAGTTTATTTTGTTAAATTAAACGAACACGTTAAACAAATTGTACAGAAAGCCATAAGAATTAAACGTAAACAATCCAAAACCAACGTGATGTAAATAGAAGATTAACTGCAATATATATATATCAGTTTGTACATACAAAACAAAAAGGTACAACTGACTACATAATACATAACAAAACACTATACAAACAAACTAAGGTACTAATCCTCGTGCGGTGGGGACGGTGGGAGGGGAAGTGGAGGCAACCCAGCGAACTCTCGTAGAGAAACGAGTGTCTCGATGATCCAGTCCTGGCGTGCGGCCTGGCGTCTGAGGCGCCGGTCGAAGTCCCGAGCCACCTCACGCGCTACCGGAGGCAGGTCATCGTAAACGTGCTGCGGGTACTGTGGCGGCTCAGGAGCTGGCTGAACTGGTGGTACCGGGATCTCCTCGACATGCTCCTCCTGAGCCGGATCCTCTAATACAGGCTGAGCCTGAGCCTGAGGCTCCTCCTGAGGCTGGCCCGGGAACTGATCGAGTCCCAGAGCCTGTAGCTGAGCCTGCCGAGCGGCCGCCTGAGCATCAGGAGGGGCCAACACTCCAGGCCTCAACTCAATAACAACCGGGATGACCTCCGGCAGCGGCTCCGGCAGCCAAATCAGCCCGTCTCTACCCCTAAACCTCAGACCAACATCAAAGGTACGGGTGATCTGCATGCTAGAAACTGACGCGCGGCCCAACCTGGTAGACGGGACTGGATCGGACAGGAGCGGATCATGCTCGGGCACGAGCCCGAGCGAGCGTGCGATGGCGGTGATGTATGAGCCAGTGTGCACCCACCCGCGGAGCTGCCGGTGGTATGCTGTGGCAAAGTAATCTGCCAGGCAGGCTGCTAGATCGCAGGGTTGTCGTCGCAGTAGGCAGTATAGAAAGAAAGGGTCACTGAGGTTGACCTTCTCCCTGCTGGCACCCCGCGGCACGATAGTTGCCGCGATAACATGGTGCAGGTATCGAAACCAGGGGTCTTTAATGGTGGTGGCCTTTTGCCAGGATTTCCCAAAGGGAACCCTGGAAATGGCCCTCCAGAAACTGATAAGCGTCTGCCTGTCCATCATCCTAACCGCCTGCGTATATAAATCAGTATCAAGCTCGGCCTCTGTGTACAAACCTGTATAAACAAATAATAATAAATAAACAAATAATAATAATAAACAAATAATATTAAATAAACAAATAATAATAATAAACAAATAATATTAAATAAACAAATAACATTAAATAAACAAATAATAATAATAAACAAATAACATTAAATAAACAAATGATATTAAATATAAAATAATAAATAATATTATTTAAACAAACCTGTATGGACAGCAAACTGCCGCACACTCATCTGAAACTCCTGACCGGCGAGACGGAATGTAACCTCGTGGACTGGAAAATCCGGGTCCTCCACGTAATCCGCCGGATGCGGCGCGTAAGTAAACGTGGAAAGAAACTCCCACGTAAGCTCAGGGTACGAGTCCTCCATCGCTAACTCAAATAGGCGCGACCAAGGAGTATCTAGTCCAACTATCTCACGCGCCCACGCGGCCTCTCCCACGGTCTCCAGCAGGCCCCAGTCTATCCCTACATGCTCCCCAATGGGGATGGTGCGCAACCTCGCGCATCTCCCCCTCGCCCGTGACCCCTGCGGAAACTGCAGGTACGGACATGCCGGCTCTCCCTCCTCTCCCACATCTCCCTCAGCCTCCATATGCTCAATCTCGTCATCGGAGGAATCCATCCCTGCACGTTGACAAGATAATATTAAATATAAAATAATAAACAAATAATACTACTAAACAATTTAAATAATAAACAAATAATATTATTTAAACAATTTAAATAATAAACAAATAATATTAAATATAAAACAATAAACATATAATATTACTAAACAATTTAAATAATAAACAAATAATATTATTTAAACAATTTAAATAATAAACAAATAATATTAAATATAAAATAATAAACAAATAATATTATTTAAACAATTTATATAATAAACAAATAATATTAAATATATAATAATAAACAAATAATTTTATTTATAAAATTTAAATAATAAACAAATAATATTAAATATAATTTAAATAATAAACAAATAATATTATTTATAAAATTTAAATAATAAACAAATAATATTAAATATAATTTAAATAATAAACAAACAATATTAAACAAATAATATTAAACAAATAATAAACAAATAATATTAAAAAAAAATAATAAACATGAACCAAAGCGTCGCGCTTTGGCCTCGGCGCGGCGCTTTGGTTCTTCGTTATGAAGAACAGCCCCAGCAACATGATCACAACCGCCCAAATCAAATCAAAATCAAACAAAATCAAACATATAACTTGAACCAAAACAATAAACGAAGTTCGATCGTACCTAATAGCGGTTGAAATCCGGAAAAAGACGATCTTCGCACTAGTGTGTGTAATCGCACCGTAGTGTGTGTGTTTTGTTTGAGGGTGAAATGGGGGAGAAGGCTGCCCCGCTTCAGGTATAACGAGGGGCCAAAGCGCCCCGCTATGGCTAAAGCGGGGCGCTTCGGGGCCAAAACGCTGCGTTATGACCTAAGCGGGGCGCTTCGGCCCTTTTTTTAATTTTTTAAAACTGTTTTTTATTCACAAACGCGTCGATAATAGTCTAAATTTTACGTTTTTTCCATTATACATCATTTTTTAAAATATATGGACTATACTGCAAGTTCCGGATCAAATCGGTTACGTGTGATGTCTTATTCCGTTATATCATATCATTTTGGTTTGAAAGCACAAGTACTCCTGTGAGAAGTGTTATGTGTATCAGCCGCCTACCGTACATGAACATGACGTATTTTTTCATTAATTGTAGTATTATGATGTATATTGTCATTTTGGGTCGTACAAGTGCGTATTGAATCTGATTGGGTCGTGTCGGTGACATTCGGTTTTTAACGTGATGTAACGCATATATTGAACAAACACAAACGTGATTATTATTAAACACATTTAACATACATCGTGAACATATGGGGTTACATTAAGGTCAGGGGCACGATACGTAAGCATTTCGTACGCGTTGATCTGATCCCTGTATAATGTATGCCAGGCTGCTGCGCGCTCTGTTCTGTTCGCTGTCCAGAGTAGGTTTGGGGGAGGCATTGGATAACAACCTCCAAGCTCTACGTGTATGAAATGCCCACGGTCGACGAACACAACCGCAACCACCAGGTGAGGTTCCTCAGCTTCGTTTGGCCCGCCCAGCAGAGGGAAAATTGTATCGCTCCCACGCATGTCGAAGGTGTGAACAATCACACCGTATCGTTGGGCAATAAGAAACCCCGTATCAGGCATCGTCATGTAATTTTCGATATCTGCTCGTCCCACCCCCTTGAAATCGATCCGTCTAAGCAGCGCATCATAATGTCCTATGTTTTCCGGATCGAAAACCTGCCTCCAAAGCGATTCGTTCGTACGTAACTCCTTTATAAGTTGTTTCCGGATCATCAAATATGAATTTTGTTTCACTCCTAACCCAACAGCCACCGATCGAAACCCACAATGACCATCTGGTTTCACGTCCTTTATTCTAACG
Source organism: Helianthus tuberosus (assembly GCA_030545235.1). Classification (NCBI taxonomy): domain Eukaryota; kingdom Viridiplantae; phylum Streptophyta; class Magnoliopsida; order Asterales; family Asteraceae; genus Helianthus; species Helianthus tuberosus. The sequence goes on from CM060424.1 coordinate 193,593,589, forward strand.
ATGTATGGATGGATCACTTCGGGAATCTGAGATGCGTAGGTGCGGATTGCTATATCCGTCTTAGGACCGAGCTTGATCATCGGGAAATCAGGGTGTAGGTTGATCGGTTTGGTATTCTTTTGTCTTCTAGAATCTTCGGGTGATATGTACGAGATGTGACGGGGATGATCGTCTGAGGCCTCGACCCAAGTTTCTCCCGACGGAATGTACGAGCTTTTTCTAGCGGCTTCAACCTTTCTTTCTTCTTGCGTTATCAATGTTGGGCGACCACGAGTTTTCTTCAGAACAGCAGGAGGTTTTTTGTTATTGTTCCCTGGATTGAGGATTTGCTGAAACTTTTCAAAGAAGCTCCTTTTCACTTGAGGGGGTGTTGGATCGATCTTTTGTTTCAATTTTTCAAATTCCGCGTCTACATCGATATCCTCTATGTTTTTGTTTGCAGGCTTGAAGTCAAGCTTCTTCCAGAACACGTCTATGTGTGTGATCCGGAGTTGCTGACCTGTGGATGAAAACAAATTAGGTGGCAAAATCATAACGAGAAAGGTCAAAGATATTAATTACCTTTATTTTCCAACTTTTCCAAACGACAGGCACATGGCAAACCACAGCTGGTAAAAAGTTGGCAACCACAGCTTGCACCGTAGGCTCTCAACCCGTCTTCCTTACGTTTTAGTTCCCTACTCAAAAGCTCAATCGCATATATTGAAACCTTTCTGAGAATATATGCAAGCATGGGCTGCTTCTTGTGGTGCGTCATCACTTTTCGGAGGCTTGTTTCAAAGCTACTACTAATCTCGGTGTATTGTCTATCAACAACATGATCAACATACAGTACAAGTTTATCCAGTGTGTTGCGATGACTTGGAAAGTGACTTTTTAGTGTTGCATGCATGCCCTCAACCCTGTTGGTCGTAGTTTGGTGAAAGTTGATAGTTTTGTTAATCCAGCATGATACAAACTTTTCACGGTACGGATCCAACCAGGATTTCTTCATATAATCAAAAACCTCTAAAATTAAAAAAAACGTAAATAGTCAGTTTTTGTTATTATATAAAATTTGAACATAATTATGTAAGAAATACCTACGTTCACGGTCATCTTCTTTCAGCTGTGCTTCAAGGTTTTCCAAGTTATACCTGTATATTTTCTCGGTCGTAGACTCGCACAATAACCAAAAACTACGTACGAATTCTTTCCAATCCTTGTCAGAGAATTTCTTCTTGCTGTTCTTATTAATATTTTGTTGAATATGGAACCGACAAAGATACTTATGCGCTTTTGGAAAAACTTGTTCACACGCGTTCATTAGCGCAAAATCCCTGTCTGTTAAAATCACGCGCGGTTCCATACATCCTACCAGCATAGACTTGATCCTCTGCAACACCCATAGGTAGTTCTCTGACTTCTCAGCGGAAATTACCGCACAAGCAGCCGTAAACGATTTGTTTGTCGACGTCATGCCTACGACCTGAACAAATGGCAGGTTGTACATGTTCGTTTTGTAGGTGGCGTCAATCATTAGCACATGCGGGAACGCACACCACATAGTGAATGAATTTTCGTGAACAAAGAAGACATCTTCAACTTCGTTCGATATCTCATTCGTGCGCATGTAATAAGTGTAATTTTTTTCGAGAAGAATGTTTTCAAGTTTTTGCATCGGAGACTTACCGACATTTTTTTCGGCGTTGATCTTCTGAACAGCGTTGTGTATATCTTTCGGAATAAGCTTTTGAGCCGGATTGTTTTTTGTCAGCGTTCGCCAGATACTTTGGTTGGGAATGTCTTGCTCTGCCAGCTCCTTAACCAGTTTTTTATCCTCCGAAGAAAGCCTTCTCGCATACGCGTGACCCTCTAAGTTTTCAATAGGAGTGTGGTTATGCTTCGCCTTCGTCACCTCGATCCTCCAAACACTTCCGGATGATTCCGAAAACCCGATCATCTCGAACGGGCAGCCTATTTTCTTGCTACCCGTTTTCCTCTGTGTAGCTATACTCTTATGCTCCCCACCAAAAGTACATTGAAACCAAATCTTGTAATTCTCTCCTCTTTTATTCGACCTCTTAACCACAATGAGGTAACCGTTGTCTTTTTCCGTGTCTTGTACCCAACGCACCAACTCTTTACGTGACGAAAAGGTCTGCGTTGTATCAAACGAAAACGTAACCGGGTAACAGCCTTCCTCGTCAACAGACACATCCCCCGGCTCACCATCGTCACCGAGGTCCGAATATACTTGATGTTCAAAGTTGTGCTCGCCACCGTAACTGAAATTCGAATAACCTTGTAAGCTCTATTGACAACCGTAACTGTCGTTTGGACCACACTCCTGCTGTACAAAGCTGTACTCGCCACCGTAACCGAAATTCGAATAACCTTGTTGTGCGTAAGGGTCCTCCACAGGGGTATTCAAATCCAGCGTCACCGTGTTATCACGATAACGAATGCCAGATACAACCTCTGCCTCCTTCAAGTTGGACGAGACCGGTTTCTCATACGAGTCAGAAATAGCGGTCCCCTCGTAAGAATCAGGAACAACTGTCTCGTCAGAATATTGACCGAAAATATAGTTGTTTAACCACGACATCGTTTTTTGTAAACAGCAAACAACAAAACACTTGAATACCCATGTATATTTGTAAACAACGTGAAGAAGAAGAAGATAGCTTTCTGAAAATTTGTCCTGAAAATATAGTTCTGAAAATACGCACAACGTGAAGAAGAAGAAGACAACGTGAAGAAACCTCAATCAGTAGTTTGCTTTTAAAAGTGAAAATTTGGGTCGAAGCGCCGCGCTATGGCCAAAGCGCGGCGCTTAGGGTTAACGACAAACGACATAATCAGCTTTATGTCTCTCAAACAGTAGCGAATGTCTCAAACGTCAACCGAAGCACCTTTTGTCGGGCATAGCGCCGCGCTATGGCCAAAGCGCGGCGCTTTGAGGTGTGAAATTAATTTTGGCCGTGTGTGAATAGCATGACCCATTAGTTTTTATTACTTTTAATCTCATCCATCCATCTTGAAGATATAATGGTTGAAAAGGGGTTCTCTCGGTTCTTACAACTTGGGTTGGTTTTAATTTTAGCGGTCCCCTATAAATATTATTTGATATATAATTATAGTGTAAAGATCAAATACAAATGAATCTTAACCTACTAAATTTAAGAATTGAAGAAAGATTTTTTATTTTTATTTTTGAAGTTTTTTTCCATCTACTTAAACATAATATTTAGTTGTAAAATGTAAAAAAAAAATCGTGTATTTACTCATTAGAGTATTTATGTGTAATCACTCTAGAGTGATTACATAATTACTCTACTAGTGTAAATACACGATTTTTTTTTTATATTTTGAGACTAAAATACATGTTTGATAAGATAGAGAAAAAATTTCAAAAATAAAAGATAAAAGAATTCTCCTTCACGTATGTTTGTTTGTTAAACCCATTTTTACAATAACCGTACTCTATAATTATAATCTTATTATTAAAGTGTTTAAAAGGTTAAAAATAGAATCTTATTATTAATTGTTTAAAGGGAAATTGACCTGTAATAATCACACCTAGACCTTATTGGCCATTAATAATCCTACATCAGAATATTCCCCCCACCAGTCCCACCTTTCACCTAGTTTTCCTACAATGGTCCCCCGTTAAAAAACTTAACGGAGTTAAGTTTTTTTTTCCAAATTACAAACAAATTTTTAGGGCTTTTGGTTAGAACGACGATACGAGTCCATTTATGTAAAACTTGCCTCGAAACGGTGCTCCAAACGATGAAAACGGTGCTTTAATTCGGGTGTTTAAATTTCCAATTAACCAAAATCAAGTCACTTAGAGCACCATTTCGAAGTAAGTTTTATATCAATGGACTCGTATCAACGTTCTGATCAAAAGCCCTAAAAATCTGTTTGTAATTTGGAAAAAAACTTAATTCCGTTAAGTTTTTTTAACGGGGGACCATTGTAGGAAAAATAGGTGAAAGGTGGGACTGGTGGGGGGAATATTCTGAGGTGGGATTATTAATGGCCAATAAGGTCTAGATGGGATTATTACATGTCAATTCCCCTTGTTTAAAAGGTTAAAAATAGAATATACAGGTTTAGGATCCTATAAAAAAAGATGAAATTTGTGACAAGGATAAGAAAGAACATCATGAATACACATGTCATTATTTAATTTATTAGGATAAGGGCAAATAAGTAATTTAATAAAAAACTTAATCAAATATAAAATTCAAAAACACACATGCAACCCCCCCCCCCCCCCCGGGTCGTTTTTAAACATCAATAAATTTTTATACGTAACTTTAAAAAAATAACTATAATAACGAGTGTTTTTTTATCTTTAATATAAGCACCATATTGCTATACTTACATAAAGAAAAAAATTACGTTTCAATCGGATGTTTTAGTCCATGGTGTTTTCTCTATGTTGTTATAATTGTATAGTGATTCAAGGCGTTGTATTCTACAGTAAAACACCATGAACGTATATAAGACACCATAATATTGCAAATACCATTTACATTCAATCTTTCAGTCTTGTTTTCTTTGGTGGTTTATTTTAGGAATTCAAAACAGATTATGGTGTCTTGTAAAATAAAACACCATAGAAAACAAAATTGAATGTAAATGGTATTTGCAATGTTATGGTGTCTTATATACGTTCATGGTGTTTTTCTGTAAAAACACAACACCTTGAATCACTATACAATTAAAACAACATAAACAAAACACAATGGACTAAAACATACGATTGAAACGTAAATTTTTTTCTCTATATAAGTATTGTAATATGGTACTCATATTAAAGATAAAAAACACTCGTTATTTTGGTGTAATTTTTTTTGAAAAAAAGTTACGTATAAAAAGTTATTGATGTTTAAAAAAGACGGGGGAACTTGCATGTGCATTACATGTGGGTTTTTGAATTTAAAAATGTTAAATTTACCTTTATACCCTTAGTATTGAAAATTAATTATTTTAATGGTAAACATTATTTACAATTTTGCTATTATAATCTCAACCATTATATTATAGATCAAAGGGTGTAGATTCCTTCTACACTTCTCACAAAACACACCCTTTTTACAATATCTCTACCTAGAATATACATTTTTTGAACGGCACCTAGAATATACATATATTTAGACACTTCATTTGGCTCGTTTCCCAAACTTCGATAAACTTGCATCCCGATATAGCTTCTCAATTTTCAGGCTCATTCAAATACTATTTCAGCAATTAGTTTTCAGTACTCAATTACTCAAACGAAAATATATAACTATTCACATTCTAAATAAGGCATGGAGAAACAGATGTGCATAATCATTTTCTTTTTTCTTTTTTGCTATTTCTTTTTTCTTTTTAACAACTAGATTGAAAAACAATTATAAGAAGCTCAATGACTCACCAGACACTATCAACACCACTGGATTTGCAAGAATTCGTAGGATTCATTTTGCAGGATTCAACAAGCTTTTCAATTCTTCTTTGCTCTGACTTTAGATTTTCTTTTGACCGTTTCCATGTCTTCATATGAAAAGCTTGTTGTTAAAAATTGAAAAGCTTGCTGAATCTCTTTGGTGGGATTGTGAAATCAGTCCCGAAGGATGCATTATCCACAAACTGGTGGTTACATGTTTGAAGAAGCATTAATAGAAATTATGTTGAAATTTGGAAAGGATGATGATGAAGAAACCTATTCACAACCAATATATGCATCTGCTACTTGATCAAGGGAACATCGTTCCGCCACCTGAAACTCAACCCATATTGTTTTTCCTTCTCAACGATTAAATGTTTAAAAGACACATTAGCATAGTGAGCATAATCACGTCCTTTTGGCCATGGAGAATGAAGTTGAATACCGTTGTGGCACCAGAAAGTGGCGGCGCTAGAAGAAAGAATCAAGAGTATCTCAAAACAAGGCGGATCTAGGATTTTATTTATATGAAGACAATGTGTTCAGATGCTTCAAATTTATACAAGCGAACAAAAAAAATTCCAACTCGGTTCGGGTCGGGTCGGGTCCTAACATAAGTTTATGTATTTTCTAATAATAATTCATCACAAACAAAGGCGTACCCACCCTAAGCCGAGGGAGGGTGGGCGCACCTCATGAAAAATTAAATTTTAGTGTTATTTTTCGCCGGAAATTTCAATCGCACCTTTTGAAAATTTTCACCCGCACCCCTTGAAAATTTTTAACCATCTCATTTAGAAAAAAAATATATTATAAAATTATAAAAAAATCAAACAGTGATTATTATTTTATATACAAGTATATAACACAATTTATATAATTATTTTTTAACCACTTGTTAACTTAATTACTTAACCTAATAAAAGCCCAATCTACAATTTATTTTTATTAACCCAAGCTCAAACTCAACTCAAAGAAATTTGAACTAAATAAAATAACCCAAACCTATCTATCCATTCCAATTCAACCCCAAATCCCACTCCAAAAAAAGTGAGAATGTAATGAACTTATGGAGTGTTTAGTATCTGTAGTTGATGTTTTGGATAGATTTCAAAAAATGAAAACCCGTAGGGCACAATTTTAAATACGTTTGTAATTACGTTTGACGTGTTTTTGATGATTATATAATTTTTAGTTTAATTTTCTTTTGTCTTACATGACTCGACCCGACTCACTATGAACCATTTTTTTTATATATCTAGGGACCAAAAACCTTTAAAAATATTCCGCACCCTTAGCAAAAAATTTCTAGGTCCGCCACTGATCACAAACTTTAATTTAATATATTTGTGAAAGTGTTTGACATTTTTTATAACTAAATACTCTCAACGATAAATCGTTTTACATGGTAAAAGTGTTATCTAGTCATTTACATGTTTAAAAAACTGATAGATAAAAGATAACTTATGATAAAAGGTTCTAAATAAAATAAAAGGAACTAATAACTTAATAGATAATAAACTGGTTAGATATTATACAAGTAAGTAATAGAATAATAACATATAAGTAAGTTAAATTTATTGTATACTATCTTAAAAATCAAAGTCGGTGGGGTTTCCACCGGCTTTGGTTGGCCCTTTCACTTTTGGAGTTAGTCCATTTTACTCCCTTTTATGTTTCTATTACCCCTCTACTTTGACATTTGGCGTTTTTAACTCCTACCTTTTTACTAATTTAATTTTTCATTAGTAACTTTTGTTTATTAAATTCTTTTGTTTACATCTATCAGTCTTTTACTTTAAAAAAACTTTTTTTTACGTGCATATTTTTATGTATGTATCAATATAAATTTGAGTGTGTCTACGTTTTGACGTAATTTTTTTTTTTTTGAGACAAGTCAAGTCAAATATAATACGTTTTCGTTTAAACCCATTTTTACATGCATATTTTTATGTATGTGTCTGTATTAATTCGAGTTGGTCTACGTTTCGACGTAAACTTTTTTGGGAAACAAATCAGGTCAAATATAATACGTTTTCATGATTATATTTATGTATGTTTTCGCAAATTTTGTTCAGAAAAGAGTGGAGTCAAATTGTATTTTTTTTCCCTTTTTTTTAAACCTCTAATATATCCCATATAATATGTATATAATACATTATGATTATACGGTATTAATTCGATTTACTTTATGTTTTGATCCAATCGCAATGCTTATATAGGTTATACTGAGTTCAATCGAATACGTCGAACACACACGTTTTCGTATGGTTAACGCATCACATAACGTTTGGACCAATCCATTCGATATTTGCGATGTGCCCGCGCCGCAACGCGCGCGGGCTTGTTACTAGTATATATTAAAGACAAATGTTGGTGGACCTTTGTCTTTAATTCCCTTAACTTTTGTAAAACTACACATATAGCCCTTTCACTTTTATCTTCTTTCAACTTTCAAATAACCACCAAAAGTTACAATTCTAACCCTTATACTTTTAATTCATTCATTTCACACTCTCAAACTAAGTAAGTTACACATTCATTTCCAACTTTGGTAATTGATAACTTTGATCCACCAACTTTTTGTACTTAATAACTTGACGTCTCATTTTACTACGAACTGCTTTTACGACTTTAGATCATAGCGTCACACATTAATATACTTTTTTTTATCTATGTATAACCATGTTAATGTCTAAATTACTTTTACAACTTTACACGGTTATCTAAAATATTGTTACAACTTTACACCACAATGAGCGATTCATACTCTTTTTTTTATCCATATCTAATGACGTTAATGTCAAGAACGTACTGTATATAACAAAGTAAAACACGTGTAATGTCGCGTGCGGGCATCACACGTTAATGTCATCACCGTACACTGTAACCGCAATGCTTATATAGGCTACACAGAGTTAGATCGGATATGTCAAAACATGTGTTTTTATATGGTTAACGAATCATATAACGTGCCGCCGGCTATAAACAACTAAGGTGTCGCCACCGTAATGCGCGGCGTATGGCAGTTTAAAGTACCTGTCATTTTAAATTCACGTTTCAACGTAAACGACTCACGTTTTGACATAATGTTTTCTCTCAAACGAGTCTGGTAAAAAATAATACGTTTTTATACTTATTTTGTGTACGTTCGTAAACTGTGTTCGAAAGCGAGTCGGGTCAAATATAATGTGTGTTCATTCGACGAAGACGTAAATTTTTTTGGGATAAAGAGTCAAGTCAAATATACACTATAAATGCAAGTTATTATAACTTTCGACGCCGGGTCAAGATCCTAGTTGTAAATGGTAAATAATACATAAAATAGAAAACAATGAATAATAGGGTGGTAAGTCCACTGGGTTACAACCCGCTTTCCGAAAGAAAAAAATCCAAATAATAACAATTATGTGTTGCAACCACTATGGTATTTTAACTCATCTTTTTTTTTTTTTTCAAAATATTTCATTTTCTTCTCCACGTTTCTCTAACATTACATACAAAAGTATCATAATATTTTCCAAATACATAAAATGGAGAAGCTATAAAAAAAATTACACTTCGCCAAGAAAGTTGAGGGGTATCCCGAGTACCCCTGGCTCCCACATAGATCCGCCCATGGCGCCAGAACTAGACATTACAATTGTTCTTTTGAGGGGGGCAATGTCTTTCTCTATACACCATGTTTTCTCTTAGTGAGGTAGGGACGCCCATCACTCCCGCCACACACTCATCACTCACAACATCAATCAAGTTCCGCCATGTCATCGAGCATTATTCCATTACTAGTGATGAATTTTAGTGGAAATGTTCATCACTCACCACACAAACATCCACCATTAAAAACAACTCACCAAACAAACATGTACGATGTGTGCTCACTATCACGCTTAATTCGTTCCACGCGTGATAACATCCACCGGCGGTTGTGTTCCACGCCGTTCCACACGTGAAAGATGGCCGACAACGGGGCGCCCCGTCCCCCTTAGGAATGTCATGGCTGTGACAACCCTCATAATTCCATGTATCCGTACAATTTATTAATGATAATTAAAGTGCTTGATGACTGTGCTGAATCATTTAACTGCTTTCTGATTTCGGTGTTATACTTACGTGTACTTGTTAACATACAAGTAGTGTACAGAAAAGTTACTAAATAGTCCGGTATGCTTTCCTGAGTGTTAAGAATTAAAATGTTACAAAAATATATATATATAAGACACTTTACGGGTTAATTAAGCACTTTAACGGAACAGTACCTAACCGAACAACCGGACATTACCCGGAACACTAAAATATTACCAAAAACAATGTTTCACTTTTTCTGAGCTAGTTAAGGTTCCCGAGCACACTAACTCACTACATAAAGCATAAAACACTTAAACACCAAACTCAACACTCTAACCTCCACTAATTGAATGATTTACCAAATAACTTTCATTTTACCCCCCCCCCCCCCCTTGTGTGACCGTCCCCAAGGGACCCCACCACATCAAAAATTTGATTTAGATCTTCCATATCTTCTCTTGATCCTTGTGAGATTTTGGGGTGATTGTGTTTGTACTAAAGTAGACATAGAACCCAATGGACAAAGGAACATAAGCTTAAATATCCATCATCATCTTCAACCTATCAAAACACCACAACATCACCTCTCTTCCCCTCCATAATCTCGGCCCAAACACCCCCTTACACCACCACAAGTTTCAAGCATCCATCTTCCAATCCAAGTGTACTTATAGGTGCTACAAGGCGTTCAACGAAGCTCGGTGTTTTCGGAAGTTGAAGGACATTCTTTACTTGCTATTAACCACCACTTTTCCTCTCTTGAACTTCCCTAGCCTTGAGCTAGTGGTAAGAACTTAGATCTTTGCTTTTTCATCTTGTTTTTAGTGGTTAATAGATGTATTATGAAGAAAACATATGAACACCATAAGATCTTACACGTAAAACTTGAACATAAGCTTAAACAAGATGATACATGAAGAAATGATGTTAGAATGATGTTGTTTGGTGTATGATGATTATGTGCTGACATGAAGGACTTATAATCTGCTGTAAGTATCATTGTTTATCGCTAAACATGTTAACGGAATCAATCGAGCACGCTTTAGAATGTTAAAAACTGTAGGCTGTTTGGTGATTACAGATAAAATTCAGTTGGCTGTAACAGGACCTTAATAAAATGAAAATTGTATTTTCTGAAGTCTAGATTTATGTATTATGAAATACGGTTCTAATGGCACTGGAATCATAATTTTTGGACTTCGTTTACTATTTTTAAAGTGTCGTTTTGTAACAGCAGCTAAAGCTGCATTTTTACTACTGAAAATATGCGTTCTGTTTTCCATCATAACTTGAATTCTGTGTAGAGTTAGATCATGAAATTTATACTGTAGATGACCACTGATGTATTTTTAATCCTCCAATTGGAATTTGGTAAATCGGACTTACGATAAATGTTAAATAAATTATTCCGTGGATTGCAGTCAGAAAAAGATGAATCTGATTGCAGTCCGAAAAATGATTTTTTATAAAATATTGGTGATGAATCGGATCCTGAGATTTTTACACAATAATATATAGATCGTATAAGACCTTCTGTAAAAAGTTGGGAATTTTTGGAACAAGTTAACTATTTTATTAAAATCCTTGAAAACAGCCAAGTTTTGAATGTAAAAGCTGAAACGACATAAGTAGTAATTTGCGTGTCTAAATGTCGGGTAGGTTAGCTGAGAATGATCTAACGTGTTATACGTCAATGAAAGTAATATGTGCAATATCGTATGCTTATTCTTGAGTAGCTATAGGTGAAATGTTTATATGAGCGTGAACTATTGAAGTGTGTACATGTTATGTGATAGAAGTAATGAGTAAATAAACCGTACGTAGGATACGTGTTATGCATGAGAAACTGATTGTTATCCGTACCTTATTAGGACGTGATTGACCGACCATGACTGTTAGCTATATTTGAGAATCTAACCGAGCAAACCGAGGTGAGTTCACACTTTTCTAAAAAGCATGGTAATTCCCGGTGGGAATGTGAATGGGTTCAGGAATAAGGATTCCTCGTCCTTTGGGGATGTGTTCAGGAATGTGAATTCCTCGTCCTGTTGGGACGTGTTCAGGAATGTAAATTCCTCGTCCTGTTGGGACGGAATTAGACTTACCAGACTAGAACTCTATCAGCGAAGTCCCTCCCTTTATATCGACTTAATCGCCGAGGCTATGGCGAGCGGGTCATTAGTTAATACCGCTATTAGGTTTAACAAACCTCACACCATGCCAGTCGGGCGGGTGTGTACTAATGGACTATGGCACGTCGGTGATGATAGACACGGACGCTAGGGCACAATTTATCTTTGTTAGTAGTCGATATGATAAACGAGTCTGGTAGTTTAAATAATGGGGTAGCCCCCACGACCGGAGTGCCGGGCTGGATAGCCAGGGAAGGTGGACATGGGATGGTTGACTAATAAACGTTTTCAAACTATGGGGTAAGCCCCACGGCTGGATAGCTGAATGAGATTAAACTACGTTTTTGGAAACAACTCTAAAATGGACAACCAACCGTGAACTCACTCAACTTTGTTGTTGACTCGTTGTTACATGCTTTGCAGGTCGCTAGATGCCATGGGGCTTGCACATGGAGGTGGTCATTGTGGGATGCGAACTGTTATGTCCCGTACTTATTAAATAAACCTCATGAACTTATGAAACTTATGTTTTGAGTCTTTAAAACTTATGAACTACGAACTTATGTTTTGGTTTAACGTCTTATCCTTCCGTTGATTAAATTGAACTTGGTTAACTTACTTTTGGTCACCAATTGTATTGTGGTTGGTTTCATTTACTTAAATACGTTGTTCAATATGATTGGTGGCTCGATCCTGGTCATGTCACGCCTCCAAGCGGTGATACTCCGCAGGGTGGATTTTGGGGGTGTGACAGATTGGTATCAGAGCCATTGGTTATAGTGAACTTGGTTTTAAAAAAAAGGAAGAGCTTTTTGACAAAACCAGACTATAACCTGTACAGTGCTCAACGATCCACAACGACGCTTCGCTCCACGTGCAAGACTCGACACAATAGGTGGTATGGTTTATGTTTATATTGTCGGTTAGCTAGTTCACACTGTGCACTAGTTAACGTGATGACTGCTATTTGAGCCTTGTGTGCTTACTCTCTTCTTTCGTCCCACACTTACGCACTTTCGGGACACTTTTCCCACTTACGTTGCTTCGTTGTGAAGATTATGAACGGACGCGGAGGACGTATCAACCTAACTCAAGCCCAGCTGACGGCTTTGATCAATGAACGAGTTGCTGAGGCACTTGCAGCTGTTCCTGCAGGAGGTCAACCTGCACAGTCTCCTGCGTGTACTTTCAAAACTTTTATGGACTGCCGACCTACTACTTTCAGTGGCACTGAAGGAGCTGTAGGCCTCCTCCACTGGTTTGAGAAGCTCGAGTCTGTTTTTGAGATGTGCGAATGCCCCGAGGCTCGTAGAGTGAAGTATGCTACTGGTACTCTTGGAGGTATAGCGCTCACATGGTGGAACGCTCAGGTTCAGATGCTGGGGTTGGTTGCTGCTAATGCCACCCCATGGAACGATTTCAAGGAATTGATCAAGGAAGAGTACTGTAGTCGTGATGACATCCATAAGCTAGAGGTGGAGTTTTTCAATCTGAAGATGACGGGGTCTGAGATTGAGGCGTATACGAAGATGTCAAACGAGCTGGCCATCTTGTGTCCTACTATGGTGGACCCTCCCATCAAACGTATTGAGCTGTACCTCAAGGGTCTTGTACCAGAGATTCAGAGTCACGTGACTTCAGCCAACCTGGGTACCATACAACAAATCATCAAGCTGGCCCATCGTCTCACTGACCAGGCGGTGGAGCAAAACAGGCTGCCCAAACGTATTAGTGCCACAACTACTCCTGATGCTCCTAGCGACAACAAGCGAAAATGGGATGGAAATTCGAGCAAAGGCTCTACCTCCGTTCAGTCTCAGTCTCAGCATCGAAGGACTGAGGACCATAAGAGCCCCAGTCAGCAGCCTTCTGGAAATCAAGGGCAGGGTGGATACAAGGGGAATCACCCCAAATGTAATCGCTGTAACTTGCACCACAGCGGGCCATGTAATATAGGCAACTGTCATCGATGCAACAAGCCTGGCCACATTGCAAGGGATTGCAGGAGTTAGCGTCCAGCAAATCAGAACCGACAGCATCAGCAAGCCCCACCGAATCAACGCCAGCAGCAGCAACAACAAGGTAACAACAAAGGGTGCTTTCAATGTGGTGCTGAGGGCCATTTCAAGAAAGACTGCCCCCAGCTAAATCAGAACCAGAACAACAACAATCAGGGGAATGGAAATGGCAATGGGGGAAACAACAATGGTAATGGGGCAAGGGGTCATGTGTTCGTGATTGGTCAGGGTGATGCAAGGAACGATCCCAACGTTGTGATGGGTAAGTTTCTTCTGGATGACTTCTTTGTTACTGTTTTATTCGATTCGAGTGCCGATACTAGTTATGTGTCCTTAAAAGTTAGTCAAATGCTTAAGCGCACTCCAACACTCTTGAACACCAAACACACGGTAGAACTAGCAAACGGTAAAAGTCTTGAAGCCACACACGTAGTTAAAGGTTGTAACCTCGTCTTAGCTGGTCAGACCTTCCCTATCGATCTTATTCCTATCGTTCTGGGTAGTTTCGACGTTGTTATTGGGATGGATTGGTTATCTCATCAGCAAGCGGAGATTATTTGCAAGGAGAAAGTCGTCCGGATTCCTCGTTCTGGTGAAGAACCCATCGTGATTCATGGCGACAAGAGTGGTGCTGTCGTAGGCATTATCTCTTTCCTTAAGGCCCAGAAGTGTTTGCGAAAGGGCCACACTGCGATTCTAGCCCTCGTTTCTGATACCTCCTCGGAAGAAAGGAAGCTAGAAGACATACCTATTGTACGTGATTTTCCTGAGGTATTTCCTGAGGAATTACCTGGTCTTCCGCCTCATCGCCAAGTTGAGTTTCAAATCGAGCTAGCTCCTGGAGCAGCGCCAATAGCTCGAGCACCTTATCGTCTAACTCCATCAGAACATGAAGAACTGTCCACGCAGCTACAAGAACTCTTGGAAAAGGGTTTCATACGTCCTAGCTCTTCTCCTTGGGGAGCTCCAGTGTTATTCGTGAAGAAGAAAGACGGTACCTTCAGAATGTGTATTGACTACCGTGAACTCAACAAGGTGACCGTGAAGAATCGTTATCCTCTACCACGCATTGACGACTTGTTCGACCAGTTGCAAGGGTCGAGCTATTACTCTAAGATTGACTTCAGATCGGGATACCATCAGCTGAGAGTCCGAGAGGAGGACGTCTCCAAAACAGCATTCAGAACTCGTTATGGACATTACGAGTTTCTGGTTATGCCTTTCGGATTAACGAATGCACCTGCGGTCTTCATGGATCTCATGAACCGAGTGTGCAAGCCATACCTGGATAAGTTCGTCACAATGTTCATCGACGACATCCTGATCTATTCTAAGAGTCAGGAGGAACACGAGCAACATCTGAGGCTTATTCTGGAACTTCTTCGAAAAGAGCAGTTATATGCCAATTTCTCGAAATGTGACTTCTGGCTTCGCGAAGTCCACTTTCTAGGCCACGTAGTAAACAAGGATGGAATTCATGTTGATCCATCCAAGGTTGACTCGATCAAGAACTGGCCTGCACCCCGTACACCAACAGAAATCCACCAATTCTTGGGTTTGGCATGATATTACAGAAGGATTATCAAAGATTTCTCAAGGATTGCGCAACCTCTCACCTCCCTAACTCAGAAAGGTGTCACCTATCGCTGGGGTGATGCACAGGAATCTGCGTTTCAGCACTTGAAAGATAGACTTTGTAGTGCACCTATCCTCTCATTGCCTGAAGGCACAGATGATTTTGTGGTTTACTGCGATGCTTCCATCCAAGGACTTGGTTGCGTGTTGATGCAACGTGATAAGTTCATTGCCTACGCATCACGCCAACTTAAGGTTCACGAAAGGAACTACACTACGCACGACTTGGAATTGGGAGCAGTTGTTTTCGCACATAAGATATGGAGACATTACCTGTACGGTACCAAGTGCACCATTTACACCGATCACATGAGTCTTGAGCATATCTTCAAGCAGAAGGAATTAAACATGCGACAACGACGATGGGTTGAGCTCTTGAACGATTATGAATGCGCTATCAAATATCATCCGGGCAAGGCCAATGTTGTGGCCGACGCCCTCAGCCGAAAGGATACTATACCTAAGCGTGTACGTGCGTTACAGCTTACCATCCAATCTAACCTTCCCGCTCAGATTCGCGATGCTCAGGTTGAAGCATTGAAAGCAGAGAACATCAGGGCTGAGTCCCTACGAGGATCAAGGCAACGGCTAAAACAAAAGGAAAATGGCGCCTACTATGTTAACGGACGCATCTGGGTTCCATTTTATGGAGGCTTACGCGAGCTTGTGATGGATGAAGCACATAAGTCTCGTTATTCAGTACATCCTGGTTCGGATAAGATGTACCACGACCTAAAGACTACATACTGGTGGCCTGGTATGAAAGCCAGCACAGCAACCTACGTCAGTAAATGCTTGACTTGTGCTAGGGTCAAGGTCGAATACCAGAAACCATCAGGCCCACTTCAACAACCAGAGATCCCGAAATGGAAATGGGAGCAAATTTCCATGGATTTCGTTACTGGCCTGCCCAGATCTCAACGCGGAAACGATACCATTTGGGTGATCGTGGATCGACTGACCAAGTCTGCATACTTTCTGGCTATCAAATAAACGGATAAGTTTTCCACTTTAGCAGACATCTACCTAAAAGAAGTGGTATCAAGGCACGGAGTGCCAACCTCCATCATCTCTGATCGAGACTCACGTTTTACTTCGGAACTGTGGCAAGCCATGCACAAGTCTTTTGGCTCACGTTTAGATATGAGCACCGCTTATCACCCACAGATGGATGGGCAATCTGAACGCACCATCCAGACCCTTGAAGACATGCTTCGGGCATGTATAATCGATTTTGGTAATGGCTGGGAAAAGCACCTCCCGTTAGTGGAGTTCTCGTATAACAACAGTTACCACACCAGCATCCAGGTCGCTCCGTTTGAGGCATTGTACGGACGGAAGTGCCAATCACCTCTTTGTTGGGCAGAATTTGGTGACAGTCAAATCACTGGCCCAGAACTTGTAGTAGATACAACCGAGAAGATTGCTCAGATACGACAACGAATGACGGCAGCTCGTAACCGTCAGAAAAGCTATGCTGATAAGCGAAGGAAGCCACTCGAGTTCTAGGTTGGGGATCGAGTGCTACTCAAAGTCTCACCTTGGAAAGGTGTAGTTCGTTTTGGTAAACGAGGCAAGCTCAATCCGCGTTATGTCGGACCATTCGAGATCATTGAGAAAATTGGCAAAGTCGCTTACAGGTTGAATCTACCTGAAGAACTCAGTGGAGTTCACAACGTATTCCACGTGTCGAATCTGAAGAAGTGTCTGTCAGATGAGACCCCCATAGTTCCTCTCAAGGAGCTCACTATCGACGACCAGCTGCGATTCGTCGAAGAACCAGTAGAGATTACTGATCGAGATGTTAAGATTCTCAAGCGAACCAGAATACCTCTCGTCCGAGTCCGTTGGGATTCCCGTCGTGGCCCAGAGTATACCTGGGAACGAGAAGACCAAATGAAACTCAAGTATCCCCATCTGTTTAAGAAAAGTGCAACCACTACTGAGGCTGAAGCTACTGCAGAATTTCGGGACGAAATTCCAAACCAACGGGGGGGTGATGTGACACCCCAGGAAACCAACGCAACATAACTAGCTTCCTCAGTAACCACGAGCTAAATTTCGAGACGAAATTTTCTTAACAGGGGGAGAATGTGACAACCCTCATAATTCCATGTATGCGTACAATTTATTAATGATAATTAAAGTGCTTGATGACTGTGCTGAATCATTTAACTGCTTTCTGATTTCGGTGTTATACTTACGTGTACTTGTTAACATACTAGTAGTGTACAGAAAAGTTACTAAATAGTCCGGTATGCTTTCCTGAGTGTTAAGAATTAAAATGTTACAAATATACATATATATATATATATAGGACACTTTACGGGTTAATTAAACACTTTAACGGAACAGTACCTAACCGAACAACCGGACATTACCCGGAACACTAAAATATTACCAGAAACAATGTTTCACTTTTTCTGAGCTAGTTAAGGATCCCGAGCACACTAACTCACTACATAAAGCATAAAACACTTAAACACCAAACTCAACACTTTAACCTCCACTAATTGAATGATTTACCAAATAACTTTCATTTTACCCCCCCCCCTTGTGTGACCGTCCCCAAGGGACCCCACCACATCAAAAATTTGATTTAGATCTTCCATATCTTCTCTTGATCCTTGTGAGATTTTGGGGTGATTGTGTTTGTACTAAAGTAGACATAGAACCCAATGGACAAAGGAACATAAGCTTAAATATCCATCATCATCTTCAACCTATCAAAAACACCACAACATCACCTCTCTTCCCCTCCATAATCTCGGCCCAAACACCCCCTTACACCACCACAAGTTTCAAGCATCCATCTTCCAATCCAAGTGTACTTCTAGGTGCTACAAGGCGTTCAACGAAGCTCGGTGTTCTCGGAAGTTGCAGGACCTTCTTTACTTGCTATTAACCACCACTTTTCCTCTCTTGAACTTCCCTAGCCTTGAGCTAGTGGTAAGAACTTAGATCTTTGCTTTTTCATCTTGTTTTTAGTGGTTAATAGATGTATTATGAAGAAAACATATGAACACCATAAGATCTTACACTTAAAACTTGAACATAAGCTTAAACAAGATGATACATGAAGAAATGATGTTAGAATGATGTTGTTTGGTGTATGATGATTATGTGCTGACATGAAGGACTTATAATCTACTGTAAGTATCGTTGTTTATCGCTAAACATGTTAACGGAATCAATCGAGCACGCTTTAGAATGTTAAAAACTGAAAACAGTAGGCTGTTTGGTGATTACAGCCAACTTCAGTTGGCTGTAACAGGACCTTAATAAAACGAAAAATGTATTTTCTGAAGTCTAGATTTATGTATTATGAAATACGGTTCTAATGGCACTAGAATCATAATTTTTGGACTTCGTTTACTATTTTTAAGTGTCGTTTTGTAACAGCAGCTAAAGCTGCATTTTTACTGCTGAAAATATGCGTTCTGTTTTCCGTCATAACTTGAATTCTGTGTAGATTTAGATCATGAAATTTATACTGTAGATGACCACTGATGTATTTGTAATCCTCCCACTGGAATTTCGTAAATCGGACTTACGATGAATTTTAAATAAATTATTCTGTGGACTGCAGTCAGAAAAAGATGAATCTGATTGCAGTCCGGAAAATGATTTTTTATAAAATATTGGTGATGAATCGGATCCCGATATTTTTACACAATAATATTTGGATCGTATAAGACCTTCTGTAAAAATTTGGGAATTTTTGGAATAAGTTAACTATTTTATTAAAATCCCCAAAAACAGCCCAGTTTTGAATGTAAAAGCTGAAACGACATAAGTAGTAATTTGCGTGTGTAAATGTCGGGTAGGTTATCTGAGAATGATCTAACGTGTTATACGTCAATGAAAGTAATATGTGCAATATCGTATGCTTGTTCTTGAGTAGCTATAGGTGGAATGTTTATATGAGCGTGAACTATTGAAGTGTGTACATGTTATGTGATAGAAGTAATGAGTAAATAAACCGTACGTAGGATACGTGTTATGCATGAGAAACTGATTGTTATCCGTACCTTATTATGACGTGATTTACCGACCTTGACTGTTAGCTATATTTGAGAATCTAACCAAGCAAACCGATGTGAGTTCACACTTTTCTACAAAGCATGGTAATTCCCGGTGGGAATGTGAATGGGTTCAGGAATAAGGATTCCTCGTCCTTTGGGGATGTGTTCAGGAATGTGAATTCCTCGTCCTGTTGGGACGTGTTCAGGAATGTAAATTCCTCGTCCTGTTGGGACGGAATTAGACTTACCAGACTAGAACTCTATCAGCGAAGTCCCTCCCTTTATATCGACTTAATCGCCGAGGCTATGGCGAGCGGGTCATTAGTTAATAACGCTATTAGGTTTAACAAACCTCACACCATGCCAGTCGGGCGGGTGTGTACTAATGGACTATGGCACGTCGGTGATGATAGACACCGATGCTAGGGCACAATTTATCTTTGTTAGTAGTCGATATGATAAACGAGTCTGGTAGTTTAAATAATGGGGTAGCCCCCACGGCCGGAGTGCCGGGCTGGATAGCCAGGGAAGGTGGACATGGGATGGTTAACTAATAAACGTTTTCAAACTATGGGGTAACCCCCACGGCTGGATAGCTGAATGGGATTAAACTACGTTTTTGGAAACAACTCTAAAATGGACAACCAACCGTGAACTCACTCAACTTTGTTGTTGACTCGTTGTTACATGCTTTGCAGGTCGCTAGATGCCATGGGGTTTGCACATGGAGGTGGTCGTTGTGGGATGCGAACTGTTATGTCCCGTACTTATTAAATAAACCTCATGAACTTATGAAACTTATGTTTTGAGTCTTTAAAACTTATGAACTACGAACTTATGTTTTGGTTTAACGTCTTATCCTTCCGCTGATTAAATTGAACTTGGTTAACTTACTTTTGGTCACCAATTGTATTGTGGTTGGTTTCATTTACTTAAATACGTTGTTCAATATGATTGGTGGCTCGATCCTGGTCATGTCACGCCTCCAAGCGGTGATACTCCGCAGGGTGGATTTTGGGGGTGTGACAGATTGGTATCAGAGCCATTGGTTATAGTGAACTTGGTTTTAAAAAAAGGGAAGAGCTTTTTGACAAAACCAGACTATAACCTGTACAGTGCTCAACGATCCACAACGACGCTTCGCTCCACGTGCAAGACTCGACACAATAGGTGGTATAGTTTATGTTTATATTGTCGGTTAGATAGTTCACACTGTGCACTAGTTAACGTGATGACTGCTATTTGAGCCTTGTGTGCTTACTCTCTTCTTTCGTCCCACACTTACGCACTTTCGCGACACTTTTCTCACTTAGGTTGCTTCGTTGTGAAGATTATGAACGGACGCGGAGGACGTATCAACCTAACTCAAGCCCAACTGATGGATTTGATCAATGAACGAGTTGCTGAGGCACTCGCAGCTGTTCCTGCAGGAGGTCAACCTGCACAGCCTCCTGCGTGTACTTTCAAAACTTTTATGGACAGCCGACCTACTACTTTCAATGGCACTGAAGGAGCTGTAGGCTTCCTCCACTGGTTTGAGAAGCTCGAGTTTGTTTTTGAGATGTGCGAATGCCCCGAGGCTCGTAGAGTGAAGTATGCTACTAGTACTCTTGAAGGTATAGCGCTCACGTGGTGGAACGCTCAGGTTCAGATGCTGGGGTTGGTTGCTGCTAATGCCACCCCATGGGGCTTGCACATGGAGGTGGTCATTGTGGGATGCGAACTGTTATGTCCCGTACTTATTAAATAAACCTCATGAACTTATGAAACTTATGTTTTGAGTCTTTAAAACTTATGAACTACGAACTTATGTTTTGGTTTAACGTCTTATGCTTCCGCTGATTAAATTGAACTTGGTTAACTTACTTTTGGTCACCAATTGTATTGTGGTTGGTTTCATTTACTTAAATACGTTGTTCAATATGATTGGTGGCTCGATCCTGGTCATGTCACGCCTCCAAGCGGTGATACTCCGCAGGGTGGATTTTGGGGGTGTGACAATGGCAAAGTGTGTAGTGGCATCACAAGGTTTGAACATTTTGGTTTGGAAGAATCGGAAATTGGAATATTGTGATGAGGATCAGAATCAAGGGTCCAAAAGTCTTGATCGTTTTCTTGGTTATGTTCACTGAAGTATTGTCCACTACTAGAAAATACACATTTCCTGACGCATATTGTGTGTCATAAAACGGTAATTATGACACGCAAAAGCAAGTCGTTGATTGAGGAGTCATAAAATTAACATGACATGCATTTGTGTGTCATGTTTTTATGACACGCATTTATGACACACATTTAATGACACGCATTCATGACACACATTCATGACACTCATTTTATGACACCTTTTAATGACACTCATTTTATGACACTTTTTAATGACATACGTTCATAACAAGCATTTGTGACACATAAATATGACATTCATTTACGCGTGTCATGCTTTTAAATGTTAAATTTTTTTATAGAATTACTAATTTGCCCTGGATACGTGTATAATAACAAAAACTATAAATCTTTTTCATAAAACAAATACACACACACACACATATATATATACCAAAAGAATCCATTACATAATCATTTGTCAAGTATACTACAAATATTGTAACGTTAACAAAAAAAAGAATTGTTTACCAATACATCAACACCTAAAATACGATTTGTCACTTAAAAATAGAGTTAACCGCATAATTCCACCAATCTTCGCGAATTCCATCCATATCCGCAGTCGAGTATTCCTCTACTCCTTTCCCAACCTGAGACAATAATTAAATAAAATAAATCTTAAAATTCAGAATTTAATCCTAATATATGAATTTAAGCATTTGTTTGGATATATAAGTACATATTTCTATAATATACAGACCAAAATATGCCTAAACTTACATTATCATTGTCAAGTATTTCAACTCCTTCGTAAGCTATCTTCTTCATGAACTTCATCACATAGTAAGCCATATTGGGTCTAAAATATTGACCCTAACTAATCACCATCAACCTCCATGAACAATGTTGGGGCTTGATATCCATGATAGCTTTTAATGGGTTTTGGTGGACTTTATTAAGCCATATTGGGTCTAAAATAGTCAGATCGATTGTAGTGATTCATTTTATATCATAATGGACAACAATAGAGTAAAAAATGTCTTAATAAGCCATATTATGTCTTAATAGTCATGATAACTCTCTAGTCTCAATGAATCATGAGGGGCTTTAATATGTCATATTTATATTTATCTTAGAATTCCAAAGTCAGTGGCTTTTAGACCACCGACCCTACACTTTTCACAATAAGACAAATCCACCTCAAACATTGATAAATCCATCCCTCAACTTTGCGAAATATCATTTTAGCCCCCTCTTCATTTTACCAGCACCCCAAACTTTTAAAGTTTGATTTTAGAGTTAAATGCTATTTTAGTCCCTATGGTTTGGGCCATTTTGCCAGTTTAGTCCAAATGTTTCATTTTTAACCTGTGGGTCCAAAAAGGTTTCACAGTTGCCATTTTAGTCCACTGGGTTAACTTCATTCATTTTTTTTGTTAACGAGAAGGCCAATTCGGTCATTTTATATGGCTGAATTGCCCTTTTAGTTAACAGAATTACATACAAAATGACCAAATTGGCCTTCTCGTTAACATAAAAAATGGATGAAGTTAACCCAGTGGACTAAAATGACAATTGTGAAACCTTTTTGGACCCACAGGTTAAAAATGAAACCTTTGGACTAAACTGGCAAAATGGTCCAAACCACAGGGACTAAAATGGCATTTAACTCGATTTTTTTTTTACTCTTTCTGCTCTTCCTTTTACATTTTTTTACCCAAAGTATTACCACATTGCAAATTTAGTCCCTTGGCTTTGCAAACATCAAAGTTTAATCTATCAAGATTCTAATATTCCAACTTTACACATGCATTATATATAATATGCATTTTTAATATATTACATTATGTTCTTTAATGATTTTTCACCACTTCTTTTTTAAAGAACTAATTTGTTTCCACTTTATCTGTTTCTAAAGTTTCGATTATCCTCTTTTGTTCCTTTACTTGAAAATAACTTTTTATGTGCGTATTTTTATGTATGTGTTGATATGAATTAGAGTTGATCTACATTTAGACAAAACCTTCTTTGAAAAACGAGTTAGTGCAAGTATAATATGTTTTCTTTATATACCAAACCGAGCGTTGTTAAATATTATACATTTTTATTCGACTGTATAAATTTGAGTTACTCTGCGTTTCGTGCGCTTTCTATTTTTTTAAAGCTATAATAAGTCCTTTTTGATTGTTGTGCATCAGTCGCGGGTCACATAACACTTGTATTAATCCGTTCGTTGTTTGCAATGTACCCGCGCCGCAACGCGCAGGGGTCTATTTATTAGTTAAGTCTTACATGGGTAGATGATTATGTGTTAGAACATGATATTCAATAACAATTATCCGTATTTTTTTTTATATTTGAAACATATAAATAAAATTTATTGAAACAACTAAAGTAAAATATAATGTATATAAAACTGTAGTTTATATGCCCAAACCGAGAAATTATTCAAAATAAACGAGTAATAATGGCTGTGATTTAAAAGTTATAATATTTAAAGTTAATAACAACTTAAATCTATAAATAAAAATTAACATTTACTTTATTTTTTTGTTATGTTAATCATATTTATCTTTAAGAGATGTTTTGGAGGGAAAATAAAGAAAATAGAAAGGCGTTGAATGAATTTTTAGAGGGAAATTAAAAATTAAAAATAAACTAAACCGAATTATCGATTATTTTTTTGGGGAAACTAGAAGGCATATTAAAATTAGAGAAAAATGCCCGGATAGTCCATGTGGTTTCACCTTTTTTCACTTATAGTCCCTATCTTTCTAAAACTACTTGAATAGTCCCCAAGTTTTCACGTTTTGTTCTCGGATAGTCCCTGGGTCTAACTTCAGTTTGTTTTCTCTGTTAAAATGATGTGAAATGACAAAAATACCCTTTCCTTAAAAGGCCAAACCATAGGGACTATCCTGGCATCTTCTTCATTTTTATTTATAAAACCCCATCACCACACTTCATCTTCAACCTCCACCCACCATCACTCTCCTCCACCCGAATCCATCACCGCCACAGTGATCCGTCTATCTTTCCCTCTCATTTCTTGTCTGCAAACTTATCCTCTCAAAACCTTCAATGCCTTCATCTCTTTCAACTAAAAACCTAACACACAAACATGAAGACCTCATCTTCAACTCTCCCTCTCTCGATCTATATACTGCAAACACACACAAAACACATTTCACTCACAAAACCCTCTGCCCCGTGCTCTCTCTCTCTCTCGTGATGCTCCTGGTCGACGACGACCGGAGCCAGTCAACCGCCAGCTGTCGATGGTGTTACCAGCCGACAACACCCTCTTTCCCTCCTATTCACTTCTCCGGCGAACACTCATGGAGGAGCCGGAGCCTCACCGGCTTGCTTCCCAGACGACAGCAACACCCACCCCTTTTCTCTCATCATCCTCGTCATCTCCTCCGGCGGCGGAGCCGGAGGTGCAGGCCGGTTAACCGGCGACCACACAACTCTCACACCACCCACACCACCTCGGTTCCTTCATTGCCGACGACGGAGATCAGAAACAGAGAGACGAGAGAGAGAGCTGAAGAGTCAGAGACGGAGCGGCGTCGCCGCTCACGGCGGCGGCGACACGACTGCTGGTCCGACGGTTTCACGATGTGTTGATTTGCGAGTAGATAACGGTGATGACGGCTTCAGCTTTGTTCAGGTTTGTTTTGGAGACACGAGTGGCTCAGTTCCAGATTTGGTGCGATTTCGGATTCGAGATATGCTTAGTTTGGGGTCGAATTCGGGTGGAGGAGAGTGATGGTGGGTGGAGGTTGAAGATGAAGTGTGGTGGTGGGGTTTTATAAATAAAAATGAAGAAGATGCCCGGATAGTCCCTATGGTTTGGCCTTTTAAGGAAAATGTATTTTTGTCATTTCACATCATTTTAACAGAGAAAACAAAATGAAGTTAGACCCAGGGACTATCCAAGAACAAAACGTGAAAACTTGGGGACTATTCAAGTAGTTTTAGAAAGATAGGGACTATAGGTGAAAAAAGGTGAAACCACAGAGACTATCCGGGCATTTTTCTCTTAAAATTATAACAGATAAAACATCCTTTTATTTTTCAATTTAAGGTATTCATACTTTGATCCTAACATTTATTTTCTTAAAATTTTTTAAATATCAAAGATAACCAAAACAATAGTGGAAGTTTTATGTTTACTATTTACAAATCAAAACCATCTATATCTTTTTGCCTTTTTTATTAAATAACACAATCTTTTAGAATAAGAGATGCATTTAAGTTTTAGTATTGTAATTTTTTAGGGAAAAGGCTATAAATTTTAGTTAAAATTCGTAACTTTTAATTAAAGTTGCATTAGATCTTTTAATACTACCTTTATTTTTAACGAATTTGAATTAGAATCAAATGCAACACAATTGGAAAAGGTCATATATAAAAAGTTGGATTAGCCATATTTTTTAGTAGTGGAATACCGATCAAATGTCCGCCGCAAGGCGTGAGAAATTTCATTAGTACATTTAATTAATTTAGAAAATATAATATTTTTTATAACGCTAAAAAGATGACACACAAAAAAGAGTGTCATAAATTTGTTGAATTTTGTAAACCATGATATTTTTTCTTGACACACGCTTTGAATTGTCATAAAATTGTCTAGTTTCTTTTTTATGACGCTAAAAAGATGACACACAAAAAAAAAACGTCATAAATTTGTTGAATTTTGTAAACCATGACATTTTTTTCTTGACACACGCTTTGGAATGTCATAAAATATGGTTTTTTTTCTCTTTCTCCAAAAAACTACTTTTTTTGCGATGTTCATTGCAAGTAAAAAAAAACAAAGCCTAACACAACTATTATAGACCCCATCTTGGGTGAGTTAGTAGAGCAGGAGGTGTCCTGAAGTCATGTGCATCATCAACACACGGTTACATAGATTACTCGATTCAATATTAGGCATAGTAGGTTAATCATTTCTATTTCGGGAATGGTGGGGTCATCTAGAAAAGTTGCGGCAAGGCATGTTCCCACCTAGTTTGCAGAAAAGGGGAACATATATCTGGGTGTTGCTCTCACCAAATCTACTAGTGTAATTATTACCTAATAGATCACCATAATCTATTTTTAACTATTCCAGATTACTTTTTCTAAAAGATCATAATCTATTTTTAAGTATTTTAAGTATTCCAGATTACTTTTTCTAAAAGATCACTACAATCTATTTTTAAGTATTCTGATTTTTTTTGCTATAAATTTTTATATAATAAATTTAAAAAATAATATATACACATAACATTAACACAAACAAAATGATATTTTTATATAAATACTGTAGATAACATAAAAATTAACAACTATCCTCAATGCGTATAAAAGCGTTATCGCTAATACATATACTTTACCTAACACGGGCTGGGTGTTACAATTATGCTATGTGTCAGAGCTCAAGCTCTTTCTTGTTGGTTTTTTTAAAACAAAACCTGTGAGGTAATGGATAGACATCGAATTAAGATATTTGTGTTTTCACTATAGAAAAAAAGTTTTAAATCTTATTTTTATATTTACCAATAAGTTCGATGATGATTTTTTTAAGGGGTAGTTTTGTAACAACCCATGTATTTTAAATAGAGATTTACGGTAAAAAAATATTTTTTTTTGAAATAATAATAATAATAATAGATAAATATAGTTATAATTTAGTACTTTGAATCTTTTAGAGTGACAAATATGAAGGAGATTTTTTTACGGAAATAAAACATGTCAATTTTATTTGATGTTTCACAAAAGAGATTTACGGCATGTATAAAAAATATATATTTTTGAAATAATAATAATAATAATAATAGATAAATATAGTTATGATTTGGTACTTTGAATCTTTTGGAGTGGCAAATATGAAAGGAGATTTTTTTATGGAAATAAAACATGACAATTTTATTTTCGTAAAAAAACATAATAGGAAAAAGAATTTCAAATATGAAAGGATATTCACTTTCTTTTAAAAGGATGAAAAGAAAATAATAGGAAAGAGAATTTGAACCAGGAAAGAGAACCACTTAAATATCTTAAGAATAAACCTTCAAGCCTTGCAGAAAATACTAGAAAGGGCTTCCATAACCAAAAGAAATAGAAAAGGAGATAACGGATCTCTCTATCTGATCCTTTGGAACAACTGAACTCAAAAGTAGGTGAACCATTCACTAAAACCGCGGACCTAGCCGAAGCTAAAAGCCCTCCCACCCATTGACGCCAAAGGTTGGGAAAACACATCTGTTCCATGATGTCCAGCAGAAAACCCCAATTCACATTGTCATAAGCCTTTTCAAAATCAATTTTAAAAATAAAGCTTTTTTTTTTTTAACTTTTTTAATCCAAGAAATAAGCTCATTGACCATTAACGGACTGTCAAAAATATACCTGCCTTTAAGAAACGCCGTTTGATTTTTCGAAATGATAGAGCCAATAACCTTTTTGAGCCCTTAAATGGTTAAAATAACAATTAAATGATTAATTTAAAAGTATCGTTGAAAATACAAACATAAATTATCCATTATCTCACTTTTCTATTTTTTTATCGATCCATCACATGCTGTTTTCGACTTTTGTTTGAGGAATAATCACATGCTACTTTTTTCTGTTTTGGTGGGTCCATCAGGGGATTGGGTGTGCCAGGGAAACAAGGGTGGTTAAAAGAGTTAAGGAAAAGAATGGAGTGGATTTTATGGCAATTCAGGAATCTAAGATAGCGGAAGGGGAGAGGTTTGACGGAAGGAACTGTTGGGGTAGGGGGGATTTTGATTTTGATTTGGTGGAAGCGTCGGGTAGATCGGGTGGTTTAATCAATCTGTGGAATAGCAAGGTATTTAAAAAAACTTCTGGTATTGCGGATCCAAATTTTTTACTTACTTCGGGGACCTTGCTGGTTGACGGGTCGGTTTTGAATGTGTTGAATATATATGCGCCGCAGAAAGTTGTTGCTAAAAGAAGTCTGTGGGAAAAACTTAGAACTGTGATTAGTAGTGGGTTTGGTTTGTGGATTGTTTTGGGGGATTTTAACGTTGTTCGTTGTAAGGAAGAAAGGAAAAACTCCAGGTTTAATCAATCGAGGGCGGCAGATTTCAACTCTTTTATTGATGAGGCTGGCCTTCATGAATACCTTATGAGGGGGAACAGGTTTACGTATGTGGCAGAAAACAATGGCAATTTTAAGCTTAGTAAGATTGACAGGATGTTGGTTTGTCAGAATTTCTTTAATAGGTGGCCTCGGGCTTGCTTGAGATCCTTGCCGAGAGACATGTCGGATCACACTCCGCTTCTGCTAACAGTGGTTGACTCCAACTTTGGGCATAAACCTTTCCGATGGTTTAACTCTTGGTTGGAGAGAGAGGGTTGTCATGAGGTTGTTGTTAACGCGCTCCGTGATTGTTCTATGGAGGGGTGTCCAGATGTGGTTTTTATGCGTAAACTAAAAGCGGTTAGGGATGCTATAAGGAAATGGTGGGCGGAGGTGGTTCGCCAAGAAGGGGAAAATTTAGAAAACTTCAAGAATGATATCCAAAGATTAGAGGGTTTTATGGAAGAGCGGGAGTTGGAAGAAGACGAAGTTTGGGAAGAATGTAAAAAAGGAGTTGCCCAGATTAATGAGTGGAAGAGTAGAGATTTGCAACAGAAGTCCCGTGTGAGATGGGCTTCAAAAGGCGACGATAATTCAGCTTACTTTCATAGAATTGTCAATGGGCGGAAAGCTTCGAATGATATTCCGGGTTTGATGGTGGATGGTCGGTGGATTTCTAAACCTAGTTTGGTTAAGAAAGAAGTTCTAAAGTTTTTCAGGAATCAGTTCTCGGATAAATACGTGATGAGACCAGAGCTGATTTGTGATAATCTTAATGTGGTGACGTCTGAAGATGCTGAGAGGTTGGTTCGTCCGTTTTCTAAAGAAGAAATAAAGGAGGCGGTGTTCGAGTGTGGGTCAGATAGGGCCCCGGGCCCGGACGGCTTCAACTTCAGGTTTGTTAAGCATTTTTGGAGTTTCTTGGAAGATGATTTTGTTAAGTTATTCAATAATTTTCATGATACGGGGGTGATAAGTAAAGGTTGCAGTACATCCTTTATTACGCTCATTCCAAAGAATAGTTCTCCTGTCGATCTGAAAGATTATAGGCCAATTACTTTAGTCGGGGTGATCAGTAAAGTAATCTCTAAAGTTTTGGCGTTGAGGGTGAAAGGGCTGATGGGGAAAATTATTTCAGATACTCAGACGGCGTTTCTTAAAGATAGATACATCTTGGATGGTCCTCTTATAATTAATGAGTTGTACGGATGGGTCAAAAAGACGGGGAGGAAAGGTTTTCTGCTGAAAATTGATTTTGAAAAAGCATACGACAATGTGAATTGGGGATTTCTCATTAACATGATGGGCCAGATGGGGTTTCCTAACAAGTGGTGTCTATGGATTAAGGGGATTTTGGAGTCGGCCAGGTCGGCCGTTTTAGTCAACGGGTCGCCTACGTTTGATTTTCAGTGCCAGAAGGGGATTAGACAAGGAGATCCATTATCTCCGTTCCTTTTTCTTATTGTCATGGAGGCCTTTTCGTGTATTGTTAGTAAGGCTTGCGAGGAAGGGGAGATTAAGGATTTCAGAAATTTTAATGGGGGCCAAACTATTTCCCATTTATTATATGCAGATGATGCATTAATTTTGGGGCAATGGTCAAGGGAGAATATTCAGAAAACGGCAAGGTTACTTAGAGTTTTTTACATATGCTCGGGGTTAAGAATTAATTTGAAGAAATCTCAATTGTTCGGCATTGGCGTTGAGAATGTTGAAATTAGTAATATGGCGAAAATTCTGGGGTGCAAAATTGGAGAGTTCCCTTTTAGTTACTTGGGAATTATGGTTGGTGCAAATATGAACAAAAGCTGCCATTGGGAATCGGTTATTGATACGGTTAGAAGACGGTTAGCTTCATGGAAGGCCAAAACATTATCTATGGGTGGAAGATTAACATTGATTAAATCGGTGTTGGCTAGTCTTCCAGTCTACCACTTATCTTTGTACAAGGCTCCGAGTAAAGTGACGGATAAGCTAGAGAAACTTATGAGGAATTTTATGTGGGCAGGCTCGAGTGAAGACAGGAAAATGAGTTGGGTTGCGTGGGACACAGTTACAAAATCTAAAAAAAATGGCGGCCTCGGAATTTCGAAGTTATCTGATGTTAATTACGCTCTATTGGCCAAATGGGCTTGGAGGTTTAAAACTCAAAAGTTTAGAGTTTGGCGTAAAGCGGTGGAAATGGTGCATGAGGGGAAAGGTCGGTCGGATTTCTTGCCTCTTAATAATCGGTTCAGCGGATGTTGGAAGTCTATTGTTAAGGAGGTTGGGAAGCGTTCTTTTAAAGGTAAAAGCTTCAGCTCGTTTTTAAAGGTTAAAGTTGGGAATGGTGTGACGGTTAATTTTTGGAAGGATTTATGGATTGGATCGACTATTCTAAAAAATCGGTGGCCTCGTCTTTATAGTTTGGAGCGGTGCAAAAACTGCACAGTTGCGGATAGACTGAAAATGTATAATGGTGGGTTGCGGATGTTCCTGGACTGGAAAAGAGAAATTGCCACGGTCGAAGAAATATCAGAAATGCAAGATGTCCAATTTCTTCTAAGGAATGCTTCGATCTCAGAGAATATAGACAGTTGGTCATGGGGAGAAAAGGAGAATGATAATTTCACAGTGGCTTTGTTGAAAAGAGTGATTAGAGAAGAAGGTGAGGTTAGACGCGAACACATGATGCGGTGGGAGTCATGGATCCCGATCAAGGTTAACCTTTTCGTTTGGCGAGCGGAAATGGATCGCATTCCTACTAAAGTTGCGCTGAGAAGAAGACATATTAATGTGGAAGATATTTCTTGTTGTTTGTGTGGCTCAGGAGATGAGGATGTTATGCATTTGTTCACCGGGTGCGCTTTCTCATTTGGAGTGTGGTCTTTAGTGGGTCAGTGGTGCAAAATCGTTCCTTTTTTGGCATTCCATTTTAATGATCTGTTGGGGATGCATGAGTCGAGTACAGGAGGTAAATGGGTGCAAAAGGTGATTCGAGGTATCATGATGGTTACTTGTTGGGCAATATGGAAAAGCCGAAATGATAAAATCTTTCGGGGGTCTTCGCCGAAGGTGATCGATGTCGTCGCTATGGTTAAGGCTTGTTTTTTCTTGTGGTTAAAAAGTAGATCTAATTTTGCTGATATAGTTTGGAAGGATTGGGCGTTGAACCCATTGTATATGTTGTAGTCGTTGTGGCGGTCCTTGTTTCGAGGGCGCGCCCGGTTTTTTAATGAAGTTCTCTGTTAAAAAAAAAACATTTTATTGTTTTTTATTAAATACATCCCTCTAATTACTAACTATACCCTCACATATAAAAACATCATATCATTACATCACAAATCAACATTTTATTGTTTTTTTGTCTTTTTGTTGTCTTTTTAATTATTATCATTATTTACTAGTAGTAACCATTTAATATTATTATTATTATAGTAATTATTATTATTTTAAAAATATTTATTTGAATAAAAAATATTTATTATAAAAAAATTGAACGAACTCGGTTTTTAATAAAACTTATCTGAATGTTCAAAAAAAGTAAAACAATGCTGTCTTTTCATATTTTTAAAAGGCAAAATGTTAACAAGTTATTAAAGAAAACCTTATTTTAGGTGAAATTAATTGTTATAAAAGAGAAATGAAAAATAAATTTTATATATAATTTAGTAATTTTTATTATTACACCCCCTATTATTGAATTTACTATTAGAAGCAGCGATGAATTTATTATTATTACTTTTTACTTATAGTTTATAAATTGTAAATACTATTAAAAAAAGTAAGTTAAATGGTTAAAATAACAATTAAATGATTAATTTAAAAGTATCGTTGAAAATACAAACGTAATTTATCCATCCATTATCTCACTTTTCTATTTTTTATCGATCCATCACATGCTGTTTTCGACTTTTGTTTGAGGAATAATCACATGCTGCTTTTTTCTGTTTTGGTGGGTCTATCACAAAGGGTGTACCTATTCACACACTCATTTGTCTGTTGGCACACTAAAAAGGTGTTTTTTGTCTTATATGCACACCTTGCAGTGTCGAGCTGTGGCTAAAGCGTGACGTTTTGGTCCGGTTAACCAGACAAAAACTGACGGGTCTGTTGACCGGATCAAAAAGCCGAGCTTTGGCCGCGTTTTGGTCCTGTCAACCAGACAAAAGACTGACTGGGTGGGTGTCAGCCTTTTGTCTGGTTAACTGACTGGGTGTCAGTCTTTTGTCTGGTTAACGCGGCCAAAGCTCGGCGTTTTGGTCCGGTCAACAGACCCGTCAGACATCCTTCAGTCTTTGTCTGGTTGACCGGACCAAAACGTCACGCTTTGACCACAGCTCGACACTGCAGGGTGTGCATATAGAACAAAAAACACATTTTTGGGTGTGACTATCTACACACCACTTGGTGTGTAGATAGTTTGGGCCATCACAAATCAACATTTTATTATTTTGGGTGTGCCTATTGGCACACCATTTTGACTATCTACACACCTTAAAGGTGTTTTTTGTCTTTTTATGCACACCCTGCAGTGTCGAACTGTGACCAAAACACGGCGTTTTGGTCCGGTTAACCAGACAAAGACTGGCGGGTTTCTGACGGGTCTGTTGACCGGACCAAAACGCCGAGCTTTGGCCGCGTTTTGGTCCTATCAACCAGACAAAAGACTGACTCCCGGTCTGGTTGACAGGACCAAAACGCGGCCAAAGCTCGGCGTTTTGGTCCGGTCAACAGACCCGTCAGTCTTTGTCTGGTTAACCGGACCAAAACGCCGTGTTTTGGGCACAGTTCGATACTGCAGGGTGTGCATAAAAAGACAAAAAACACCTTTATGGGGTGCCTATCTACACACTTGGTGTGTAGATAGTTTGGCCCATTATTTTTTTTATTGGCACAAACTATCTACACACTTGGTGTGTAGATAGCCAAACTAAAAAGGAGTTTTTTGTCTTATATGCACACCCTGCAGTGTCGAGCTGTGGCCAAAGCGTGACGTTTTGGTCCGGTCAACCAGACAAAAGACTGACGGGTGTCTGACGGGTCTGTTGACCGGACCAAAACGCCGAGCTTTGGCCGCGTTAACCAGACAAAAGACTGACACCCAGTCAGTCTTTTGTCTGGTTGACAGGACCAAAACGCGGACAAAGCTCGGCGTTTTGGTCCGATCAACAGACCCGTCAGACACCCATCAGTCTTTTGTCTGGTTGACCGGACCAAACCGCCACTCTTTGGCCACAGCTCGACACTGCAGGGTGTTCATATAAGACAAAAAATGTCTTTTTGGTGTGCAAATAGTCAATTGGGTGTGCCAATAGGTACACCTTTTTTATTAAATACACCCCTCTAATTACTAACTATACCGTCACATATAAAAACATCATATCATTACATCACAAATCAACATTTTATTGTTTTTTTTTGTCTTTTTGTTGTCTTTTTAATTATTATCATTATTTACTAGTAGTAATCATTTATTATTATTATTATTATTATTATTATTATTATTATAGTAATTATTATTATTTAAAAAATATTTATTTGAATAAAAAATATTTATTAAAAAAAATTTGAACGGACTCGGTTTTTAATAAAACTTATCTGAATGTTCAAAAAAAGTAAAACAAGGCTGTCTTTTCATATTTTTTAAAAGTAAAAGTTAATAAGTTATTAAAGAAAACCATATTTTAGGTGAAATTAATTGTTATAAAAGAGAAATGAAAAATAAATTTTATATATAATTTAGTAATTTTTTATTATTACACCCCCTATTATTGAATTTACTATTAGAAGCAGCGATGAATTTATTATTATTAGTTTATAAATTGTAAATACTATTAAAAAAAGTAAGAAAATATATTTACACTAACTTTCTGTGGCTCATTTGAAAATGTGTTTACGTCATTGGCTTGGTCAGGGTCGGGGGTTGCACCAAAAAACATTGGATGATTATGCCAGAGGCAGGATTCTTGATTGCGAACAAGTTTAACATAATCGTTCAATTTTTATCTAAAGAAAAAGAAACAGTTCGACTAGTTTTTCGCTTTGGAGAGGCCCTCACTAGTTCCCAGAAAAAAATAATCAATTGCAAACGTGAATGGTGGCCATTTTATAATGGTAGAATTGCAAGGAGAGTATCCAATTGCCACCACAAACAACCTATGGACATTAATGAGACCCAATTTCGCTTAAAGACTATAGACCTAAAAACCTTATCGGGTGCATGTCCAAGCTTATCTCTAAGCTTCTTGCTATTAGAATCAAAACGGTCATTCACAAGCTTGTTGGTGTCGAGCAAACGGCATACATTGAAGGTCGAAACATTCTGGATGGACATCTTATTATGAATGAAACAATCGCTTGGGCAAAGAAGAGCAAGTTGAAATGAGTGCTATTCAAGGTTGACTTCGACAAAGCATTTGATTCGGTTAGTTGGTCATATCTTGACATGGTGCTGGGTCTCATGGGCTTTGGTGACAAATGGAGGATGTGGGTGTCGAGTTGCCTTTGCTCTGGGAAAGCCTCTATTCTTGTTAACTGTTCGCCAACGCATGAATTTGAGTTTAAGCGAGGCGTTAAATAATGGGATCTGCCAACGCATGGTAGAATGGCCAGCAACTCAGTCTCAGGTACATGGCTCACTATCTCGAAGATTGGTAATGATTTGATTGACGTGGGCGTGGACCCGAGGTGCATGATCGTTCGATCGGTGCGTAGGGGTAACCTCACTAGTTTTTGGTGCGATTCCTGGGCGTGTATGTAACACCCCGTGTTACGAAAGTCAAAGTCAAAGAAAGAAAAGATTGCTAATTGTGATCTGTCACTTCTTGCTTAAATACTGATTGTACACCTTAACTTGTAATCGGATCTTTTATTTTATTGACTTTAGTTGTATTATCTGGAGTATCTATAATAATCGAGGCTTAATCTCATGTTTTATCAATCGCATCGCAATCGCGTTCGCATCTTGATTAATAGGTTCTGTATATTGTTTTACGTGTGTGTGCCACTTATGTGTTACTTGTGCATGTTTACTTTATGTTTGCGGTGATTAATCGAAAACGCAATCGCAACCTTATCGCAATCTAACCGCAAATGCTAAACGCAAGTTAATTATGATGATTGTATGTTAGATATAGTATTTGTGTGACTATTATTAATCTATCGCATCGCCTAATCAACACACGCTTAAAAGCATCGCAACGCTCAACACGCTAAACGAAACGCCGAAACCAAACTCGCCGGACCACTTTGATTGAATGATCGTTTGATCGAATGGTCATCCGAACGGATGACCATCCGATCGGATGGCCATCCGATCGAAGTGACATTCGATCCGTCACATGTGCTCCTCTTTCCTCTTTTGGCAACCTATAAATACCCCTATCACATCACCAACAGTGATGTGACAGCTCTCTCTCTCTCTCGTTCGACCAGCGTTCCAGCCCACTTTTCTCTCGATTTCTCGCGATTCTTGTAAGTTTTCAACTCAAATCTTGTACATCTATCATCTACACACACTTCTTCTTCATTTTCACCTTTGAATCTTAACTTTTAACCGTGAAATCAACGGATTTGAGGTGTTCTAGGGTGATGTCATCATGGAGTTTTTATGAACTTCAAGATTTGGCTTCATTCCACCAAGAACAACTCAGATCTAAAGGATTTCCACATGATTAAACATTGTTTTCGCATAGATCGAAACATTTTCGAAGTTAAAAGGATTGAAAGATACTTTTCCAACTTTCTTTCTACTCTTTTACACTCAATGCACTCAAAACCAATAGGATCGGAGCTCATTCAAGCCTTCTACTCGTTTACCAGGGAAGTGTCGGTCTGAGATCTAGTTTCTGTCAAAGAGACAACCGATTTCGGGTTGAACATGAACAACCGTCACGAACAGTAGCTGAACGGACTGGGGTGATTCCCACGTCGAACGGACGACTTGGACGTGACGAGGTTCTGTTGCTTAACACGTTGTCATACCGCCTCAATCAAACCACAAAACTTTCAAAACTTAACGAATTTCCAAGGTTGCAAAACGATCAGATCGTTGGACGGATTGCCGTCCGATCGGATTGCCGTCCGATCAGATTGCCATCCGATCGAACGACAAACAGATCGGATTGCGCCTAGACTTCAACACTTAACATTTTTAATAATTTTTAAAGATCATCAGTTCTAACGGATTGCCATCCGATCGGAAGACCATCCTGCTGGGAACTTGTTCTCAATTGAAATGTCTCGCCAATCGGATCGTGATCCAATCGAACGACCTGAAGGGTAGAGATACTTCTCTGTTTTCAAAATGCTACAACGAAAACTTCACGCCATCATACACAAACACATCCATCCCAAACGAATGTCAATCCGACCGAATGGCCATCCGATCGGATGACCATCCGAACGGATTGACATCCAATCGAATGACCATCCGATCGGATTACCATTCGTCACTTGGTTCTTTTCGCACCGTTTAACGCGTCGTTCTTCGCTTATGTTATCGTTAACTGTTCAGGCTAATCTCTCAGCGCTCCCTTCAATCCAAGAGAGTGTTTATTTACTTAAATGCTATCTGTGAGTATACTCGATCCCTTTTTGCTTTACGCACTTTTGGGTGTTACATACGTTACTTATTCAAATCACAATCGACACACAACGCAAGCACTATTTATACGCTGACCATTATTGCATGCTACGTGTTATTCGATGAATGCTTGTATGTTATGTTTACACAGTGATTGTTGCCTGACACCTTAGCAACGATAGTACTATAGTTTGGACTCAGCACCTGTAACACCCCAAATTTCGTATGACATATTATAATGTTTAATCGCAATACTTTGATGAAAAAAATGGTAAACATAGATTTTTACCATTATTAAGATTTATAGCTTTAAGCAAATCTAAAATCTTATGAATATGTATGAAGGTTTACTAAGTTGGTATGTAATTAT
Organism: Helianthus tuberosus; assembly: GCA_030545235.1. NCBI lineage: Eukaryota > Viridiplantae > Streptophyta > Magnoliopsida > Asterales > Asteraceae > Helianthus > Helianthus tuberosus. The sequence goes on from CM060424.1 coordinate 193,631,033, forward strand.
GGGAAAAGTGTCATGTTCTAGAAGATGAGGGGGATAAAATGAAAAATATGTAATTAAAACACTTAACAAAAAAATGCCCAGTGCTTGAATGTGTGAGTGTGTGCGATCGTGAGAAGAGGCCAGGAGGAGCTTTCCCTTCAAAACCCTAGCATCCTAAAATCCATCAAATTGAAAGGGAAATCAGAGATTAATCGAATGCATGATGTAACACCCCAAAACCCGAATGTTTACAATTGTCGTATGTTCCTATATGACTTAGCATGAAATAAATAACTAGGCTATTTAACCTAGTTAGGTGTGTGGTTAAAAGTAGTAAAAGACAAGAGTTTTGCCAATATTATTTAGTGGCAAACTTTAGGGGCTAAAATGGGGCAAAATGAAAGTTAAATTTTATTTATGAAAAACACACATAAACACACACACGTATATGTGTTCGAGAAGAGCCAGGAAGCTCCATGAGAGCTCTAAAACCCTAAGCATGAAGATCATCAAATTGGAAGGGTAAATGAAGTCTAAATCCATAACCGAGTATGGATTAATGATCACTAGGTATGTCTTAAAAGTTAGATTGGTGATCTTTCATGAAGTGGGTTATGTTGTAATTGACGAAATTGTATGAAATTAAGAATGAGTATGTGTTAGAATCATCATATAGCACATGGATTGTGCTTGGTTTAGGTTAATTTGATGTTTAGAGACGAAACCCGTTGATTATGGTGATGATGACGACTTGAATGATCACCCATGTCCAATTCTTGCTTAATATTGATGTATTTTGATTTGTATGATGGATTCTTGTTAGAGGAATTGAAAGAAATGTGATACTAGTATGTTTGATGTTTATGCATGTATGATTCATGTTGATTAGAAGGAGGAAATTGATGAATTATGTATGAGATTAGAAGGATATGCATGAACTAGTTGTACACTATGCTTAGGAGGTAGTACACACATCAAAGGCATGAAGAAATTATGAAGAACTTAAGAATAGATCACTTGTAAGTGATTAGCAAAATAGTTATGAAGTGGGTTTTGATGATATGATGAAAATGATAATATGTTTATATTATTGATGTTTGAAATCGTTTATGTGTGTGAATGTTTAAAGAAATTGGATAAGAAATGATGGATTAGCATGTTTTAAGGTTAAATGATAAACTTAATACAAGATCCGTATGATGAAAAGGTTTTGATGAATGATGAATAAGATAACTATATTGAGAATGATATATGATAGTTGATGCTTAATAAGCGACATGGAAGCTTGGGAAAGAAGCGGGTCAAATGTGACTAATGCGCACGGGAAGCATATTCGGACACTATGTAAGTTAAGCTTACACCCTCCTTATATAATACCTATTCAATGTATAAATTATGAATATGACAAGTTTATATATAAAGTACGATGTTCTGATAAGTATTGATACGGGTCGGAACATGGGTCTATGGTAAGAACTGTGCTTGATGGTTAAAGTGGGGTAAAGGGGTATAATGGTAATTTGATTACGAGTTAACGAAAGGATTTGCGTTGCTATTATTTAGCAACTTAGTTAATGAAGTATTTAAACGGGTCATAACTTTGACCCGAGCCATGTATGTGTGATTAGAGTCATAGTTAAATCGTGGGATTTTGTTAAATATGTGTTGAAGTCCTTCGTCGTAAATGATGGGGCTAAAGTTGACTAAAACGCCCTTGGTGGGTATATCGGGCAAACGACCTTTAAAAGATGTTTAGAAACAAGTTAAATGATCAAGTGAATAATTAAGATAAGTATGGAGGCATGTACGTATGTAGATGTGTATGTATGCATGTAAGAATGTATGTACGCGTGATTTAGATACGTTGAGTAATACGTTATTAATAGTGTGCCTTGAGAATGAAAGGTAATGCAGGTACATTATTGAAGCCTCACCAGGACATGGATACGCAGATGAAATGCTTAAAGTTAGAAAGATAACGAAATGGGAAGTGTACGAGATTGAATCTTGTTTATGTATTGTATACTAATGTTATGAATGTATGTGGTGAGTGCAGGTTGTACGAATCACAGGCGGTTATCACGAGGAATAGAGATCGAAGATCGGGTCACAAAGTAGATTGTACGGGGATAATTGAGTATGTACTTTAGTAAACATGACTTATACCTTATTTTTGTAAAAGATTCATATTAAAACGGACTTTCAAGTAAGTCAAGACGTTTGTAATGAAAGAAATTTTATGGTACGTTTTTCCGCTGCGTCTTTTCAGTTAAAGCGTGTTAGGGTCTTACAAGTTGGTATCAGAGCCCTGGTTTGAGGGAAATCAAGTACGATAAGGTAAGTACTTGAACTCAGACCTATGTGCTCTTATGATAAGAAACCCGTACAATCTAAGACTCGGTCAAGATCCAAAGGTAAAAGTAAATGTAATTATGCATAAAAGGTATGTATATACAAAGGAAACTAACAGCTTGTTATGTGTAAGGTAAGCATGATTTTTTTGAAGAGGATGATCTGTGAATGCAGTCTAGGATGAATCCTAAGGCAGGCAAAGAGGTAATAAGACAAATTTGAATCCAGGTACGTAAATTAAATATGTGGGTATATGTAATGGTAAAACTCATTAAGGAAAGGAAAATTCTAAATGAAGGACAATGATAGTATAGTAATGAAGTACTGAAAGTGATACACGCGCCGAAACCTAAGTCTTCGGACATAAGGTGACAATTATCACAAAGGCACAAAACTAGTATGTGGATTAGGTACCTGGCCAGTGCACGAGAAACATATGACGTTCGTGAGATTGTGATAATTGTCACAGGTATGTTCGGTAGAGTTGGGTAGCAGGCGGGCGTGCGGGTGAAATGGGAAGTAAGACTCTCGGGAAATTGAGAGCACTATGTAAGAATGAAAAGTATGCCTGATAAGAATGAAGAATGTTGAATCCGTAATTAAGTACGGATCAACAAAATATGAATAAAGTGTTTGAATCCGGAAGACGGATTCAAGGAATGAAAGATATGAATGGAATGTTTGAATCCGCAAGACGGATTCAAGGAATGAAAGGCATGAATGGAATGTTTGAATCCGCAAGACGGATTCAAGGAATGAAATGCAGGAATGATATGTTTGAATCTGCGAGACGGATTCAAACCATAGAAGGAAGAAAATGTATGAATGGTAGGTTAGAAACCCCTAGACGGATTCAAAATATAGAAGTAATAAAAAGGTATGGATGTTACGTTTGAATCCGCGGGACGGATTTAAAACATATAAAGAATAAAATTTACCCACATCAGAATTGTGTCAATAGTTGACTGTAGTTATGTCAAACGAGTCCTATGAGTACATGTAAAGTAAATGAACAAAAGAATGATCGTAATGGGCACACAAACCTAAGTTTTAAAATGAAAGAAAGAAGTTTTGTATAAGTTACGTGTTAGATGTGTTAGTGATCGACTCTTGGAAGTCAGAATGATGACGGGCTATGACCCGGACAATAACTTGAGTACGGGCGAGAAGGGTAAGTTTGGTAAGAAATACTGAAACGATGTAATAAGGTCTTTGCAAGTAAGCATGAATGGAAGGAAGTGCGAGCGTGTACTTCAGTTGGTAAAATGATTAATAGAATGAAAGGATTACATGTGAGAAATGAAATGTGTGACACGTTATAGCGTGTACGTAAGAAATTGTAGGAGAATTATAGGTGAGTAAACACCTAGTAGAATGAATGTTTGAATGAAGTGTGCTAACCGCTAAATGGTTGATAATAATGCTAGAACTCTTAACGCAATGAAACCAATTGAATTGGTGGAAGGATGTGTACAAGTGGGGACACCTTATGTGGACAAATGAAATCTACTCGGGTACAACTAGTGTTCGGGAAGAATGCGGATCAACCTGGATCACGGATCGTGGATTGATGATATGAGACGAGGTTAGTAAAAGTTTAACTTATGTCGGATAAGTATGAATTGGTAAATTGAAAACAACCTACGAAATGAATGACGGAATGGGTATGGTATAGTATGGAATGTTTGATTTCTAATAGTCAACATAAGAAGAAAATTATCTCATTAAAAAGTTAATCACAAAGGTTTTGAGTGGAAGTTTTGCATATTGATTAAACTCTCGTGCGTTGAACTAGTACGACATATTTACTTATGTAAATTAAGGAATGCATGAAGTGAAAGCGATAGTAATGTGAAATGAATGAAATGATTCAAAGGTAACGTAAAGGTACGCATAGTATAAATAACTATAGAGAACGTATAACGATGTTGATTTTGGAGTTAAGCACGAATGCACGACTATGAAATAGTAAATTCGTTGCGATAACGAAACAAAATTAAATATTAGGTAATATAGGTATAGAATGTGATCTTAAAGGAGGAGATGAAGGATTAGACCGGTTATAAACGGATCATATGAAAGTAAGCATTATTATAGGTTTGAATGTATATGTACGTTGAACTGTTACTAACCGGTCAAGGAAATGAGAAGGTTACGTGGAAGTATGGCATGGAAAGTATAGATTTGTTAGGAAGAAGTCAATTGTATAAATACTTATGAATTGAGATAGGATGATTGCTTATAATTATGATGTGACCGTGAAGTCAAACACAGATATGTGTATGTGTAAATGGAAGTGAGAAAGGTTTCGGGGACGAAACCTTGTTTAAGGGGGGTAGACTTGTAACACCCCAAAACCCGAATGTTTACAATTGTCGTATGTTCCTATATGACTTAGCATGAAATAAATAACTAGGCTATTTAACCTAGTTATGTGTGTGGTTAAAAGTAGTAAAAGACAAGAGTTTTGCCAATATTATTTAGTGGCAAACTTTAGGGGCTAAAATGGGGCAAAATGAAAGTTAAATTTTATTTATGAAAAACACACATAAACACACACACGTATGTGTGTTCGAGAAGAGCCAGGAAGCTCCATGAGAGCTCTAAAACCCTAAGCATGAAGATCATCAAATTGGAAGGGTAAATGAAGTCTAAATCCATAACCGAGTATGGATTAATGATCACCTTCTCAATGGGATCATAACGTATGTCTTAAAAGTTAGATTGGTGATCTTTCATGAAGTGGGTTATGTTGTAATTGACGAAATTGTATGAAATTAAGAATGAGTATGTGTTAGAATCATCATATAGCACATGGATTGTGCTTGGTTTAGGTTAATTTGATGTTTAGAGACAAAACCCGTTGATTATGGTGATGATGACGACTTGAATGATCACCCATGTCCAATTCTTGCTTAATATTGATGTATTTTGATTTGTATAATGGATTCTTGTTAGAGGAATTGAAAGAAATGTGATACTAGTATGTTTGATGTTTATGCATGTATGATTCATGTTGATTAGAAGGAGGAAATTGATGAATTATGTATGAGATTAGAAGGATATGCATGAACTAGTTGTACACTATGCTTAGGAGGTAGTACACACATCAAAAGCATGAAGAAATTATGAAGAACTTAAGATTAGATCACTTGTAAGTGATTAGCAAAATAGTTATGAAGTGGGTTTTGATGATATGATGAAAATGATAATATGTTTATATTATTGATGTTTGAAATCGTTTATGCGTGTGAATGTTTAAAGAAATTGGATAAGAAATGATGGATTAGCATGTTTTAAGGTTAAATGATAAACTTAATACAAGATCCGTATGATGAAAAGGTTTTGATGAATGATGAATAAGCTAACTATATTGAGAATGATATATGATAGTTGATGCTTAATAAGCGACATGGAAGCTTGGGAAAGAAGCGGGTCAAATGGGACTAATGCGCACGGGAAGCATATTCGGACGCTATGTAAGTTAAGCTTACACCCTCCTTATATAATACCTATTCAATGTATAAATTATGAATATGACAAGTTTATATATAAAGTACGATGTTCCGATAAGTATTGATACGGGTCGGAACATGGGTTTATGGTAAGAACTGTGCTTGATGGTTAAAGTGGGGTAAAGGGGTATAATGGTAATTTGATTACGAGTTAACGAAAGGATTTGCGTTGCTATTAATTAGCAACTTAGTTAATGAAGTATTTAAACGGGTCATAGCTTTGACCCGAGCCATGTAAGTGTGATTAGAGTCATAGTTAAATCGTGGGATTTGGTTAAATATGTGTTGAAGTCCTTCGTCGTAAATGATGGGGCTAAAGTTGACTAAAACGCCCTTGGTGGGTATATCGGACAAACGACCTTTAAAAGATGTTTAGAAACAAGTTAAATGATCAAGTGAATAATTAGTATAAGTATGGAAGCGAAAAGTATGTTTTTGAGAGTCAAATGCATTGAAATACGCAAATACCCTTAACTGGTCAAAGTAAGCTTTTGAGCGAAAAGGGGTTTAGAGGATGCAAGACATCCTAGAATTTAATCTTCTATGATAGACGTCATTGATATTATTAGGTTCATAAGAAGTTATGGTCAAACAAACAAGTTATGTGGATAAATGCATGAACGGGTCGAATAAATCGTAAATGAATAATAAGACGATAGCGTGTAAGTTAAGAATTTCCTTAATCCGGATATGGGATTTTAAGTTCATATGATAGAATGCGAATTTACAAGCATGTAGGAAGAAACGGGAGGTTAAACGGGTAAATGGTTCAAAAGTTATGCGCGTTTTAGTGCGTACGGACGACGAAACGGAACTGCAGAAAAATGCAAAATCTAGAGGGCGTCGCCGACGGGCTCTGGAAAGTCAGTTTTTGGCTGACGGATTATTTGACTGTCTACGAAAGTTTTGGGCTACGGGCATTTGCAAGGGCCGTCGCCGACGGCCTCCCCGTGTTCAAAAACCTGAAATTTGCTATCTAAGTTGATTTGGGTATAGTAGGCTTCGGTTTGTTATCCGAACATGATTTTGATCGTTCCTTTGACGTTTATGGGCTATAAATCTAAGTCTAAGTACCATGTAATTAATGTATGGATATATAAGAGGTATGTAAGATCTTGAACGTGTACGTATGAGTGTATGTACATATGTAGACGTGTATTTAAGTATATATAAAGGCACGTATGAGTGTATGCAAGTAAGTAGAGACGTAGTAATGTATGTACGTATGTAGATATGCATTTATGTATATGTGAATATACGTATGTGTATATGTACGTATGTAGAGACGTAGTAATGTATGTGCGTATGTAGATGTGTGTTTGGTATATATGAAGGTACGTATGAGTGTATGCATGTTTGTAGAGATATAGGAAGGCATGTACGTATGTAGATGTGTATGTATGCATGTAAGAATGTATGTACACGTGATTTAGATACGTTGAGTAATACGTTATTAATAGTGTGCCTTGAGAATGAAAGGTAATGCAGGTACATTATTGAAGCCTTACCAGGACATGGATACGCAGATGAAATGCTTAAAGTTAGAAAGATAACGAAATGGGAAGTGTACGAGATTGAATCTTGTTTATGTATTGTATACTAATGTTATGAATGTATGTGGTGAGTGCAGGTTGTACGAATCATAGACGGTTATCACGAGGAATAGAGATCGAAGATCGGGTCACAAAGTAGATTGTACGGGGATAATTGAGTATGTACTTTAGTAAACATGACTTATACCTTATTTTTGTAAAAGATTCATATTAAAACGAACTTTCAAGTAAGTCAAGACGTTTGTAATGAAAGAAATTTTATGGTACGTTTTTCCGCTGCGTCTTTTCAGTTAAAGCGTGTTAGGGTCTTACACATGAGCCAGGAACTTTGATTATCTAAGTGTTCTTGACATCAGGTAAGTTTAATTTCATGATTTGGTAATGTTTGGTGAAATGGTTTATGTGGAATTTGTGAATTTCTATGGAATCAAACATGAATGCAGAATGATATGAACATATATGAGTTGAAATTATGCTTAAATTTCTCTATAATGATGAATTAGGGTAAAACCCACTTGTATGTCAAAAGATGATTAAAATTTGTGAAGTCCTATATGCTAATTAAGATTAATGTTGATGAAATTTTGATGAATAGATGATTTAGAACAACATGTATTTGGTTAGGGTGACAAATTGTGAAGATGAGAATGCTTATGTTAATCAATGGATGAACTATGGGAAAAATATGCTTTAAATACTTGTACTTCATACTTTATAGATAGGACGCACGCCATGTGTTCGATGAAATGCCTAGGAATGTTTTAGTTGAAGTTGGACATGAATTCTTGAATTAATGGTAATGTAAATGAAAAAGGATATATGGGTAATTATATTAAGTCATGATGAATAAATCAAAAATGCATATGTGAAGAAATGTTTAAGAAAGCTAAAAGCATGAAGTTATAATGTATAGGCGCGAAGAAGGAAGAAGGTACGAGTCACTTGTAGTTGCAAGCGTCACAAGATCACCGTAAGTTCATATGAACTTAATTCTCCTTTCATGTAGATCTACGAATGATGGTTTGCTATTTAAATCTTAGTGTTGAGTTGTATGTTCATTTATGGTAAAATTGTGATACGTTGTATATTGGAAAACGGATAAGTAACCCAATAGTATTGGATGTGTAATGACCACTCAAGTGGGTCATAAATCGTTTGGAAAGTAGGATGGTAAATGGTTAGAAAATGACTTGTTAATAACGGGTCAAAATGATGAAAGTATGTTAAGTGAATGGTATGTATCGAACCATTTCGGATGGGTTGGATAGACTATATGTTGAACATTTCCGAAAGAAATGTTGAAGAGCATAAAGAAATTTATGCTAAAAAGGAAAGAATGAATTTGACATAAGGTTGTTGACAAAAGGATAAATTTTGTTAACGGGTCGAATAATGGTAGTTAAATAAAATATTTGTTATTGCATATATATGTCGAACTAATAAATGTTTGGTGTTATGAATGATAGGTAAATCTCATGCTTAGAATGGCGAGCTCGGATTCGAACACACCACATCGTCCATATATGCGCTTCCGGTTCAAGTTATCTTTTGAAATGGGTCAAATAATTTTTGTAATGTAAATGTAAATTTTATGTTTTAGGATGTTCGTAAGTAGTTTGAATTTTAAAACCTTTTTGGGTAGTTCGGACATAACCCTTGTATTAAGTCTTGTATGGTCACTACTTTTATTTCTTTTGAAAAAAAAAGTGTTGTAGAAGTTTATTTGAATGATGTTTGTTAAAAGCAGGGGAAATGTTTATAGTACGAACGGGTCATGCCAAAATTTTGTCAAAAATTAGTGTGTTATTTTTTAATCTATTTGAATGTTCAAAAAGTGGGCGTTACAGCACCTGTCGTGGACAGGGGTTGTTAAGGGTTTTCTCACATGTCACAGTGGTGATATGTGTTGCGCATTCTACAACTCGCTGTCACGTCTGTGCATATTTCATTGTCGATAACCTACTAGCTTTCACCTTGCTACATGTTACATGCTGGTTATGCGTAAACGATTTCGAATTCTATTATAGTATCAAACTTGTATGCTCACATTTACACTATGTGTATTGACCTCTATTTTAACGTATGTGACAGGTGTTTAGGATGCTTGCTTTTTATTTGCTGGAATCAAGCTAGGATGGAGTCTAGAAACAAATCTAATAAAATCTGAGTTGTCGGAACAATGTTTGTTTTTGAGACAATTATTTGTAATCACTGTTTTATTTGGATATGTTATGGTATGGGACATGACGTTTAAATATTTGGTAATTAATAGTTGTTATGGATACTCATGGACAATCTGTTTCGCTCAGTGCCGTGCCCCGATGATTCCGTCATCGGTTGGGGTGTGACAGTATAGGTTCCTGCTGAAATCTATCTTCCTAGATTGTATGACTTGGAATCCAAGAAGAAGTGTCTCGTGAAAGACCGGGTGACTTGTGACTCGGATGGGACATTTTTTTCAACTTGGGAAGTGGAAGAAACTAAGGCTCTCCGAGGTAGAGTTAGAGGAGATTTCTGATCTGGAAGATTTGTTAAGTATATTCCCCTTTGGCGCATATTTGGATACTTGGAAGTGGAGGGATAACAACACCAAGGGCTTCTCGGTAAAATCTGCGAGAATGGTGATTGAGCTCGCACTTTATGGCTCAGAAAAAGAGATTTGTGAATGGGTGAATTAGATTCCGCTTAAAATAAATTGTTTCGTTTGGAGGCTTCTCCAAAATAGAGTTCCTGTGGTGGAAAACCTTCAGGCGCGGGGTATTATGTCCATCTCAGCTTACTGCGCAGATTGCACAGGTGTTGGGGAATCTGTGATTCACGCCTTTCTTGACTGCACCTTCGCGAGAGGCGTTTAGAGGAGGGAATCTGGTTTTTTCTTTGATAATATGTTGTTCTAAAAAAAATTAATGAGAGAAAATGATGCGGCTGGCTGGGAGAATATATTAGAATCACGTCAAAATATTTATAATTCTTGGATAGCACAACCTGCTACATATTATGTTGTAGATTAAAGCTCGGTATGTAAAATGTTTAATGATATAATTTTGTAAGAATGCACTTATTTTTTTATAGTTTCTGTTACTACCATAAATGTAATTAGATAAATAATTAGTTATAATAATAACTAGTTATAATAATAATAATAATAATAACAATAACAATAAATGTAATTAGATAAATAATTAGTTATAATAATAACTAGTTATAATAATAATAATAACAATAACAATAACAATAACAACAACAACAACAACAACAACAATAACAATAACAATAATAATAATAATATTAATAATAAGTAATATATAACTGAAATAAAACTTTGGAGGAGGGAAAGTAAGGAGAATGAAGATAAGGAGCTGCAAGAAATAAAGAAGGAGGTGGAAGAAATTGAGAGGGTAGCGGAAACCCGAAGGCTCACGATGGATGAAAAAGAGAAAAGAGTTCAAGGTAAGTGGAAAATAAAAAGGCATGAGAAAAGGAGGTTGTTAGATCTGAAACAGAAAGCAAAAATGAGGTGGGCTAAGTTAGGCGATGAAAACTCAAAGTATTTTCATAGAATCATCAGTTGCAGGAAAGCGAAAAACAGAATAAATGCGTTGTGGATAAACGGTAAAATGGAGACGGAACCAAAGGCGATTAAGTTGTCGATATTAGAAAGCTTTATGAAACGTTTTAAAGAACCATATACTACAAGACCTTCACTAGATGGTAGAGGATTTAAGGGACTTACAAACGAACAGGCAAACAAACTAATCGGAGAATTTTCAAAAGAAGAGGTCAAGGAAGCGGTGTGGGCTTGCGGAAGCGATATGGCTCCTGGGCCTGATGGATTTTCTTTCAAATTCATCAAAAAGTTTTGGAATCTGTTAGAGACGCCTTTCATGGGAGTTCTAAAGGAATTCCATAAGAAGGGCCGCATAGAGAGGGGTTGCAATGCGTCATTCATAGCACTAATTCCGAAGACCAGGGATCCTAAATCGGTTAGTGAATACAGACCTATTTCTTTGATTGGGGTATTATATAAAGTAATAGCGAAGGTCCTTGCAATAAGAGTAAAAAAGGTTATCCCATCCGTTGTGGCCCCGGTACAAACGACTTTTGTTGAAGGTAGGTCAATTTTCGATGGCCCTATCATCACAAGTGAAGTAATCTCCTGGGCGAAAAAGAGTAGACAAAATTTTTTTGTGTTTAAAGTGGATTTTGAAAAGGCGTATGATTCAATAAATTGGAAGTTCCTCTTGGCGAACCTAATGGCAATGAAATTCCCGGAATGATGGAGGAAATGGGTTGGAGCGTGTTTAAAGTCAAGTTGGGCCTCGGTACTGGTGAATGGATCTCCTACATCTTAATTCAAATTACAAAGAGGACTAAGACAAGGTGATCCACTATCTCCATTTTTATTTATTCTAGCTATGCAAGTACTTGACGTAATTATGACTAGGGCTAGTGAAAGAGAGGTTTTTAAAGGAGTAAAATTACTTAATGAAGGTCCATGTATCTCTCACCTATGTTATGCGGATGACGTAATATTCATGGGTGAGTGGTCCGAAACTAACATATTAAATCTGAATAGAATCCTGAGATGTTTTTACTTGTACTCGGGGTTAAAGGTGAACCTAAGTAAGTCAAGTTTATATGGTGTGGGGGTAGAAGAGGAAGAAATTGAAAGTATGGCTAATAAACTAAAATGTAGAAAAGGTAACATGCCGTTTGGATTCCTTGGATTGACAATAGGTGCAAACATGAAACGTGTGAAATTTTGGAAACCTGTGGTAGATAAATTCAATAAAAAACTTTTGGCTTGGAAGGCGAAATGTCTATCATTTGCCAGGAGATTGGTCCTAGCAAAAGCGGTGATGGGAGCACTACCAAATTACTACTTATCGATGTTTTTAGCTCCAAAGAAAGTCATACAAAAGTTGGAAGCAATTCGTAGAAATTTTGTGTGGGGTTCGAAAGACGGAAAAAACAAGATATGTTGGATTGCTTGGAAAACAATGGCAAGACCTAGAAAATATGGAGGATTTGGTATGGGTGATCTGAGAAGTGCTAATTTAGCATTATTGGTAAAATGGGGTTGGAAATACAAGTCTAGGCAGGAAGCTTTATGGGCAAAAGTAGTTAAAACAATACATGAAAATAAAAGGAGTCACAAATCCTTCCCAGTTAATGAAGGAATTGCAGGAATATGGAAAGATATAATGGCATCATACAACGAACTCAATAGCAAAGGAATTAACGTGAAAGAGAGATTAGTGGTGAAAATGGGAGACGGAAAGAAAGTGAAGTTATGGCTGGACAGTTGGGCAGGCGGGCTGCCACTCAAGGACCGATACCCGGATTTGTTTAAGATCACAAGGACTAAGCAAGCCATCGTAGCGGATTGTGCGATAAAGGTAGAGAACGTAATTCAATGGAACATCGATTGGCTTAGACCACCAAACAGTGACGTAGAATGGAACCAGTGGACCGGCATGCTAAATGATTTAAACAAACTTAGACTGGATACATGATCAGATCGATGGGGCTGGAGGAACCATGAATGGGAAGCTTTTACAGTGGCGACAGTTAAGGATCTGATTGATAAACAGATGGAAACTGAACAGGAAGAACAATGGTCTCATTGGAACACATGGGTAACGGAAAAGATCAATTATTTCACATGGAGAGCATCCATCGGAAGAATAGCGGTGAAACAGGAATTAAAGAAAAGAGGTATAACGTTAGATAACGAACTGTGCTCGAGATATGGGATGCGGGAGGAGTCGGTGGTGCACTTAATCAACGAATGTACAATGTCAATGTCAAAGTCAGTGTGGTGGAACATACTCGCGTGGCTGAAACTGCCTATTGTTGCGGACATCAGTTCGTGCAAGAAAGTCATGGAGTATCCAGACGATCTAGCCGGATCATCGGATTGGAAGAAAGTAGTGAAAACGGTATTTCAAGCAACAATGTGGCACCCGTGGAAGGCAAGAAATGAAAAGGAGTTTAATGGATGCACAAGATCTGGAAACAATATTGTGGAGGACATCAAGGAAGATACATTTTTATGGCTAAAATCCATATCGAAGTTTAAAGAATTAGTGTGGGAGAGATGGGTAGATTTCAATATAAGAGATATAGTAAAGTAACACGAGTAATGGGAGAATGGGGATGATCTAATGTCTGTTTCTTTGTCATTTTCTTTTGTAGTGTAATCTTTGGGTTTTACAGCATATGCTGGCCCTGTTCTATAATCATAGAATCTTACCGTTCAAAAAAAAAAAAAAAAAACTAAATAAAAGATTAAAAAACAACTAAAAGACAAAAAAACTAAAACCTTAACAAAAGTTGTTAACTAAAAGACAAAATAGACTAAAAACAAAATAATTTTTTTTATCAATTGATGTGATGTTTTTATAGGGGGTAATTAGTAATTAGGAGGGTGTATTTAGAATGAGCATTTCCAAAGCGAATCCACTTCCGTGCTAGAGTAGGCTGGTGATGTGGAGGAGGACCATCACCAACCATCACTTCCCACCTAAGCGGCTATGTTAACGTGGGGCTATCATATCATTCAAGTGATGGGTTTGAGTGTGGGTGATGAGTCTTCTTTTTATTTTGTTAATTAATATTAAACATATATAAAAGTAAAATTAAGTTAATTACTAAAATTAATAATATAGGTTACATTACATTAAAAAAACTAAGCTTTGGAAAAACTTAACTTAAAAAAAGATATGCTAGTCATTGGGATCTGTTGATGCAACAGATAATAGACCAGTGTTAGTAGCAAGGCTGGTTAGGCAAAAGGGTTGAAGGGCTCAACTTTTCCTAACGCAGGTCGTGGGGTCCCCCCACGTTTGCAAGACATGGAGAGAGGTTCACTAGTTTGATTTTGTTGTTTGCTCGAGATCCTCCACTGAAATGTATTCAGCTTCGGATGTAGGAGCAAAAGGAATGTGTGTGTTGAATGTGAAGAGAAGTGACTTGCATGGAGCAAGTACTCAAGAACAATGACCAGAGATCCCAATGGAATCAGGGCTGATCGGAGAATGTCCTTCACACTTAATGAAGTGACACATTTATAGGGAAAGCCTTAGCTCAAAGAGGAAGCTATTGACTATTGAACATGCTTGCAATGGGGGACTTACCCTTTTTGGGGTTAAAGCCTTTTGACCTGCGGATAAAAGGTTGTGCTCTGTGGACTCGTGTTACTTTTGCGGATGGGAAAGTTGGTGAAGCAATCAGAGATGTGACTACCTACTGTTCACGTATTGTTTTATCTACACTCTCGGATTTCCAACCTTTGAACCTTTTAACCTTTTAAGCTTTAATGTGTCTAAGTCATTTTATTTGGTCTTGGGTTACCCCCGTCATCAGCCCCCCAAGTCAGAGGTTTTTGGGAAGTGAGCTCAAAGACTTCTGACTTTTACACATTTGTTTTTATTGCTTAAAGGCTTGGAGGCTTGAGAACAGTTGAGAACTTTTTGAATTTCAAAACTGACAACTGATTTGATTGATGTGTAGCAGTTTATTGGTCGGCGGTTTTGCAGAGGGCAGGTTAATTAACTGTCGGGTAATCATAACCCCTATTGGGTTTTAATTTTCTTTTATTATTCAAGGAAATTAACAATATTTCTCCATTCTCTCTCAAGTTTCTTCCATATTTCTTCTTCCGTTTTCCAGGTTAGTTCGATTTCTTTGTGTGCTTTATTTTGCTCTTTATTTTGATCATGGGTGCACGGAAGGATCTTTCCGTTAGTTTTTCACGCCTCACCCAAGAGGAAGTGGAGAACTTTTGTATTGATTGGGGCATTGGTCTTAAGTTCAATCCGGTTGCACCGGCTTGTGATAAATCTGTTGATCAATGTCCCCCTGGTTTGATTGCTCTGTATTGTCGGCACTTTGAGTTTTCCAATCTTCGTCATCCTTTTTCTCTTTTTTGTATTGAATGTTTTGGAGTATTACCGTGTTTCCTTTGGCCAAATTCATCCGAAGGGCATGGCTAGGGTTTTACACTTCGAGGTTTTATGCCGTGCCCTTGGTTATGATCCTTCGTTGTTGTTATTCCGTCGGTTTTTTCGTTTGGCAAAAAACGGTGATTGGTTCACCTTTGAAACATCCAAGGTTGATACTTGCCTAATCTCTTCCATGGTTACCACACTTGGTACTTGGAAAAATCGTTTTTTCTGGGTCTCCGATTCTATTATCCCCTTCAAAATGGTGTGGAGGCACCCGGATGCCGTTCTCAATGAACCGGAACCTTCCGAATCCGATTTGAATGAAGTTTTTCTTAAAGCCATCCGAGGGTGCCCTTCAAGGGTTCGTCCTTTCCCTGAGCATTTGCTAGTTCTGTTAGGGATTAGTAAATTGTGGGAAAAGGCCAATCGGGATCCGGTTCTTATGGGGAATGGCAAGGGTATGCTTTTTCCTTGTTCTACCTTTTTGGAACATCTTTGTTTGGTGACTTATTTGTTTTTGAAACATTTTGCAGTCATGTCTGCTTTGGACTTTATCAAGAGTGATGATATATCTGACGTTGCTTTTACGGATGCCCAAGCTGTCACACCCCACCGCGTATAACATGCAACCGCGGTGGAAACGTCGGGGAGTGTTGTAACAGAATTATTGTTTCACAACCATGGCATTTAAAGTTATGTTTTATTTATAAACAAAAGGGGTTACATTGTCTTAAAACAACTGGAACAAAGAGTACATCACATAATTAAACTAATCTTGCTTCTTTTATGTCACTAAGGCCCGAGTCCACCCTAGTGTATCTTGAACAAACCTATGCATCAGCTCCTGAAACACATGTAAAAATAGGTACGTCAGCATAAAAATGCCTGTGAGATACATAGGTTTTATTGATTTAGGATTCATGACTTGTAAGTTTAAAGAAAAGGTTTAACAAAAGTAGTCATGAACCTTGTAAAATGTTTTTCTTTTATAAATCATATGAAAATCGATAAGAAAACAGATGATATAAAAGCATAGTGTATGGTTAAATAAATAACCAAGTAAAAATGAATTTTTGTATAAAATGTGTTGTTTGTAAAGCAATGTTTTGTAAAGATGTGTTAATTGTGTAAAATGTAATATGTCATAATTGAAATGGTTTAAATAACGCTACGATATGTAATGTCATAAAAGCACTTATATATAGGAAGTACCAGCGGCGTATCCACTATGCTTTTATCACATTACACACACCTCGTTACTTAAATCACTTACCCAAACAAACCACCAAAATGTCATGTTTAAACCAATTGTCAAATGTTTATGAGTAAACCAAGTCTATTGTAAAATGTAAACCATGTAAAGTATAAACAAATGTCATGTATGGTAAGTAAAAAGTATCATATGTAAGAAGTGCACAAAACAAAGTTTTTGAATAAATCAAAGTTATGTTTTGTAAAATAAATGCATGCTTTACTGATACAAACACTTATGCGGTATGCTAAACGTATACATTCAAGCCTTGAGACTGTAGGATAACCTTAGAGTAAAGGTTATCAAAATGTTTTCGGATTCAGTCATTCCTTATATCCAAACAAACCTAGGATATCAGGAATGGGAGTTGTCAAGTCCTATGGTACCACTACTTACTACCGAGCGGTGAAGCTAATGTTAATGGACGTATTTTAGTTCGTTAAGCAAACCAAATGTCATACCAAATGTAAGCATGTTTTTATGAAAACAATGTACCTAGTATGCTAAGTAAACATACAAGGTAGAGATGTAAAACAATGTGTTCATATGCTGAGTAAACATATGTAACAGAAATGTAATGTAAAACAATGTGCTAGCATGCTAAGTAAACATACATAGCAAAAGAAATGCAATGTAAAACAATGTGCTAGCATGCTAAGTAAACATACATAGCAAAACATAATGAAATCATGTACTATAAGTGTACCAATGAACATAGCAAGCATATGATATAAGAACATGGAAAACACGAAAGTAACAAGTAGGCACATGTGTTTCACCCCAAAAATGTTTGAAAACAGTAAAAGAGGGGACTATGTACTCACTTGAGATTGCTCAATAGTCTTTAGATAACCACCAAGCAATGCTAGAAAGATCACGGAATCAAACGGCACAACGGGTCCAAGCAATGGAGTCTTGATCCGATTATTCTCCAGGTATGAAGTGAAAAGCACCTCAACTTAGAGATCAATCAGATCAAGTGTGAGTTGAAAAAATGAATGGGTGGGGTATTTATAGGAAAACCAAGACCGTTAGGATTGTTTCTTGAAAAACGTGCTTCGATCTACGCCGTCCAAGTATGCCCCCTGTTTTGTAATACCTTGGGCACTCCAAAACAGCCCCTAGAATGCATAAAAACCTTTTGCAAGTGTGTGGAACAGCTGGAACAAGCTGTTTTCAAGTTTTTGAACATCTGGTAGTTTTAGGCGGCCGGCGTAAGAATCAGATAAGGCCTACGCGGCCGGCCTGAGCTTCAGATCAGCAAAACAGTTTCAAAAGTTGTTGTTTCAGTCCCTACATGTATTTAAGGCCCATTTTGGCATGTTTGAGGCCCGTTAAGCCAATTTTAAGGCCCTACAATGATGCCTAAACATAGTGTACATGAAATACGCTAAAAAATATTCCGGATGTCGGTTTATTTGGTCGTACGATCGCGATATTCGCTTAATTACGACGAAATGCGCACGAACGCGAAAAACGATCCAAATTACGCGACGAATGGATTTTTCTCATGCCAATCACTAAAATAAAATATTTTAATGATTACATAAATTTTTGGACGTCTGGATGTATTCAGAATGTAAGTTATGCGCGAAAATGCAAACTTATGCACTTTTTGACACTTTTAGTCCCTGAATGACCAAAAAGTTTATTTTAGCACACCGAACCCCTCAAAGCCTATTTCTAAGCTATGTGAAGGATATTTAGGATATGTTTAACTTATGGTCATGTATCGGAATGTCCATTACAATACGAATCGGCATACTTTCGCAGTTTGTCAAAATTAGTCCCTGTAAGCGAATAAACTTGATTTTTCCATACCAAAGCCTTCAAAACTTATTTATAAGTTATGTAAAGGTTATTTTAGGTATGTTAAGCATAAATTGATGTTCCGGAGTATTTGTTGTGTTAAACTGATTACGTTTACGCATCAGTTTGCGTATAACTCTCCAGAAAGCGATATAGAGTTTGAAATCGAACAAAAATCAAAACATGAAAAATGTCAAACATAAACAACCAAACATTGGGATCAAATAACATTGTTTTATTGATAACTGAACTGTTTACAATGATTACAAACACAGGTGTCACAGTCTCCCCTACTTGTGGAAATTTCGTCCCGAAATTTGTTTAGAGGAAACTCGTGAGAATAGATGTGGATATTTCGCCTTCATTTGATCTTCACGTTCCCAAGTAAACTTGGGTCCACATTTAGATTCCCAGCGAACTTTAACCAAAGGAATGCGCTTACGTTTAAGCCACTTGACTTCACGGTCCATGATTTCCACAGGTTTCTCAATGAAATGCATCGTGTTATCGACATGAATCTCATCAAGTGGTATGTGGAGGTTCTCATCAGCTAAACACTTCTTGAGATTGGACACGTGAAAGTTCAGATGAACGTTTCCAAGTTCAGGAGGTAACTCAAGTCTGTAGGCTACCTTACCGATTCTTTCGACGATCTTGAATGGTCCAACGTATCTAGGTGCAAGTTTTCCTGTCTTTCCAAATCTGATCACACCTTTCTAAGGTGAGACCTTAAGTAATACACGATCACTGACTTGAAATTCCAAGGGCTTGCGTCGTCGGTCCGCGTAACTCTTTTGACGGCTTCGAGCTGTCTGAAGGTTATCATGAACTTTCTTAACCTTATCTGTTGTCTCTAGAATGAGGTCAGGTCCAGTAAGCTGAGCCTCACCGATCTCATTCCAGCAGACTGGTGAACGACATTTTCGACCATAGAGAGCCTCGAAAGGAGCCATGTTGATGCTGGAGTGATAACTGTTGTTGTAGGAGAATTCGATCAATGGAAGATACGAATCCCAACTACCACCAAAATCGATTACACAAGCTCTAAGCATATCCTCCAAAGTCTGGATTGTTCTTTCAGTTTGGCCATCTGATTGCGGATGATAAGCTGTGCTCAGATTAAGTTGGGTCCCCATAGCAGATTGCATGGTTCTCCAAAAACGAGACGAGAATCGAGCATCTCTGTCAGAAATAATGTTCAAAGGAACACCGTGTCTAGATACAATTTCATCCACATAAATTTTAGCAAGCTTGTCAGCAGATAAATCCTCACGGATCGGCAAGAAATGCGCTGACTTTGTAAGACGATCAACAACTACCCAGATGGCATCGTGACCTCTCTTAGTGCGCGAAAGTTTGGTAATAAGATCCATATCAATGTTTTCCCATTTCCAAACTGGAATCTCTGGTTGCTCCAATAAACCATAAGGATGTTGATGTTCAGCCTTAACCTTAAGACAAGTAAGGCATTTGGACACGTACAAGGCAATGTCTTTTTTCATACCAGGCCACCAATACTGAGTACGAAGATCCTTATACATCTTGTCAGCACCAGGATGAATAGAATAACGAGACTTGTGAGCTTCATCCATAAGCAAAGTGCGAAGATTGTCTTGACTTGGGACCTACAAACGGTCCATGAAATAATATGATCCATCATCTTTAAGCTCGAGACCAGGCTTGATATGAAATGATAATTCCTTACCCATCAAATCTTGTGAAACACAAGTACGTTGAGTCTAAGAAATGAGGGATTGGATATCAGATCAAACTTTGACACAGTGAAGCTTGATACATTCTTTACGACTTAAAGCGTCAGCCACGACATTCGCCTTACCAGGATGATAGCGAATTTCGCAGTCATAGTCATTTAGAAGCTCAACCCAACGTCGTTGCCTCATGTTAAGTTCTTTCTGATTAAAGATATGCTGGAGACTTTTGTGGACAGTGAAAACCACACATTTTGTTCCATACAAATAGTGTCTCCAGATTTTGAGAACGAATACAACTGCACCTAACTCAAGATCATGAGTCGTGTAGTTCTTTTCGTGTACCTTCAATTTCCTCGATGCATATGCTATGACTTTGTTCCTTTG
Organism: Helianthus tuberosus; assembly: GCA_030545235.1. Lineage (NCBI taxonomy): Eukaryota > Viridiplantae > Streptophyta > Magnoliopsida > Asterales > Asteraceae > Helianthus > Helianthus tuberosus. The sequence continues at coordinate 193,651,538 of CM060424.1, forward strand.
CATAAGGACACAGCCAAGACCCAAATTTGATGCATCACAATACACGACAAAATCATCATTGCCTTCGGGCAAAGATAGAATAGGCGCATCACAAAGCTTCTGCTTCAAGGTCTGAAACACTTCTTCTTGCTTGGTTCCCCATTCAAAGGGTTTGTTTTTCTGAGTTAGAGTAGTTAGGGGAACTGCAATCTTTGAGAAGTTTTCGATGAAGTGGCGGTAATAACCCGCCAGACCAAGAAAAGAAGGAACTTCAGTAGGTGTAGTAGGCGTATCCCAATCCTTAATCACACTGATCTTGGAGGGATCTACATGAATACCTTGTTCGTTGACAATATGCCCCCAAAACTGAACTTCCTTAAGCCAAAATTCACACTTGGAGAATTGGCAAAAAGTTGCTCTTTCTTTAGGAGTTCCAGAGTAAGACGAAGATGTTTCTCGTGATCAGCTTGCGTCTTAGAATAAATCAAAATGTCATCAATGAAAACGATGATGAACTTATCTAAATAAGGCTTGCAGACCCTATTCATCAAGTCCATGAAAACAACAGGAGCATTAGTTAAACCGAATGGCATAACTGTGAACTCATAATGCCCATAACGAGTGCGAAATGCTGTTTTGGGAATATCTTCTTCATGCACCCGAAGTTGATGATACCCAGAACGTAGATCAATCTTTGAAAAGTATGAAGCACCCTGTAACTGATCAAAGAGATCATCAATGCGAAGTAGGGGATATCGATTCTTGATGGTGAGCTTGTTAAGCTCACGATTAGGGCTGTTCACGAGCCGAACCGAACCGGTCTTACCTTTGCTCATGCTCGGTTCATTTACAAACCGATCCGAACCGAACTGAGCATTTTTTCAACCGAGCCAAAGTCGAGCGAGCGTCTTTTGATCCGAGCATTTTTCGAACGAACGTCGAGCGAGTATCGAGCATCTCAAAACAAACAAGGAAAGTGATGATGGGAGTGCTAGTTATTAGAATAAAGTGAAGTTTTCGTTTCTGATGTTTCGTCCAATAGAACACAAGTAAAAAATTTAACAAATAACAAGGAATACAAAAACACTCAACTAGTTCTATCGAGATTAGCTAAGCGGGAAGATAAATTATCGACCTATAGAAACATACCTTTGTTTTATCAGAAGTTTGAAATTGAATGAACCGATTGAAGCAAAACCCTGGCGAATTGCCGTCTTGGCGAGTGGCGATGGAGGAATCGAATAACGATGGCCAATGGGGATTTTGACTTGGGTCTTGTACTTCTGAATCGAATGGCGGGTTGAGACTTGAGTATTGATCGACACTTCACATTTTCATATTTGAAATTTTGACTCAATTACTCAAATGGACATTTAAGTATTGGAAATGGACTATTGGTATTGGATTTCAATTCTAGTTACTTAAATGAGCTCTATTTGGATATTAGACCAAACATGGTTGATGTTGGTCTCTAGTCATTTCATTAAAAATGATACACACACACATATATATATATACATATATATTAAAAAAATAAATCGAGCCAACCGAGCCGAACCGAACTGAGCGGACCTTTGCTCGTGCTTGGTTCGTTTACAAACCGAATCGAGCATTTTTTCAATCGAGCTAAATCGAACGAGCAAATTCCGAGCATCTTTCGAGCGAGCATCGAATGAGCGTCGAGCGCCGAGCAATTTAAACAGCCCTACTCACGATAATCGATACACATTCTGAAAGATCCATCATTCTTCTTAACAAAAAGAACGGGAGCACCCCAAGGTGAAAAGCTAGGACGGATAAAACCTTTGTCAGAAAGCTCCTGAAGCTGCTTAGACAATTCTTGCATCTCAGACGGTGCAAGACGATATGGAGATCTGGCAATAGGATTTTCACCAGGTACAAGATCAATATGGAACTTGACTTGGCGTGCTGGGGGTAAACTAGGTAACTCTTCAGGAAACACTTCTGGATAATCCCGGATAATAGGGATATCTTCAATCGCCTTACCTTTGCCTTTATCTGCTACAATATGAGCCAAAAAGGCCACATAGTTCTTTCGCAGATATTTCCGAGTTTGAAAACAAGACATTAGCTTGAGGCTACTAGCAGGTTTCTCACTACGAACCTGTAGGATTTCACCTGACGAAAGCGGAACACGAACAATCTTCTCTAAACAAATTACCTCTGCGTGAAGCTTGGCTAACCAATCCATACCCACTATAACATCGAAACTTCCAAGTCGCATCGGTGTGAGGTCGATAGGAAAAAGATGGTTGTTAAGGTTCAACTGGCAGTTACGAAGAACAGAATCTAGAGCAATGGGATCACCACTAGCAACTTCTACTGTCAAAGGTTTTCCTAATTTCGTTCTAGACACGCGAAGCAAAGGCTAAAAAGACAATGACACGAAACTCTTATCGGCACCACAATAAAAAAGAATAGAAGCAGACTGATTGTTAACAAAGAACGTATCGTTCACCACCTCGTTGTCTGCTTGCGCCTCTTGAGCATTCATAAGGATAGGTGAACGTGACAAAACGTACTCTCAATGCTCTCGAACCACTGTAGGAGCCCAGTTGGTCCTTTAGAACCACTAAACTTGAGTGGTTTAGCCGAATTGAAACTCTTGAAATTGCATGGAGCATTTTGGTTATTGTTGGCTTGGTTCACTTGAGCAATAATGTATGGGAGTATAACAGCCATATGCTGCGCCATGATATCTGCCATTTCGGCATTAGATAGTGGATTTTCGCGTTAAGGAGGCATTCTAAAAGAGGAAACATGAGAGGAAACGAGTGAGATGATTAGATGAAAAGAATGAGATGAAACAAAAATCGACAAAAGCAAAGATGGTGGTCATTCGTTCGTTACCACAAAGCAAACAAACGACACACAGTGACTAATCAAAGTAAATGGGTTAAAAATAATGTATCGCGAAGACATGCTCGCCTATAAGTGAACACTCACCCCAAGAGTTCCCAGGTAAGAGTGACTGGTCCGATTATGTGGATTTGTACGAACACTCTAGCCTTAGACAGAAAACCTACAGGCATTCACTCTTCCAGTTTGCACGTGTTCACACTATTTAGGGCCCAAAACTTTGACGAGATTTTGAAAACTTAGAAGGCACAAGGCCAAAAAGAATCAAACTGGAATGGTTCAAAACCTTATAACAAATCATTTAAAAACAGATGATTGATTTTCAAAAATCGTTTCGGAAAATTGGGTTCTTGTTTTGGTAATCACCTAAGGATAGGTGAAGTGCATGTTTTAAGATCTAAACACAAGATAACTTGTGTTAGGGTCCTAGAAAAGTTATAGTCTAGGTCAAAACATTACTAATAACCTAATTCCCTATAACCATTGGCTCTGATACCAACTCTTCTGTCACACCCCGACCGCGTATAACATGCAACCGCGGCGGAAACGTCGGGGAGTGTTGTAACAGAATTATTGTTTCACAACCATGCCATTTAAAGTTATGTTTTATTTATAAACAAAAGGGGTTACATTGTCTTAAAACAACTGGAACAAAGAGTACATCACATAATTAAACTAATCTTGCTTCTTTTATGTCACTAAGGCCCGAGTCCACCCTAGTGTATCTTGAACAAACCTATGCATCAGCTCCTGAAACACATGTGAAAATAGGTACGTCAGCATAAAAATGCCTGTGAGATACATAGGTTTTATTGATTTAGGATTCATGACTTGTAAGTTTAAAGAAAAGGTTTAACAAAGTAGTCATGAACCTTGTAAAATGTTTTTCTTTTATAAATCATATGAAAATCGATAAGAAAACAGATGATATAAAAGCATAGTGTATGGTTAAATAAATAACCAAGTAAAAATGAATTTTTGTATAAAATGTGTTGTTTGTAAAGCAATGTTTTGTAAAGATGTGTTAATTCTGTAAAATGTAATATGTCATAATTGAAATGGTTTAAATAACGCTACGATATGTTATGTCATAAAAGCACTTATATATAGGAAGTACCAGCGGCGTATCCACTATGCTTTTATCACATTACACACGCCTCGTTACTTAAATCACTTACCCAAACAAACCACCAAAATGTCATGTTTAAACCAATTGTCAAATGTTTATGAGTAAACCAAGTCTATTGTCAAATGTAAACCATGTAAAGTATAAACAAATGTCATGTATGGTAAGTAAAAGTATCATATGTAAGAAGTGCACAAAACAAAGTTTTTGAATAAATCAAAGTTATGTTTTGTAAAATAAATGCATGCTTTACTGATACAAACACTTATGCGGTATGCTAAACGTATACATTCAAGCCTTGAGACTGTAGGATAACCTTAGAGTAAAGGTTATCAAAATGTTTTCGGATTCAGTCATTCCTTATATCCAAACAAACCTAGGATATCAGGAATGGGAGTTGTCAAGTCCTATGGTACCACTACTTACTACCGAGCGGCGTAGCTAATGTTAATGGACGTATTTTAGTTCGTTAAGCAAACCAAATGTCATACCAAATGTAAGCATGTTTTTATGAAAACAATGTATCTAGTATGCTAAGTAAACATACAAGGTAGAGATGTAAAACAATGTGTTCATATGCTGAGTAAACATATGTAACAGAAATGTAATGTAAAACAATGTGCTAACATGCTAAGTAAACATACATAGCAAAAGAAATGCAATGTAAAACAATGTGCTAGCATGCTAAGTAAACATACATAGCAAAACATAATGAAATCATGTACTATAAGTGTACCAATGAACATAACAAGCATATGATATAAGAACATGGAAAGCACGAAAGTAACAAGTAGGCACATGTGTTTCACCCCAAAAATGTTTGAAAACAGTAAAAGAGGGGACTATGTACTCACTTGAGATTGCTCAATAGTCTTTAGATAACCACCAAGCAATGCTAGAAAGATCACCGAATCAAACGGCACAACGGGTCCAAGCAATGGAGTCTTGATCCGATTATTCTCAGGTATGAAGTGAAAAGTACCTCAACTTAGAGATCAATCAGATCAAGTGTGAGTTGCAACAATGAATGGGTGGGGTATTTATCGGAAAACCAAGACTGTTAGGATTGTTTCTTGAAAAACGTGCTTCGATCTAGGCCATCCAAGTGTGCCCCCTGTTTTGTAATACCTTGGGCACTCCAAAACAGCCCCTAGAATGCATAAAAACCTTTTGCAAGTGTGTGGAACAGCTGAAACAAGCTGTTTTCAAGTTTCTGCACATCTGGCAGTTTTTGGCGGCCAGCGTAAGAATCAGAGATTGCCTACGCGGCCGGCCTAAGCTTCAGATCAGCAAAACAGTTTCAAAAGTTGCTGTTTCAGTCCCTGCATGTATTTAAGGCCCATTTTTGCATGTTTGAGGCCCGTTAAGCGAACTTTAAGGCCCTACAATGATGCCTAAACATAGTGTACATGAAACTTGCTCAAAAATATGCCGGATTTCGGTTCGTTTGGTCGTACGATCGCGATATTCGCTTAATTACGATGAAATGCGCACGAACGCGAAAAACGATCCAAATTACGCGACGAATGGATTTTTCTCATGCCAATCACTAAAATAAAATATTTTAATGATTACATAAATTTTTGGATGTCCGGATGTATTCAGAACGTAAGTTATGCGCGAAAATGCAAACTTATGCACTTTTTGACGCTTTTAGTCCCTGAATGACCAAAAAGTTTATTTTAGCACACCGAACCCCTCAAAGCCTATTTATAAGCTATGTGAAGGATATTTAGGGTATGTTTAACTTATGGTCCTGTTCCGGAATGTCCGTTACCGTACGAATCGGCATACTTTCATAGTTTGTCGAAATTAGTCCCTGTAAGCGAATAGACTTGATTTTGCTATACCAAAGCCTTCAAAACTTATTTATAAGTTATGTAAAGGTTATTTAAGGTATGTTAAGCATAAATTGATGTTATGGAGTATTTGTTGCGTTAAACTGATTACGTTTACGCATCAATTTGCGTATAACTCTCCAGAAAGCGATATAGAGTTTGAAATCGAACAAAAATCAAAACATGAAAAATGTCAAACATAAACAACCAAACATTGGGATCAAATAACATTGTTTTATTGATAACTGAACTGTTTACAATGATTATAAACCCAGGTGTCACACAAGCCGCTGAAGGGGATGATGCTGTTGCTAGGGGTATAGAACAGAGGTTTGAGGATGCTGGCTATGTTAGTGTCTCCAACGTTAAGGGTTTTTCTAAACCTGCTGCCCCCAAGGCTTCAACCCGTCAATCTACTCGCCGTTTGTTGAAGGGTGCACCTCAATCCACTTCTTCTGAACCAGTGGAATTGAGTGATGATATTGAGGCTTCCGAAGATCAAGGTGTTGATGTGGATGTTGAGAAGGAAAAGAAGTTGGTTGTTCATGGCAAGAAGAAGACTTCAACCAAGAAGGTTATGACTACTCATGTTCAGGGTTCCTCGAGCAGGGACGTTGAAGGGTTGAATGAGGATGAGGTTTATGTGCCTGATTGCTCTGTGAAGGTTGGTGATAGTTTTAAAGATCCTACTGTTTGTGCTAATGTGCTAGCTCACTTTGCTCCTCCTGGCGTTTGTGGTGCCATTTCTGAAATGGAAAGTGACCATTTCATATCAAGATTGATGCTTAGCTCCTGCAACCTTTCTGCCTTGGTTGCTGAGGGTGTTACCCGTTTTCAGAAGGGCATGCAGGAGTATGAGGATTTTTCTAAAAAGAAGGAGAAAATGAAGTCTTCGATGGCTGCAATGAAGAAAGAGATTGATGGGTTTGCTAAGAAAGAAGAGGCCTGGGTCAAAAAGGTTGGTGAATTGACTAGAAGGCATGAAATTGAGATAAGTGATCTCAAGAAAAGCTTCGAAGCCGATCGGTTGAAGCTAAAGGCTGATAGGGAGGCTTTGTCTGTTCAACAGAGAGCCTTTGATGAAGAGAAGGAAGGCTGAAGGCTTCGGTTGCTCAAGCCACCAGTGATAACCAATGGCTTATTGAGCAAGGTTTCCAGCAAGTTGTTACTTACCTTCTTCACTCCAAGGAGTTCAATTCTGCTCTTGGAGAAGTTTATACTAAATTGCTCAACTTGGGGAAACATCAAGGTCTCATTGCCGGTTACAAGCTTCATGAGTCTGGCCATCCTTTAGAAAAGTCACCCTTATATCGTCCTGAAGCTTCTGAGGTCTTCAAGGGTTCTGTTGAACAAATGGAGAGGCTGACCTACCTGTATGTTAATTAGGTTTCTACTTGTTTTGGTAAGCCCATTACTGTCTTGCAAGAGCTAAAACCGGATGGTTTTAACGAAAAAGTTTGTGCTGAAGTCCTCGGTTCCCTTTTAAGAAAGCGATCTTATTCGGGAGATAGTGATGATACCCTTTCAGGAGGACCTGATGCTTCGAAGGATGCGAGCTTGGAAGGTTCAGCAGTAGGTGGTGATGGTGGCTTGAAAGCTAAGAAGTCAAAGAAAGCAAAGAAGGTTAAAAGTGATGGTTCCGGGGCTTCCAAGCCTCCTGCTGATGCTTGATGGACATTCGTAGCATTCTTAGCACCCTTGAAAACAATTTATGGTTTGTAATGTTAACTTAAACAATTTTAGGTTTCACAGAAACCGTTAAGGTTCCTGTTATGTGGTTGTGGTTAGGCCTGTATGGCCATTTGAACAATTTCTAAGTTTACAAGTCGTTATGGCTTGTTTTAACTTTGTTTGGATGTTTGGAAGTCTTTTAAGACTTTCTTTGTTATGCTATTAAGTTTTTACTATTTGCCTTGTGTTATGTTTTTTGTGCCAGTTTGGTAAGGCAGCTTGGCTGGCTTCAAGCCTTCAAGGCTTTTGGCTGTCATGTATGTAGGTTGAAGCCTTCGAGGCTTCTGGTTGTCATGTATGTAGCTTGAAGCCTTCGAGGCTTCTGGTTACTACTTTAGTTTCATGACTTGGTTTGTATCTTTGAGTTTTGGGTTATGTGTAACCTTTTTGTTCATGTTGTTGTATCGTTCCTTAGATTATTTCTTTTCCTTGTGGTTTTGTCTTTGTTGGGTTTGTGTTGTCTTTATGTTTTTCATACCTTAAAGGGTTCAGTGCTGCAGTCACTTAGCCTTGGTATTTTTAACAAGAAGACATAGCACCTATCCTATTCATCATCTATCTTAGTTTAGTTTTATTTCGTAAGCCAATTTTTCAATATTTTTCTAAGGCTTAAGGAACATTTGATGTAGGCTGTTCAAACCCGTCTATGAGACAACTTTGCTTTTAATAATAAGTCTCATGGAGTTGTATTGATTTAGGAACTCACCCCTTATATAGGTTCATTTAACCCTTGAACCTATTGAGCGATATGGCCTGGGAGCTCATCCCCTTACATGGCCCTTGCCATGGAGTTTCTTGCTAGGTTCTCAACCTGATTTTAAGATAGAAAGACAAATTTGATAAAACATCATCATTCATTCAAGAGATATTGTGTTACAAAAGGCGATCGACTCTTGAAATACAACTTTGTGAAATACAAACCAATCTTTCTTGATTACACGTGGAACCTCTTAAGGGTTTTTCCATTCCAGTGTCTTGGAAGCCTTTTACCTTCTGAGTCTGCTAGTTTATAGGATCCACCCTTGTGTGCTTCAAGGATTGTATATGGCCCCTCCCATTTTGGGCCAAGTTTTCCTTGGTTTTCTTTCTTACTAGCTTCATTGTTTCTAAGCACCAGGTCTCCTGGCTTGAAACGTTCATATTTGACTCTCTTGTTGTAATAGGCTTCCATCGTTTGCTTGTACTTGGCTTCTTGGATTGCAGCTTGGTCTTGTGCTTCCTCTAAGAGTTGTAAGTTCAACATGGTCTCTTTTTGGTTAGCTTCGGGATCCACGTTGACCGTTCTTTGTGTTACAACTCCTACTTCAGCTGGAATCACGGCCTCAGATCCAAACACCAAGCTGTAAGGTGTTCTTTTGTGGCTTGTTTTTTCTGTTGTTCTTATGGCCCATAGAACACTTGCCAATTCTTCAAGCCAATTGCTTTCATATCTTCCCAATCTGGCTTTGATTTCTTCAACTATGCTTCGGTTCATCCTTTCAACCTGATCGTTTGAATGTGGATATGCCACTGAGCTGAAAACCTGAGCTATTCTGAATTCTTTGCACCAAACGCTGAAAGGCTTCTCAGCGAATTGTTTTCCATTATCGGTAACAAGCACTCCTGGCAACCCATAGCGACAAATGATGTTCTCCCAAACAAAGTCAATGACTTGCTTGCCCGTGATTTTTGCAAGTGGTTTAATCTCAGGCCACTTGGTGAAGTAATATATGGCCACTAACAAGAACTTCACTCCAGCTTTGGCTGGTGGGAATGGGCCAACGATGTCCGTCCCCCATTTATAAAATGGCCATGCTGAGGTTATCGGGACAAGATCATGCTTGGGACTTTTCGGGACTGGTGCATGAATTTAGCAAGAATGACACTTCCTTAGTTGCTCAGTGGTGTCTCGGTGCATGGAGGGCAAAAAATACCCAAGGTTCATTAGTTTGGCAACCACCGTTCTTGCTCCAAAATGGGCTCCACATATCCCTTTATGAACCTCTTTGACTAAATACTGGCTTTGTTCGGGACCAACACATCTCAGCAAGGGTGCAAGGTAACCCTTCTTGTAGAGGATTTCTCCTTGCAACACGTACTGTCTAGACTTGATTTTAACCCTTTCAGCCTCTGTTTGATCAGCAGGTAATTCACCATTTTAAAGGAATTTCTTGATTGGAGTCATCCAATTGGGACCTTCTTTGGTGATTACGTCTTGAACCTCCAATTCTTCAATTGATGGAGTTTTCAGTACTTCTATCAATACCTTTTTAGTGAGGTGGGAAAAAGTGAGGGAAGCGAGTTTACTCAAAGCATCAGCTTTCTTGTTTTGAGACATGGGAATTTGCTTAATGGTACACGTTTGGAATGTGTTCATCAGTTCTTTGGCTTTTTCCTTGTACCTCTTCATGTTAGGTTCCTTTGCAACATAACTGCCATTCACTTGACTTGACACCAACAACGAGTCCATGAAGACTTCAAGCTTTTGGACCCTCATTTCCTTAGCCAACCTTAAGCCAGCTATCAATGTTTCGTGTTCAGCTTCGTTATTGGTGGTCTGGAAATCAAATCGAAGAGCATACGTGAATTCTAACCCTTCCGGGTTGATTAGAATAAGGCCTGCCCCAGATCCTTCAACGCTTGAAGCCCCATTGGTGAAAAGCTTCCAGGTCTGAAGGTTAAGTGGCAGTTGTGTTTACTTCAGCAGTTGTTTGCTTTAGGACTTCTACAATGAAATCAGCCAAGACCTGGGCTTTGATGGCTTTTCTGGGAACATAGGTGATGTTGTGTTCACCGAGTTCAACAGCCCACTTGGCTAATCGTCCTGAATTCTCCGGTTTTTCAAGCACACTTTTTATTGGTTGGTCAGTGACCACTTGTATGGGGTGTGCTTGGAAATACCTTCGAAGCCTCCTAGCCGTTTGGACCAGGGCTAAAGCAAGTTTTTCCAAAGGAGGATATTTGATTTCTACCAATTTTAGAGTTTTGCTGAAGAAATAAATGGGTACCTGAACTTTGTCTCGTTCAATGGTGAGGACCGCACTTATTGCTTCTTCAGCAATTGAAAGGTACACCGAGATCAATTCTCCCGTTTTCGGGGCTGCAATGTCAGGTAGAGAAGCTATGTGTTTCTTCATCTGTTTAAAGGCTTCTTCAGCCTCATCAGTCCATTTGAAGTTTTTCTTGTCGGAGCATCCCTTGAGCGTTTTGAAGAAAAGGTAAAGACCTTTCAGCCAATTTTGAGGTGAAACGCTTCAGGGTTGCAAGCTTTCCATTTAGACTTTTTACCTTCTTTTTGCTTCTTGGTGGCTTGGTCTCAAGAACAGCCTTCACCTTGTTTGGATTGTCTTTTATACTTTGTTTTCCCACAATGTGTCCCAAAAACTTTCCTTCCTCGAACCCAAATGAACATTTTTCGGGGTTCAGCTTCATGTTGACCTTCCTTAGGTTCTTGAAGGTTTCTTGGATGTCATCAAGCATTTGGTATTCCGTTTTGCTTTTGATGACCAAATCATCAACATATGCTTCCATGTTCCTGCCAATTTGACTAGCAAAAGCCTTGTCAACTAGGCGTTGGTAAGTTGCACCCGCGTTTTTGAGACCAAAAGGCATCTTTTGGTAGCAAAATATTCCTTTATCAGTGTGAAAGGCGGTTTTCTCTTCATCTTCTTCCTTCATGAGAATTTGGTGGTATCCCTTGTAAGCATTTAGGAAACACTTGAAAGGGTAACCAGTGAGGGAGTCAACCTTAAGATCAATTTCTGGCAACGGGTAACAATCTTTAGGACAAGCCTTGTTCAAGTCTTTGAAGTCTATGCACATTCTCCAAGAGTTTTCGGGCTTTCGAACCATGACTGGATTTGCAACCTAGGATTGATACTTGACTTCTCGGAGAATGTCGACTGACACAAGCTTTTCAACCTCTTGGCATGCAGCCAAGCTTCTTTCGGGTGCTAGGCTTCGCTTCTTTTGGACAACAGGCTTGACATTAGGTGGTATTCTTAACTCATGCTTAGCAATGCTTCGAGGGATACCCGTCATATCTTCTGGGCACCAGGCAAAGACATCACTATAGTGTACCAAGTGCTTTTCGAGATATGAGAGGGTTTCTTGTGAAAGGCTTGGATTTACCCTTATCCTTTGCTCAGGATACTTGGGATTTATGATCAGCCTTTGCTTGTCTTCTTCATTCTTGGAGCTTTTACCTTCAAGCATATAGGCCTCTTGAGTAGGTTGAAGGGTTGCGATCCCCCTCTCGATAGGAAATTTGACAGTGCCATGACCGACAGAAACAACCATGTAGAAAGCACACTGCCTTGGTCTTTCTATGATTACATCATAGTTTGAAGGCATATTGATGACCACAAAAGTGAGAGGTTGAACTCTTTCCATCTTTCCTTCGCTGAAACGGACATCAAGGGTTAGTTGCCCTAAAGGCTTGAGGGGTATGTCTGCGATACCTTTTATGGAGGTTCCAGAGGGTTGAAGCTTCGAACGTTCCTCATTGCTCAAACGGTTGAAGAACTTTTCAAACATGATTTCAGTGGCTGCTCCAGTGTCTATGTATGCTTTGTTTATTTGTAGTGTGCCCACGGTTGCTTCAACCACAAGAGGGTTTGCAAGTGGGTTCTTTTCTGTTGGAGGGAAACAAACACACTGAAGCTCCCAAGCTTTCAACCTCTGTCGTTTGTGAGGAACCTTTCCATCAAAATCCACCATGTTAACTTCCTTGCCCTTTCCTTCGGCCCTCTTGTCCCTCACCCCCTTGACCAAGTTAGCGAGTTCCCCGGATTTGACGACCTCTTCAATCCTTTTCTTTAGTTGAAAGCAATCGTTAGTATGGTGACCCTTTTCCTCATGAAATTCACAAAATTGGGTGGAATTCTCATTCCTCTTGCTTTCGGGGAGAGGTCTTGGAGGTCGAAAGCTTTGCTTTACTTCTTCTGTGGCAAGAATATCTTGAGGGGTCTTGATAAGTGGTGTGACGCTTATGCCTTTTTCTCTGCCGGAAGGGTTCCGCCTTAAGGCCTTCGCTGATCTGAACCCTTTTGGCGTCTGTCATAGGAATGGAAGCTTCCCCTTTTCCTAGCCGGGTTGTTGCCTTGCCAGCTTGATCTCCTTTTTCTTTGCTCTTTAATGTCTATGGCCTCCTCTCCTCTGATATGGGCTTCAGCCCTTTCGAGAGCTTCTTCCAAGTTCTTGGGCAGGGATTTGTTGAAATCTCTTGTGAGATACTTGGATGTAATGGCGTTCATAAAACCGACCACTCTCATTTTCTCGTCTGCCCCTACATATGTGAGACCTTCCTTCTTGTACCTTTCAATGAACTCTCGAAGGCTTTCGTCATCACTTTGTTTTATCTGAAAGATTACTGTAGCATCTTTGACGTATCGCCTTTGCTGTGAGAAATTGGCCAAAAACCCTTTACTTAAGTCATCGAAGCTTCGAACGCTTCTGGCAGGAAAATCGTTGAACCATATCTGGGCTGAACCAACGAGAGTTTGCATAAACATAAGGCAGCATTCAGCATTTGACTATTTCTTGATTCTGGTGGCACCAGTGAAGATCTGAAGGTGATCTTCCGGATCCTCAGTCCCATCACACGACTTGATATGGGTTGGAATCTTGATCTTCGTTTGAAAATCATAATCGACTATTTGCTGTGAGAAGCATGAGAGATTACTTGGCTTGTAAGGCTTGACCAAATCTTCCTCAACCCTTGCACCCATGTTGCTGCTGTTATTATTGTTCCCTTGAGTGGCCAACACTTGATTAATAAAGTGCTGCCACGGGAAGCTGGCCATCATCTGGGCCATCATCTGGGGCATAAGGTTGAAGCCTTGAAGGCTTCCAGGTGCAACTGGGCAACTAACTCACAAAGGAGTGCTCATAACGGCACTTCGTGCCAAGGGGAGTACAGACAAAGCTTGTTCCCATTTAGTTGTTGTTGAGGGTGGAAGGCTTGCTACTGGAGATTGTAGGAGCTAGTCCAAAGTCAGCTCGTGCCCTAGTGGGGCACCGGCTGTAGCTGGTTGGGAAGAGAAAAGGGGAAATGTTGTTGGATTTGGCCTCGTGTACAGGTATGGGTTAGGATTTGGAGGACGATTATTGGGGCCAGCCTCATCCCTAGATGCAGAAGGTTGTGAGTTTGCAAAAGGAGGGATGGGGGGTCCAGGAGATAGAGTCGGTTCTGGTTCGTCATAGTCCAAACGAATCCTCACTCCCTCGTCTCTCTCCCTACTCACATATTGGTTGAGGAGAGACCTCAACTCCAGGAAATTGTTAGCGACCCCTTCAGGGGTAAGTTCGACATGTGAAGGGGTGTTTGAGACACCGACATTAGGGGAATGGACCCCTGATCTAGATGGAGTTGGAGTGTGGAAAGTGAGAAACTCGGGAGTGCTCCCCGGTGTCGAGAAAGACGATGGTATGCCACATGAGCTTGGCCAGTACTTGGGGTAGAGGTATTTGGAACTTGATTTACCTCTCCCAAAGACTCACTTTCTGACATGGTGATTTCAAGAAGATGGAGCTACACTACTAGGTCCTTTTGAAGAAAATTAGTGGCGTAGCCCCACGGTGGGTGCCAACTTGTTGATGTAACAGATAATACACCAGTGTTAGTAGTAAGGCTGGTTAGGCAAAAGGGTTGAAGGGTTCAACTTTGCTTAACGCAGGTCGTGGGGTCCCCTACGTTTCCAAGACGTGGAGAGAGGTTCACTAGTTTGATTTTGTTGTTTGCTCGAGATCCTTCACTGAAATGTATTCAGCTTCGGATGTAGGAGCAAAAGGAATGTGTGTGTTGAATGTGAAGAGAAGTGACTTGCATGGAGCAAGTACTCAAGAACAATGACCAGAGATCCCAATGGAATCAGGGCTGATCGAAGAATGTCCTTCACACTTAATGAAGTGTCACATTTATAGGGAAAGCCTTAGCTCAAAGAGGAAGTTGTTGACTAGTGAACATGCTTGCAGTGGGGGACTTACCATTTTAGGGGCTAAAGCTTTTGACCTGCGGATAAAAGGCTGTGCTCTGTGGACTCGTGTTACTTTTGCGGCTGGGAAAGTTGGTGAAGCAATCAGAGATGTGACTACCTACTGTTCACGTATTGTTTTATCTACACTCCCGGATTTCCAACCTTTGAACATTTTAACCTTTTAAGCTTTAATGTGTCTAAGTCATTTTATTTGGTCTTGGATTACCCCCGTGTTATTTTGTTAATTAATATTAAACATATATAAAAGTAAAATTAAGTTAATTACTAAAATTAATAATATAGGCTACATCACATTAAAAAAAACCTAAGCTTAGAAAAAACTTAACTTAAAAAAAGATATGCTAGTCATTGGGATCGTTGTGTGCGTCGTCGTCATTAGGGTAGTATGAGTTGCGGAGGGTTTCTTTTCTTGTCCTTTCATGCTTGACCTTTTTTTCATATAAAAAGTTACGATAACGTAAAAAAGCCTATAGTAAGCGTGAATTTTATTTGGGTTTTTACTTATTAGTTATTATTTATTTATATTATATTTATTATTTATACTTTGTTAGTTTATTTAAGTTGTCTGATTTTTTTAATTTATTTATTTTTATCCGAATTAAAAATTTATTATACAACAAATAATAAAAAAAGCTTGTTGAGAAAAAGGTGAGGCCCTGACACGTTTCCTTAAGGCTGTAAATGAACCGAACGAACACGAACAAGACCATGTTCGTGTTCGTTCGTCAAGAATATTAACATGTTCGTGAACTGTTCACGAATGCATACTGAACATAAGTTTATGTTCGTGTTCGTTAGTTAAGAAAATTCGGTTGTAAACGAACAGTTCGTGAACACTGGTCTCGAACACAAACACGCATTTAACTTGAAAATAAAAAATGAAACCATTGTTATACTTAAACATTGGATGTAAGTAGTTATATACAGTCATCAAATGAAAAATCAAAACACAAGAAGCCTAATAAACCACCAAACATCGAATCAAGTTTAACTAACTTAAACATAATTATCCCAAAAAATGTCTTAGAATGTCTAAATTTTAGCTAACTTGGAAAAAAAAAATAGGGTTTCAAGTTTTCAACATGTTTATATAAAATGATTATTATTTATTATATTTTTAATATAATCAAACGAACACGAACTAAAGTAAACGAACGAACATAACCGAACATATTACCGAACGTTCACGAACACAGTCGAACGAACGAGACCCGTGTTCGTATTCGTTCGCTAAGCTAACGAACGAAATTTTTTGTTCGTGTTCGTTTGTTAAGCTAACGAACAAACATAAACGAACTTCACGCCAAATAGTTCATAAACTGTTCGTTAAACGTTCGGTGTAAACTCGTTTACAATCCTACGTTCCCTCACCAGAAAAATGTCCAAAATCGGTGTAATGGTGGAGGCTTGGTAAGAGATTAGGTAGTCATTATAATTGTTATTATTTTGTATTTTTTATATAAACTAGTAATAAGGACCCCGCGCTTTGCGGCGGGTTCGTAATTATATACGTAATTTATGTAAACCACATTGACTATCCGAATGTAACATGTGTTTAGAAATCTAGAAAATTAAGTTACCTATACTTTAATTTTAGTATGTAAAATGTGAGACCATATTAAACGAAGAAGAAACACTTGAAACTACATGTACGCGTCGATAAAGTTTGTTGGTCATTTTCCTTTATTAAAAACTAAAAAAATATAATTTTAAAACATGTTACATTTAAAACTTTAAAATAACTATTTATGTTTTTATAAAATTAAGTAATAAAAATAACAAATACATAAATTACATGTAAGAAATATTTAGAATATAACCATTTTCTGAAACCAACAAATACCATCAATTAAGCTAATTAATTTGCAATTTTACTTTGTGAGACACTTTTACTATTCAACTTTTTATAAGTGTACAAAGCTATATGTATAACTCATTAAAGCATAGCCTCATCAACTCTTTTCACTTTATAACAATCTTACTTTGTGAGACTTATACCCATTTGTTAGCACCATCTCACAATCTTCCATATCTAAATTTACTATTCAACAACCTTAACTTTTTGTACGACAGAATAATTGATGTTATCATAATAAGATTTCTAAAATTATATGACATCTATATATGTTAGAAGTAGGAAGATAGATTTTAAAAAAGTCTGACACAACTTTTCTTTTTTATGATAATGTTTATGTTTTAGTGTAAATTTGTAGTTTAATCTTTTTTTACTTCTACTTTTTGTTTGGTTTAAAGTTTCGCCGCAACGCGCAGGTCTAAGTACTAGTTAGTTCAACCAATTCATAACTTCATGATCTTAAGTTTTTTTTTTACCACTTTTATTTAAACCCTATCGAACAAGGTAAAACATTTGGTCCATTATTAAGTCTACTATTTTACTAAACATTCAAAGAACTAATATTACGATACCGTGTTTAAAAAAAGTGTCCAAACGCCAATCCGTCAAACTGAACTGTTTTAGCCGGTCTGGTCCACCAGGCACCCCACTGGTTCGATTTAGTTTCTTCAAAAACAATAGTTACCAAAAAGCCTAGAAATCCCATAAAAAAAAACCCGATAGGACCAGACCGTAAATGCACAAGGAAAGAAAGAAGTTGGTTGGTGTTGACGATATTACCCTTGACCTTATTTATCACTATTTACGAATAATAGTAAGACCCACTCGCAACACTCCTTCCAAAACCCTCGGACTAAAACCCTCCTATCAATTTCATCTTACGAAAAGTGCTCAAAAGCCAAAACACCAAACAATTAAAATTGAACCGTGGTGGTCGTGCTTGGCTGATCTTCGAAGGAATGTGCTGCTGGTGATCGTGCTGGACAAGAGTGCCGACACTGGAAAGGCTGGCACGGTTGTGCGCCTGGGTGGCACGGTCGTGCCATATCTGGCAGTTTTTTGCTGGAATGTTTCGTTTTCGCTCCATTTTGCTCCAAAAGCCTTTGTTTCATCACCGGGCCGAAGCCCGGACCTGTATTTTCACAAACAACTCAAATGAGTACCAAAATCAATGAAAATAGAAAGAGTTTTTGCATAAACGGGGCGTATTTGACGTTTAAAAGATGTATAAATTCTTATACATCAGTTGCCGCTCAATGAACAAAACCTTAAATATCTATTATGTCAACATGCACTGCCACAAACAAAACTACTTGAAACCCATCAACTCTCACGAATTTAAATTAAGTTTGATAGGTCCTATAAGTGCTTCCCTAACTTGTAAACTAAGTCAAACTATGCATTATCAACTTGTAAAAAAAATGAATAGTAAAAATACCTCACAAAGTAAACTTATAAATTAATATAGGGAAAATTATTTTAAAGCTGCTAATTTAAAGCAGTCTATGTGTTATCATGGTGTCAATGGGTCAATAGTGTAAAATTTGCAACACGGCGAGGAAGAAACTTCTTAAAAATTCAGTGTAGAAAAAGAGTGTACCTATTGGCACACCCATTTCATTATATACACACCTAAAAAGGTGTTTTTTGTCTTTATATGCACATCCTACAGTGTCGAACTGTGGCCAAAAAGCGGCGTTTTGGTCTGATTAATCAGACAAAGACTGACGGGTGTCTGACGGGTCTGTTGATCGGACCAAAACGCCGAGCTTTGGCCGCATTTTGGTCCTGTCAACCAGACAAAAGACTGACACACGGTCTGGTTGACAGGACCAAAACGTTGCCAAAGCTCGGCGTTTTGGTCCGGTCAACAGACCCGTCAGACACCCGTCAGTCTTTGTCTGGTTAACATGACCAAAACGCCGCGTTTTGGCCACAGTTCGACACTGCAGGATGTGCATATAAAAGACAAAAAACACCTTTTAAAGGTGTTGGTGTGTAGATTCTTTGCCCCGTAGAAAAAAAAAAGGCACACATGCGCAAAAAGAAAGAAAACCCCACAAGCGACAAAAGAGAGACAAAGCCTGACAGGGGCTATAAATATCAGAAAGAAAGGTTTTGGGTCTCCATCGAGCGCTTCTTAAATTAAAAAAAAATGATGATACAGTACGCCACTGCCAAGCCACACCCCACAAAAACCAAAGTTATTACCTTCTTCACCAATGCCTATTTCATTCTGCTGCAATGCCTCAACGTTCTTACTCTAGCAGCTAGAAAGATAGGTGGTGATCTAGTGGCGCCTATCCCGCACCCCTGGGCTCTCTATTACCGACGAGTAGCAGCAGTGGAACAAGGTGTGGTCATGCCGCATTCTACACTTAACTTTCTCATCAATACTCTCCTTGCTCTTGCACAAATCAAGTCGCAGGGGCAACCCGGCTTCCCCTATGAAACCCATCCTCAGCTTGTCCGGTTTTCGATTGCTTGTCTCCTCATGTACGGCTTGGGGTGTGCGGTTGATCTTATTGTTTCTTCTGAAGGTCTTCATCGCGCTTGCGTTCTTGCTATTGTTGCTCGATTGGGAAAAATAGGTTCCTTGTGCATTTTGGTGATATCTTTAGCCTGTTTTTGATACCAGTTATGCTTGCAGTATTATTATATAATAAAAGGTGTGTTATTTTATGTATTTAGGGGTTTAGTGATTATCTCATGAAACTGGAGTATATGTTCCAATCATGATGATGTGTCAGACTGAGTTTGTGTGTTGTTCCAAGTAAAGTAGATTATCTCATGAAACCGGAGTATATGTAGTGTGATATGTGGAGCCTCTTATGGCTTCACTTAATTATGGGTTATGTGTATGACGTTTTGTTTTTGTAACTAGGGCGTAATTGTTTCCCACCATGGTCCCTTTTTAGGACACTTGTTGGTTATTTGGATGATGGTTATGGCTTGTTGTGATAAGGAATTTGAGTGATGTGGTTGTGCATTTGAACTATCCATCGTAGTGTGCTAAAACTAACTTCCCACTACTGGTTTATTTCATGTTTTGTTAATTCGGATGTCAAAGTGGGAAGTTATGCTATATCTTCTCTTTGATGATGTGTTTACATTCTTTAGGCATGTTCTGTCTGGTGTTACGTTTGCCTTTTGCTTTATTAGGAACAGTAACCAAAGAATGTTGTTTATCTGTTCTTTCGGTGTTTTACGAGGATCTTTTATTTCATAGCTATTAGATTTTTCTTTGAGTGGTGGACGTTATAACATCCCCCCATTCACCTTGATTGTGAGTGTGAACCATGGACCCCTTGTAAGTGAATCTTCGGTTACTTCCCAACAAGTTATAGTTGTTTATGAGTGTACTAGTTTTGGTCATTTGTTTTTTTATTTTTAAATTGACTCGGTTAATGAGAAAATCACTAAACCCAGAAATGGGAAAATGAACACCTTTTATATTTAAAGATACATGAACTTAACACACTGCAAGCATTATTATTATTAGTATCAAAAATAAAATAAACATGCCAAAGATGTCGCCAAAACGCACAAGGAACATATTTTCCCCAATCCAGCAACAACAGCAAACATGGAATCAAGACCTGAAGCAACAAGTTCGGCTGCGCAAAACAAACCGTACATCAAGAGACTAGTAATGGAGAACCTGACATGGTGAGAGTGAGTTTTAAAAGGGAACTTAGGTTGGCCCTGCGACTTGATTTCTGCAAAAGCAATGAGAAGGGTGATAATAAAGCTTAATGCAGAACGCGGCATGATGACACGTTCTTCCACAACTGCTACTAGTGGGTAATAGTTATCCCAAAGGTTATGGACAGGCATCACTAGACCACCGCGTATTGTCGTTGCTGCTAGTGTAAAAATGTGGTCGACACATCGGTACAAAATCAAACATGCTCCAATGAAGAAGTTGAGAAGTTTGGTTTTAGGTTGTGGGTCGGCAACAGATATATCAATGGTAAACTGACACATCCTTTTTTTTCTTTTTTCAGGAAGGGTGGTTTAAGACCAGTGGGTATGGGGATCGTCCCCCTCGTCTCCGGCTCGTCCCCCTCGTCCCACACCGCCCCCCTCCCCCTCGTCACGTCCCCAACGTCCGCTGCAAGACGACAGCGACGAGCTGCAATGGTGGGCCCCCTTTGTTCTTCACTCTCTCTCTCTCTCCTTTATTTTATATAGTTTTTTATTATTGGGTAGTCCCCCACACCCTTGGGTAGTCCCCTTTGGATGGTCCTTCATCGGATGTGACGTGGCGCCTACGTGTCGGATAGTCCCCAAAGGGACTACCCAAACCATACCCTATGGTCTAATGGAAGGTTGAGATAGAAAGGTTGATTGTAAGAGAGAAAAGAAATGTGAAGGTTTTATAGGAGCTGTTATAGCCCTTCCTGCATATTGTTTTTATACCCTTTGTGTACTGTTGTCTAAGATTCTTTGGAGTTTGGACTATGCAGTTATGTGACCATTAGGGGTGTTCATCGAATCGAATAACGAATTTTCGAATTATTCGAATAATTTTTATTTTCCTTTGAATTCGTATTCGATTCGAATTCGATTAAAACCTATCGAATTCGATTCGAATTCATATTCGAATAAAAAACCCAATTCGTATTCGATTAAAAATTAGAATTTGAATCGAATTCGAATAAATTCGATTTAATTCATATTCTTTAAAAACATGTAAAAAACCATCAAAATGAAACATAAATTTTAAAGCAACCATAAAGCACGATAACACATTAAAAAGTTCCAAATAAAGTACCATAAATCTAAAATCAAAACGAGAAGTCGAGAATAACCACTACATATTAGAAGTTAATATTTATACGATTAGAAACCTATTGATAGATTTATTACTTAGGTTTTAGTTATGGGCCATGTACTGGTTTGGTAATGGGTAATTTTAATACTTGGAAAAAATTTTGAAAACAATTTATAGTATAGCCTAATAAAAGTTATATGTATTATATATAAAAATAATAAATAAAAAAGTATTTTATTCGAATTTCGAATCGAATTTGAAATTATAAATTCGTATTCGATTTACTTGACTCGAATTCGAATTTTTATATTCGAAACGAATTCTTGATAATCGAATCGAATTTAAACGAATTTCGAATTTTTCGAATTCGAAACGAATTCTGAACACCCCTAGTGACCATGTGGGCCGCTTTTTGTTTAATATTTCTTTTTGTTTATATTTATAGAAAGTATAATTTTAACTTCTTTACTATTAACTTTGAGTAAACTTCCGTTTTGCTCCTTGTGGTTTGGTCACTTTAACGGTTTTGCCCCAAACCTTTAAAAATAGTCATTTTCCTTCCAATAGTTTGCTATAGTTTTTCCATTTTGCTCCCCGCCTTTAACTCTATCCAAATTGTCTATTTTTCCATTTTGCTCCCCGCAAATGGAAGTTTATTTTCTAGTTTATTGTGCTCTCCTTTATTAACTTTTTTTCTATTTATACTTTTATATTCATATTCATATTCATATTCATTTTAGATTTATACACTATCTCTGAAATTAAATTATCTTACTCTTCAAAATTAAAAAGCCTAACACCGTTATCATCTTAAAGTTTTATTAAAAGCTCACTGCTTAATTTATAAGTTAAAAGTCCAATTAAAATGATAGATTAGAGCCCAAATACTAGTTAGAATTGATTTTTGAAAGGGGAGAAGAACTGAACGTGAACACAACGACAACAGCAGGCAGCACCATGCATCTCCACTGTCACTAGGGGTGCAAACGAACCGATTAGGTATATGTTTAACTTTATTTATTATTGTGTTTTTATTTATTTATTTTGTTTTGCTTACATTGTATGAAGCACGGCAATAAAAATGTTGAATCTTATCTCTTGAATTTTGTTTTAGATCCGCCACTGGTGGGGAACACAGATACTGTTAGGGTTTGAGTTTGATTGCCATCCGTAGAGACAAAGTGAATATACCCCACAATTTCACTTCAATTAATTTTGTTTACCATTTGGTTTCTTTGTTTGTTTAGAAGTGCATATATACAACACAAAAGTGGTCCTTTATGCTGTTTGTGGACAAAAGCTAGACTAAGATCAATTTGTCATTAAGTACTGGTATATTGCCATTGATATCTTTAACAAAAATTGGTACAAAGCACAAAAACTAAGTAAATACAGTCATACAGATATGAAGTTATAGGACAAAATAATGACCATACATGTCAAGAATGAAATATTAAACATATGTAGAACATAGTTGCCAAATATCCCACTAAGTGGGTCTGGAAGTTGCAGCAGCTCTGCCACATAAGCACACTGCTATTAACAGTCTTGTGTTCTTGAAAACCAAGAGCAACCTGATCTTTCACTCCAACCACACCCAAGACCAAAACAAGAGTACGAAAGATGGCAGACCGCAGATATAGGTTGTTTGGTGCAACGCTTTTGTGGAATGTAAAGGATGAATTAAAGGATTGCTGACATAACTCATGGCTTTAGTCACAAAAGGGCACCCTGATTCTGAAAAAACAAGAGAGATGTGAATACAAAATACATAGAGAGCCAAAAAGTTATAGAACTAATGGATTTGGTTACAAAGGAACACATAAGAATGATAGAACTGTAGAATAACAAGCATAATCATATGGTAAATTGATATGAGACTGATACGGGTCACCTACCCTAAACCCACCTCTGGCCCAAGCAACCCGACCCAGACCCAAATTACTTGCATACATGCCCACGTTTACATGTTCAGTAGTTAATTCTCATGCATTTTAGGATAAGCCAATCATTTCACGTTTCCATGTTTATGCATTATCCCATGTTTACTATAGTTAGTTTTCCATTTTTCTTGTATTTAAGAATGGTTTGAGTTTAATGAAAGAAGGTAGAAAATTGTTGAATGAAACTTTAGTTTTATGTCTCTCTTCTTCTCTTATGTTCTTGGGAGTTTGTAGGTTTTCTCCGTAAACCTATCAATTGGTGCTTTCATTGAGCCTTAGCCTCCATGGCTTTGGAAGAACTCGAGGACGCCACGTATCTATCTCGCTTCACCGGTTACAATCCTGCCCGGTGGATTTGTGATGCTGAACGGTTCTTTTCTTTTTATGCAATTTATGAGGAAGAACGGTTTCCTTATGTTGTTGACTCGTTCGATGATGAACCTTTTTCTTGGTTCAATTCATGGTATCGAGGACCGGAACGCCTTACATGGAAGTCTTTCACTATTGCAATGCTTCATCGTTTCCGACCACCACCGCTTAGCCACGTACCACCACCGTCACTTCCATGCCAAGAACCGCCAATACCACCGACATCGTCTCTTGGAAGGGTCGCTTCACCACCGATTCCGACATCATCGCCACAACAGTCACCATTAGATTCCATCTACTCTCAAGCGGCCATTCTCACCAACAATACCTCCATACCGGTGCTATATACATTCGTCTTGCTCGATGGCCATGTCTCATTCGAAAACCGGTGCTCCAAGTTTAGTGATGCACACCCAAATGCCATCGGTAGAAGGGAATGGAGACCACCATGGTTGCCACCGTGCCGCTATGTTGAGACCGATCCTAATGCCGTGGTACGACTCGAATGGCGACCACCATGGACATGCATTCCGTCCTTGAGGACAAGGACTTTTTTCAGGGTGGGAGTATTGATACGGGTCACCTACCCTAAACCCACCTCTGGCCCAAGCAACCCGACCCAGACCCAAATTACTTGCATACATGCCCACGTTTACATGTTCAGTAGTTAATTCTCATGCATTTTAGGATAAGCCAATCATTTCACGTTTCCATGTTTATGCATTATCCCATGTTTACTATAGTTAGTTTTCCATTTTTCTTGTATTTAAGAATGGTTTGAGTTTAATGAAAGAAGGTAGAAAATTGTTGAATGAAACTTTAGTTTTATGTCTCTCTTCTTCTCTTATGTTCTTGGGAGTTTGTAGGTTTTCTCTGTAAACCTATCAGAGACGACTCAAAATTCAGCATAATGATTAATGGTTCATATTCAACTCCACATCCCTAGAAGCCTTGGGTGACAGCCCAGTGGCCACCGACACCCGCTTAAAACCGGAAAGAGGATCCTGTGAGGTCTCGGGTTCGATACATGTGTCGGACCCCTCCTTGATGGTTATGGGGATTTACTGCCAGGAAGCCTTGTCGGGTGGCGACCTGGGAGGGGAGAACCCCTCCGCGGTCGGGGGTACCGTGCAATTACCCTTTTTTTTAGAATCCGAACAAGCAATCCTATAAATATTAGTTTACTATCTTTAGGGTTCAGAAAATGTATAGGAAGCAACATTACAGAGAAATGAAGTAAAAGTTAAAAGCACACTACTTTGTAAGAATGATTTGTATCAATTAAGCAATCCTATAAATATAGTTTACTAGCTTTAGGGTTCAGAAAATGTATAGGAGGCATCATTAGAGAAATGAAGTAAAAGTGAAAAGCACACTATTTTGTAAGACCATCGTAGTTGGGCAATATTCACCCTTGGACGTTTTGCGTCATGTGGTAGCTCAGTCAGCAATGGGGCATTAGACCATGCGTAGTGGTTAGCTCAATAATGCCCCACCATGTGGCGTTTTCTGCCATGTGGCAGTCCAGTCAGCATGGGGGCATTATTGGGCGTTATTGCAAAAGTGCCGTAGTGGGAATAATGCCCAATAACGCCCCAATCATTACACAATTATTTTTTTAATTAAAAACTTAAAATACTTTATTAAATAAAAAAAAAAATACAATACTAGAAAAAAAAACCAGAAAAAAGTAAAAAAAAAAATTTACATTGCCAAAATCTAATTAAAACTTTAGGGACTGAAATGCAAAATCCTTTTTTTAAATACAATCAAAATGCAGGGGCTGAAATGAAAAATCATCTTCTTCTTCTTTTCACCTACAACAACCACCTGCAACTTTTGATTTTTAAATCACCTTCTAATTAAACTAATTAAAACTAATTTCTTTTGTTTTTTTAATTAAAACTAAGTGTACACACATGGCAATGTTCAATTGGGCAAAGAAATCAAATTCCGGTGTTTTTCAAATCACGCCAACTTCCATTTTTTCGCAAATAACGCCGGAAAACGCCTAGGGGGCGGCACCGGGGCGTGATCGGGCGAGATTCCGGGCAAAAAACGCCCCACTACGTTCGGTCTTATAGGGCGTTTTCTAAAATGGGTGTAGTAGGGATGTGAGGCTTTATGTTTGTAATAAAATAAAATAAAATAAAACATTTAAAAAATCTTATTGGCCAAATAATAGAAGCTGAAATGTGATTGGACAACAAAAACCCCCATTAGGTGTGATTTAAAAAACGCCTCAACAACAAAACTGCCAAACACGCCCATGCGTAGTGGGAACGGAGCGAGATTGGGCGTTATTCGTCACAAAAAAAACGCCCCTTTGGGCAACCACTACGGGTGGTCTAAGAATGATTTGTATCAATTAGGCAATCCTATAAGACCACCCGTAGTGGTTGCCCAAATGGGCGTTTTTTGTGCTCAATCACACGCCCAATCTCGCCTCCTAGCCACTACGCATTGGCGTGTTTGGCATTTTTTTGTTGAGGCGTGTTATAAATCACGCCAAATGGGGGGATTTCTTGGCCAATCACATTTGAGCTTCCATTTTTTGTCCAATAAGATTTTTTAAATGTTTTTTTTATTTTATTTTATTACAAACATAATGCCCCACAATCCCCACATCCCCACTACACCCCTTTTGTAAAAACGCCAAATAATGCCCCATTGCTGACTGGGCTGCCACATGGCGCAAAACGCCCTAAAGTGGGGCATTATTCACCCCAACGATGAAGTAAAAGTTAAAAGCACACTACTTTGTAAGAATGATTTGTATCAATTAAGCAATCCTATACATATAGTTTACTATCTTTAGGGTTCAGAAAATGTATAGGAAGCATCATTACAGAGAAATGAAATAAAAGTTAAAATGATTTGTATCAGTTGACTCTTAACAGTGCATTTCGAGTTAGTAATTCTCTATTCACACACATCATCAACAAAAAATAAGAACCAATTTGTTGACCAATACTTAACAGATCTTGCTTTGTAATCAGGTTTGCTTTTGTGGTCTAAATAATATCATATCATGACGGATATTGAACAGTAGTAATTAGTGATAATAAAAAGACATGCTATATGATCAGGTTTGCTTTTCCAGGTCTTGATCTTGCTTCCTAGCATAGTTTTCAGTTGTTCCATCATGATCTAGGTATTAAACTATGATGCGGGTCCAAGCGTAGAGGAACGGGCCATCTTGTATTTGGAGGGCCTAAGATCGTGTAACAAAAGGGGCTTCACTAAAATGGCTCTAACTTAGGCTACGGGGGTCCGTTTTGAGCGTGCGACCAGGCGAAACGATCGTGAGAACGAGCTCCATCTTGCTGCAAACCGCCTACGGGTCATCGTCCGGGCCAAAAAAAAGCTTATTTCTATTAGTTATTTACGTTTTATGTTTTTTAAAGGGTTTTGGGCTTTTTGTTTTTGGGCTTGTGTTTGGCCCATGGCCTTTTTGTGGCCCATTTCGAATTTCTGTCCTTATTTATATGTTTCTCTAGTAATTTGAAAGATTAGACTTCAATTTTGAATTAACTCAATTTTCACTTCAAATTATATGCCCTTTGGGTTGTATTTTGGGGGTTTGGGGAAGAACAACACGGGTATTCGCAGAATCAACGTGTTTTGCTCTTTGTTTTCATAACACACGCTACATCAAACTACCAATTAGTTTACACCATAGTTTCACTTAACTGGAGTTTTCTGGGGCAGGAGATATGACTGTAAATTAATGGAAGTGAGAGAATGATCATACCCCACCATTTTACTTTTTTTTAACATCCTCTTTTTTTAACATTTAACAAATAAAATAAGAAAATATTTTCATTAATATTAAACAACATTACATAAACTTAAAAAAACATAAACTTAAAAAAAAGAGTAAATTACAAAAATCGTCCTTTATGCATGTCACTTATTACAAACTGTGTCCTTTATCTTCAACAATTACAGAAAACGTACTCGATGTTTGCAAAACCTTGCAAATTATGTTCTTTAACCCTTACTCAGTTAATTTTTTGTGGTTAAATCTGACAAATGGACCCCACATAAGGGTATTTTGGTCATTTTACTTTCACGTGGGGTCCATTTGGTCAGATTTAACCATAAAAATACCCTCATGTGGGGTCCATTTGTTTAGATTTAACCACAAAAATTAACTGAGTTAGGGCTAAAGGACATAACTTGCAAATGTTTGCAAACATCGAGTACGTTTTCAGTAATTATTCAAGACAAATGACACAGCTTGCAATAAGTGACATACATAAAGGATGATTTTTGTAATATACTAAAAAAAAAATCCTAATAACTTAAAAAAACATAAACTTTAAAAAAAACCTAAGCATTAAAAAAATATTAAAAAAAGCTACTAGTCTTCATCCTGCATGTGGTCGTCTGGTTCGTTTTGAGCGTTGTTCCAAATGTACTCCACCAAGTCCGCTTGTAGGTTATGATGTGTGTACTCGTTACGTAGAGAGAACATGTTCAAATCTTGTTGTTCCAAACTAACTGGAACAGAATTTCCGGTAGACGCGTTTTCGTCGTACTCGCATATCGCTCTACCTTCGTCTTCAATGACCATGTTATAAAGGATGATACACGCGTACATAATGTGTCGTAACCTCTTTGGTGTAGCCGAACGTGCTGGATGTTCAATGATATGCCATTTTTTTGTAGAAACCCAAAAGCCCGTTCAATATCTTTTCTCGCACCCTCTTGATACTTCGCAAATTTTTTTCTTTTATCGTCCGTCGGGTGTGGAATAGTTTTAACGATTGTCGAGCACGTTGGGTATATTCCATCTGCAAGGTAGTAAACCCGCCTGTATTCCACCCCGAAACCGTAAAACTTGTGTCTGGACCTGTTCATCGTCAAATATCTGTGACTGGCATATGATGTTAAGGTCATTAAGCGAACCAGGTAGACCAAAAAAAGCATGCCAGATCCAGAGATCCTGTGACGCAACAGCCTCTAGAATAATAGTGGGATGGCCATGATCTCCCCGAGTATACTGACATTGCCAGGCAATAGGGCAGTTCTGCCACGGCCAGTACATGCAATCAATGCTCCCGAGCATTCCTGGAAAACCAAGTCTTTGTTCGTGTGCTTGATATAATTTTTTAACGTCGTTTGCGTTTGGTCTCCGCAAGTGTCTCTTGCTATATAATTTGACAACCCATTCGCAAAACCTGTGCAAACATAGACGTGCGGTTCTTTCGGACATCCTTAAATACTCGTCTAATGCATCGGGTGCGTAACCATATGCCAGTTGGCGAATGGCCAACGTACATTTTTGTAAATTAGTGAAACCCCTTTGCCCCCTAGCGTTGTATCGCAGTGTATCCATCAAAGCTATCAGATGGAATTAGCAGATCCAACATCATTAATTTTAGCTCTAATCCACGCCATCGAAAAAGGTTCCATGTTCGCATCTTTCCACATCGAAACATCCATCTACTGTGAAATAGAAACAATGGACAGAACCAGAATGAGTTCTGCCAACTGTCGGGTTTCGACTTTATTCATTAGACTGCGAGACCAATCCCAAACCCAGTTAATCAGTCTCCCCACTTCAGCACGATCGCTAATCTTGAAAATAGATTCCATGATCTTGCCTAGTGCTACTTCTCCAAGTCAAATGATTTTAATCTTGAAAATAGATTTCATGATTTCAGTGGTCAAGGTGTAATTTGACTTGCATAAGTTGTACAGTTCGTGTAATCACCATAAATGCACTTAACATCAATGTTTGTGTTATGAGAGGTCTTATGTGCTCTGTCAGCTCTTTTTTTTGGGCCTTAATGAGTCTGAACTGAAACTTACTGGTATCAAAACAAAAACGCAGAAAGAAATGCTAAAGAACCCGTATATCCAGCACACACTATATGCTTAATGAAAAAAACAAAATTTTCATTGATGCATAAACACAAACAGTTGGCGTACATGTTATAATCCAATACACGGAAGGCCAAAATCATAACAATCATGTATTCACTAATAATAATTCAACAACTAAACAGTTAGCGTGTAAGTTGTAATCCAATCCATCAAAGAAATACATAAATAAATCACTTAAAGTGAAGAAAATACACAAATAGTTAGTGTACATATACTAAGCCAATCCACTTAGGGCAAAACCCAGATATTCTAACTCTCATGCATCAGAGAACGTTCAATTACAACCCACCTCTAACAAATTTAGAAAGCAATAAAGAAATTCAAGAAAGTACCTCAGGCTAAACCAACAAAATAGAAGAGAAAAGCAGCTAAAAACACATTCTAGGCAATGGAATGAAGAAGATGTAGTGGGTGAACGGGAGTTTCTAGCAGTTCGCTGGGTCAAAGTCGAGCATCCATTGCTTCCTATAATCATCGTCTACATCAACGTGAAATTCTGAACCAGAGACTTTATGAAGTAAGTGAAACAGAGAAATGGACTAAAAGTGTGTTTTGCTAAAATTTTGGAGGGTTGTCGGTGGAGTAGCCACCGACTTTCCCTTTTAAGATAGTATACAATGTGCAGTGAAGGAACACATAATATAGAGCCTTTTAGTTGGGAGTTTCTCTGTTAAGTAGATGCAAAACAAGATAATTTAACTATTTAATAAATACCCAAACCTTCACTCCAATATCCCTGTTTCACCCCTACACTTAACCAGGGAAGAAACAGAGAAAAAGGTAAACCAATCGCCAGTTAACCGGCTTTTTAGGCTTATGTTCAAGAAAATATCAAACCGATAGTATGTGTGAACTGCTTTCCAGTTAGCCTATCATGAACACCTCTAGTATTGATATAACTAATCTATAAATAACAAGAATACACTTAATGAACATATATTCTAATTCAAGTTGAGATATATCAATAAGCTCTGAAAAAGTCAAGCTACGTTGTGTAAGGTTCAAAAGAAGCTCGATTTTTTAATAAAGCAAAATTGTTCGAAAGGACAAAAACTAAGTCAATACAGATATGAAGTTATAGAATGATAAAATAAGGACTATTAACTCTGGACTATGAGTTAGCAATTCTGTAGCCCGTCACTGGCACATAAATCGGATACAAATAAGCATCCAGGTATACACCCTCTAAACAAATGATACCATCTCAATAGAAAAACACTATACGTCTATGCAGTTAAAGCGGTCCAAAATCGAATAGCGGTCAAGGTCCGCTATATGATATATAGGTTATAGCGGTGGTATAGCGGTGATATAGCGGTAATTTTTATACCATGCATAATTTATGTATTTATATATACATATAAATATATCTTTGAAAAATATTAATAGTAATATCAAACTTCTTAGTAATATCATTACATTATCAAGAACCTGTTGCAAATCAAATACTAATAGTAACTTTGAAGTATTTAATTTAAGAATTAACACAAACAAACATCGTTACTGCTATAACCGCTATAGGCCACCGCTATTTGGACCGCTACACACCCTGAGGTCCGCTAATCGCTATAGCACCGCTATTGACTGCTTAGCTATACGTGCACCTGGTTAAGCATCAGCAACGGTGCTTGCTGATCAATCAAAGATTGTGCAGAAGAATGGACTCAACCATGTGGGTTGTGGTTATGGCCTTGATACTAGTGGTTGTGGTATCAGTTTTCAACTGCAATAGAATAAAGAACAGTTATATAAGAAACAGACAATATAAATAATAAAAGGAAAGAATGAAATGAACATGGTTAGTCCCTTTGGTGGTGGAACAGCATATAGAAAAAGAGAGAGCATGTATCTACTAGACAGACTTGCATACATGGAAACCATTTATCAGGTAAAGCCATGAGCAAAATCCTGAATTCCAAATTGATATATTGAGAGGATTTTCCAAACAAAGAGCAAATACAAAACTCAGATATCATATATAGCGCAAGTCAACCATCAGGGCAATGTATAAAATATCATGTAATGTCATATACAAGATGTGTAACATCGAAGAATGAAATAGTATACTCATCTAAATAACCTCAAATTAAACAACAAAAAGTATGGTGGGAAGTAATCTAAGTTTCACTGCCAATGTCTTACCAGGGGTCTATGAAGGTGAATGAGGGGATGTTACAAAGTCCACCACTTAAAAAGGAAAATCTAATAGCGCTATGAAATAAAAGATCCTCAAAAAACACCAAAAGACCAAATTTTCAACATTGTTTGGTTATTAGTCCCTAAGAAAGTAAAAATGCAAACAAAACATCATATATCCCAAATCTGGAGCACGGAAGAGCATATCTAAAGCATATACACACATCATCATTCATCGAAGAGAAGATATATCATAACTTCCCACTTCGACATCCATATAAGCACCAAAAGAAGTAAATAAATGTTTGGAAGTTATTGTTGGCATGCTGCCAATAACTTGTACAGATTGAGCACCAAGGGCGGATCTAGGCCATTTTTGTGGGTTCCCAGGAACCCATTCGGTTTGGAAAAAATGGAAAAAAAAGTGAAAATTAGTGAGAATCTACCAAAAGGAATCCAGTGAAAAAAGTTCTTAGATCCGTGAGCACACAGTTCCAATGCACAACCACATCACTCAAATTACCATCCTTCCTTCCTTGTTACACAAGCCATAAACCTCATCCAAATAACCAACACACAAGCCATAAATCAATCATCAACATCATATGCCCTAAAGAGGTATATAGGTTCAGACAACTGATACCATGGTGGGAAGTAATTACCCTAGTCACCAAAACAAAAACACAACATCATCCACATAATTTATAACTGAAGCAACAAGTGTCTCTACAAAATCAAACTGCATATGGAAATTCACATCCAAAATCCATATGATACAAGATACAATCTGAATCTACTTTCCTTGTAACAACACACAAACTCTAATCTAGTTTTATTAGAAAATCACTAAAACCATAAATGGGAAAACAAAACACCTTTTCTTATATGAAGATACAGGAACTTAACATCATGCTAGCATAATTAGTATCAAAAGTAGAACAAACATGCCAAAGATATCACCAAAATGCACAAGAAACATATCTTTCCCAATTGAGCAATAACGGCAAAAGCGGAAGCACGAACAAGACCTGAAGCAACAAGTTCGGCTGCGCAAGATAATCCGTACATGATAACACTGTCAACCGAAAGCTTGACGAGAAGAGGGTGAGTTTTGAAAGGGAAACTAGGTTGGCCCTGAGCCTTTATTTCTGCAAGAACAAGGAGAAGAGTGATGAGAAAGCCTAGTGTAGAATGCGGCATGACCACACCTTCTGATGGGAAAAAAACGCCAAACCCGGTCACGAACGGTAAACACAAACGCGGAAGCAAACTTCGTGTGACCAAGACTTTTCCCAAACTAGAATGAACCTGTGAGGATGCAAACAAATAGGGTATCCCAACTACAATCTAAACAGCCCGAAAACAATAATGACAAGAACACCAAATTTTAGCGTGGAAAACCTCTCAAGAAAGGAGAGTAAAAACCACGGGACTACTAGAGCCGCTTCAAATCCACTATCACCAAATTAGAGCAATACAAAGTCTTCCCTAGGTCTACTAGAGGCATACAATAATCATCATACACTTGGAATCAACAACATCAAGCATATGGAATCAAATACAAAGACAAAAGAAGGAAATCACCAAGAATTCTGCAGCTGGAACAGAAGGGTGTGCAGACGGACTTCCAGAGCTGATTTGGACAAACCCACCGTTGGATAAGGTCTCCCTGATGTCAGAATGACTGTGTCCAAAAATCAGAGCGATCCAACGGTTCAATCTCCGGGAAATGAACGATCTCTGCACCTGGGTTTTGAAGTGACGGAAATGAGCGAAAATTTCTTCTTCTTTTGTGTGAGCTTTTTGTGAATGTTTTTTAGGGTGTTGACTGATCAAACCCTGCTTCTCCTTTTTATTAATCTTCAAAGAAAACCAAATGGCCCAAAGAAAAATTGATGGGCTTCCTCATTGGCCCAAAAACCCAACAATTCTCCCCCTTTTTGGCCTATGAGGAAGAGTTCGCCATCCCGGAGATTGAGCAACATATCTTCAACTTCTCCCTTACCAAAGATTTTGTCAACATATCGGAACCATTATCATCGGTATGAACTTTATCAAGTTCAAATAACTTGTCTTCAAGCGCATCTCTAATCCAATGATACTTCACATCAATATGTTTTGTTCTCTTGTGAAACATAGAATTGTTTGCAAGGTGAGTAGCACTTTGATTATCACAAAGAACCACGTAGCGCCGTTGCATAAAGCCAAGCTCATGCGTAAACCTTTTCAACCACAACAGTTCTTTGCATGCTTCTGTTGCTGCCACATACTCAGCCTCAGTGGTAGACAAAGCAACATACTTTTGTAGTCTTGACTGCCATGAGACAGCTCCCCCTGCAAAAGTCATCAAATATCCAGAAGTGGATTTCATGTTGTCTTTGTTTCCCGCCAAATCAGAATCTGTATAACCAACAAGCATCGGCTTTCCATTTCCAAATGTTATACCCAATTTGGAAGAACCACGTAGATATCTAAAGATCCACTTAACTGCTTCCCAATGCTTCTTACCAGGATTTGACAGAAACCGACTAACAACACCTACTGCATGGGCAATATTAGGTATTGTACACACCATTGCATACATCAAGCTTCCAACCGCTGACGCGTATGGAACTTTATCCATGTCTTCAATCTCCTCCTTAGAAGAAGGGCAATCTTTATCAGTTAGTTTAAAATTGGGAGTAAGAGGTGAACTAACCGATTTGGCTTTATCCATGTTGAACCTGCGAAGCACCTTCTCAATGTATTGCTCTTGTGACATGTGCAACTTCTTTGAAGCTCTATCTCTAGTAATCCGAATACCAAGAATTTGTTTTGCTGGGCCCAAGTCTTTCATAGAAAACGACTTGCTTAATTCTTTCTTCAGCTGAACAATTCTCTCTGCATTCTTGCCTACAATCAACATGTCATCAACATAGAGTAATAAAATGATAAAATCATCATCACCAAACCTCTGAAAGAAAACACAGTGATCTGAAATAGTCTTTCGGTAGCCTTGCTTCTCCATAACAGACTCAAATTTCTTGTACCACTGTCTTGGTGCTTGCTTCAACCCATAAAGACTTTTCTGAAGCTTACAGACATAGTCTTCTTTACCTTTAACCTGAAAGCCTTCAGGTTGCTCCATATAGATTTCTTTATCCAAGTCACCATGAAGGAAAGCTGTCTTGACATCCATTTGCTCAACCTCAAGATCAAGACTAGCTGCCAAACCAAGAATCACCCGAATGGAACTCATCTTCACGACTGGAGAGAAAATCTCATCAAAATCAATACCCTTTCTTTGACTGAACCCTTTAACCACCAATCTGGATTTGTACCTAGGCCGCGAGGTATGTTCTTCAGTCTTCACTTTATAGACCCACTTGTTCTTCAGAACTTTCTTGCCTTTAGGCAACTTTACTAATTCAAAGGTATTGTTCTCATACAAGGAATTCATCTCATCTTGCATGGCTTCAACCCACTCCCTTTTATGTTCATCTTCCATGGCCTCTTCATAACACTCGGGCTCTCCCCCGTCAGTGAGCAATACATACTCATCAGCAGAATAATGAGTGGAAGGATGACGGTTTCTTGTAGACCGTCTGAGTGGGACAAATGTTGGCATACCTGGTACTGGTAACTCTGGATGAGGACCCTCATCTAACTCTTGTTGCTCTGGAATATCATGATTATCAGTACCGTGTTGTTCATCATGTTGAATATCATCTTCATTATGTGGCTCAGAGTGCTGTGGAGGAACTGGATCCAAATCAGTAAGATCATCAGTATGTTGAGGAACTATCTTTGTCTTCTCAATATCTTTCAAACTTTGATCTTCAATAAAATTAGCATCGAAACTTCTTATGAGTTTCTTCGAGATTGGATCATAAAACCTGTGTCCAAACTCATCTCCCCCATAACCAACGAATATACATGGTTTGGTCTTTACATCAAGCTTTGTTCTTTCATCTTTGGGAATATGCACAAAAGCCTTGCATCCAAAGACCCGCAAATCATCGTATGAAACATCTTTGCTGCTCCAAACCCTGTCAGGAACATCAAAAGACAAAGGAACACAAGGAGTACGATTAATAACATTTACTGCGGTTTTTAAAGCTTCACCCCAAAAGGAATTAGGCAACCCTGCATGTGACAACAGACATCTAACCCTTTCAGCCAATGTTCTATTCATTCGCTCTGCTAAACCATTCAACTGTGGTGTCTTTGGAGGAGTCTTTTGGTGCCGAATACCTTTCTCTCTACAATAAGCATCAAAAGGACCAATGTACTCACCTCCATTATCTGTTCGAATACACTTGAGCTTCTTCTCAGTTTGTCTCTCAACTAAGGCATGAAACTGCTTAAACACATCTAATACTTGATCTTTAGACTTCAAAGTATAGGCCCAAACTTTTCTCAAATGATCATCGATAAAAGTGACAAAGTACAAGCAGCCCCCAAGTGTTCTAGTCTTCATAGGACCACAAACATCCGAATGTATTAAATCAAGTATATTGTCTCTCCTATGAGGAGGGTGACTCTTGAAAGAAACCCTTCTTTGCTTACCTGCTAGACAATGAGAACACTTCTTCAAATGAACATCGTGCAAATCGGGCAAGGCATTCTTCTTCAACAAAATAGACATCCCTTTTTCACTCATGTGAGCAAGTCTCCTATGCCACAAGTCGGTCATATCAGCATTCACTAACGAATTTACCGAATCTTTGGAGATCTTCGGATACGTTCTGTATAACTTTGAACTTCTTTTACCTCTTGCCACGATCAAAGAACCACGAGTGAGTTTCCAAATACCATCACCAAAGGTACTATGGTAACCATCATCATCAAGTAAACATGCGGAGATCAAATTGAGTCTAATATCTGGAACATGTTTTACATTGTGTAAAACCAACTCCATCCCAGTGTCAAACTTCAAGCAAACATCCCCAACACCTACAACCTTTGATAGCCCGTTATTACCCATCTTAACAACCCCAAAGTCACCAGGTGTGTAAGATGAATAAAATTCCCTTTGTGATGTCACATGACACGTAGCACCACTGTCAACAACCCAAATCGAATCATCACGTGCAATGTTCACCATATCATAATCACAACAAATGAAGAACTCTTCGGTAGCAGTATTAACTTCAGCTGTGTCATTGCCACCATCATCTTTCTTATGATTGTTCTTTTGATTGTTGTAATTAGCCTTCTTGTTCTCCCTTTTTAATTGTCTGCAGAATTTAATTGTGTGTCCTTTCCTACCATAATGATGACACTCATAATCAGCAAACTTACCTTTGGACTTACTACGATGCTTCCCTTTGTTACTCGGACCTCTATTTTGACTTCTCCACCTGCTCTCTGTGGCCAAGACATCGGATTGTGAAGAGGAACCTTGTGATTTTCTTCTCATCTCTTCATTTAAAATACTGCCTTTAGCCATTTCCATAGTAATAATACCATTTGCTGTAGAGTTGGATAATGATGTCCTAAAAGTCTCCCAAGAATCCGGTAAAGTACCAAGAAGCCATAAGCCTTGTACCTCGTCTTCAAACTTGATACCCATTCCTGCAAGCTGATTAATAATACCCTGAAAAACATTTAAGTGATCAGTAACAGGAGTTCTATCATTGTACTTCAAGTTAATCAACTGTTTAATCAAGAACAGTTTATTGTTTCCGGTCATTCGAGCATACAACTCCTCAAGCTTGTTCCACAAAGTACGAGCATGAGTCTCCCCACTAATATGGTTCAAAAAATTATCATCAACCCATTGGCGAATATAACCACAAACCTTTCTGTGCAATATATTCCACTATTCATCTGTTTTATCACCCGGTTTGTCGGTATTAAAAACAGGCATATAATAATCCTTAACATAAAGGAGATCTTCCATCTTTCCTTTCCAAACATGATAATTAGAACCATTCAAATTTACAATCCTACTTGTATTAGCTTCCATTGTTCAATCAAGTTTCAACCCAATAACAAGAGCCAATGGCTCTGATACCACTATGATGGGAAAAAAAACGCCAAACCCGGTCACGAACGGTAAACACAAACGCGGAAGCAAACTTCGTTTGACCAAGACTTTTCCCAAACTAGAATGAACCTATGAGGATGCAAACAAATAGGGTATCCCAACTACAATCTAAACAGCCCGAAAACAATAATGACAAGAACACCAAATTTTAGCGTGGAAAACCTCTCAAGAAAGGAGAGTAAAAACCACGGGACTACTAGAGCCGCTTCAAATCCAGTATCACCAAATTAGAGCAATAAAAAGTCTTCCCTAGGTCTACTAGAGGCATACAATAATCATCATACACTTGGAATCAACAACATCAAGCATATGGAATCAAATACAAAGACAAAAGAAGGAAATCACCAAGAATTCTGCAGCTGGAACAGAAGGGTGTGCAGACGTACTTCCAGAGCTGATTTGGACAAACCCACCGTTGGATAAGGTCACCCTGATGTCAGAATGACTGTGTCCAAAAATCAGAGCGATCCAACGGTTCAATCTCCGGGAAATGAACGACCTCTGCACCTGGGTTTTGAAGTGACGGAAATGAGCGAAAATTTCTTCTTCTTTTGTGTGAGCTTTTTGTGAATGTTTTTTAGGGTGTTGACTGATCAAACCCTGCTTCTCCTTTTTATTAATCTTCAAAGAAAACCAAATGGGCCAAAGAAAAATTGATGGGCTTCCTCATTGGCCTAAAAACCCAACACCTTCTTCCACAAAAGCTATTCGCGGATAATAGTGATCCCAGAGGTGGTGGAGAGGCGTTGCTACTATTGCTGCTAGAGTAAGGATGCGGTCAACGCATCCGCACAAAATCAAAGAGGCGCCAGTGAAGAAGTTGACAAGTTTGGTTTTAGGGGGTGGGTCGGTGACAGAGACATCAATGGTGGACTGAAACATCTTGTTTCCTAATTGGGGATGATTTGTTAAATGGAGGCTGAGATAGAAAGGTAGATTTTATGTTATGAGAGGAACAAAGGGTAACTGGAAACACTTAGGCTGGAGTGTTAAGCGACACCTTTTGTGGCCTTATATACCCGGGGTAGATATCCATATATTCCAAACACAATGTGGACCCCACTATATTATTTAATAAAAAGAGTTCTCGTCTCATCATTTAATAACTAAAGAGTTCTAATCATAGATTCATAGCCTACATCA
The DNA here is from genome assembly GCA_030545235.1 of Helianthus tuberosus. Classification (NCBI taxonomy): domain Eukaryota; kingdom Viridiplantae; phylum Streptophyta; class Magnoliopsida; order Asterales; family Asteraceae; genus Helianthus; species Helianthus tuberosus. The sequence goes on from CM060424.1 coordinate 193,690,218, forward strand.
ATCACTTAGAAAAACATTATTATAGTTTTTGCGATTCTATACACACACCACTATAATCTTATTTTCACATTCCTGTGTATTTTTTTTTGTTTTACAAGTATACGGGACGTATAATATTATACGAGCTGTATACAATTGTATACGAGCAATATAATGTTGTACGGCCAAATGTGTTTATTTTTGTGAGGTTTGATCAAATTTTTGGGTTTTAAGATCTGTATACGTGCCGTATATAATTTTTTTTGTAAAACCGAACAACCGTTTAATAAATTTTAGTAATTCTTTAGGTAGCGTTTTCAGTATTCGGAGTTTGTTGGGTTGTTTGTAGGTAGGGTTCAGAATGCTTGAATATGGTAATATTAGAACACCGTACACTGTATGTAAACATAGTGGCTTTGGGATGGGAACCATATATTCTTGTGTTGCAGTTTGGAAAGATGACCGAATAGAGATCTGAACCAACCGAAATCCACGTATTCCTGTTTAGAGGAGTCTCCTTCATTTGGCTTGAAAAGCATAGAGGGATTGAAGGGGTAAGGTCCCAAAAACCTCATAATAAGGGCTTGGGACCATACCACAACCTCGTCTTTAAGTTCTCTTTTTACCTTGCGCGACCGCGCACTGGTCTTACAAAAGAAAGGCTTAAGAAACAAGCAACAGTCAACACTTGTGCGACAAAAGGAAATCATAAGTCCTTGCGCTTTCTCCCACAAGCAAAGGATGAAAATCCTAAATTAAACACTTCCGCTTAATATCCAGACTTGGATATTATTTACCCTGACTTGGGATTTATTTATTTAGCTGATTCCACACGATAAGGTGTCACACCAGATTACAGCAGTAATCTTCTAGAAGGGATACAATCGTGCACCACTAAGATGGTTATAACCGTCTGGACACGTGTCGCCACCTCGAGCATCCCAGAAATCACAACGATAGCATGCAATTAAAGAGTAATCTTCACTCGATCACTTTACACGTGGCAAATCCCCATCCATCGATGTAAACCACGATCCGTGTGCACTCACGTCGGATCAAGAAGCTTGACGGAAGGAAATGTAACCGCTTACGGGGTTAGCATCTTCCGTCAACTTTTCACTAAATAGGTTTTCCCGCCCAAAGACTCCCGGTTATAAATATAAGAACTGTTCAGGTATGAAATTCAAGTTACACACACTTCTCAAATACTTCTTCTTCTTCATAACCCATACTTATTCTCACACCGGAGTCGGGTCAAGGAGAGAACCCCTTTCTCCCCTTGGCGAGGCTAACGGTGCTTCTTTTTTGCAGAGTTATCGAAGAAGAAGGTCAACCACAATCGAATCAAACGAGAGAGAACAAACCTTTTTATGCAGATCCAAACCCCCTAGATATTCTGATCCCGGTCGTTTATCTAGTGTTTCTTCATTGGCGCCCACCGATTCCTCTATCTCATTAGTTTTTATCTCGTTTCGATTCAATCCTTTTCATCCTCTGTTTTCACATGGCAGAGAATTCATTATCTCACCCATCAGGTCCTCGATCTGGATTCAAGGTTTCTACAGTCCAGAATACCCAGATCGACGGAATCATGGGAATCGACAAACGTAACAGACATCCAGATAGAAAGAACTCCTCAGATCAGTTCACAGAGAGAGCTCCAGAGTACTGGTTCGGCAGATGCCAGATTGCTTTAAACCAAATTTTCACACAAATTCACAGATCTGAGTCCCCAAACATCAGATCTGACGCTCTAAAAGGAAACAAGGGTGAAATCAGTACTGCAGTATTGGACCCACAGACGCCTTGTCAGTGGGACATCCAATCTGACAGTTATGTTGAGATACTTCGACAATCAAGAGGTACCAACCATCAGAAAAGCAAACAAATAAACATGGTTCAAGAAGGTTCGTCACGAAGGCCAAACAAACGAAACCATGATCAGCATTGGAGGGAACAACTGGTTGTGTTTCCTGTTGTCCCTGGAGGCCCTCAGGAAGAGCGACCAGTAATAATTACTGGCATCTTCGGTCATTACCGAACGGACTATATGTTTATAGATCCAGGCAGCTCAATGGATATCATATACGAGCAATGTTTCAAACAGCTTGATCTAGAAGACAAAGCACGTCTAGAACCGGTTGATTTCCCTCTCACCGGATTTTGTAATGAAGCTGTATTCCCGTTAGGGCAAATAGCATTTCTCGTGACCCTGTCCGATGGGGAACATTCACGCACAGTCACGGTAAACTTTATGGTCATGCCAGCAACATCACGCCATGATGTTTTGCTCGGAAGAAGATCGCAAAGGGAATTCAGCATGATCACTTCCATCCCACATGCTGCATGCGGATTCCCAACAGAAACCGGAGTCGCAATTCTCTACTCAAGCAAAGAGGTCATGTACGTAGACGACGAGCCACCAATGAAAGTGACCAAACCCTCAACATCAAACGAGCAGGAGAAATGGATTATGAACAACGAATATCCAGAGCAGACCATCCTGCTAGGACAAGCCATTTCACCGGCAACACGAATACAATTAAAAGAATTGTTGTCCAACAATAAAGACATATTCGCTTGGTGCCCAGCAGACATGACTGGGGTCCCGCGCGACATAGCACAACATTGTCTAAACATCCGACCCTCAGAAGAACCTGTTGCTCAGGGGTGGCACAACTTTAGTGAAGAAAAAGCGAAAGCCATGGATGAGCAAGTAACAGAGCTACTTAATGCGGGAATCTTGCGCGAAGTTAAATATCATACATGGGTTGCTAATCCAGTAATGGTACAAAAACACAGTGGTGGATGGAGAATGTGCGTCGACTTCAAAGACCTGAATACATCATGTCCCAAAGATTGCTATGCACTTCCTGAGATAGACAAAAAAGTCGACTCTCTAGCATCATTTCGATGGAAGTGTTTTCTTGACTGTTACAAAGGATATCATCAGGTCCAGATGAAAGAAGAACACGAAGACAAAACTGCATTCCGTACAGATAAGGGCATCTTCTGCTACACCAAAATGCCCTTCGGCCTGAGCAACGCAGGCGCAACATACCAACGACTAATGGACACAGTCTTCAGAGGAGACATTGGTAAAACAGTCGAGGTATACATGGACGACCTTGTCATCATGAGCCATGAGGAAGAAACAATGTTGGCAAACATTCAGCGCACATTCGACTCATTGCGCAGCGTAAACTTAAAGCTCAACCCAACAAAATGTTCCTTCGGGATGGAAGAAGGGAAGTTTCTGGGTTTCATAGTAACACGCGATGGGTTTAAAGTAAATCCAGAAAAGGTGCAGGCCATCTAGCTAATGCCATCACCTGTGACAATAAAAGAAATGCAAAGACTCGCCGGGCGCTTAGCAGCCTTGAACAGATTCTTGGCCAATCATGCGGCAAAGTCTTATACATTCATCAGTACACTGCGGAACTGCGCCAAGAAAACTCACTTCCAGTGGACACCCGAAGCGGAAGCAGCCTTCAAACAAATGAAAGAATGCCTAATTCAGTTGCCAACGCTATCAACACCACGAGAAAAGGAACCACTGATCTTATATTTGTCTGCTGCGGAAGTAGCAGTTGGTGCAGTATTAATGGTGGAGCGAGAAAACGTTCAGACTCCAATTTACTATATAAGCAAGATGCTCACTGGTCCAGAAACTCGCTACTCAATGATAGAAAAGCTGGTCCCAGCACTGGTACATGCATCACGACGCCTACGTCGGTACTTTTCGGGCCATGTCATCACAGTTCTCACCAATTATCATTTAGGCCAAATCCTATCCAAACCCGACGTGGCGGGAAGATTAGCGAAGTGGGCCATTGAGCTGGGAGGATACAATATCCTGTACAGACCAAGACCAGCAATCAAAGGGCAAGTTCTAGCGGACTTTGCCACCGAAGTCCCCATCGACAAAGTTCAAGAATGCGAAGCAATCCAGAACCCTATTCCTGTTTTCGACGATAGAGTCTGGACTCTGCACACAGATGGAGCTTCCAATGACGACGGAGCCGGCGCAGGCCTTCGATTAGTCAGTCCCGATGATCACGAACTTACATATGCCATACGCTTGGATTTTCGAAGCACGAACAACGAAGCTGAATATGAAGCATTCTTGGCGGGTCTCCGCTTAGCGCTTAAAATGGGGGCAAGAAACCTTGAAGCCAACGTCGATTCAAAACTGGTGGCCGAACAAGTTAATGGCCACTATGATGCAAGGGGAGAAGCTATGGCATTATACCTTGAACAAGCGCGAATGTTAATCAGCCAATTCCAGACGTTCAAGGTTAACCATATAAACAGAAGCGAAAACAAGCACGCAGACGCGCTAAGCAAATTGGCTGCTACTAGCTTTAAGCACTTAGCAAAAGAAGTGCGCATCGAGGTATTGTCCAATCCTTCTGTTCACCTCAAACAAGTAAATGTTATAGAAGTCGGGAATCCATCTTGGATGTCTCCGATCATCTTATACTTGCAACACGAAAAGCTCTCGGAAGAAAAGGCAGAAGCCCGAAAAATCCAACACAAGGCAATAAACTACGAAATGGCGGATGGCGTCCTATACCGGAAGTCATTTATGGGACCATTACTACGTTGTGTTGACAAAACAGATGCGCAATATCTGGTCAGAGAAATCCACGAAGGTTTATGCGGAATACACGCAGGGCCGCGCATGGTCGTGGCAAAAATAATGAACGCGGGATACTACTGGCCAGGAATGCACGTGGACGCAGTAGAATTATTACGGAGATGCGCAGCCTGTCAACGCCACGCGCCAAAAACACTCCGACCAAAGAACCCGCTCGTACCGGTGACATCCGCCTGGCCCTTTCAGCAGTGGGGCATTGACCTCGTTGGTCCTTTCCCCGACGCGCCAGGCGCGGTAAAATTCATCATTGTAGCAGTCGACTATTTCACAAAATGGGTCGAAGCCAAGGCACTAGCCTCAACAACAGCAATGGTAATTCGCAAATTTATATGGTAGCATATTATTTGCAGATTCGGATTACCATTGCGCATCATCTCCGACAACGGCACAAACTTTGCCTCAGAAGATCTTCAGAAATGGTTCAAAGAAATGAAGATTGAGCACAACTTTGCCTCTGTGGCGCACCCACAGGCAAACGGCCAAGTCGAGAGCATCAACAAACAGATAGTCGACGACATTAAGGCGCGACTAGGCACATCGCGCAGAGGATGGGTTGACGAACTCCCCAGCATCTTATGGGCCCATTGTACAATGCCAAAGACTAGCACGGGAGAAACTCCGTTCAGCCTGGTCTATGGCTCAGAAGCGGTAATACCAGCGGAAATCGGTCTTCCATCACCGCGCATGCTAGCTATGGAAAGACAAAACAATGAGCAAGAGCGAAGACTGGATTTAGACCTCCTCGAAGAAAGGCGCAAGAATGCCGCCATCACAGAGGCAAGGTACAAATCCAAACTCGAAAAATACAACAACGCACGCGTCCGTGTATGCACATTTGTTCCTGGTGATTTTGTTTTGCGCGACAATGAGGCTTCCAACGCGGAAAAACCAGGCAAATTAGCGCCAAAATGGGAAGGACCATACATCATCAATGAGGTCTTAGGCAAATGGGCGTACACCCTAAAAAGACTTGATGGGACGCTAGTTCCCCGCACCTGGAACGCGCAGCAGGTGCGCAGGTGTTACATATAAGCTAAACCAGTCCGCAAAAATAAAAGCATACAGGCAATGTATTTCTTCATTATCCCTTGTATTACGAGCCTTGCGCTCTTATCAATACAAACATTACCTTTACTCATATCATTGTTTATTACAAATTGCATATAATTCTTTTGGTTTACGCTAAAACAATATGGTACACATTGTACACCTCATGAACAGTCTGAACAAGGCAAACTAGCACGCCTTTTTAGACAAACGTTCACACATGAGCACAATACCATTCCTCATTCGCCCTACCTACTAAAAGCAATTAAACACATGCAAAATATTGTAATTTAAACACAAAACTTACATGCACAACAGTGCACCACAAGCATATATATCATCAAGTGTAGCATAAACACTTCATAACAAGATCATGGCAATGATCTTCAATTTTTTTTAGTACCAAGACTAGAATATTTACAAGAACATAAAAAAGAGGAAATCCTGTTTTCAAGTTACACCTAACCGGTAGCAGGATCTTCAACAACAACCAACACACGATCAACACGACGATTCTTCCGACGGGAATACACCAGGTCACACCCACCGTGCTGAAGCCCCGGAAAACGTGCCATCAAGGCATCCACGGACAAAACAGTAGCCTCTTCTTCAACCTCCGGCTGACAAACTTCAGAAACACATCCCATCACTATAGGAAGAACGGAGGATACTGGTTTCTTAGGTCCGGTAACTACCATCGGCGGCGAATTGGCAAGAAGTAAGAGGCCTTCAGTAGCTTCAAAGAGTCTCAAAACATCCAGAAGACGATGAGTACTAACGGAACCCTATGTCTTCATATTACCCAGATTACGAAAGAAAACATCCCCCAAATATATATATAAAGGGGAACAAGACTCCGGGAAAAGGGAAAGCTTGATCACCATGATTAATTATCAGGAAAAACGTCCCATCCAAACGGCGCTACAAGAACCAGGGTCATATCTCCATTAATGAAACCTGACAAGCACCACTACGAATCCCAAGACAAGAAGGGAAAAATATCGCAAAACCAATTTTTTATCACCAACTGACGTCACCACATGTCAAGTCATGATTACAAAAGGGTAAAAAAATCATATTTTCCCTAAAAAAGGTTTTTAAGCAAAAATCTTCTCATAGAAGATTCATATTTTCACGCCAAAAAGCATTTCCCTCTTATAAGTCCAGTGCTTCACTTATTTGCATAAGTGCAACACTAGACTGGGGGACTTGAAGGGGTAAGGTCCCAAAAACCTCATAATAAGGGCTTGGGACCATACCCACAACCTCGTCTTTAAGTTCTCTTTTTACCTTGCACGACCGCGCACTGGTCTTACAAAAGAAAGGCTTAAGAAACAAGCAACAGTCAACACTTACGCGACAAAAGGAAATCATAAGTCCTTGCGCTTTCTCCCACAAGCAAAGGATGAAAATCCTAAATTAAACACTTCCGCTTAATATCCAGACTTGGATATTATTTACCCAGACTTGGGATTTATTTATTCAGCTGATTCCACACGATAAGGTGTCATACCAGATTACAACAGTAATCTTCTAGAAGGGATACAATCGTGCACCACTAAGACGGTTATAACCGTCTGGACACGTGTCGCCACCTCGAGCATCCCAGAAATCACAACGATAGCATGCAATTAAAGAGTAATCTTCACTCGATCACTTTACACGTGGCAAATCCTCAGCCATCGATCTAAACCACGATCCGTGTGCACTCACGTCGGATCAAGAAGCTTGACGGAAGGAAATGTAACCGCTTACGGGGTTAGCATCTTCCGTCAACTTTTCACTAAATAGGTTTTCCCGCCCAAAGACTCCCGGTTATAAATATAAGAACTGTTCAGGTATGAAATTCAAGTTACACACACTTCTCAAATACTTCTTCTTCTTCATAACCCATACTTATTCTCACACCGGAGTCGGGTCAAGGAGAGAATCCCTTTCTCCCCTTGGCGAGGCTAACGGTGCTTCTTTTTTGCAGAGTTATAGGAGAAGAAGGTCAACCACAATCGAATCAAACGAGAGAGAACAAACCTTTTTATGCAGATCCAAACCCCCTAGATATTCCGATCCCGGTCGTTTATCTAGTGTTTCCTCAGGTATATTAGTCAAAATCACTATAGCTATTTAGTTATATGGAAAACTAATTACCAGTATTTGTTTTTTAATCTTTACACTTTCCTCTTCATATTGTATGAATCAGAAAAGGAAAAACACTACCATAGGTGAACCCTCCAGAAGAAATCGCAGGCTGATACATAAAAATACATATAACGAGTTATCGTCTTCTGAAAATGAAAGAAGACCACTTCACGAAAAAAGTTTCTTAGAACACAAGTAACGACGATATAACTATATATATATTGTATATTCAGGCTTCAATGAAAAAAGTTTCCACACGCCCTTTATGCAAAGCCAAATTTTAAAGCATACAAAAGATGGAAGATGCTGAATCTTCTGATAAGAAAATATATTCTCAGACAATTCCTAACAACTGCCCATGTGGGTTATCGCTAGAACCCTGCCGACATTCGTCTGTTAACTACCATTTAAATGTACTTTCATGTCTGTATAAAAACACTAATATTATTTGCAATGTCGGATAGTGTTATAACAAGCAACTATGTAAACTACCCCCCCCCCCCCTGCGCAATCATGTTTGCATGTAAAACATTTAACATCTCATTAACGCAAATGCAATACTTACAAAATTTGATAGGCACTAGTTGTGAATACAGAAGCTTAACAAGAAAACACTGTACCGTGGAATGCATCCCTAAACTTGATAGTAGCTTTTGCATTTGTAACTGTGAATCTCTTCCCTCCAAAACCACCACCAATATGGGTGATGATGAAGGTTCGTTTGGGGAGAATGTTCTGGAAATTGAAAAAAAAGGACTTTGTTATGGTTTGGTAGGTTTTATTACAAGGGTTAAAAAGCATACACACTCACATCCCTTTGATCATCATAACCAATAACCTTCACCTTTTCACTGTCACTACACTCTATCCCACTCTCCCGTGGCTTTTGTACCTATTTTCCTACGACATGGCGTCTAAATTCTTGAATCCCAACGCTTCTCCTTACATTACTCATCATTTTCTGAATTCGAGTTCATTAAGAAGTAATGACTGCTGACTAATTGCAAGACTGTATACAGCCCATATAAAGTTATACGGGTCGTATACAACCTTTAAAATTTTTTATTCGATCGTATACTCAACATACGAGCACTGTTTTATGTCTTGTATACGGGCCATAAAACATTATACGACCCGTATACAATTAACCAACTTTTTTCTAAATTACTTTATGTGGAATTGACGAAAACGCAGTAACGTTGAGGATTTAGAACTACGAACTTTGTTTGAGTTAGTTAATATTACACCAATGTGGTGATATTAGAACACTGTACACTGAATGTAAACACATTCGTCTTGTATTTATCAACGATGTTCTGATATCGAAAACTGTCGGAGAAGGCCCTTCGTTTACCATGGAATGCATCCTTAAACTTGATAGCAGCTTTTTCATTTGTCAACTTAATAGCAACTTCTTGCTTAAACAATGAAGGTTCGTTTGGGGAGAATGTTCTGGAAATTGAAGGAAAAGGACTTTGTTATGGTTTTGGGAGAATGCTCTGAAAATTGAAGGAAAAGCACTGTGCTTTTGTATTTATATAATATCCATTATCCCCTTGGTAATTTCTATACCCATCCTTGTGCGACATGTTCTGGAAATTTAAGAAGTACTATTGAATAATTGCTGCCTTGGTAGTTGTTACCATATCCATGATCCCCTTGGTAGTTGTTACCATATCCATTATCCCCTTGATAGTTGTTACCATTATTTCATTACGTTAACCTTGATCTTATTTCATCTTCGAGAACTAGCAAAAGGAGAGAATACGGAATGAGATTCTTCGAGAACTATATCTATCCATTACCCCTAGATTTCAGTAGGGTATACTTATAATTCCCCTAATATCAGGCCCATCGTTTACCGTGGAATGCATCCTTTGTGACAACCAGTAATTAACGACTTTTAGTTACGCGATTAACAAATGTTAAAGGCAATAATAAATAGTGTTTAAGGAACAAATTAACTTGATTAGGCTTTTGGAATGCCTAGGAACGCCTATTTGACCTTACGGTGCGCGTATGGTGATTTTCGGGAAATCTGCTGAACGTTAAACGATAACGAACTGACACCGTACGAAATACTGACAATGCCAACAACTACGAAGTTTATACATATGATTTATACATATGACTGTGGTTTTGCGAAATTATCGTGCTTTCGAACGGCACAAAACGCAAATGTGAATGAAAAACGCGGAAACGATAACGCACCGAGAATCAACAACGAAACGGAATAACCGGACTCGAGTTATGTCTCAATACTAATATATATTATGAAATATTTAGCGCCGTAATCGAATTATAATATCCGTAGTTGAAATTGGATCGAAAAACGGACAAGAAACGACAACCGAGGCAGTTTACGCGTTTTAATACAACCGACAAAAATACTTGTCAAATATCGATTTCCGAAGTAAATATGATTATTATCGATTTAACATTATATTTTACTCCTTTTTACGATGAGCAGGTTCAAAAACGGGCTTCAGAAGACGTATCGGGCCGCGCGAAACAGGCTTGTAGGCCTGGGGCCAAAGGCTCACTTGAAACACTCTGGGTATAAATAAGAAGCAAACCGTAATGTTTCCCCCATTTTTCTTTGAAACCTACGCACACAACTACAGAACCCTGCTCTCCTCTCCTGATCCTGCTCCGGCGAGATCACCGGCGGAACCGACGGTGGCCGGTGACCCTCCAGCGTCGCCCGTTCTCCGGCAGACCCCCACAAACCCACACAACCCTCGTTCTCCCTCTCGTCTTCTCCAGCCGGTATTCCGACAGTCGCACACCCAAATTCCACAACCTCCTTTTCATCTAAACCACCACAGCCCCTTGTTTCCTCATTTAAAACGGCCGGCCACCACCATCTGGTGGTGGCACACGGCGGAGAAAGAAAGAGAGCGAGAGAAAGAGAGAGACGCAAGAGAGAGAAGAAGATCGAAGAGAGAGAGAGAGAGAAAACCGGCGGAGCCGGTGTCGCTTTCCGGTGGTGGCCGGTGCCGTCTCCGACGACGGGGGTATTCTTTTTCCGATAAATTTTCGGTAAGAACTGGATTCCCTTTCTCCTCTTTTCATTTTTCTCTATTTCTTCAAGATCATTTCAGGCGGGGGGGTGTGGTCTCCAGTGATGATGACCATGATGTGATGATGAAGATGTTGGTGACAGTGGTGGTCCGACGGCGGCGCCGGAGCCACACCGACGACGACGAATGATGTAGGTGGTGGTGGTTATGTTTGGTTCAGGTTTTAGTGTGGTACAATTTCAGACTCAGGTATACCAACTTCATAGCACGAATACGAATTAGGGCTCTTTAACAGCATCTCGTCTCCGACTGAGCTGATTAACTGATTCATTGCCTTTTTTGTGAGTGAAAGTGTGGGTAAAGAATCTTGAACTTGAAGGTGAGCAAGACTCAAAACTAGGCAACAGCTTGCGTTGCCCGGGGTGAAAGACACTCCAGTTCAAATACTAGTGAGGTGGACAACCTCATGTCATGCGTGAAAATAGTAAGGACCTTGCCTACTGGCGCATTGCGACACTCAAGTACGAAGGAATTCTCCACTTCATTAAGGAAGGTTTCAGAGACAGAGGATCAAAGCAAGGGAACGAGGCGACCAGAGGGAGGGTTTGGTATGGTAGTGGTCAACTCAGTTCGGGTCCGAGTCAAAGCACTTAACTCTAGTCAACTCTGGTCAAAGCAGTCAACTTTAGTCAACTCTGGACAGATAGTCAAACCGAGTCAACTCAGTTCGTTTTCGGTCAAGGATGGTCAACATCAGTCGCGGTTCGGTCAAATTCAGTCAATGGCGGTCAAATGGGTCACCACGGGACTCGGTAAAGTTTTAACGACGTGAACTTAGTTATATGGTTTTTATATAAGAATGATAGTTAACGTGAAACCGAGCTCGACCCAATTAACTAACGCTTATACATTAGTGACTTTGTTTTCATTTTCGCACATTCGACAAAATTTATTATATAATGTATGCATTGTCAAAAAATTTTATAAAGTTATTGTTGAGTTTTGAAAACATATCGACACTTTAGTTGTCGGGATCATCTAAAAACAGAGAAAGCTTTGTCCGTTTTTCGTAAAAACCCGAAACACGACTCGTGATTATATTCTAAAAAGGACACTTGTCGAAGTTCAAGTTTTCTTATAAAATAAATATGAAAGTATATTTATTTTGGCGACGTTTTACGAATTACAAAACAAAGTATAACGCTCCGACAAACTTGATTTACAGGTCAACGAAAACTTTTATAAAATAGATATAATTAATTATATTTATTTCGAACGCCCAAAACAAGGAAATATTTTATAAAATAAATATAATTGTGTATATTTATTTTAAACGCCATAATTCGTATACTTTTATAAAAATAAATATAATAATTCATATTTATTTCAAACTTCTGAACGAAGTACGACACATTTCTGTAAGATTTTAACAAACGATAGTATTAACCAACTCGATTCGATAACAACGAGCTTATATATATATATATATATAGGGTTAGGATCATGAGTGAACAACATCCTTGTTTGTGAACCGAGTGAACTCATCTTGACCCTTGATTTATTTTTAAGATTATAAGGATAGGATTGTCATTATCTATTTAAACTTAATTTTAATTTAGATTCTTCAAGATCAGTTACCATATTTTGTTATGTAACTGATCCCTATTTTCTTGAGATTCAATAATCAAAATTTTGAATTCAATTACAACCAATAATAGAGATCGACATTTATCCTCTTCTTTCAAGAAATAAGACCAGACTCATATATCATGTGTTTTTCTAATTCTTCACTTCGTGTTATATACTGCATCTACTACTGTTTTCTTTATTTTTCAGATTTTTTCATTTAATAATTTTTTCTACAACACTTTTATACAATTTATACCCTTTTGTAATTTAACGTTTAACATAAGCAACATGAAATCTATATCAATATATACTTTAGTAATGCATATATGTATAACACGTATTATAATTTATGTTACCCCACACAATCAAAGCACACTTAAACCGATTACGACTTCATTAACTGATCAACCGATTTATTATTTCACGACTCAATATATATATATAACATCCTCTGAAACAAAGTACCAGCAACATAAACAAAAGTCTAACAACTTCTAAACCAAAAAACAAGCATTTTCTAAACCAGTTTCATGTACCAAAATAAAAAAATAAATCTAGGTAATAAAAGACTTCTTAGCCTTATTCCATTATTCTATCACTGTGCTTGTTTGCATTTGATGTCACTAGCCGCATAACATATTTTTTTCCGTAGTAGCGCCAACTTCGCTTTACTTCGTCATAACCAGTGTTACATAACACATATTCCTCCTGCATTACATGTTACCCAAAACCGGCATATGTGTGCGAAATATTCATTCACTTGTATAACGAAATGTATTTAACCTAATACTCAGAAAGCAATCTGTATGGTGGAAAAGGCAGGGTTGTGTTCATGACGTTCTATTAACCTCCTCATAATTTAGCATAGAAGCAAAACAATTGAAAATCGCATAACCAATATGCATACTAGGTTGTAGATCTTTCGTATACAAATGCAGTAACCCGATTCCAACTTCAGTTTCAAACATCATTTTCCTGCATATACACAGATGTACAACATCTTTTACACAGATGTACACCAACTTATATACATGTGTATAAACTAACAATCGTGTTCTTTCTTTAACAACTGTGACAATACTAACATATACACATATATAATACACGTATGTACATGTTTTAACTTACTTATCCTCATTTGTAGCTTTTTTTTGGGTAAAGGGTTACCCCGGTGATTTTATAACATTTCAAAAACAAACAAGTAGAAGGCTGAAAATACCCTCTAGTTCTCTTAGTGGCATACCACTAAAGAGTTCAACAAAAAACCAAAGACACAACCAATTACATCAAAAACAACTAAAACATTGGTCTTCAATCTTCATCCAAGAAATCTTCCTTATCCATCTTCCACTCTTCCAGAAATCGCTTGACGTTAGACGTTTGCTTGTACTTGAAAGAGATTAACTTAGCTCGGACTGTGCTGATAATATGATCAGCCACCTTTTCTGGAGGTCTCAATCGGTTATTAAAAAATTTGGAGTTTCGTTCACTCCAAATAGCATAAGCTGCAGCCGCAACCACCAATCTACCAGCAACAGACATAACTGACTTCGACTTAGCTCTAGAAATCAACCAAGCCGAAATATCCCCCCATGATTCTATAACCGATTCCATGTTGACTTGCTGTCGAACTTTATGCCATACCGATTTCGAGTATGGGCATTCGAAAAACAAATGCTCATGAGTCTCTAGCTCCGAGTAACATAACAAGCAGCACATAAGATTCATAGAGCCCGTAACAGCGTGATTCCACCTCAAAATCCGATCTTGAGTCCAAAGTTTATTCTTGAAGATAAGCCAACACATGAACGAATGTTTCGGAATATTGAAAGATGACCATACCACTTTGGCCCACGGTTTTGGCTGATCACGGACCCGGACAGCATCCCACACTTCCTTTGTCGAGAACGGAGCAAGCTTCCCATCGTGCTTCATCCATAGAACTTTATCTTGAATTTCGGATAACACAAGAGGCCGAAGTTGGAATAATGTCGGAAACACACTCCTCCAATCTTCCGGCCAAACCCATTGCCCATCTATAAACGCATCCTTGATTTTCGACTTGACTGTAAACCCATACCGGGCCATCTGACGCGAGGACACTAGTTGTCTAAGTGGGCATTCATTCGTCCATTTATCAAACCACAGAAAAGTGTTATTGCCATTACCAATCTTACTCCACAAATGATTGCGAAATTTATCCCTACACTTCATTAGTTTTTTCCATCCCCACGGTGAGTTGGCTTGAACCGGAATGTCCCAAAGACTACGGCCACGCAACCTATGCAAAGATATCCAGTTTGTCCATAACGAGTTCCTACCCTAGACAATACTATAAATGTGGTAGGCCATCAACGACTTGTTAACATCCTATATCCGTCTTATGCCTAACCCGCCTTCCAGCTTTGGAAGACAAACCTCATTTGTAGCTTTGGAAGACAAAAGCTTTGGAAATGAGGATATCCGATATCCGATATCCTCATTTGTAGCTTTTGTAATACCTAAGAAAAAAAAGGATTAGAAACCCAGCAGCCCTGTTATACACATTTGTATAATAACAAATGTATATATGCTTAGTGCATGTATCTATAAACATGTTTATAATACCTTCGTGTACCAAAAGACACACTAGTGTATAACAGTACATACACAGATGTACAACAGTACATAACCCTGTATACAGCATTATGTACACACGTGTACAACGCAAATACACATGTGTATAAACCATCACAAATACATAAAAAACCCAGATAATGTTTGGGATTACACAGGTACACTCAAAATCAAGCTTCCACTATTCAATAATACTCAACGACGATATGATATAAGTTTAAGAACTGTACTATTACACCAAAAAATACAAAACAAAATCGAAAAATATTTGCACCAAAATTCAACTTCAAGCCCTAACTTCAAATACTTACATTGTATACCTTGTTTGCTTTAAACAGTATGAAATCGGCAGCGATTGTTGATCTTCGTCAGACTTCCTCAAAGACCACAATCATTGATGAGAGAAAAATCGCAAAAACCACAATCAGTCACGAATGGTACAAGATTCAAGGTTTACGAGGAACATTGTGTATTATGTTTGCTTTAAACAGTATGAAATCGCCGACGATTGTTGATCTTCGTCGGACTTCCTCAAGGTCGTCTGAGAGATTTCTTGATCGATGTTATGAGAGAGAAACAATTTTATGATAAAATAAATAAATGTTTCTATATAATAACTGATCTTGAGAGATATTTGGGGGTGTGTAAGTACAAAAATACCCTTTTCTCTTTAATTTAATTTAGAAAAGAATAATTCATAATTACCATCATGCCATTGTAATAAATATCTAGATGATACAAACCAATGGCTCAGATCAGTTCACACAGTTCACTCTGAATATAGTGTTCACTCTAGAACCCTACCATATATATATATATATAGAGTGGGGATCGCGCGGAAAGTTTGTTTTTCCTAAAAAGTCTAGGAAGCGATCTGGGCCATCCAATGGGTGTGTTTAATGGGTGAGATCTTCTTGGTGACATTTTGGTTATATGTGTTTTTAAAAATAGGATTATTTAATTAATCAGGGGTAGATATGTCATTTTGCTAGTTTTAAATATGGAAATAATTGTCATTCCATAACCACCCCACATTTCTTGCGATTTTCTCTTTCTCTCTCTCTCTCTCCCTTTCTCTCTTCTCTCTCTTCCTTCTATCCTTCATGAAGAAACACATCAAGAAAACACATCGTATTAATCTGCTTGCTGTTAAAACACAACGGTATTAATCTGCTTGCTGTTAAAACACAATGTTAAGAAATCCTCCAGCATGAATGTTAAAACACAATGTCAAGAAATCCTCCATCATTACCAGCATGAATGGTAAAACACAGCATCAAGAAATCCTCCAGCATTACCAACATGAATGCTAAAACACAACTATATTAATCTGTTTGCTGTTAAAACACAATGTCAAGAAATCCTCCATCATTACCAGCATGAATGGTAAAACACAGCGTCAAGAAATCCTCCAGCATTACCAACATGAATGGTAAAACATAAGGGTATTAATCTGCTTGCTGTTAAAACACAATGTCAAGAAATCATCCAGCATTACCAGCATGGATGGTAAAACACAGCGTCGAGAAATCATCCAGCATTACCAAAATGAATGCTAAAACACAACTGTATTAATCTGCTTGCTGTTAAAACACAATGTCAAGAAATCCTCCAGCATTACCTGCATGGATGGTAAAACACAGCGTCAAGAAATCCTCCAGTATTACCAGCTTGAATGTTAAAACACAACTGTATTAATCTGCTTGCTGTTAAAACACAATGTCAAGAAATCCTCCAGCTTTACCTGCATGGATGGTAAAACACAGCGTCAAGAAATCCTCCAGCATTACTAGCATGAATGTTAAAACACAATGTCAAGAAATCATCCATCATTACCAGCATGAATGGTAAAACACAGCGTCAAGAAATCCTCCATCATCACCCTTCCGTCGTCATCTCCGATTCTCTTTGACACCCTCCATCTTTAACCCCTACCTTCATCATCGTCTCTGGCTGTCACCCATCTTCATCTCCATTCAACCATCTCCGGCTGTTAACTTACGACGACAACCACCTTCACTGTGAACTGAAATTAGGGTTTTCAGTTTGTGATGTAGAAGAAGACGGACAAGATTCGTTTTTTGCTTGCTGTTCAAATCTTACTATGTTTCGAAAACCACCATTGAGAAAATCATGGAGAAACAGTTTCCATAATTATGCATTGTTAGTTAATGAGAGATAAAATTCCAAAAATAAAATAAAATGTCAAATTACACAAGTGTCCTTTTAGTTAAAATCTCTCCATGCCATGTGCCACATTCATATTGCTTCCTAGACTTCATAGGAAAAACTCACTTTCTACCCAACTCCTCCTCATATATATATATATATATATATATATATATATATATATATATATAGGGTCAGAATTTAGAGAAAACGGTAGAAAGTGTGAGAACGCTTATTGATCGTCCGATCAAAACAATCTATGGACTAGATTGGCGCGGTGGCATTTTAGTAAATAACATCAAATTTATTACCTGGACGCGCGTCATTAAGGGTAAAAAAGTAAAAAACCATTCCTCACATAAAACGCCATTGAAAATTAAAACGCCAGATAAATACAAAACGCCAATTTTATCACTGCGTACTTTTTTCTGTGTTTTTATTTAAGCTCTCTGGCTACAAAAACGCCATAAAATATGAAACACCATTATATATAACGCCAAAGCTTACATCCGGATAAATGTTAATTACATTTTTTGTTATAAAAATAACATCCCGCCTAAACTACGCGCCAAAAAAATTCTATAAATAGAAACGCCTTACCACCTTCCGTTTATCACACAAAAAAAACACAAAAAAAACACAGTGGTTGCTAAAAAAATTTACAACTCAATGTAAAACGCCAAAAAATACAACGACAGCAAACATCTTTTCTTTGATCCTCAGTAATATTCTGCATGAAGCTTCATTTAATGATTTGTTACGTGAGTGTAGTAAGATTTTGTTGCATGAGATGGACAAAATTGAAAACGAGGGACTGATGACACCCATATGTCATACTGTCATCTTTGTTCCTGAATAAGGTTTGGATGATAAGAAGAGACCTATACCAATATAAATGCTACTTTGGCCTCAATGAATATAATGAAGACCACAGGCAGATAGCATCCACCCACAGGGGGTCGCTCTATGTCTCCAACATACACAAAGACACTTCAACACATGAACAAAGAAAATAAACAACGCCAAACCCAAAATGCCATTTATTTGTCACATTTCTTGTAGTTTCAAAAGAAAAAAGAGACTGATGACACTGAAGATTTAAAATCATAAATTCCTTCTACTTTGTTTTTTGTTTTTTTAAATTTTCTTTATCTATTGTTTGTTTTGTAATGTCAGTTAATAAACAACAAAATAATATTAATGCTATAATGAAAAATATAATAAAACGCCAAAATTAGCAAATACGTGTAAAACGCCATAATGCCATAAAAACGCCCCCAAAAAACTACCAAACTATAATAAAATTAATTTGAACAACAAATATTAAAAAAAAGCGTGAAACAATGTGCAAAGAATATAAAACAAAAGAAGTCCAATAGTTATCTAACCGCCATTGGAAAACAAAACGCCATAATTACAGCCGTTAAAAGATTTGACGTGTTACACCATTAAAACAGTTGAGTCTAAAAACAAAACACGGTAAACTGCAAAAAAACAGTAAAATGAAACGACGGAAAACATAATTACTAACATTTATTATATTAAATTTATTTATCGTTTTCAAAACGCCATAATTACCTGACATACGCGGGGAAAAAATCAATATAAAAAGAAGACCATCAGAACCCAAACTCAAACACGCCAAAAAGATTAAAACGCCACATATTCTCCAAAACGCCAAAAAATTTAAAAAATGGCTAAGGTTATTGCATGGAGGTTTGAAAGGAAAGAAAAACGATTCATCATAAAGTTCTCTGATAGGAGAAGGGTAAAGGTAAGAACAATAAAAGCCATGATGGGAATGAATGAAAATGTTCAGAAGGATATCCTGGCCCTTGGGGTTCCAAGAGACAACGATTGTGAAAGAACAAGAACTGTAATAAAAAGACTGGAGAGAAAGTTTCCAGCAGAAGATGATGAAGATGATGATGATATTGAAGATACTCATATACCAAAACTTAGCAGTTGGGTATTGCATGAGGAAGAAGGAACACTTGAAGTAACTTATAAAAACGGGGTGCAATATTCAAGACCAATGGAAGAAATGTTGAAGACAGGGTTGCTATCTATCATTGAACAACTCTGTGATTTAACACCTTCAAACGATCCAAAATCCAAGGATGCAGTGATATTAAAAAATAGACTGCAGCAAAGAAGATACGAGCTAATGGCGTTATACGTAAAAATGAAATTTGATGATGAAGAATCTGAAGAAAGTGAAGAACAAAGCGATGGGTACATCTCTGATGTAATCCCACCTACGAAAGACTATTAGCTTACTTTGATTTTCGAGTTATTGTAGTTTTTTAAAATATTAATCTATGGTAATGAATTATTAACAAAAAGATACAAAACGCCAAAAAATGACATGGAAAAAGCCATAACGCCAAAAGATTAACTATGTGACACAAAAAGAATTAATTCAACGAGAAGAAATATGAGAAAAAGCAGTAAAACAGTAAAACGCCAAAATAATTAATAAATCTACATAATGCCAAAATTATCTTGCACGCAAAAAATAAAGAAGCATGTCAAACGCGAAAATCGTGAAAGGAGAAGAATACTAAAAAGACAAAAAAAAAACCCCTAGGACCCTGATCATGCCCCGCGCCACGTGTTCGGCCAGGATGCGTTCTCACCGTTCTCACACTTTTTGCCGTTTTCTCCTGATCCCGTTTCTCTTTCTCTCTCTCTCTCTATATATATATATATATGTTTATTTATGTCTTACGGAAGCTACAACGGCATATTACCGTATCACATACAACATTTCGAATACGCAACGTTTTTACATATATGTATATATGTACGTGAAGGTATACTTTCATGATGCGAAAGCTACAACGAGACGCACCCTTATACATTTACGCATTTCTATTCACGACAACTAACACGACTCCGCAAGTATAATTATATTATATATATATATATATATATATATATATATATCCTAAATCATTCGGAAACTAAGTCACTTTCTGAGACTTAGTTTTTATCCCGATTACAAAAGGGATCAAATAACCATAGAATGGTTATTTCAAATCAAGATAATGACACTTTCATAGAATCGTATGGTTAACGATTCGGTAGAGCTCGGACACGTAGATAGCTACATTGTTTTGTTTAGAAACATATAAGTATTCCTTGGTAGGAATGTCACAATTGCATGCTAGTGAGTTTACGTTCTTGGAACGAAATTACGGAATCACATTAAGCTAGCTTTGCACAAGGATATCGAGGTGAGTTCATAATCCCCACATTTTTACGGTTTTTACATTTTTATAAATATTTTCGGAGGTCGAAAGACATGCAAGTTTTGCAAAAACATATAATATGTATCATTTCCATTTTTTATATTAAAATAAAGAATATAAAACTTATATTATTAAACGTGTAGATTACGAGTAAGTTGACTATAAGAAACATGCGGTATCTAGACGAACATAGGAACCATTTTGCGACACTTGTGCTCCGTAAACATCGCACGATGTAGGACAATATCTTTTATCAAAGAAACAATGTGTTTTTGGTCTCAATGTTTGCTTTTTATATTTTACAATTTCACGTTTTGATTTTAAGTTCAATTTCAAGCTTTAAATCGCTTTCTGGAAAGTTATACGCAAACTGGTACGTAAATGTAATCAGTTTAATGCGACAAACACTCCAGAATAGTGACATAGTCTTAACATACCTTAAATAACTATTATATAACTTAGAAATAAGTTTTGAAGGCTTTGGTGTGTCAAAAACAAGTTTATTCGATCACAGGGACTATTTGCGTCAAACAGCAAAAGTCTTCTGATTCGTACTGTAACGAACATTCTGGAACTTGATCATAAGCTAAACATACCCTAAATATCCTTTACATAGCTTAGAAATAGGCTTTGAGGGGTTCGTTATGCGAAAATACGCTTATTTGATCAATACGGACTAAATGCGTCAAAAAGTGCATAAGTTTGCATATACGCGCATATCTTACGTTCAGAACATATCCGGAAATCCAAAAATTTTTGTAATCATTAAAATATTTTATTTTAGTGATTGGAATGCAAAAATATCACCCGTCACGTAATTTGGATCGTTTTCGCGTCCGTTCGAGTTTTCGTCGTAATTAACCGAATAACGTGACCGTACGACCAAACGAACCGACATCCGGGATGTTTTTAAGCATATTTCATGTTCCCTATGCTTTAACTTCATTGTAGAGCCTTGAAATGGGGTTAACGGGGCTTAAAAACATCAAAATCTAAGTTTTGGGCTTGCAGGGGCCAAAACTGCCATTCTGCCAAACTTCTTTGGCGGGCCGCGACAGACCATGTGTGGGTCTACGCGGGGCGCGACCGACTGCTGGACCAAAATCATTGAATCCAGTCACAGCAGCTGTTTTCAGGCGATTTTTACATGGTTTTGGGATACCATTTGATTGTTTTTGAGTTCCCATTGTATTCTAATCTATGGGCACAAGTGTATGGCTTAGATCAAGCATTGATTCTTGCAAAAACACTTGTAAAGATCTTGATGGGTCATGAAATCCTATAAATACCCACCATGTTCAACCTTCATTTCTCACACAATTGATCTAAATCTGCTCTAAGTTGAAGCTAAGGCTTCATACCTGAGTGTTTTGGATCAATTCTTCCTAGCTTGGACCTTTTGTAAGCATCTTTCATGCTTGTTTATGCTTTTCAAGCATGAAAGTCAAACAGTGTTTGACTTTCTGCTTTGACCATGACTTGGTCAACACAAAGTTCATTCGAACTTTGCAACGTGAGCGTAATCATGATGGGTATAGTCCCTTGTGACTATACCTACTGATTACCACGTCGATTAGTCGAAGTGACGAGTCAAAGTTTCGGTCAAAATACGTATTTATTGCGTATTTTGCGAGGAAGCTATTTTTGGGTATCAAAACACTTTGTTTTGATATGAAACTTGTTTTCTAACTTAGTTAAACATGTTTTAACATGTTTAACTCCTCACTTTTAGTCTAGGGCTTGTATAGGGTCGTAAGTCAAGCGGTCTTGACAACCGCTTAGACTTTCGAACCCGACCCGTTTGGTCGATCGTTAGGATCCGACCAAGCATATTTTTGTGACCATAGTTGTATAGGGAATAATCTTCCGAGGTTATACCTTATGGTCACTTAGTTTAATTAGTTGTATGATAGGTAGTTTATATGCCTTAGGAAAATGACCAAAATGCCCTTTTCATGCATAATTTGATTTTAAGCATATGTAACTTAACTTTTGTCACTTAAACTGATTATGCAACATATCTAAACATGTTAGGGCATATAATACTTGTCATAGGACTAGTTAGGCGTCTCGAACGCGCATTCGCGCGAACGACTCGTTAAAGTAGCTTAAACTACCTTAATGAGTCGTAAAGGGTCGTAAGCACTTAGGAGAGGTTCCGATTTAGAATGTAGGCTTTATTAAACCATATCACATGAGGTCCAATACTCATTTGGTTTACGAGACCTCATTCTACCCGATCTTCCGATTTAGGTGTTGATTTATTAACTAGCGATCCGATTACTAGGTACCACTTGATTTCCTTGGTTTGCTCGAGCTGTGGTAAGTTCATTAGATCAAGGATACTTTGCAATCCAAAGTGAGTACATAGTCCCCTCTTTTACTGTTTTCAAATGTTTTGGGGTGATTCATATGTGTAACCGATTTGTTTTCCAAATGTATGGCATATATGTGTTTACTAAGTGCTTTTATGTGTATTATTCTGATTATGCAAATACGATGTTTATCTAAATCCTTAAAAGATCTACCTATCTTCATAGTTAGATTCTTATAGGATATTTGAAGTACAGTCTTAGATCTTCCTATCTTCATAGTGAGATTTTTAAGAAGTACTTTACGAATCGATGGTTGTGGTTTATGTGTAGATTGTTGGTGATTTAGATAACGAAACTAGATAATACAATAAGCACATGGTGGATACGCCGCTGGTACTTCCTATATATAAGTGTGCTTATTGTATTACCCTTCGTGGCGTTATCCCGAATCACCATTAGGATTTAGAATGTTGTGATACAATGATTCAATGTGATCGAGATCGAATCCTTTTAGCATCAATTTATCCTTATAGATTGATACTTGTAGGATGTTTAAAGTGCTGATATTGGAGTCCTTATTTGGATTCATTGTGTACTTTAATGCGTATTTACAAGTTGTTGACAAGTTGACGATTATGTGTTTATGTGGTAGTTGTGATTTAGATAACGAAACAGGTGTAATAAAATAAGAACGTGGTGGATACGCCGCTGGTACTTCCTATATATAAGTGTTCTTATTTTATTACTCATGTAGCGTTATCCGAATCACTTTAGGATTTTGTGTACGATTGATTCAATGTTCGATTATCCAAATCCTTGTAGAATCTCCCATATCTTTATATGTTAGATTCTTAGAAGGATATCTAAAGTATTATTATGAATCATTAACTTGATTTATATAATACTCACACAAGTTTTGAATTATTTCAAAACAGTTATTATTAATCCTTGATTGAATTTCTAATAACACATTAACGAGTATTACGATGATTTAAAACGAGATTACGATGTACAATTTCAAATGGCATAAAAATGACTTAGTAATAATCATATTGCCATATACAAAACTATTTGCCACGAGTTTTCACAATCAAGATTATGTATTGCAATACTAAACTTTTGCCATTCTTTGGCTTCAAGATTTATTTTCAATTGACAGCTCTAGTAGTTGTCAAAGTATTGCGATATCAAATGTTTTGCCATTTATTTGGCTAACAAAACCTATGTACTCGCCGGCATTTTTATGCTGACTATTTAGGTGTTGTTTTAATACCTAAACTTAAACATTATGTTAGGAAATTAATTTAATAACTTGTGTGTTATTTTGTGTAAATAAGTCTTAATATTTATATTATGATTTTTATGTTGTTTTAACAAATTTTGAATTCACCGTATGAGTGACCAATATAATAAATGTACCCAAAGGCTATCTGGCAGATGTATTATGTCTCTAATAGGGATCTATATAAAAGTTTAAAATACATTATATATTACCTTAGAATGTTTAATAATATATCCCTGTTAGAATATGCCCAAACTATTAATCCCTTAATTCCCTAAATAGGTAAGTGCCCCATTTACCTAATATATTTAGAAGTTTAAAATTTTTGTTTATTATTATATTAATATAATTTATTAACATAATTAATTATATATGGATATAATTAATAGGTGGTCCTTCGTTTTGGTATAATTACTATCATATACATCTGATTGTTCATACCTTAAAAAGTGGTATAAATTAGTTATGATTGTCAAAGTGAGTTCATGTTTTACTATCATATATAAACTAGCCTAAGATCCAGCGATTTTCGCGGGTGGCTTAACACAAATATATAATATCTACTGGTATTGAATCCTCAGGTAGATCATCATTTTTGTTCTAGGTCTTTCCAAACTTAGGCTTCACGTCTAAGTCTAAGAACCCGCGAGCTTCGCGGGTTGGTAAAAGAAAATTTCTTCATTAATACCGCTGACATTAAATATTTTGATTTTATACACGGTAAAAGACAATCGAACATATTAGATTACGACGACAAATTGAAATATATGAATATGCAACAATAACAATTAGTTGAAAATCTCTTTATAAACCACATTAGTTGTTTTATCTGTAGGTTTCTCGTCGTTGTCAAGTATTAGTAGTTTGACCCTATCTCGTGTTTTCACCCTTGATAAAGCAACATACAATTGACCATCAGAGAAGACAGGTTGTTTCAAGTACAAACCAACTCTTAAAAGTGATTGGCCTTAACTTTTGTTGAATGTCATTGCAAAACATACGGCCAGTGGAACTTGCCTCCTTTAAAACTTAAAATAATTTGTAAAAGCACATAAAGCATGTGTAATAATTTCATGATATAATAGAATTTCACGGTTACATTAGCAAAGTATAGTTAAATATAACATTGCAAAAAAAAACCAAAAAATATCTATCTCCAATTTCGTTGTGTAAAGTAAAATGTTCAAAATTTGAATATCCTTCGTATCGAAATAAAAGGAGTATTAAATAGAGGACATAAAATGCTTCCATGTATGGACATCCCTTTTGCTTTTAAGCTAAAAAATGCACTCCGAATGTTGGCGATCGATGTAAGAATTTCAAAACAAAGGTTGTTGCAGAAAATTCACCATTGTACATTTGAGGCATCCTGCAAAAGTTGGCGTAAATTAAATATCCTCCTCTTGCACGTGTATAACATGTGTCTAATCGACCTGTTATCCATCCTGCCCGACCGAACTATCCATCCTGCCCGACCGAATGTTGGTGATTTTAAATTTGTAGGCAATTACCTGGAAGATCTTCTCAAGATAAAATATTGGGGGCTCAACCCATTCTGACAATAGCATAAACAACTTAAATTGACCTGTTATCCATCCTGCCCGACCGAACTATTTTGCAACCCGTATTGATTAGGGTAGATAGAATTACACAATACATATTGTTTGTCAACTTATCTCATTAAGCATAATTGAAAAGGCATTCTTAACATAATTTATAAATCTGTATTGGTTATTGAATAATCGGAATCAGATCAGTAGCGATAAAACGTGAAAACATGACGAAAAAACTAATATCTGGATGCGCTTAGGCTGCTTGAAATTGTAATGGATCACTCTCAATGGTGTTGAGTGTTTGGTAAAATGTGATTATATAATGAAGTAGCAAGCAAAGTAAGGGCACATAAGTAATTTTAATCTACCTTTTGGTATAATTTACCTTAAGGGAAGGTCCACTAACTGTAATGTTGAAGGTTTTAATATTCAGTTTAATAGCCGTATGAAAATTTAGGGCTAAATTTGTACAAAACTGTGTCTCAAGCCAATCTAACCCCGACTCGCATAAGAAACAATACATGTTTTGATCTTATCCATTCAAACCCGTTCCCCACCCGATCACACCACCCCAATATAAATTAATAAAATGAATAAATAAGCACAAAATTACTACCCGTTTCAAGTTTATGTCTTCTTGGAAAAGCTCTCGTTAAAGCTGGCGATGTGTTGGCTTCTTCACAGCCTAACTTGAATAGAAAAACACATTAGATATAGTATCCATTACACCAAATATGTTCAAAATGCCATAAGATTGAACACAATATTTACACTAAATGTTGGATATCATAAAAAAAATAGTTAAATTGTCACCAGTTCAAGCCTGTATGCATCAGTACTTATTAATTAACTTTATGAACTCCATGAAGAACAAATAATATACAGTAGAAAAATAGATCAAGGGTCTGAAAGTCACAAAAAAGTGTTTTTTTAATGCATAAAACATCATGGCTGAATTTATTCAAAATATTCCGCTATAACTGGAATAACACATTTTGTAATAGTATTTGACATACTATTTATCTACAAGAAACTTAGACAAACATGTGTGTTTAACCCAACTCAACCAGACCAGTTTTGACCCGCACCAAAAAAATTACCCGTTTGACCCGTACCAGACCTGTCATTTTTTCACCTCTGAAAAGTATGTTCACAAGCTACATGAGTATGTACTACCATCTCCTCTAATCCAATAACACCAGAAGCCAACAACTTAGCACGTTCATCAGCTGCACTACATGCTAATCTAATAACCCCAGATACTCATTTTTTTTTTATCAATTTAAGTTTGTTAATTTTCTTATTCGTACGATCGGTGTTATCGATCTATGTCATGAGACTTATAGTTCTTCAACATGAATTAATAGATCATCAATTTTGACGGTTTAATCTGAACCCACGCGGAGAGATGTCAACTTACTCAGGCTACAACTGCGTGAGTGATCTGGAGTACATCAGTAATAGCAAGAACAATTCCAGTTGAACAAAAAATAAGCCAGTGCATAGATTAAGACTGGTGAAGATTTATAAAAACCACATAAAAGTTAATTAAGAAAAAAAGCTTAATTATGATGTAACTTTTACCTTTATCAATAAAAGGAGAACAAAAAATAGAAGGCCGCATCTCCGCTTCTTCCGCCACAAACCCTCGATGGTAATTCGCACGGAAGAACCGGATTCCGGCCACAAGAATAAACAAACCGACCCAAACGCTGTGGCCATAATCCAGATGATTGCACAGTGGCCTTTTTTGTCTTTTTGTCGGTGGCATAGGCCACCGACCATTCATTATAAGGTACATTTTAATTAACATACCTCCAATTCTTCTAGTCGCTCTTTTTCGTCTTGTGCAAGTTCTTCAGGCGTTTTTGTCCTGTTTGACGGGCGAGCACGCATATCCAACACCATTTCATTGAGTAGTTTATCATAAGCATCAGCTTTTTCCTGCATTATATTGATTAAATTCTAGATAATAATCTAACGCATCAAAACCACGAATAATTTAATACAAGTCTTTACCTGATCAGGATCGACTTTTTAGGATAAACATTCTTAACGCTCTGCAAAGATGTAAATTGTTCGTCCAATTTTTTTATCAGCTGGTCATTTTCTTCCTTGTCCTTAGCTTTCTCAGACTATGCATATAAAATAATAATCACGATCAAAGAAAATTTTCAATAATAATGATAATAATAAAGAATTTATATGATCAATGATCTAAACCTTGAAAAACTTGCTTTTGTAAATTATCTCATCATAGACCTCCTTTTTACTCTTCTGCCTCTGTAATAATAAAGACACCACATTAATCGAAAAATAAAATATGCCAGATCAGCAATTAAATAATCCAACTCGTCTCGCATTTACCTCTCCACTGGGTTCCGTTGCATGAGCACCAGAGGTGCCATCAGCGCTAAGCTGTTTTAAGATGACCGATCTCTCTGTAGAAAAAATGAAAAATATGTTACGGCATATTAACATAATTTCAAACTACTAACTAATTAACATTTAAGAAAAGTTAATATGAACATACTCTGAGCCTCGTTGCTTCTTCATCTTCCTCATCTAACGGAACTTCATCATCAAAATCGTCTCGTTCAGCATACAAACCGCCCTCTTGATCCTCATACTCGTCTTCTTCGCCGTCGGATAGATTATACCTGCTTTTCTTACTATGTTTAACCTAGAAGATATATTATAAAGAAACTAATCAGTATATATATGATCTATAAAATTCTAAAACAAATATGAAGTTTCACTCTCAAGAAAACAGTTACCCGCAATTCTCGTTGAGATCGGAGAATGGCCTTATCAAACTCACCGAGATCCTCATTCTGCTCACCAATTCGTTTATCGACAAACACTGATGACTTGCCACTCCTCTCGTAATCTTTCAGCAACGTTTTCTTCCTCTGCAACATCACAAACAAAATAAAGATTACATATTAAACAAAATACACACATATATATAATCTTTCCATCATAAATTTGAATGCCATCTCTAGGGTGTGCTAGATGGATCAACGAATTGTGCCAGATGAATCGTTTATTATTATATCTTTAAGGAACAAAATAAACATATTACAATAGTTAAATTCCAGACAAATAACAATGATGAAAACTATAGTTAACTTACTGGGGCATGCGAGATTGATCAACAAATTGTCCAAGATCTAGTGATAGGAGCAAAAAACCAATTAGTAGTACCATACCAGCAAATTAACTATGAAGAAACTGATTTACTGATTCTGTTGTTATGGCAACTCTTCAACAATATTGGTTTCCTTCAGTTATCAAAACAACATAATAGGTGGTTCGTGGAAGACCAAGCTTACTACTTTGTGAACATAATATAGGTAATTATAGATAAAGTAAGTTTCTAAAAGAATTATTAGTTACATATAAATGTGGCATTCAACCAAATTAATAATAAAGCGGTCAACTTGGGTTGTGTTTTTACTATCATAAAAAATAACATTTTTTTCTTAGTGCAAGTCATAACCACACATGCACTGCCACACCTGTTCATTTTATTGTTTACATTTCAATTTGGATTATCTTCATTATATCAGCAAACATCACATACCAAGTTTAGTACTGCACAGAGCTTTACAATAAAAATTAAAAATAAGTCACTGCATAAAACATACATTGCTCGATAACATAACCCAACCATCCTCAAACCATAAGAAAAACCCAGGTTTCAAACACACATGAACATCAATAAGCACCAATAATCAAACTTTAAAACCTACAATTAGCCAAATAACCATACAAATTTCCATTTCATGTAAAACAAATCAACAGAAACTTACCAAGATCCGGTAGACTATGTTTGTAAACAATTGGAAATCAAAGCACTAATTGGTCGGACTTTATCGGGCGTCTTCAGTTTTGGATTGGATTTAGGGTGTTAAAATGCATCAAAATTGAACGGAGACAGAATTTCACCTACGATCGGCGATTAGCGGCGTCTTTAGTGTTCTTTCAACAATAGAATAGGTGACAACAAAAGAAATCAAACCAATAAACTATTAAAACAACAATTTACTCGTATTCTTGTTGTTTTGAAAACTTCTTAGCTTTTTGCTAAGTTTGGTTTGCGCTTTACTATTGCAGTTCCTCGTTTTACTATATGCCTATCCCACGGATAGTTATAAATCTAAAAACACGCAAATTACACTAATGGATTCTAGAAAACATGTGTATCATATATGGAATTTAGGTAATCAACCTTAGTGTCGTTGCAACCCATCACTCTCATAATAAGAATTTAATTTAGATAGCAATAACCAAGTCATCTTCGAAGATTATTGTTCGAACTAAAACAACTGTCACAAACAATTAACAAACAAACACCTGTTTTAAAATCCAGAACTACCAAATCCAAATTCCAATTAACGCAGAAATAAACCATACCTGTCAATATCGAAATCAAAGAATTGAAGACGTGGGATAAAATTCACAAACACTGAAGGTGTTCATTAAACCTGTTAAAACCCTAAAATCGTTAAATCCCCAATCAAAAAACACAATTGTAACGTTGAAATTGTAATTCACATAATCCAAACGCACCTCAATATAAAGCCTTTTCCAAAAAAAAAATGCCTCAAAACCCTAAATTTGAAACAGACGTGACGAAGTTATACCTGAACAACAATAGGCACGTACCGAACTCTGTCAATAAACATAACAACTTTTTTTTTTTTTGCATAAAATTACAAAAAATATAATAAACATAAAGCAAAAGTAAATCAACCGTACCTTCCATACCGTACACGCCGTCAAGAAACTGTAGATCTGAGATGTTGATAACCAAATCGACGCCAAACAATCCAGTTACCGCCGATCAAAGGTACATCAACAAAAAAAAGTCAAAAACTCGCGTCAAAACCCTAGGCATCCTGCAAAATCGCCACAAATTGATACATAAAAACATAAACAGCCGCATCAGAACGTAGATCATAAACAGGTCTGTTTGAATGACACATTGATTGAACGGAAGACGAAAAGATGAAGATCGGATCTGAAACTTATTGCAAAATGAAGACGATATCCACTCATTTGTTCGCAAGACGAAACAGAAACCATAACATCAAGTTACGTATCAATCGAAACCTCTTGTAAAACACTCTGCATCTGCGGCAGCTTCCGATCTTGATATTGAAGATGTCTCCAAGAGCATAATGAGAGATGCAGAAGGAAAATAGAGAAACGTATGAGAGAAGAGAGAGAGAATTGAAACAAGGGAACGATTTCGAGCTTTAAACATGGAAGTACCTGAATGACCCGAATAGTGTAAATGGATCCCGCGTCGGGTTTCATATGAAGGGATTGAAGAAAATAAATTGCCGCTCAAAATCAATTAAGGATGAGTATCACATTGCCACGTGGCATCTAGTAGCTTAAGTTCATGCCAAGTGGCTAAAGATTATTTTGTTTTATTAGAAGTAGTAGATAGTCATGTTTTTATTGTCTATCATTTAGAATATTATATTTAATAGAAGTAATAACTTTTATTTTATGATGTATTATAAAAGAAGAGAAAAGATGGTCCTGATGGTTTGTACAATCAGTATATATAAAAGAGGTTAGATAATTAATTTTTAGAAGTAAAAGATATTACAAAATGAAAACATCTTTTCTTACTTGACTTAAATTAATAACTTAATATTTTATTTTTTATTTTTTTACCTGGCACGTTAAATTTAACTAATCTCTTTAAATTATATTTGAGTTATATATATATATATATATATATATTCTAATACATGTATATTACTTAATTACCTAATATATTTAGAATCATTTTTAGAAACGTCAAACTTTGTATTACCTACTATAATACTTCTTTGAATAAATAAAATAATATACAATAAATTAAGAGTTAAGTTTTAATATTTTAAACCAATATGGTTCAACCCACTAGTTAAAAATGAAATTGTTCCCATGAGTGCAGAAAGTTTATATTTTGATTAATTTATTTCTTTAAACCTTTTATTTATCCATCCTTTAATTCCAAAATATTATGTTCAATAAATTTAACAGAAGTTTATTTCAATATACTATTATGTAACACCTCGAAAAATCACGTCCAATGAAGTATTGACACGTGTAATAAACCCTAATGAAGTCAAACATTAAATTCAAGGGACTAATTTTTCGAAAAATCGAAAAACTTTGATTATGATAGAACTGGAAGTATTATCATACCTAAAATAAGTTTCTAATTAACCTTTTATGGTTTTATATTCACAAATGAGCTACTTGTTAATCAAGTGTAGCCGTTTATGTAATTAAATGAAAGTTTGCGCAATAAAGGGTTAAAAGCGTCAACATGTTAATTCTCACCTCTGTGTGACCTTTTAACAAACCGAGAACCTCATGATATATGATATACTCTTGGGGATGCCAATCATTGGCCATACAAGGCTTTTATGCCCAAAAGTGAAGTTACGCGCAACTTTGCAAGTATAAGGGGCTAAAACTGTCAATATGTTTAATTATACCTCTGAATGACCTTTTATCGAGCCCAAAGCATTATGATGTTTAATAATACTTTCAATAATTCCTAATATGAATTAGATGAGGTTTCAATTCTATTAAATGATGAGTTACGCAAGTTTGCGCATTAGAAGGACCTAAAGCGTCAAACTGCTAAAGTATACCGATTCGTATGTTATCGGACCTTCTGAAATATGACCATGAGATAAACATACCATAATTATCCCTAATATAGCTTAGTTATAGGCTTAGAGGTGTTTGGTGCGCACAAATAAGCTTTTAAGTCATGCAGGGACTAAAAGTGTCAAAAAGCGCACAAGTTTACGTTACGCGCATATCTCACATTCTGAATATCCCCGGGCACCCAAAAATTTATGTAAACACTAAAATATGTTATTTTAGTGTTTGGCTTGATAAAATTCCATTCGTCGCGTCAATTGGTTCGTTTTTCGCGTCCGTCCGTGTTTCGTCGTAATTAACCGAACAACGTGACCGTACGACCAAACGAACCGACATCCGGCATATTTTTGAGCATGTTTCATGTTCCCCATACTTAGGAATCATTGTAGAGCCTTAAAAATGGTTTAACGGGCCTTGGATGTGTCGGAAATGACATTTAGAGGTGCAGGGGTCAAAACTGTCAACATTTGAAAGATTCTTTGTGCTGGCAAAGGCTTGCGCACCTCAACACTGTGGACGTTACGGTGCGCAAGCAGGTCCCAGATGCAGAAACTCGTTTTTTTGTCTGTTCAGCCCATGTAAACGACAACTATATCCCTTTAACACTTCCAAAGGCCGCCTAAACTGATTTTTAGACCTTAGGGACACTTGTTACTGATCCATGATCATGTATAGCATGATTTGTCATGATCTTAAGGGATCAAAATCACTATAAAAGGCCTTCATGGTTGCAACCATTTGATCACTCATTCCACCTGCATTTGTGGGACTCTCTGGAGCTTATGATCAGTCTCTAGTCATCCCTAATCGTGCATTAGGCTTGTGTAAGTATGCTTAACCTTTCTTAGTTGAGTTTTTATTTAGTTTTAGCTTAAAAGTCAAACCGTCGTAATTAACGGTTGACTTAGCGATTAATCATTAATGGTCCAGTGATTAGTCGAATTGAAGGTGGTTATAAGTTGGTAATTATGTGGGCATTAAACCCTTAAAAGGGCACCCACTGATTCCCACTCTAACTAGATCAAATGTCGGGTCAAAGTTGTTTAGAAAAAGTCAACAGAAGCTTAATTTGCAAATTAACATGTAATTAGCAATGTAGAAGGCATGTAACTTATTTTATCACTCATATAACTTGGTAGTAAGTATAAGAACTGATCTAAGCTTGTTTGATCCGACAATTTTCTGTATAGACCCGGTTCGGAACCGAAAGTCGCAAAACTTTGACTTTTGCTTTGACTTCAGTTCTGACCCGATTTAGATAGGCTTAGAAATGCCTTAGGGCTTCCATGGGACCAGGCTACATGTTAGTATAACCCTCTGTGGTTGGATCGTTGATTGTCCGATTCGTTTACTCGTTTCCGTTAAATGCCTAATGTTGACCAATATGCCCTTTTAACCATAAAACGAGAATTTTGGATATGTTAAAGGACAAAAATCTTTGTTACTGAATTATAAACATGTCCCTAAAGTTTCACATCAGTTGGAGGTCTATAACAGGAGTTATGCTAAAAAGCGCGATTAAGAAGCTTTTTGTTAATTAAACGGCGCAATTAGCATAAAGCCTATCTAAACCCAATTTTCGACACCAAACCTTTTACCCACTGATGTAATATAGTATTTTGGAATTTTTGAAGATTTTAATTATTTTTAACCTGCTCATAACCTACGGTTATGGCCTTGATTCGGTAAATACCGATTTTACCCTTTTCGTTCATAAAATGAGTTCTACATGATATTTTGATACCAATCCAATGGCTACTGATTTTATATGATAAATAAAGTATTTTGAACTTTATAACCTGATCAGAAAACTCAGATTTCCTGTATAACCCGGAAATCGCTTAAAATGACTTTTTACGCATATTAAACGCATAGTTTGGGTTTAAAACCATTTTTTCATATAAGACCTATTACCAACTGATATGACCTATTAAAATAAGTTATCTTACTGATGTATTCAGACACAAATCTCAGAACTTCATTTAAACTCCTTTTTAATCTTTAAAATGACCAAAATACCCCTACGTGGTTTATTTTAAGATTAAACTCGTTTTGGGCATAATGGAAGGTATCCTAGTGATATCACAACATATTAAAGGCACATTAACTTAGGAAACCTGTATACGATTCACTTGGTTACTCGTTACGCATTTTTCGCGTTCGGATCGGCTTATGTAACTCGTTTGCATATATTAGCCGAAATGGGTCAAACCTTATCGGTTTTACCCCAAAATTCAGAATGTGCCCAGATTACCCATATAAGGAAAGTCTTCAATCTTGTCGGGTCTAAATCACATTCTATTCCGGTCTTCGCCTAATCGTGCGTTTGAACCGTATAATTAACCGGTCTAAGCTTAGGCTTAATTAAAGACTCGTTAGCATTCTAATTGGTTATTTATACCATCATTCCAGACTAGATCCTTCCGGTAAATTGTACCTACGCTTACTTAAGTGAATACGGCTGAGTTATTATAATTCTTGCTATTTAAGACAGGAGCTAGCTCAGGTAAATACTCTTAACTTATTTTCCCTATTACGGGCTTGGGATACGGTAATATAAATACCGCATGGTCAGGTATGGGATTCAAAGACCAATAAGTCGGGAAATCCAAATAACCTGTTTTAAATTCATATTGCTTGACTAAAACATTGGGGATTAATGCGACCGTGTCCTGGATATCCTTGACTCATTAAATGCAATGGCCACGACCTTAGCACGGGGTGTAGGCATACACCTGACGGATGCCATATGTTATTAATTAATTGTACCCAATAAGGGATTCCTAATAAGGGAATAGTGGTGTGTCGGTTAATCATGAACCGGCATAGAACCGGGCCCCGTATGTAGAGCAAGTTATGTAAAACTGATAACATGAAATATAGTTTGTCCCAAGTATAAAAGATTAAATTTTGCCTTGTGCATTTTAATCAAAGTCAAAACATCTTCGTGCCTTGAGCACCTAAACCAATTTTCATAGACATTTTCAAATGAGTCGGTTAAGTGTATTTACCAGTGAAAACTGACGTATTTTCAAAAGTCTAAGTGACAGGTACAAGTACGTAATAGGCTGGAAGCTGCTCAGGACGTTAATAAGGAATCTTGCAAGTTCTAGGCGTCTAAAGTCTGTTGAACAATATTTATGTTTTAAGATCCGCCTGTGGATCCATCTTACGTTCTGCTGTAATATTTGATATTACTTTAAATCGGATTGTAATATATTTTATCTTTCATTTGCTTCCGCTGTGCATTTAAATATTGTGTTGTTTGACTATTATGTTGCCAACCACGTCACGATACCCCCCACCGGGCCCACCGGTAACACGTGGAAAAGTCGGGGTGTGACATATTACTATTGTTATTATTATAAAAGGGTGAATAAAGTTATGAGAATAAGCTTGATGATTGGTACCATCGGTTATATAGTTGGATTTTTATAAATTAAAGATATTACAAAATGTTTTAGTATTATATATATTGGGTGGGAGTTGGCTACAAAGTCCATTTTTCATACAAAGTGTAAAAAGTCATAAAACACCATAATGTCAACCATAAAACACACTCAGAACCCACAAATAACAAAGTGAAGATTACTAAAACGACATATTTGTGGGTTTTGTGTTGTGTTTTGGATGATAAGGCTTTGATTATAGAATGACTAATATTAGTGTGTTTTATGTTGATTATTATGTTGTGTTTTATATTCATGGTTCTACGATTGTCTGTTTGAAGTTTTTATGAACTTTTAGGGTTTGGATATTGTGTTTTAGTGATCTTCACTATGTTATTTATGGGTTTTGAGTGTGTTTTATGACTAAAATTGTGGTGTTTTATGACTTTGTACATTTTGTAGGAGAAATGGACTTTGTAGCCGAACCCCACTCTCTCTCTCTATATATATATACAGTGGGGATCCTGTGGAAAGTGTGTTTTTCCTAGAAAATGTAGGAAGCGATCTGGGCCATCAGATGAGTGTGTTTAATGGTTGAGATCATTTTGGTGGCATTTTGGTAATATACGTGTCTTTAAAATTGGCTAATTTAATTGATTGGGGTTAAATGTGTCATTTAAGTTGTTTTAGATAAGGAAATAACTACCAATCATAAAAGCACCTCCAAAAATGTCACAATTTTTCTCTCTCTCTAGTATCTCACATTTGAAAACACCAAATCATACAAAAAAATAACGATAAATCAGATCTAGATGTGTTCATCGTAGTGTGTTTTAGCGATAAAATACAATGTGACGAACTAGTGACTGACTGCCAAAACACAACATCAAGAATGCCAACTGATAAAACACAACATCAAGAATGCCAAAATCATATCAACTAGTAACTGATAAAACACATTGTGATGAAACAATAACTAGTACTGGAACCAATAACTGATAAAAAAAATTGTGATGAAACCAGTAACTGATAAAACACAACATCAAGAATGCCAAAATCACATCAACCAGTAACTGATAAAACACATTGTGATGAAACAGTAGATAAAATACAAAAGAACATGCCATTCATGAATCATAACTGGTATAACACATTGTGATGAAACCAGTAATTGATAAAACACAACATCAAGAATGCCAAAAATCATATCAACCAGTAACTGATAAAATACATTGTGATGAAACACTAACTGAAACCAGTAACTACTAAAACACAACATCAAGAATGCCAAAAATCATATCAACCAGTAACTGATAAAACACAATGTGACGAACTAGTGACTGACTGCTAAAACACAACATCAAGAATGCCAACTGATAAAACATAACGTGAACCAGTAACTGCTAAAACACATAGTGATGAACCCAGTAACTGATTAAACACAACGTGAAGAAATTGTTAATGATTTGAACTTCGTAATTTAAAGTAACTGCCCTTTTGAAATAGTAATGATTTGAAATTGTCAAAGAGATATACGTTTCCATAAATATCTGGATAGTTAGTTTAGGATATATATTATTACAAAATTAAATTACTAATCAAATTATCATCATGCCCCTTTGAATAAAAAAACTAAAAGCCACATGTCACCTCCCTATTGCTTCCTAGACTTTCTAGGAAACTTAGGCTTTCTAGCCAACTCCCACTATATATATATATATATATAGGTACGGGATCAGGAGAAAACGCTCAAAAGTGTGAGAACGGTGAGAACGCATCCTGGCCCAACACGTGGCGCGCGATATAATTAGGGCGTATGGGCTTTTTTGTCATTTTATCTTTCGTTTTTCCAATTCCGCTTTTCACAATATTGATTTATTTTTAGGGTTTAAGATTTTTTGGCGTTAACCAAATTCAATAATTATATGGCGTTTTAATGGTTTCATTGTATTAATATTTTGGCGTTTATGGCGTTTTTCAAATCGTATGCCATTGGAACCCCAAGGGGTCAGAATATCTCTCTGAATGGTGTTTTTAAGGCGTTTTAGACAAGATGGCCCATTGTTCTATTATTTTTTATATACATTTTGGCGTTTGTGGTATCTTAGCGTTTTACAATCGGAAAATTATATTACAACCACAGGGAATAAAAATAGAAGCGAAAAAAATAAATTAAAAATCCTAATCGAATCTCTCTTCAAAATCTTCACTGTCATCAGTCTCTCTCTTCTTTAATACTACAAGAACTGTCACCAAATATATGGCGTTTTATGTAAAACTTAACAAACCTATCGCCTGATTATTTTGTTTGCTCGTTTGTTGATGTGGCTTTTGTGGATGTTTGGGGACATAGATCTATGACGTGTGGGTGGGTTTTTCGCTTTGTTCTTCAACTTGATCTTCATCTTTATAATCATCCCACTCTTTAGTGTCATTGATCTCTTCTCCTCATCCAAGCCTTCTTTGAGATTAGTCAAGCAGTGGTTGGAATAACCATCTCACCATAAAATAAGTTTTTCTATAGCAATTATTATGTAAGTATCAAGGCTACTCCTTTGGAGACCTTGTATGGGCGAAATGTTAAACATCTATTGTTAAATATAGAATTGGTAAGTCCAATTATCAGAATCTGAAAGTTACCTAGGAAACAACCAATGAGATCATACAAATCCATAGTTGATTGTAAGTTGCCAGTATACGGCAGAAAATTAAGAATTTATGAAAATAACAACCCTCCTAAGTTCTTGTTAAAGAATAAGGTTCAACAAAAGAAAACACCCAGGAAGGGTGTGCCAGATTTGTTAAATTATCAGGCTAGTTAAGCTCTGACTATATAGAATCATTCGAAGGAAATCGAATGTATCAAGATCAAGTAGCTTATAAGCTAAAACCTATTTAAGGAGCTTGGCGGAGCTCGCAATACATTACACACTAGCGACTGAAGGATGTGTTTCGCCAATAAGCCGAAAAACATTATCACGTAATGATAGGCAGATTAATGATACTCTATGATTGGACAATAAACCTGTATATACTAAGAATCGACAGGTTAAGAAGCTCCAAAGGAGAGTATGTACCTATTGTATAGGTCAACTAGGATACCCTTAGAGGCCCAAATATACTATGGAAGTTAAGTCCATGCTACTTCAGAAAATACTTCCATTATTCTAGCAAATCTCGAGGTCGAGATTTCTTTTAAGGGGGTGAGGATGTAACACCTCGAAAAATCACGTCCAATGAAGTATTGACACGTGTAATAAACCCTAATGAAGTCAAACATTAAATTCAAGGGACTGATTTTTCGAAAAATCGAAAAACTTTGATTATGAAAGAACTGGAAGTATTATCATACCTAAAATAAGTTTCTAATTAACCTTTTATGGTTTTATATTCACAAATGAGCCACTTGTTAATCAAGTGTAGCCGTTTATGTAATTAAATGAAAGTTTGCTCAATAAAGGGTTAAAAGCGTCAACATGTTAATTCTCACCTCTGAGTGACCTTTTAACAAACCGAGAACCTCATGATATATTATATACTCTTGGGGATGCCAATCATTGGCCATACAAGGCTTTTATGCCCAAAAGTGAAGTTACGCGCAACTTTGCAAGTATAAGGGGCTAAAAGTGTCAATATGTTTAATTATACCTCTGAATGACCTTTTATCGAGCCCAAAGCATTATGATGTTTAATAATACTTTAAATAATGCCAAATACGAATTAGATGAGGCTTCAATGCTATTAAATGATGAGTTACGCAAGTTTGCGCATTAGAAGGACCTAAAGCGTCAAACTGCTAAAGTATATCGATTCGTATGTTATCGGACCTTCTGAAATATGACCATGAGATAAACATACCATAATTATCCCTAATATAGCTTAGTTATAGGCTTAGAGGTGTTTGGTGCGCACAAATAAGCTTTTAAGTCATGCAGGGACTAAAAGTGTCAAAAAGCGCACAAGTTTGCGTTACGCGCATATCTCACATTCTGAATA
The DNA here is from genome assembly GCA_030545235.1 of Helianthus tuberosus. NCBI lineage: Eukaryota > Viridiplantae > Streptophyta > Magnoliopsida > Asterales > Asteraceae > Helianthus > Helianthus tuberosus. The sequence continues at coordinate 193,729,950 of CM060424.1, forward strand.
TCCCCGGGCACCCAAAAATTTATGTAAACACTAAAATATGTTATTTTAGTGTTTGGCTTGATAAAATTCCATTCGTCGCGTCAATTGGTTCGTTTTTCGCGTCCGTCCGTGTTTCATCGTAATTAACCGAACAACGTGACCGTACGACCAAACGAACTGAAATCCGGCATATTTTTGAACATGTTTCATGTTCCCCATACTTAGGCATCATTGTAGAGCCTTAAAAATGGTTTAACGGGCCTTGGATGTGTCGGAAATGACATTTAGAGGTGCAGGGGTCAAAACTGTCAACATTTGAAAGATTCTTTGTGCTGGCAAAGGCTTGCGCACCTCAACACTGTGGACGTTACGGTGCGCAAGCAGGTCCCAGATGCAGAAACTCGTTTTTTTGTCTGTTCAGCCCATGTAAACGACAACTATAGCCCTTTAACACTTCCAAAGGCCGCCTAAACTGATTTTTAGACCTTAAGGACACTTGTTACTGATCCATGATCATGTATAGCATGATTTGTCATGATCTTAAGGGATCAAAATCACTATAAAAGGCCTTCATGGTTGCAACCATTTGATCACTCATTCCACCTGCATTTGTGGGACTCTCTGGAGCTTATGATCAGTCTCTAGTCATCCCTAATCGTGCATTAGGCTTGTGTAAGTATGCTTAACCTTTCTTAGTTGATTTTTTATTTAGTTTTAGCTTAAAAGTCAAACCGTCATAATTAACGGTTGACTTAGCGATTAATCATTAATGGTCCAGTGATTAGTCGAATTGAAGGTGGTTATAAGTTGGTAATTATGTGGGCATTAAACCCTTAAAAGGGCACCCACTGATTCCCACTCTAACTAGATCAAATGTCGGGTCAAAGTTGTTTAGAAAAAGTCAACAGAAGCTTAATTTGCAAATTAACATGTAATTAGCAATGTAGAAGGCATGTAACTTATTTTATCACTCATATAACTTGGTAGTAAGTATAAGAACTGATCTAAGCTTGTTTGATCCGACAATTTTCTGTATAGACCCGGTTCGGAACCGAAAGTCGCAAAACTTTGACTTTTGCTTTGACTTCAGTTCTGACCCAATTTAGATTGGCTTAGAAATGCCTTAGGGCTTCCATGGGACCAGGCTACATGTTAGTATAACCCTCTGTGGTTGGATCATTGATTGTCCGATTCGTTTACTCGTTTCCGTTAAATGCCTAATGTTGACCAATATGCCCTTTTAACCATAAAACGAGAATTTTGGATATGTTAAAGGAAAAAAATCTTTGTTACTGAATTATAAACATGTCCCTAAAGTTTCACATCAGTTGGAGGTCTATAACAGGAGTTATGCTAAAAAGTGCGATTAAGAAGCTTTTTGTTAATTAAACGGCGCAATTAGCATAAAGCCTATCTAAACCCAATTTTCGACACCAAACCCTTTACCCACTGATGTAATATAGTATTTTGGAATTTTTGAAGATTTTAATTATTTTTAACCTGCTCATAACCAACGGTTATGGCCTTGATTCGGTAAATACCGATTTTACCCTTTTCGTTCATAAAATGAGTTCTACATGATATTTTGATACCAATCCAATGGCTACTGATTTTATATGAAAAATAAAGTATTTTGAACTTTATAACCTGATCAGAAAACTCAGATTTCCTGTATAACCCGGAAATCGCTTAAAATGACTTTTTACGCATATTAAACGCATAGTTTGGGTTTAAAACCATTTTGTCATATAAGACCTATTACCAACTGATATGACCTATTAAAATAAGTTATCTTACTGATGTATTCAGACACGAATCTCAGAACTTCATTTAAACTCCTTTTTAATATTTAAAATGACCAAAATACCCCTACGGGGCTTATTTTAAGATTAAACTCGTTTTGGGCATAATGGAAGGTATCCTACTGATATCACAACATATTAAAGGCACATTAACTTAGGAAACCTGTATATGATTCACTTGGTTACTCGTTACGCATTTTTCGCGTTCGGATCGGCTTATGTAACTCGTTTGCATATATTAGCCGAAACGGGTCAAACCTTATCGGTTTTACCCCAAAATTCAGAATGTGCCTAGATTACCCATATAAGGAAAGTCTTCAATCTTGTCGGGTCTAAATCACATTCTATTCCGGTCTTCGCCTAATCGTGCGTTTGAACCGTATAATTAACCGGTCTAAGCTTAGGCTTAATTAAAGACTCGTTAGCATTCTAATTGGTTATTTATACCATCATTCCAGACTAGATCCTTCCGGTAAATTGTACCTACGCTTACTTAAGTGAATACGGCCGAGTTATTATAATTCTTGCTATTTAAGACAGGAGCTAGCTCAGGTAAATACTCTTAACTTATTTTCCCTATTACGGGCTTGGGATACGGTAATATAAATACCGCATGGTCAGGTATGGGATTCAAAGACCAATAAGTCGGGAAATCCAAATAACCTGTTTTAAATTCGTATTGCTTGACTGAAACATTGGGGATTAATGCGACCGTGTCCTGGATATCCTTGACTCATTAAATGCAATGGCCACGACCTTAGCACGGGGTGTAGGCATACACCTGACGGATGCCATATGTTATTAATTAATTGTACCCAATAAGGGATTCCCAATAAGGGAATAGTGGTGTGTCGGTTAATCATGAACCGGCATAGAACCGGGCCCCGTATGTAGAGCAAGTTATGTAAAACTGATAACATGAAATATAGTTTGTCCCAAGTATAAAAGATTAAATTTTGCCTTGTGCATTTTAATCAAAGTCAAAACATCTTCGTGCCTTGAGCACCTAAACCAATTTTCATAGACATTTTCAAATGAGTCGGTTAAGTGTATTTACCAGTGAAAACTGACGTATTTTCAAAAGTCTAAGTGACAGGTACAAGTACGTAATAGGCTGGAAGCTGCTCAGGACGTTAATAAGGAATCTTGCAAGTTCTAGGCGTCTAAAGTCTGTTGAACAATATTTATGTTTTAAGATCCGCCTGTGGATCCATCTTACGTTCTGCTGTAATATTTGATATTACTTTAAATCGGATTGTAATATATTTTATCTTTCATTTGCTTCCGCTGTGCATTTAAATATTGTGTTGTTTGACTATTATGTTGCCAACCACGTCACGATACCCCCCACCGGGCCCACCGGTAACACGTGGAAAAGTCGGGGTGTGACATATTACTATTGTTATTATTATAAAAGGGTGAATAAAGTTATGAGAATAAGCTTGATGATTGGTACCATCGGTTATATAGTTGGATTTTTATAAATTAAAGATATTACAAAATGTTTTAGTATTATATATATTGGGTGGGAGTTGGCTACAAAGTCCATTTTTCATACAAAGTGTAAAAAGTCATAAAACACCATAATGTCAACCATAAAACACACTCAGAACCCACAAATAACAAAGTGAAGATTACTAAAACGACATATTTGTGGGTTTTGTGTTGTGTTTTGGATGATAAGGCTTTGATTATAGAATGACTAATATTAGTGTGTTTTATGTTGATTATTATGTTGTGTTTTATATTCATGGTTCTACGATGGTCTGTTTGAAGTTTTTATGAACTTTTAGGGTTTGGATATTGTGTTTTAGTGATCTTCACTATGTTATTTATGGGTTTTGAGTGTGTTTTATGACTAAAATTGTGGTGTTTTATGACTTTGTACATTTTGTAGGAGAAATGGACTTTGTAGCCGAACCCCACTCTCTCTCCCTATATATATACAGTGGGGATCCTGTGGAAAGTGTGTTTTTCCTAGAAAATGTAGGAAGCGATCTGGGCCATCAGATGAGTGTGTTTAATGGTTGAGATCATTTTGGTGGCATTTTGGTAATATACGTGTCTTTAAAATTGGCTAATTTAATTGATTGGGGTTAAATGTGTCATTTAAGTTGTTTTAGATAAGGAAATAACTACCAATCATAAAAGCACCTCCAAAAATGTCGCAATTTTTCTCTCTCTCTAGTCTCTCACATTTGAAAACACCAAATCATACAAAAAAATAACGATAAATCAGATCTAGATGTGTTCATCGTAGTGTGTTTTAGCGATAAAATACAATGTGACGAACTAGTGACTGACTGCCAAAACACAACATCAAGAATGCCAACTGATAAAACACAACATCAAGAATGCCAAAATCATATCAACTAGTAACTGATAAAACACATTGTGATGAAACAATAACTAGTACTGGAACCAATAACTGATAAAACAAATTGTGATGAAACCAGTAACTGATAAAACACAGCATCAAGAATGCCAAAATCACATCAACCAGTAACTGATAAAACACATTGTGATGAAACAGTAGATAAAATACAAAAGAACATGCCATTCATGAATCATAACTGGTATAACACATTGTGATGAAACCAGTAATTGATAAAACACAACATCAAGAATGCCAAAAATCATATCAACCAGTAACTGATAAAATACATTGTGATGAAACACTAACTGAAACCAGTAACTACTAAAACACAACATCAAGAATGCCAAAAATCATATCAACCAGTAACTGATAAAACACAATGTGACGAACTAGTGACTGACTGCTAAAACACAACATCAAGAATGCCAACTTATAAAACACAACGTGAACCAGTAACTGCTAAAACACATAGTGATGAACCCAGTAACTGATTAAACACAACGTGAAGAAATTGTTAATGATTTGAACTTCGTAATTTAAAGTAACTGCCCTTTTGAAATAGTAATGATTTGAAATTGTCAAAGAGATATACGTTTCCATAAATATCTGGATAGTTAGTTTAGGATATATATTATTACAAAATTAAATTACTAATCAAATTATCATCATGCCCCTTTGAATAAAAAAACTAAAAGCCACATGTCACCTCCCTATTGCTTCCTAGACTTTCTAGGAAACTTAGGCTTTCTAGCCAACTCCCACTATATATATATATATATATATATATATATATAAGTACGGGATCAGGAGAAAACCCTCAAAAGTGTGAGAACGGTGAGAACGCATCCTGGCCCAACACGTGGCGCGCGATATAATTAGGGCGTATGGGCTTTTTTGTCATTTTATCTTTCGTTTTTCCAATTCCGCTTTTCACAATATTGATTTATTTTTAGGGTTTAAGATTTTTTGGCGTTAACCAAATTCAATAATTATATGGCGTTTTAATGGTTTCATTGTATTAATATTTTGGCGTTTATGGCGTTTTTCAAATCGTATGCCATTGGAACCCCAAGGGGTCAGAATATCTCTCTGAATGGCGTTTTAAGGCGTTTTAGACAAGATGGCCCATTGTTCTATTATTTTTTATATACATTTTGGCGTTTGTGGTATCTTAGCGTTTTACAATCGGAAAATTATATTACAACCACAGGGAATAAAAATAGAAGCGAAAAAATAAAGTAAAAATCCTAATCGAATCTCTCTTCAAAATCTTCACTGTCATCAGTCTCTCTCTTCTTTAATACTACAAGAACTGTCACCAAATATATGGCGTTTTATGTAAAACTTAACAAACCTATCGCCTGATTATTTTGTTTGCTCGTTTGTTGATGTGGCTTTTGTGGATGTTTGGGGACATAGATCTATGACGTGTGGGTGGGTTTTTCGCTTTGTTCTTCAACTTGATCTTCATCTTTATAATCATCCCACTCTTTAGTGTCATTGATCTCTTCTCCTCATCCAAGCCTTCTTCAAGAACAAAGAACACAAAATGACATATGACTGTCATCAGTATCTTTTTCTTGAAGATTTGTCCATCTTACTGAGTTAGTCCCCTCACCTAACAATCCATTCAGTGAAACTTCATGAAGAACAATACTGAATAACCAAGAAAGCATATTAGCCATCTTTGATTTTTTTAATTTTTTGGCGTTTTACAGTGAGTGGTATTTAGTAGTATTGGCGTTTGTTTTTTTGGTTTGATCAAATGGAAGTTGCTGCGTGATATCATTTTATAGGATGTATTTTGGAACGTAGGTTAGGCGGTGCATTATTATAATAAAGTATTCATCGTTTCAGTTACTGTTTGTAATTACTGTTTTTGATAAGCTTTATCTCTGAAGTCTGTAACACGTCACATCTTTCAAGTTTGGCGTTTTAGATTCTAATATAATAAATTTTTCGTCTCTTCAGTTTTACTGTTTTGTAGTTACTGTTTCTAGTTACCTTTTCAAGTTTGATTTTTTTTTTGGGTTTTTTATAATACATGCCCAAAGTAATTTTATTATAGTTTGGTAGTTTTTAGGGCGTTTTATGGCATGATGGTGTTTTGACAAGCATTTGGCTGTGTGGCGTTTTTATTATATATGGCATTGTTATTATATAACAATCAACAGAAAAAGAAAATAAAAAAAATATAAACAATTGATCTTCCAAATCTTCACTGTCACCAGTCTCTTTCTTCTTTTGAAGTATCTTCACTGGCTGTTTCGATTTTCGTATGATTTATTTTGATTTTTTGTTTTTGAAGTAGTTTTTTTGTTGCCGTGTGGAAGCACAAAGTCTGAAATCAGCCTCTTTTTCTTGAAGATTTGTCCATCTCATGCAGCAAAATGTTATTGAGTTACACCCTTCAGCAAACAATCTTGAATTTCCAAGGAACGATGTTTGATTTTTTAACTTTTTGGCATTTTACCGAGAAAAAGAACGCCACTAAATAAAAGTACCTTAAACCTCTAAATTTGATCATGTTAAATCAATAATGTTTTGCTGTATGAGATGGACAACATTGTTAATCCTCAGTTAAGAAAGATGTCTGACAATGTTGTCCACCCCATACAGCTAAACTTTATTGAGACAAACCTCAATAATGTTTTTGTATGTTTTGGGGTTATAAATTGGATGGAAGTTGAGGATAAAGTCAATAAGATTTTACTCAATGAAATAGACAATATCCTCATTTAAGGATTTTGTCCATTACATTGAGCGAAACCTTACCAACAGCCAAACTAAATTTCAAATAAACGTTTTGGTTTAGATGATATTTGATGTTTGGGTTTTTTGGCATTTCTAAGACGAATGGTATATATTAAATATGGCGTTTGGGTTTTTGTGTGTTTTAATGGAAGGTCTGAGATGTTGTATATATAGGATTTTTTGGCGGTTTTTTAGGCGGGATCTTATTATAATTAAGTTTGGCGTTTTATATCTAATGGCGTTTTTAGATTAGGATGGTGTGTGCTATTGTAGGTTAAGGCGGTAATTTTAATGGCGTTTTATGTCACACCCCGACCGCATAATACAACAAACCGCGGCGGAAACGTCGGGGAGTGTCGTTACAGAATCATTGTTTCACAACACATGGTGATTTAAGTTTTGTTTTATTCCTTTAATGAACTCATTGTTTTAATAAAAACCAGATAAATACAAATAATTTCCTTTCAAGTTTTAAAGTCGCTAAGGCACGAGTCCATCCTATGTGTAGCATGCATCAACAATCATCACATAGTAGCACCTGAAACATATGTGAAAATAAAACGTCAGCATAAAAATGCCTGTGAGTAACATAGGTTCTATGAATTAGATTCATGGCCTTGGTTAACATAAGAAAAAAAATTATGTTTACGAAAATAGCTATGAATCCTTGTAAAAAGTTTTTCTTCAAAAACGCACTGTTTTGATGAAAGGTTTGTAGTATATACATAAATATACTTTGGTTTTGAGACAATCAGATAAGTAGTATATCAAAATATACTTTAGTTTGAAATAATTAAATAGATAGTATATCAAAATATACCTTGTTTTAAGAATGAAAACATTGGTAGTATATCAAATTATACTTTGGATTTGAAAGTAGCATATCATACTATGCTTTGGTTTGAAAATAGCATATCAACTATGCTTTGGTAGTACATCAAAATATACTTTAGTTTCAGAAATAGCAAAGTCAGTAGTATATCAAACTATACTTTGGTTTTGTAAATAGCATATCAAACTATGCTTTGGTAGACAATATCACATTGGGAGCATATTGATGTGCTAAAAGTGGTCAAATAAATATAAATAAATTAACCTAAATTAGACACCTAAATTTTAAATTTATAAAAGTAAGATTCTCTAACCTAGACCACACAGCCGGCAAGTGTACCGGTCAATGTAGTATAGCCTAAGTAAGTCCGAGTATCGAACCCACGAGACTCTCTAATTACGTTGACTAGACTCGACTCACTTAACTGACCTAACTGAATTACTTGTTTTTATTGTTTTGGGGGGTTTTCTAACAATCCTAAAATTGCAATTAAATTTAAACTAATTAATTAGACTAACTAGATGCGACTTAGACGAAGGTTTTAACTCAGTGATGATGAAGGCTACCTAGGCTAGACTCATGTTCAACTAGGAATGGATTTCTATTCGAAATTAACATGGTATGGAATCGGGATTTTTTAATACTAAACCCTAAGAAATCCCTACTAAGACCTCCCGACCTTTCTTAGGAAGAAACTTGTGAGACTCTACAAGGCTGTTACGACTATCGGTTGTTAGATTTCCTTATAGTCCTCTAACTTCTTGAAAAGTGCCTTAATATGACAATCTACCTTACAGCGCGAAAGTCTAAGGGGCTGTTTGGCAACATCTGAACCAATAAGTGCTGAATGAATAAGAGGTCTGAATGGGTAAGAGGGTCTGAATGGGTAAGAGGGTCTGAATGGGTAAGTGCTGAACCAGTAAAGTGCTGTTTGGTTCTATATCTGAATGACAGTATAAAATGACATTTTTACCCCTCCCCACAAAATAAACCCATTATAGATTTTTTTCTATAAAACCCAATATATCATCATCATTCATCAGTATCACCCCCACCAAACTTTAACACCCCTTTTTTTTCTACCAATATCATCATCATCATTCATCAGTATCATTCATCATCATTCATCTCTTTCATTTGGGTTTCAAATCGGCCGTGAAGAACCGGCCGACGACAGCCACACCTCCCCCTCTCGTTTCTGATGACGGCAGCGGATAAAGACTCGCCGCCGTGAGCGGCGGCGGTGACACGGCGGCTGTGGTTGAAAGATGGTGATGCGTTCGATGATGATGATCGATGAAGATGAAGATGTTGATGAGATGATGATGATCGATGAAGATGATGACGATGATGTTCGATGATGGGATCGATTAGGGTTTGATTTGGGGGTTTCGATTTGGGGGTTTCGGAGATGGTGGAGGTGCAGGTGGCGGAGATGGTGGAGGTGGTGGCGTCGGTGACGATGATGATGATGATGGAGATGGTGTCGGAGGTGGTGTCGGAGTTGATGATGATGATGATGATGATGATGGAGATGGTGTCGGAGGTGGTGGAGGTGGTGTCGGAGGTGGAGGTGGTGGCTGTGGAGAACTCGTGAAGAAGAAGGAGCAAAGGGCATACAAGTCCAATTTTCATTCAGCGTTTAAAAGTTGCTGAACCATTAAGTCTGAATGGTTCAGTTCAGAGGTGGGCTTTTTAGTGAACCAAACAAGGATACCTCTGACCGATTCAGAGGTTTACCTCTGAATGAAGCCATTCAGAGGCAAACAAACAGCCCCTAAGGCAACTATGGATTTTAACTTGGTTTAATAGACACGAGTATGATTAGGGAACTAAGACCGATTTCTTACAAAACCTAATCCTAGCTATATACCAAACCGAGACCTATTAATAACCTCGAGCCTTACAGCGACAAGATTAGTAGAATATCAAGTTTTAATAATCTCTTAATTACCGTTTCTAAGGTTATCGGCCGGTTCACCCAAAAATTACCCAAACTCGTGAAGATTAGATAATTAACACGAACCTATTCTATGAAAGACATTCATCAAGATTCATGTGAAACAAGCAACTAATTGAAAATCAACACAAGATACGCATATACACCAAATCAAAGGTTCTAAAGTTATTTACTTTCCAAGAAAACCCATAAACCAACGTTAATAACAAATAAAAATCCAAACTTTATCAAACAATCGTCATAGCCTAGGTAGTTTAAAGTTTCTAGCCGAAAAACATGGTCTTAAAACAATCAAACAAGGTCTATAACAAGAACTCATTGATATCAAACAAGAAAAAAGTAGAAAACTAAAGAAATCAAGTAGAAAAACCCGTTAATCCCTTGCTCTCCAAGCTTTCCGCTCGATCCCGATGATTCCCGCCGCCGTTATTCCTTACTAAACACCCAAATTCGTCCCTACTGATGATGGTCGCGTCTGATCTTCCGTCCGCCGTTTTATATTTGCGTCCAATACTGATTATTTATATGTCTCCCTCTCTGCCAATGTATCAAATTTAGCCGCCTTCCCAATATATATTCCTTTCTACGTGCACCCCAAGACTTTTTAAGGAATATTTTTTCCGTATTATGTTGCTGTTGATCTTTCTTATTACCTCCCCCAAAAAGTGGCCTCCACTATGTCGCATATGTATGCATAGAAAGTGGCGTCCAAATATATGTCTAATCGTGTGAGTCTCCTTAGGGTTCTAGTAATCCTCGTAATATAATTAACTGGGATTAGAAATCCAAACCATATTTGTTCATATGATTCGCTGGGCCTTTAATTCTTTCCAACATGGCTTCTCAATTTTTATGTCCACAGCCATATGATTACGTCCAGAATAATATATTATCATTCATTAGGCCCACAACCACAATTATATTATATACTCTCTTAAAAGTGAAAGTCGGTGCTATTCAACCGACAACCCTCAAAGCAAAATACACTTTTACACAAGGCACCTCCTTAGTTCAGCTTTTACACAACTGGCTACTGCTCCACTTTACATTTTTGCCCTTGGTAGTAGAAATTTACAATTCCAAATCCATTTCAACAGGCGCAGACTCGAAGGGTGTGTGTGCTGATTTGGAGGTTTAGCCTCCAGGTGAAGCAGTTACGATTTCCGGCGGGTAGAAGTAACTTTGACTTTTTACACCACTTCTGATCTCCTTCGTTTCCCTTCGATTGATCAGCTTAACGGTGGCTTCATCGCGAAATCTGTCGCCATCGCCGCTTAATCAACTCGCCTGAAACCGTTTTGTCTTATGTGGGTCGACCCAACTAAAACTTCAGATTTCTGAAACCACAACGAAAACCCATTCCGATCTAACTGGACCTGAGACATGCAAAAGGGATCGGTTGTTAACACCTTGCCGGAACCTAGATCGAATCACCGAAAACCGACCCGGTCCCCTGAACCTCACCCGATGGTGGCGGTGCCGATGGTGGTATCTTCGGCTACTTAAATGGGTGAGAGATGTGGCGATGGTGAACCTTTTTTTTCCTTTTCTCTGTTATAACGGTGGTGCAGTGGTGAGAGAGGAATGAAAGAGAGAGAGAGAGAGTAGAGGGGAGATACTAAATAGTAAAGAGTTAGAGAGTGAAACAGTTGTCAGAAATGTTGAAAATGAAGACAGAAAGAGGAGAACCAGATAAGTGTAGGATAATGTGTATCTTAGGCATGTGAAGTTGTACTTCTTAATTTTCGTTAGAACTCAGAACTATTTAAATTGTTTTCAAAACATAATAAAACTCAAAGAAATGTATTAACTTTTCTTTTCAAACATAATAAAACTCAAAGAAATGTATTAATTTTTCTTTTCTTTTGACCACACAAAGACATGATAAAAGTAACCACAAACGTACGTTAGTGGTTACTTTTTCCCAACAAACCGAACACGTATAAATATCGTTTTGGTTATAGTGCAACTTTATTCTTTAGCTTATCTCCTTTGTTTATCGTAACGGTACATAAACAAACTGAATCCAAACCGCTAAGTCTTGATACAAATGTGAGGGTAGTGTAGTGGTTAGGTGCCCCACTAAACGAACCAACCCGGTTTCGATTTCATTTCTTTTACATGGTATAAATTCGATCTACTTACTTTACTTTTTGATACAACCGTAATGCTTATATTGGTTACAATGAGTTATATAAGATACATCAAAACACGCGTTTTCATATGGTTTACGCATTACATAACGTTTTGAATAATTCATTGAAGTTTGCAATGTACCCGAGCTGCAACGCGCGCGGGCCTTATAACTAGTTTCAATTAAACTGCTAGGTTGGTCATCCTTCACGACCCGGGGCAGCCCAAGCCAATCTTTACGCGGCTCAACACCAATAAATTAGATGGACTTAAATTATAATAAAACTATATATTGATGTTGGTCTAGCCCTTTCTCTCGATCCAAATATATATATTTTGTGTGTCAGCCCTTTAACTTATAAAATAGATATAATGGCCTCGACCCACTCATAGAAAATAGCTGCAAATTTCCTTCTGTCACTGGCACCCCACTCTGCCCAACTAGCTGGTTATTTCCATATTACTCGTTTTTGCTCCATTTGCACTAGGACCTGACCCAACACAAAATAAAATAATATAATACTAAAAACTAAAAATAATAAATAAAAACTATATAAAAATTATACAATATACACGGGACAAATATGTGTATTTTACCACTTATCACATATCAACTATACCTTGGAAGTATATCAAAATATACTTAAATTGTGGGGTAGTATTTTACCACAAAGCTCGTGAAATCAAGGAATCAAGTGGCACCTGGTATCGGATCACTATGTTAATAATCGGGGCCTAAATCGGGAGATCGGGTAGAATGAGGTCTTGTAAACCAAATGAGTGTTGGAACTCATATAATATGGTTTAACAAAGCCTACATTCTGATTTCAAACCTATCCTAAGTGCTTATGACCCGTTGTGGCCCGTTAAGCTAGTTTACGCTACTTTAATGTGTCATTTGCGCAACGTTCGGATGGCCTAACTAGTCCTATGACAAGTATTATATGCCTAAACATGTTTAATTATGTTACATAATCAGTTTAAGTGTCAAAATTTTGGTTACATATGCTTAAATTCAAATTATGCATAAAAAGGGCATTTTGGTAATTTTCCTAAGGCATATAAACTACCTATCATACAACTAATTAAACTTAGTGACCATAAGGTATAACCTCGGAACGTTATTCCCTATACAACTATGGTCACGAAATATGCTTGGTCGGATCCTAATGATCGACCAAGCGGGTCGGGTTCGAAAGTCTAAGCGGTTGTCGAGACCGCTTGACTTACGACCCTAAATAAGCACTAAACTAGAAGTGACAAGTTAAACATGTTAAAACATGTTTAACTAAGTTAGAAAACTGATTTGTTATCAAAACAAAGTGTTTTGATACCCGAAAATAGTTTTGTCACAAAATGCATATAATCGTGCATTTTGACCGAAACTTTGACTCGTCACTTCGACTAATCAACGTGGTAATCAGTAGGTATAGTCGCAAAGGACTATAACCATCGTGATTACGCTCACGTTGCAAAGTTTAAACGAACTTTGTCCTGACCAAATCATGGTCAAAGCTGAAAGTCAAACACTGTTTGACTTTCTTGCCTGAAATAAATAAACAAGCATGAAGGACCACTTACAAGTGTTCTTGGCTGGAAAAAGGACTAAGAAAAGCTCAAGTATGAAGCCCCTAACAAGTGTCGTAGCCTCAAATAGAGCAGAGATGAAAGAAAGAAAGAAATGAGCAAGTTGTGAGTTTGTGAATCTTGCTATTTATAGGAAATCATGGGCCTTTAGATCATTGCCAAGTGTTTTGTGTGTTGATCAAGGAACAATCAAGGCCACACACCTGTTAAACACTGTTTAGGGGACTTGATAAACACACAAACCAGCCCACAAGTTGCAAAAACCATGATTAAAAACAAGTTTTGCAGCTGATTTGCAGATTAATTGAATCTGCTATGCTGGGGACCCTTTACAGACCGTAAGGGTCCTTGCATACGGTCCGTAAGCCATGTGCAGGGGCCAAAGTTTGAAAATTGACAGCTTTGGTCCCTAAACTTGTTTTGTCGCGTTTCGGCACTTCTAACACCCGTCAAGCCCATTTTCAAGCTCCATGATGAAGTTGAAGCATATTTAACTTGACTTATGCTCAAAAATGTCACGGACGTCGGTTCGTTTAGTTGTACGGTTTCGGTTTTCAGTTAATTACGACGGAAATCGTAACGGACGCGAAAACGACCCAAATTGCTCGACGAATGATATTTTTGCATTCCTATCACTAAAATACAATATTCTAGTGATTACAAAATTTTTTGGATGTCCGGATATGGTCAGAACACGAGATATGCATGTATATGCAACTTTCACAGTTTTAACGCTTTTAGCCCCTGTGATCAAATAAGCGTATTTTCGCATACCGAACCCATCAAAACTCATTATAAGATATATAAAGGGTATTTAGGGTATGTTTAGCTTATGATCTTGTTCCGGAGTGTATGTTGTTATACGAATCGGCAGACTTTTGCAGATTGTCGCAAATAGTCCCTATGATCGAATGGACTTGTTTTTGACTACCAAACTCTTCAAAACTTATTTCTAAGTTATGTAAAGGTTATTTAAGGTATGTTAAGCTTGTGTCACTGTTTCAGAGTGTTTGTCGCGTTAAACTGATTATGTTTACGTAACAGTTTGCGTAAAACTTCCAGAAAAGCTTTTCAAGAGTTCGGAATCATACGAAATTTGATTGGATTTGTATTTGTATGACGGTTATAGAGGCACGAATGCCACAGTCTCCCCTACTTTAGGAAATTTCGTCCAGAAATTTAATTTTAGAGGAAACTTGTGAAAGCAGATGTAATTGTTTCGCTTTCGGACGAATCCTCCGTTCCCTAAGTAAAACTTTGGGTCATGTTTGGATTTCCAGCGAATTTGTTAATTGTACTTGTCTGTCGTTTATAAGGATGATATAATAACCCTCCAAAATATTCTGACACCCCTACTATGTTTAGAACACCCCTATACGACCTAAATTATACCCCGAATACGATAACTGGCCCTAAATACCCTTATATAATTAAAAATAAAAGAAAAACAATAAAAACAAGTCTGTCGCGGGCCGCGATAGACTCTCTTTGATTATACGCGGGCTGCGAGCGAGTGTACAAGAGGCGAAGCCCGGTGCCGCCACGTGTCGAGTGCATGTCGAGGCTAGTGGCCGAGTCAGCCAAGCTAGTGCCTACCCTAGCTGGCGTCATGGGCCGCGAAGCCCTTCGTGGTTTCCGTCGCGGGGCGTGACAAGGTCGACGATCACAACTATAAATAGAGGCCATCAGCTTTCATTTCCGATCGTTCACAACTTTCTTTCTCTCTCAAATTTCTATATAGTATACACTATACCCGGGCGTTATACCCCCCTAAATAACGAAGTTCTGCCTCGTTGTAAGTATCATAACTCCCGGTTACGTATTAGATACGCTGCCCGATTGATCTAGGGTTCCGTAATGACTGTCGAGGTTCTGCCCGACGTAGTCGTTGGAATTCTGTCTCGGGGGGGGGGGGGGGTATTACTAAAGTAAATATTGGGTTATTATACTAACACGTGTGCGTTTGTGTAATTAATAGATAATCACCAGGAAATCCTAAAGGAAAACCCTAAGACAGTAATGTGAGTAATCTCCTTTTAGCAATCTGTTTTACAAAACCTCAAATGTTTTACATTATACTAAACAGTGATTGAGTATTTGTATTCTACAATTATCATCAGTATGTTGGGGTTTTTTATACAAAATTTGTTACTACACTGTAAGTAGTAACATGACCACAAGTCGGGTTGACAGTACCGTGGGTGGTAATTAAAGTAGATGGAAACAAATGTAATTGCGCGACCGCCCTCAATACTGTAAAACGGTTTTACCTGTCTTGATTGAACTGGGATTCACTCACCAGTTTTTCCCACTGACAAAATGTTTTTAAACGCATTTCAGGTAACAAAATGTGAAAGCCAAATAGAAGCTAGCTGGACAGTACTGAAGGCTTGGAAAAGTGGCAATAAAAGTTACCTAAATAAAGAGATGTTTTTATTTAAATAAAATAGGGTTTATCCCTATGAAAATGTGTGTACTTGAAACTTGGGATCTTCCCATGTGTTTAATACTATAAAAGCGTGGTATTTTACTCTGATAAAATATTTCCTAACTACGGTCCTGATGTAAATTCCGCTACCAAATTGATAAACACCGATACCACTGAAACTGGCCGCGGCCGCCCGTTCCCGGGTAATTAGTGGACGGGGGTTGCGACAGAAGGTGGTATCAGAGCTAAGCCACTGATTCAGCCACATAAGTGTTATGCTGACACCAAAATACTATTCAATATGTTAGGAAATAATCTACATGATTTCATGCATATCTGTATATTATTGTTGTGTGTTATTTGAATATTTGTTAGTTTACAATATGAGCGACCAAGAACCTTCCGATGCCTACCGTCAGTTGTCCAGCTCACCTAGGGACGAAGACACCTCTTCACAGCCTACCCTCTCAGGGTATTCTGCTGACAATGAAGATGGGATATTCGTGTTCAGGGCCCAATCTGAAGACCCTTTCCCTCCCAAGAAGAGAGGATGGTTCAGCAGAGGAGCGCATGAACGTAGGAAAAGGATGAAAAAGTTACAACAACAACGAGTTTTAGCAGCCGCTAAGAGAGAAACAGATAGTCACACCCAGGATATGCTCAACAGGAGTCTAGCAAATTTTCATATTTTAGCAACTACAGCTGAAGACCCTAATTTAGAGCAACTTATAGCACCCCAACCATTACCCCTGTTTCCCACACAACCAATGGAAATTGAAGTCAACTCAGAAAACCAAGTCCCAATGCCTGATTTTAACCCCACTGAGATACCTAGAGTACCAGCACCCAATCCCTTAGACCCAGACTACGGCCCGTGGTTTGATGACCATAGGGATTACCAGCAACGCTACCCAATACCAGAGGAACCCATGCCGAACCTAGCAGCTTACCCAGACATGGACCCTCTAGACCCTTATTATGATAATGACCAATTCATCAGGGAAATTCTAGAGAACCCTTACCCTTACCAAGAACCGATGCCCCAGTTCCCAAACCCAGTACCAACCCCTGCACCACCAATGAGCGCATAAAATGTGCAAGAACTCCGAACCTTTGGTGATGAGATTCTAGAAGGTAGTGAGAGAATGAGGCAGATAGGAGAACGACTCGTCTGGAAGTATGACGAGCGTAATATGGAGTTCTGGATGAACCCATACCAGTAATAATAATAATAACAGATAGCAAATAAGTTCTTAAACCTTAGAATGACTGGAGTGGATAGTAAGGGTTACACTACATTATTCTTTGAATATGCTAGAATAGTGCCAACCCTTGCATCGCCAGAACCAGTATTAATCTCCCGCTACATCTTGGGATTAATCAATGAAATTAGACATGTAGTCAAGGCGGCTAGACCTCAAACCATAGAAGAAGCTGTAGAACTAGCAAACACCTTGACTGATGAATTAATGCGTACACGAGAAGAGGACCAAAGGAGGAACCTAGCTCAAAGGCTTACCCAAGAATTTCGTTATGGAAATTCAAACCATGGGAAAAATATAGGTTCTACCTCTGCACCTAATTGTAAGGCCTGCAAGAAGAAGCATTCAGGAAGATGCTCCACATACTGTAATTTCTACAAGATACCGGGACACAAGGAAGAAGATTGTAGGAAGAAACCTAGTAACGGAGTATGCTTCAACTGTGGAGAAAAGGGTCTCATCAAGCCAAACTGTCCGAAACTAGCTCCAGCCATGAACAACAAGACTAGTAAAAATGCTAGAGCATTTGTTCTTACTGCAGAAGAAGCCAAGATGATCCCGGATGTGATAGCCGGTACGTTTTTAGTTAATGATGTTTTTGCAAAAGTATTATTTGACTCTGGTGCAAACCAAAGTTTTATTAATACCTCATTTTGCAAACTTCTCAATCAACCATTAACTAAACTCCCACAAGAATGTCTAGTAGAAACAATAAATGGGGAAACCATTAAGATTTCCGAAATCTTGCAGGGAGCAAGAATAGAATTTTTAAATCAAAAGTTTATTGCAAACCTTTACCCAATGAATCTGGCAGGATTTGATGTTGTATTGGGAATGGATTGGTTAATAGCCAATAAAGCCAGTATTTTATGTGATCAAAAGTCAATCCAAGTAAATTCACCAAAGGGTGAAAAGATCACAATTAAAGGAGATAAACCATCTAGATCCACGAAATTCATCTCTGTGATGAAAACAACAAGTTATATAAGAAAAGGATCATTAGTGTATTTGATTTCAATAATCACTAACACTAAAAGAAAATAACTGAAGGATATTCCGGTAGTATCCCAGTTTCCAGATGTATTTCCATAAGAATTACCAGGGTTACCGCCATACAGAGAAGTTGAATTCAGAATCCATTTGCTACCAGGAACAGCACCAATTGCCAAAGCACCCTATCGTCTGGCACCCGCAGAGATGCAAGAGTTAAAGAAGCAGTTAGACGAATTATTGGAGAAAGGATTCATATAGCTAAGTTTATTGCCAGGGGGAGCACCGATACTGTTCGTCAAAAAGAAAGACGGATCGATGCGAATGTGCATTGATTACTGTGAATTGAACAAAGTCATGATTACGAATCGGTACCCATTACCGAGAATCGATGATTTGTTTGATCAGTTGCAAGGAGCTCGATTTTTCTCAAAAATCGATTTACGATCAGGATATCATCAGTTAAAGGTACATGAAGAGGACATTCCTAAGACCGCTTTCAGAACAAGGTATGGCAATTATGAATTTACTGTCATGCCATTTGGTCTAACCAATGCCCCAGCCACATTTATGGACATTATGAGCCGAATATGTAAGCCATATTTGGATAAATTCATAATTTTCTTTATAGATGATATTCTCATTTACTCTAAGAGGAAAGAGGAACACACAGTGCATCTGCATGCACTTCTAAGTACTTAGTGATTATGATTGTAATATCCAGTATCATGCAGGAAAAGCTAATGTCGTAGTTGATGCTCTAAGTCGAAAGTATCATGAAAAGCCAAAAAGAGTACTGACGTGTGCGTATATATACAAAATATTGCAATGAAATTACACACCATTGGGTTTTAAATTTATAAAAGTGATTATTACTTTTACATCAAAACACACACGAAAGAGGCAAGTGTACCTCATCATATATGTAGTAAAGTATCGGTAAGAACCAAGTATCGATCAAAGGAAATGGGCGGAGAAATAATACCAGACCTTTGTCACTAAACTACCGGTTAAAAAGATAAGTTTGTTTGATTTTTAATTAAACTAAAGTAAGCGTAAACAAATACATAATAAAAACATAATATATAAAAAGCCTTGCTTAATACACAACCACAGCATGTCAACTAAGTCGGTTTTGGCACTAGAAGCATTCGGTCAATTTTCCAATTTAAGACAATTAGTATCCCTTTCGGGAATCCTAACATGACAATCATTCGGAAAGTTAAAACGATAAACACACTTTAACCACCTAAAATTGTTCATTAACGTGCAATTGATAAATGTCTATGAAAATCTCTTAAAAATAAGTTAGTCATCCGTTAGGAGTTTTCTAACCGCACTTAATCAAGGAAAGAGACACCGATAAACACAATGCAACCACCGAGACAAGCATAAACTAGATTAAATCACAACCAAGTTCATTTTACAAATCTTGCATAATTATTCACCAAGAAAGCATTTTTGGCCTAAACTACTAACTAAGCTAATAAATCATGGCAAGAATTTATAACGACACCATCTAACTCGTTAGAGTCCTTACGTGACGGCAAGCTCTCTTGATTAACAATAATTACATTTTATTAAATAACTAACCATTTCTAGTATCATGATGCCCACATTTAAACCAAGCTAAACTAGTTAACCAAGTTCAAGTTTACTAATACAAGATTAATCAAGCTTCATTTTTCAACTATCTTAACTAACCAAGCATCAATCATCCAACATAATTACTTATAATCAAGAAATCAATATCAATAACAAGGTTGCAAACTAATCATCAAAGATAATCATAGAAAATACTTCAAAGTGTCATTACAAACAAAGTTTAACATACTAATGGCTATAATCTAGCAAGGGATTGTTGTGTTTTTGCCCAAAGGCTACAATAATACATAAACAATAATCTGAATGCTTGAAAGATTAACAAAAACATGGAAAGATTAGAAAATCAAACCATAAACAAGCACTAGACTAAGGATCCGGATAGTAATGGAGCTAAACGGCACAATGTGGCTTGAATCCGGGTCAAAAGCAAAGCCTCCGGAGCCTGTAAAATCGCCTGTGAAGCTCCCAAAATTCTAGAATGTCGAACAGAATGTTTCTGTTCTATTTTTATATTTTTCCGCTGTGGCACGGTCGTTCTTCCTATGGCACGACCGTGCACTTTAAGCAATTATTGGGCATGGCACACCATACTGCATGACGTCAGCAGATCGTTGACCAGATTCGAAATCGCACGACCGTTCTTCATATGGAACGGTCGTTCATCACCGGGACTCTGTTGCACGAGCTGTTGCATAGGTCGTTCATCACCGAGCTTCTGCTGGTTCATCGGATCCGCACGGTCGTTCTTCAGATGGAACGTCAGTTCTTCACCGAGCTGCCTTGTTTTCCTGGAACGCCCAGTCGCACCCCTCGTTCATTGCCGGGTTAATCAACAACTGTCGGAGATGCACGGTCGTGCATCAGGTCGCACGACCGTTCCGCAGGCCCAGGTCAGTTTCCTTAACAGAATGTCCGCAGCTTTGTCGTTTTGTCCGGAAAGTCCTCGTTTTTGCTATCATCTTGTCTGGTATGCAGTTTTAAGCCTGTAAACAAAAGTATACAATATTAAGTATCCGAATGACGGTTTTACGGCCAAAAACGCATAAAATAGGGGTAAAACGGGGGACTAAAATATGTGTAAATTAACGAATATCAAATCTCCCCACACTTGAACCTTGCTTGTCCTCAAGCAAGCTAAACTAAAAAGCAATAAAAGAAAGAAACAAACAAGAACGATAATTTACACACTATTTTATTGAAAACTACTATAAACGGTTAGTCGGCTTGTCGAAAGACAACATCAAAAGACTCAAACCCAACAAGCATATGCAATTATAAAGCGACAACCAAAAAGCCGTGACTTCACATTTAATTGACTCACATGTTAATCTTCACACGACTCACAATGTTCACACACTCGGTTTTATTTATGAAACATACATAAAATGTGTATGTGTAAACACTCAATGCCTAGTCAATGAAATGTGCAATATCATAAGCTTGTCATAAGATCTCGTCTCCACCAACTAACATGCAAACAAGTGTAAATCAAGAGGTCTTTACGGGTTGTAACGTTAGGCTTGGGCGAAGGGTATGGAAGTGGACATTTAAAGTGGCGAAAATGGCTAAAACTCGGTAGTAGCGTTTAACTAGCAACAAACAATACAACTATACATACAAACGCCTTAAAAAGGCGACAAAAGCGCAATCAAACTTATCAACGAAATTTTTAACATTTAAGCATTCAAAATTGCTCGATTTCTATCAATTTCACCCTATTTTAGGGTGTTTTATTTTCTGTTTTTTTTTTCAAACTAGTTTATACAATGAAATATAAACAATAACAAGCGCTAGTTAAACGATTATTTTTGACCGAGTTTCAACACTAAAAAGGTTTAAAAACATAAAAAGGCTAAATTTGGCTAAGTGGGCGATAATGTGGGTAAACAAAGGTAAACGGGAAGGCTCGACATGGTTAATCCTAAAGGGTAATAAAAGGTGAACGCGAAGCACAACACAAAGAACAAGTACACAACAAAGGGGTAATCTAAGTGCCTCTATCACTTTTACACAAATCCGCACGTTCATGGTCTTAACAAGCATACTAGTGACAAGTTCTAAATTACACATAACATCCGGCTCACTCCTACTCCGAAATGAACAAATATATAACAATATCAAGGCTCAAATATGCTCACGTAACGGAAGGAATGGGTAAAAGTGTGAAAACTATCATGTAAGTCTTTCTTTGTTTGTCACGCTTTCCGGTTTCCTTTTTTTTTCAAAAATATTTTGCTTGTCGAGTTTTTATCAAGTCCGAAGCTTTCTAAAACACAACCAACCGGTTTATTTACAAAAATATATACCAAATACAAGTATTTTTGAATGATTTTTCTGATTTTCTGATTTTTTTTAAGAGGACAAACAAAGTTAACCCCCTCCCCACACTTGAACTTCGCATTGTCCTCAATGCGAGACCCGAAATATAGAGAAAGGGATAAAAATACTCCCCTCAAGATGATGTTGATGCCACGAGACTTCCGAAGCTGTATCTGGTGTTGCTCCGGTCCAAGATCCGATAGATAAAACCTGGTAGTATGTCACATGTGCACCCAAAACATAACAGAAACAGAAAAATCACAAAACAACCATAATAAAAATAAATACTAAAATCCAAACAAAACATAAAGTAAAATGTCTGAAATACATAACCGGGGTGTTTGAAAATAATAGTCAAAATAAACACCCAATAATAAATAAAGTACTAAAATAGAAAACACCACCAACTGCTATCACCACCGCCAACTACTCATCATCATCATCATCATCGTGTCTCGTGCCAGATGGGCCCGTATCGACATAGCCAGGGGGTTCCACGGTGGGAATTATGGGGGATGCTGAAAATAGTCGGGATATGCGTGATGCATCTCCCCGAAAAGATATGAAAAACCCGCACTAACCCCCTGATATAGAGTATCCTGGCGCTGCCGAAGCTGGTCCTGTGTGGCCCGAATCTCGTGCTGATCGGCCCGAATCTCTTGCTGAGTGGCCCGGATCTCGTCCTGGCTAGATCTAATCTGGTCGAAGTAGGTACCATGCTGCTCCTGAGTCACTCGCATCTGCTGGAACTGCTGATAGAACTCAGGCCAGTCCTGATGCTGATAGAATGCATGGTGCTGCGGCGAGTGTGGTGGTGTCGGTGGCTGGTGCTGGTGCTGCTGCTGTGGCTCATGCTGTTCCGCCATTTCTTCATCCTCATCTTCCCCTTCACCTGGAGGCAACGGGTCCCAGACCTCGTCGTTCAATCCCTTCAACCTATCCCCCCTATCAAGCTCTACAATCACCCCCATAAACTTCAGTGACCTGATATCGACATGAACCCCCTCGGTAATCAAAGTGAGACCCTGAACCACCTCCTCAGTCATATAGTGCTCATTGTACGCTATTTCGGTCATATACTGACCGCCATGTATCTCACTGTTCGGAGTCCGCCCCGAGCACTTGACAAAATACTCAGCCATTCGTGCGGCTAGGTTGATTGGTGCTTTGTCAACCAACGCATAAAGAAAAAGCAGATCTGGTGTTGGACAGTTACCAAGACTGTCCATGCGACCGCATATCGAATGGCTAAAAACATGGTGCATCACTCGCACCAAAGGGTCTCTGAGTCACGAGGCCTTCGACATCCTCGGGTTGTAGGGTTCCCCAATAGCATTTCGAGCCCAAAATGCATCCCGTGCTGCATCAGAAGGGAATGTGAACTGATCATTGAAGACGTCGGGATCATCCATGTCGTCCCTAGTATAAATCCCGAGTCTTCTTCCCAAACAACCAACCGACCACGTATTCCATCGTCTACATAACCTGAAAGTGATCCGCTCCTTGTGGCGGAATTTGGGTCTCCGATGAGCAATCGGCTTTTCATAGGCATAAAACGCGAAGAATTCAATTGTCAGCTCCCGATAAACGGGTCGGTTGCAACTGACCAGATTTGCAAGCGGGCGACTCATCATGTCGTCTAATCTGTCATACTGATTGAGTTCTCGCATGACTTCCCAATCTAACCATCGGGGGACTCCAAACTGCCCCTGCCTCGCCCACAAGGCGTCTCGTTTAGGAATGCATAGTGCTTCACGTTCATCATTGGGGTCGAATTAAAGGAAAGGATGGTTCATCTGTATGAGGAAAAATATTAGAAAGACGGAAACAGGAGAAATTTGATTCAAGAACAGCAGAGCAGCTCATTATGAAGAAACTGTCAAACTGATATGGGCATATGGCACGGTCGTGCGACGAGACGCACGGTCGTGCGTCGCCGATGACAATGACCATCTGCCCAGAAATGTCGGAAATGCACGGCATGCGACCAACGGCACCACCGTGCAACACCGAGCAAACAACAGATATCGTGAACAAGCCGGAATGGCACGACCGTTCCATACGAGGAACGTCCGTGCGACTTGGTTTTCTGCAGATTTTGATCCATGCTCTAAGTAGCCCGATTTTTTTTCACAAATCTTCAAGTTTTTACATAAACAGGGGTCAGAAAAATGCACCAGATGTTCACGATACTACGATTCAACAAGGGTTAGGGTTTCGATTTGTTTATGAAGAGAACCCTAAAGATTTCCTTGAAGAATCGGAAGAAAACTAACCTAGAAAGCAAGGAAACAAGAAATCTACAACTAGGAACGTACCGTGCGAAGAAGGATGTGAGATCGTGCGAAAAACCGTGCGATTTGATGAAGTATCGCTCTGGAACGGCCTGGTGCTGGTAGGGTTTCGCGAGTTATGAATGGGGGCTGCAGATGAGGGTATTTATAGTGCCAAATGACAAAACTGCCCTCAGCCTAACGCACGGTCGTTCTCCGTGTGGCACGGTCGTGCGTCACCGACATCGCCCAAACCCTAGCAGCTGTTCTCGGAAATGCACCGAGGGTGCGATCCACCGTGCCGGCACACAGAGACGCACGGTCGTGCGACCCGAGGAATGGTCGTGCATCAGGTGCAGATCAGAATTTTCCGCAGAAGCTTTTTCCAGCAACTGTTTCGGCCTTTTTTCGCTATTTTTTCGATACACCAACTGTTCTAACAATATTGCAATACAGAAACTTCGCCCGGCACGTACGTAACTAAAACAAACTAACGTAAACTACCTAACTAACCTAAATTACGCTAAAACTACAAAAACACAAAAATGGACTATTTTACCCTTATAGCGTCAAAGACGCTCTTGCTACATTTTTGTCGGCGAGTCAGTAGCGTAGACTCATGCTAAATTTTTGTCGGCGAGTCGATAGCAAGACTCATGCTAAATTTTTGTCGGCGAGTCGATAGCAAGACTCATTTCCCCACACTTTACATGTGCGGGCCATTACCACGCCCCTTCGGATTCTGCTCCGTGTTGCCTGGAAGTCCACCTGGGGGTCTCTCCGACAACATCTTTGCCAACTGGCCCACTTGATACTCGACATT
Source organism: Helianthus tuberosus (assembly GCA_030545235.1). Taxonomy (NCBI): domain Eukaryota; kingdom Viridiplantae; phylum Streptophyta; class Magnoliopsida; order Asterales; family Asteraceae; genus Helianthus; species Helianthus tuberosus. The sequence continues at coordinate 193,755,074 of CM060424.1, forward strand.
CTGAATGGAAGCCTTTTGACTCCTCATTTCTCCTTCGTTGACCAAGAACCGCTCCTCATGCTGCTGATAGCGCTTTTCAGCCATTTGATTAGCACTATTGGAGTTGTTCAGCAGTTGTGCCATCATTTCCTCTAGCTTTGCGTTGCTTTGAGAGGCGTGCGGCTGTGAACTGCTTCCTGAGCCTTGATTATGATACTGAGGCTGGAAGGATTGACCATGAGATTGTTGAGGCGCGGGAGCATGTTGAGCATATCCTTGTGCGTTTTGGTTCCCAGAACCAGATTTCCACCCAAAGTTTGGGTGATTTCTCCACCCTGGATTGTACGTGTTGCTGTAGGGGTTATTTTGGGGCCTGATTTGATTGCCCATGTAGTTCACCTCCTCGTGTCCGGTAAACATAACACCCTGCTCACACGTACCTGGCACGTGTGAAACTCCACAATGTATAGTCGTCTACAGCATGAACTCCTGCGCGGGATCCTGATGATGATGATGTCGCCCGACCTCTATCTTCTTCGCGACGAGAGCTAGACTTCAATGCAGCTTTTTCAATGACGTCGTAAGCTTCTGTCGGCGTCTTCGTTCCCAGATCACCTCCTGCGTTAACATCTAATCGCTCCTGCGTGTTGCAGCTGAGCCCCTGATAGAACGTCAAAACCAGCTGCCTCTTGGAGACGCCATGACGTGGAACATCAATCAATTAATCCTTGAATCTCTCCCATGCTGCATGCAACGACTCGCCCTCGTCCTGGCGAAATGAAGCAATCCGGTTCCGTAGCTTGTTCGTTTTCTCAGGTGGAAAGTATTTATGCATAAACTGCTCCGCCAACTGATTCCAGGTCCTGATGGACCCGGCTGGGAGTGACATAAGCCAAGCTCTGGCTTTGTCACGCAATGAAAACGGAAACAACCTCAACCGAATTGCATCCTCTGAAACATCCCTAATCTTGAATGTGGAGCAAACATGGAGAAAAGCCGCAATGTGTCTCCTGGGATCCTCGTGCTCACGTCCGTCGAACTGCACCGAATTCTGCACCATGTTAATAATACTAGATTTAATTTCAAAAGAAGGTGCATCAATAGTAGGTCTAATAATACTGGGCTCCAAGCCCTCTCGTCCGGGCTGATTCGTTTCATTCAAAGGTTGATTATCGTCTGCCATGATTCTATCTCCTCCTGAGCCCTCCGCTTCAACAGGTACCACCGGCTCCGGCTCACCACTTGCGAGCAGTAGCCCAACCGCCCGACCTCTCGCGCGTAGACGCCTCCTAAGATCACGTTCTAGCTCGTCTGACGGTTCAACAACTTCGGGGGCGGGGGTCGAGAACATTAACCTGCAAACGAAAATTCGACACAATGAATATTTTATTAATATAATAATTCTGCCCTTTTTTTAAGCTGAATAGAAGCAGAATTTTATTAAAAATGGGCTGAAAATTTTATAAAAATCCGAAAATGGGCCCGAAATTTTTATAAAAATCAACACAATAAAATAATCGAATCGGCTAACAAAAAAATGATTTTTCAAAGCCGAAAATTCAAAGAATAAATAAATAATAAATCCAGATAAAATAAATAAATGGAATAAAAATTTACAAGTGTACAAAAATGACTTGGAAAACGAATAAATCGAATTAAAAGCAAGAAATATTAACAAATAAATAAACAAATAAAGAATCAAGAAATTATACACAAATATAAACAAGTATATACACCGATAAGAAAATGACTCGGGTCGTTCCTAAAACTCGCCATATCCCCGGCAACGGCGCCAAAAACTTGACGTGTGCGTATATATACATAATATTGCAATGAAATTACACACGATTGGGTTTTAAATTTATAAAAGTGATTATTACTTTTACATCAAAACACACACGAAAGAGGCAAGTGTACCTCATCATATATGTAGTAAAGTATCGGTAAGAACCAAGTATCGATCCAAGGAAATGGGCGGAGAAATAATACCAGACCTTTGTCACTAAACTACCGGTTAAAAAGATAAGTTTGTTTGATTTTTAATTAAACTAAAGTAAGCGTAAACAAATACATAATAAAAACATAATAGATAATAGATAAAAAGCCTTGCTTAATACACAACCACAGCATGTCAACTAAGTCGGTTTTGGCACTAGAAGCATTCGGTCAATTTTCCAATTTAAGACAATTAGTATCCCTTTCAGGAATCCTAACATGACAATCATTCGGAAAGTTAAAACGATAAACATACTTTAACCACCTAAAATTGTTCATTAACGTGCAATTGATAAATGTCTATGAAAATCTCTTAAAAATAAGTTAGTCATCCGTTAGGAGTTTTCTAACCGCACTTAATCAAGGAAAGAGACACCGATAAACACAATGCAACCACCGAGACAAGCATAAACTAGATTAAATCACAACCAAGTTCATTTTACGAATCTTGCATAATTATTCACCAAGAAAGCAATTTTGGCCTAAACTACTAACTAAGCTAATAAATCATGGCAAGAATTTATAACGACACCATCTAACCCGTTAGAGTCCTTACGTGACGGCAAGCTCTCTTGATTAACAATAATTACATTTTATTAAATCACTAACCATTTCTAGTATCATGATGCCCACATTTAAACCAAGCTAAACTAGTTAACCAAGTTCAAAGTTTACTAATACAAGATTAATTAAGCTTCATTTTTCAACTATCTTAACTAACCAAGCATCAATCATCCAACATAATTACTTATAATCAAGAAATCAATATCAATAACAAGGTTGCAAACTAATCATCAAAGATAATCATAGAAAATACTTCAAAGTGTCATTACAAACAAAGTTTAACATACTAATGGCTATAATCTAGCAAGGGATTGTTGTGTTTTTGCCCAAAGGCTACAATAATACATAAACAATAATCTGAATGCTTGAAAGATTAACAAAAACATGGAAAGATTAGAAAATCAAACCATAAACAAGCACTAGACTAAGGATCCAGATAGTAATGGAGCTAAACGGCACAATGTGGCTTGAATCCGGGTCAAAAGCAAAGCCTCCGGAGCCTGTAAAATCGCCTGTGAAGCTCCCAAAATTCCAGAATGTCGAACAGAATGTTTCTGTTCTGTTTTTATATTTTTCCACTGTGGCACGGTCGTTCTTCCTGTGGCACGACCGTGCACTTTAAGCAATTATTGGGCATGGAACACCATACTGCATGACGTCAGCAGATCGTTGACCAGATTCGAAATCGCACGACCGTTCTTCATATGGAACGGTCGTTCATCACCGGGACTCTGTTGCACGAGCTGTTGCATAGGTCGTTCATCACCGAGCTTCTGCTGGTTCATCGGATCCGCACGGTCGTTCTTCAGATGGAACGTCCGTTCTTCACCGAGCTGCCTTGTTTTCCTGGAACGCCCAGTCGCACCCCTCGTTCATTGCCGGGTTAATCAACAACTGTCGGAGATGCACGGTCGTGCATCAGGTCGCACGACCGTTCCACCGGCCCAGGTCAGTTTCCTTAACAGAATGTCCGCAGCTTTGTCGTTTTGTCCGGAAAGTCCTCGTTTTTGCTATCATCTTGTCTGGTATGCAGTTTTAAGCCTGTAAACAAAAGTATACAATATTAAGTATCCGAATGACGGTTTTACGGCCAAAAACGCATAAAATAGGGGTAAAACGGGGGACTAAAATATGTGTAAATTAACGAATATCAAGTACATTCTCTTAAATTAAGTCTACAAGTAGATTTAAATGAACATATTAGAAAAGCACAAGAATCAGTAATCAAAGATGATACTGAAAAGTTAAAAGGAATGATTAAGGAACTAGAACAAGGAACAGATGGAATTTGGAGATTCCATAAGAAAAGAATGTGGATACCTAAATTAGGAAACGTATGCCACCGTATATTAGAAGAAGCCCATAAGTCTAAGTATACGATGCATACTGGAAGTGATAAAATGTATCAGGACTTAAGAAAGAATTTTTGGTGGATAGGAATGAAAAAGGATATAGCAGCTTATGTTTCTAAGTGTTTAACCTGTTCACAACTTAAAGCTGAACATCAGAAACCCTTAGGTTTATTGCAGCAGTTAGAAATGCCAGTTTGGAAATGGGAATTGATAACAATGGATTTTGTTATCAAATTACCCAAGACAAGAAAAGGTAATGATACAATCTGGGTGATTGTAGACAGGCTAACTAAGTCAGCTCATTTCCTACCAATGAAGGGAACTTTCAGTATGGAGCAACTAGCAAAGTTGTATGTGAATGAAATAGTTTCATTACATGGAATTCCTCTATCAATTGTATCTGATAGAGATAGCTGTTTTACCTCTCATTTTTGGGCAAGCTTCCAAAAAGCAATGGGAACCAAGTTAAATCTAAGCACCGCTTATCATCCTCAAACGGACGGACAAAGCGAAAGGACAATTCAGGCAATGGACGACATGCTTAGAACTTGTGTAATTGATTTCGGAGGAAATTGGCACAATCACTTACCATTAATAGAATTCTCCTACAACAACAGCTATCACACAAGTATCAATGCTGCACCATTCGAGGCATTTTATGGACGAAAGTACCAAACTCCGGTCTGTTGGGTAGAAATTGGAGAAAAGCAACTATCTGGACCTGAGATAGTACAAGAAACAACAGACAAAATCATTCAAGTCAAGGAACGACTGAAAGCAGCACGTGATCGACAAAAGAGTTATGCTAATAACAGGCGAAAACCATTGGAATTTCATGTAGGTGACAAGGTGTTATTGAAAGTCTTTCCTTGGAAAGGAGTGGTAAGATTCATCAAAATAGGAAAGCTAAGCCCCAGGTACGTTGGACCTTTTGAAATTATTAGAAGAATAGGACCTGTAGCCTATCAGCTGCAATTGCCAGAGGAAATGGCAGGAATACATGATGTATTTCATGTATGTAATCTCAAAACGTGCTTAGCCGATGAATCACTGGTAGTACCTCTTAAAGATATAGAGGTAAATGAGCTGTTAAAATTTGTGGAAAGACCTCTACAAATTGAAGATCGAAAAGTCAAGAATCCCAAACACAAGAGATTGGTTCTAGTCAAAGTAAAATGGGATTCCAAAAGAGGATCAGAATACACTTGGGAGCTTGAATAAGAGATGCAAAGGAAATACCCACACCAATTCCAGTAGACCTCGAGGACGAGTTCTAAAACAAGGTGGGGAGTATATAACAACCCTCCAAAATATTCCGACACCCTAATATGTTTAGAACACCCCTATACGACCTAAATTACACTCCGAATACGATAACTAGCCCTAAATACCCTTATATAATTAAAAAAACAAAAACAATAAAAACAAGTCTGTCGCGGGCGTCATGGGCCGCGAAGCCCTTCGTGGTTTCCGTCGCGGGGCGTGACAAGGTCGACGATCACAACTATAAATAGAGGCCATCAGCTTTCATTTCCGATCGTTCACAACTTTCTTTCTCTCTCAAATTTCTATATAGTATACACTTTACCCGGGCGTTATACCCCCCTAAATAACGAAGTTCTGCCTCGTTGTAAGTATCATAACTCCCGGTTACATATTAGATACGCTGCCCGATTGATCTAGGGTTCCGTAACGGCTGTCGAGGTTCTGCCCGACGTAGTCGTTGGAATTCTGTCTCGGGGGGGGGTATTACTAATGTAAATATTGGGTTATTATACTAACACGTGTGCGTTTGTGTAATTAATAGATAATCACCAGGAAATCCTAAAGGAAAACCCTAAGACAACAATGTTAGTAATCTCCTTTTTGCAAACTGTTTTACAAAACCTCAAATGTTTTACATTATATTAAACAGTGATTGAGTATTTGTATTCTACAATTATCGTCGATATGTTGGGGTTTTGTATACAAAATTTGTTACTACACTGTGAGTAGTAACATGACCACAAGTCGGGTTGACAGTACCGTGGGTGGTAATTTAAATAGATGGAAACAAATGTAATTGCGCGACCGCCCTCAATACTGTAAAACGGTTTTACCTGTCTTGATTGAACTGGGATTCACTCACCAGTATTTCCCACTGACAAAATATTTTTAAACGCGTTTCAGGTAACAAAATGTGAAAGCCAAATAGAAGCTAGCTGGACAGCACTGAATGCTTGGAAAAGTGACAATAAAAGTTACCTAAATAAAGAGATGTTTTCATTTAAATAAAATAGGTTTTATCCCTATGAAAATGTGTGTACTTGAAACATGGGATCTTCCCATGTGTTTAATACTATAAAAGCGTGGTATTTTACTCTGATAAAATATTTCCTAACTACGGTCCTGATGTAAATTCCGCTGCCAAATTGATAAACACCGATACCACTGAAACTGGCCGCGGCCGCCCGTTCCCGGGTAATTAGTGGACGGGGGTTGCGACAGATGAGTTCAGATCTGAAGATTTAAACTTCACTCCAAATAATAGATGTATGATTATACCAAAACTCAAGAGCGCCATGTTAGTATCTAGGTGATGTCCTTGTTGTAACAAAATATGAAGAGTGTGTGAACTTTGGAGTTTCGAACAACGGATGTTTCCTATGAAGACTATTATAAGAATGTTTCCACGAAGAGCTAATAACAAAGCTGACGATTATGTGATTATGTGTGATTCTATTGCTCGCTATCCAAATCCTTGTAGAATCTTCCATATTTTTATATGTTTGATTCTCAGAGTGATACCCAAGGTACTATCTTAAATCCTTAAGGGGCTTCTCTATGCAAATAGTCAGACCCTTGGATTCCAAAGTGCTATTCCAAAATTATTATCTGATTTAAAGTTTAAGAGACCCTTTGGTGGTCTATTTAAAGAGATCGTACGATGATCTAGTTAAAGTGATCATGTGTTGATCTAGTTAAAAAGATCGTTCGTTGATTTAGTTAAAAAGATCCTTTGGTGGTCTAGTCAAATCATTACATGTTTGTTCGATTGATTTTTTCCTCTACACATTATAAAATGAACTGTGCGGACTGTGCAAGGAATTACGTAATTATGGATGCATACATAATTATGGAATTCAGTGCACAGAAACCACAACAAGTTTTGTCATGTGTTAAGACCTATAGTGATAAGAATAACGAAACGGGAACAATGTAAAAAGGGCATGGTGGATACGCTGCTGGTACTTCCTATATATATGTGTTCCTTATTACATTGCGAGCGTAGCGTTATTTAAGTTACTAACAATTCCTGGACCTTGACCAATGTTGTTTTATCTTACACTCTCCGACTCCCATTTCAAACACACACACAAGTTTCCTATAATAGTCTTCATAGGAAACATTCTTCCATCCGTTGTTCGAAACTCCAAAGTTCACACACTCTTCATATTTTGTTACAACAAGGACATCACCTAGATACTAACATGGTGCTCTTGAGTTTTGGTATAATCATACATCTATTATTTGGAGTGAAGTTTAAATCTTCAGATCTGAACTCATCTGTCGCAACCCCCGTCCACTAATTACCCGGGAACGGGCGGCCGCGGCTAGTTTCAGTGGTATCGGTGTTTATCAATTTGGCAGCGGAATTTACATCAGGACCGTAGTTAGGAAATATTTTATCAGAGTAAAATACCACGCTTTTATAGTATTAAACACATGGGAAGATCCCATGTTTCAAGTACACACATTTTCATAGGGATAAAACCTATTTTATTTAAATGAAAACATCTCTTTATTTAGGTAACTTTTATTGTCACTTTTCCAAGCCTTCAGTGCTGTCCAGCTAGCTTCTATTTGGCTTTCACATTTTGTTACCTGAAACGCCTTTAAAAATATTTTGTCAGTGAGAAATACTGGTGAGTGAATCCCAGTTCAATCAAGACAGGTAAAACCGTTTTACAGTATTGAGGGCGGTCGCGCAATTACATTTGTTTCCATCTACTTAAATTACCACCCACGGTACTGTCAACCCGACTTGTGGTCATGTTACTACTCACAATCAATGTTGTAGAAGGCGCTAGTTGGGCGGTGAGGTACCGCCTAGGGATTAATCGGGATTAATAGGGATTAATCGGATTGGACTTTTATATATAATTTTACATTTTTTTTATAAATATGTAGTTAATTTTATACTTTTTATATATAATTTTACAAGTTTAGGAACCATATGTAAACTAGTGCAAGATAGAGGGGCTAAATATCAAAATACCCAAACTTAATATACCCTAATACCCACCCACGTTCTCCATAAGCCGCCTCTGCCTCTTCCTCTTCTCCTTCGATTCATCAGACACCGCCTCTGCCTCTTCCTCTTCTCCTTCGATTCATCAGACACAACACATACCAATTTCGCTTCTTCTGGGTTGATTAATTCTTCAATGTTGTTCGATTTTGCACATTGGAGACAAGTGCATATCAGATTTAGGTTCTAGTCAAGGTAAGAACTCGTTCTAATTTGACTGTACAGTTCCGATTTCATCTCATTTTGATCCAATTTTGACCTCATACTTAACCGACTAGGCCCGATTTTAAGCGATTTTTGACCGATTTTTACGAGTTTGACCGATTTTGACCATTACTGCCTAATTCAGCCGATTTGGCTATTTCTGGGCGATGACCCACCGATGAGCGCCTAGGCGCCGATTAATCGGCCGCCTAGGCCGATTTCTGCAACATTGCTCACAGTGTAGTAACAAATTTTGTATACAAAACCCCAACATATCGACGATAATTGTATTATACAAATACTCAATCACTGTTTAATATAATGTAAAACATTTGAGGTTTTGTAAAACAGTTTGCAAAAAGGAGATTACTCACATTGTTGTCTTAGGGTTTTCCTTTAGGATTTCCTGGTGATTATCTATTAATTACACAAACGCACACGTGTTAGTATAATAACCCAATATTTACATTAGTAATACCCCCCCCCCCCCCCCCGAGACAGAATTCCAACGACTACGTCGGGCAGAACCTCGACAGCCGTTACGGAACCCTAGATCAATCGGGCAGCGTATCTAATACGTAACCGGGAGTTATGATACTTACAACGAGGTAGAACTTCGTTATTTAGGGGGGTATAATGCCCGGATATAGTGTATACTATATAGAAATTTGAGAGAGAAAGAAAGTTGTGAACGATCGGAAATGAAAGCTGATGGCCTCTATTTATAGTTGTGATCGTCGACCTTGTCACGCTCCGCGGCGGAAACCACGAAGGGCTTCGCGGCCCATGATTATGCTCACGTTGCAAAGTTGAAAGTCAAAAACTGTAGAATTTCTTGCCTGAAATAAATAAACAAGCATGAAGGAACACTTACAAGTGTTCTTGGCTGGAAAAAGGACTAAGAAAAGCTCAAGTATGAAGCCCCCAACAAGTGTGGTAGCCTCAAATAGAGCAGAGATGAAAGAAAGAAAGAAATGAGCAAGTTGTGAGTTTGTGAAGCTTGCTATTTATAGGAAATCATGGGCCTTTAGATCATCGCCAAGTGTTTTGTGTGTTGATCAAGGAACAATCAAGGCCACACACTTGTTAAACACTTATTAGGGGACTTGATAAACACACAAACCAGCCCACAAGTTGCAAAAACCATGATTAAAAACAAGTTTTGCAGCTGATTTGTAGATTCAATGAATCTGCTGTGCTGGGACCCTTTACGGACCGTAAGGGTCCTTGCATACGGTTCGTAAGCTATGTGCAGGGGCCAAAGTTTGAAAATTGACAGCTTTGGTCCTTGAACTTGTTTTGTCGCGTTTCGGCACTTCTAACACCCGTCAAGCCCATTTTCAAGCTCCATGATGAATTTAAAGTATATTTAACTTGAATTATGCTAAGAAATGTCACAGATGTCGGTTCGTTTGGTTGTACGGTTTCGATTTTTGGTTAATTACGACGGAAATCGTAACGGACGCGAAAACGACCCAAATTGCGCGACGAATGATATTTTTGCATTCCTATCATGAAATTTTTTTTGGATGTCTGGATATGGTCAGAACGCGAGATATGCACGTATATGCAACTTTCGCAGTTTTGACGCTTTTAGCCCCTGTGACCAAATAAGCGTATTTTTGCATACCGAACCCCTCAAAACTCATTTCTAAGATATATAAAGGGTATTTAGGGTATGTTTAGCTTATGATATTGTTCCGGAGTGTATGTTGTTATACGAATCGGCACACTTTTCAAGTTTGTCACAAATAGTCCCTATGATCGAATAAACTTGTTTTTGACATACCAAACCCTTCAAAACTTATTTCTAAGTTATGTAAAGGTTATTTAAGGTATGTTAAGCTTGTGTCACTATTTCAGAGTCTTTGTCACGTTAAACAGATCACGTTTTCGTAACAGTTTGCGTAAAACTTCCAGAAAAGCTTTTCAAGAGTTCGAAATCATACGAAATTTGATATGTATAATTTCATGTGCAATTGTACAAATCTCGAGAATTAAACACAAGATTTCATTGGATTCGTATTTGTATGACGGTTGTAGAGGCATGAATGTCACATTTTTTTTTTTTTTCATGAGATGGTGTTTTGTGTAGAGAAGTCAAAAGACTTTTTTACCCTTAATGAAGCGCGCCACAGTAATAAAAGTGATGTTATTTACGAAAACGCCACCGCGTCATCTAGTCCATACATTGTTTTAATCTGACGATCCATAACTGTAACATCCGTCTCAATTAAACATGATTATAACCTTAATTATTCATTTTATACGAAAAATTGACTTTCTAAAAACTTTGTCAAGTCAAAGTTCATACGTGTTTAAAGTAAATAAAATATAGTTCCAAGTGTTTACATAGTTTACTTAAAACAAAAACTAAGTAAATTCATTGCGGAAGCTTCATTTAACATGTGTTCGGTTCACTTGATTGCTTGATCGTCGTCCGGATGCATGCTATACTCACCTATGATCAAAACCAACTTAAAAGTTAGTTTTGACAGCTTATAAACATGTATAAATAAGTTCCAATATCAAATAATGATAATCAAAAATAAAATTTCCAAAATCATGCCTCCCGCGTGTCGCGGAAGGCAACCTTTAATCTGTCGCGAGTCGCGACACCTGTCGCGTGTCGCGACCCAATTGAGGGACCATGTCGCGTGTCGCGTGTCGCGGAGGAGACTAATTTCCAGCAGGTCCGTTTCTGAATCCTGCATTTTCTGCCCAACTCAATTATTCAACAAAAATCGAACTTTAAATGGGCATAACTTTTTATCTACTAGTCCGTTTTAGGCGATTCTTTTTCCTACATGCCCGTAATTTAATTCTCCATCATATGGAGTTAAAATCCAACATCCAACATAATAATTTTTTTTTACTTCTAACCCTTCGACTCATTAACTTTTTACCGAATTTTAACCTGTTTATGCATTTTATCAAACCAACATGTTTGTTTGATCCCAAATTCTCATGATCTTTATATTTTCGATATATCCTATTATATTAGGTTCAAGTCACGGGTTTCTTATGCAATCTTAACCTATTTTGCATATATACTTGTTTTGACCCGTTAAGGGTATTCAACATTTGAAAGCTTTAAATCACGCTTCTATTAGTTTACTTCCTATCCTCATTTTTATACGTATCCCGAGGACTCCATTTAACAAAACGCTTAACTCTAAACAACTCTTACAGGTTATTTGCCCAATTTACCCCTCAAGGGCTTTTTGGTCAATTTTAGTCCTTCTTTTTGTAACGATGGACTTTCGCTATTAGTTGACCAAAATATCACTTCTAACTGCATCCTTATATTTACGTACCTGGCTCGGGTCAGTCTATTGACCCGTTTTAATACCTTGCTTCAACAATTTGCTATTTCGTAGCAACTCTAATTCGTAAGCCGCTTTTTCCTGTAAGCATAAGACTCGACAAGTGCTTATTAGTCGTGATTTATCAAATGGTATTAATATTGCCATTTGACCCGTTTAGTCTAAACGACCAAACATTTTGCGCTTATATTCCAATGGTATTTATTTACCATTTTATTAAGTAAGTTATTTCGGATTCCTTACCATTTAGTTATGACTTTTAAATCCGTTTCATACACGTTAACCCAACATGGCTTATGCCAATTGGTGTCGTTTTAAACTTCAACCCATATCCATTTATACATGACGAAATCACCATTTTCCATTTGTTTTTATTCATTTAGGCCTACTTACAAAGTGGCCATTCAAAGGTTCATTTTATATATGTCATCTATGACCAAATGTCCATTTCGCATCTTTTGATATATTCCGACCCGTACCACTTCGTGTCGGAACCAAAGTTCGAATACAACCTTTGCCGTAATTGTAACCGAAAATTAAATGCATATCTTACAAAAAGGGTGTAAGCTTTACTTACCTTTCATCCAAGCAAGTCTTACTCGTGCCTTTATCCCATTTGATCATCTCCTCCAAGCTTCACCTAGCTTGTCAAGAGTCAAACTATCATATTACCCATAAAATTGTTAGTTTAGTCATTTCATATTATGGCTACCATTTCCTATGGGGTTTCTTGCATATAATTTACTTAACTAAATCATAGGTCAGTTTTACTTTCTTAATAGTCAAACTACCCATATGTATTATATGCTTTAATCATTCTTTTTTTTTCTCTCATTTTCACAACTTCGTTGACAAGCTTATTTGTAGGTATTTTAAATACTTGCAATAAGCAAAATAACATGCTTAATATTCATGAAATCATTGTTTTATAAACAAGGCAAAGTATGAACAAAATACAACTTTCCTTGGATTAAGTTTATCAATAAAATGTGCAACAACTTTACAATGTAGCTGCTGAATCGACTCTTTTGGCCACTTTGCGGTCTTATTTAGCCCTTTGTGATCAAAGATGAAATGAAGAATACTAAAATATCTTTCCACCCCAAAAAGAATCAGCTCAATCCGAGCATCCTAGAATTAATTATGATTTTTGCAAAATCAGCTCCGAAGTAAAAAAAAAAAATGCTTTCAAATCAGCTTGCTGTCAAAACAGTTCAGTCGACTTCGGACACTGTTTTGACCCGATTAACATCAGAATTTAACAAACATGTTCAAACATAAAACGTAGTATGTTTCAATAGCTTTCTGAGCATATAAGGCTCAACCTCACAGGTCGTTCCAGTGATTTTATATGATTTTTTTAAAACTGCAGCTCAATAATTTTTAATCCCAATCAGCTTTGATATATTTTCTTGTTCAAGCATTTCATCAAGCACCTTGTGTGCAACACGAAACATCAAATTTCTCCAGCCCATTTAAGTGTTCTAAATCCTTAAATTCTCGCATAATTAACAAGTACTAACATCAAACTTCAAATCTAACTTCAAGGAGTTCTATTAACACAATTTAACCATTATGATTCTAGTGTTCATCATGTTTCTACAAAACCCATTTAGCACATAATCGGGTGATCATGAATTCACAATTAGGAACATCAATTCAACAAGTAAATGACTAGGGTTTACTCCTAGACATAAAATCATTCCTAATTTCATCATATAACGAACATGCAACCATCAATTTCAGATTTCTAAGTTTACCTAGAAATCCAACTAGAGATTTTTCATAAAATTTACATACCTTATGACTCCCCTTTCAATGGAGATCACGAATTTGTGTTTGAGACTTGATTTAGAACGAATTTGAGCTCTCAATTTGGTGGATTTTTGGAAGAACTAGGGTTTGTGGGATCCCTTGTGTCGCCCCTTGTGTTTGAACGACCAGACACACTCTTGTGTGTGTTTGGTGTGTTTTAATTTGTTTTTAATAAATCAAGTTTCAAGTTTAACAAGTTTGGCCCCTCCATTTTCCTTAGTTCATAATTTAAGTGTTTTAACCCACTCATAAGTCACTATCTAACTAGGTTAGAATTATTCCTAGTCAACTTAGTAGGTTCGGTAAGTTAAAAAACCCGTTTTATTTTAAATCCCGTTAACTCGGGCTCCTTATGAACTTTTGTCTTCTCAAGTCGTTTGCTCTCTCTTTTTTTATTATTAGGCTTATTTATTTGAATTCCTAATAATTTCCGGGTTAATCTTTTCTGCTAACGGTATTCTACCCGCTCTTTAGTATTAACGGGGTTTAATTACCAAACCCATTTTCGGGGTGTTACAATAACCGTTCTCTCCGTTCTCACACTTTTCACCGTTTTCTCTAAATCCTGACCCTATATATATATATATATATATTATGTAAGTTTTGATATTAACAAAAGATTTGAAATTTTACGTTTCTAAATAATAAATATACACATATATGCATGCATATACATTATAGAATTTATTCATGGTATATGTAACAACCTGACTTTTCGGATCGTTACCTGTCACTGTCATTCTTTTTCGTAACCGCTTGTACTCTCGAGATTTGATTAACGCTATGGGTTAAACTATATTTTCAACACATTTTAAACGCATATTATAACACTTAATCAAATCGCAGTCATCGCATTTAAACGCTACTTATAACGCTTACTACTTAGACGCATTTTATCACATTTTACAACGCTTGTCAATTAAACACTATCGCAACGCAAACTCAACGTAGACTCGAAACGCGGATTTAATTATATTATGTGTGTTATTTGTGTGATTACTTGTTTAGAATGTTATGTGGTTATCAACGCAATGCTTATAGGCTCAAACGCTCACTCGCAACACGATCAAATGCAACGCAACGCTTAACAAACGAACCAAGGCTGGAAAACCAACTCGCGCAAACTCGGCCATCCGCCCGGATGACCATCCGACCAGATGTCCATTCGTCCGGATGAAGCCATCCGAACACTGCCACTCGCCATCGACTTAAACCTCGCCCCTCCACTATAAATACTAGCCGTACACCCTCATTTCAACACTTTGACACCTTCATCCGCTCCCCAAGTCCCTGTCATGATTCAAGGCCATTTTGTAAGCTTTTTCTCTCAAATCTTCGTTAATCTTCATCTCTAATCACTTCTACACCATCTTCTCCATCAAAATCGCGCACATACACTAATTTCTTCCCAAAATCATCTGATTTTGATCTCTTGAAGGTGGATTCCACTCGTTTTGCTTAGGCAAACTGTCGTGGAGCACCATTCAATCGAGATTGGTTCAAGATCTAAAGGATTTCACACTTTTCAACTTAGTTATGAAAGATTTCAACACTTTTACAACTTGTTTTGAACTTTTCTTCAATTTTCACACAAACTTTGATGGAAACGGGACTCAACCAGACTCTCGACTCGTTCCTTAGTCGAAAGCCGGCTTGAAAACTGATTTCCACCAAAGAGATGGACCGATTAACGGGTCAAACATGAATCTTCATGGCTGGGCCCATCCGACCGAATGAACTGGACTTGGTATTTTTCGGTTGTTTGACACGTCGTCACGCCGTCTCCGTTAACTTAAAACTTTTACTCAAAAAATTTTAAAAAACTTCAAATACATATCACTCGCTCGAATGGCCATCTATCCGGATGACCATCCATTCGGATGACCTGACACTTATATTATCCGCTGTTTAAACACTTTTAAATCAAAACTCCGAATTTTAACGGTTCACAAACAACCACAGCCTATTCGAATGGCCATCCATCCAAATGGCCATCCGCCCGGATGACCATCCGTCCGGATGGGACCTATCCGTTCGGATAGTTTGTTAAACACTTATCCTATTCAATTTTTTGATTTCGACCGTGTTAGCACTTAGAGGACTTATGCTTCTGTTCTTGTGCACAGGCTGACCCGACACGCTCCCTTCAATCCAATCCAATCCAGATTGTGTTTACTTGCTAAACACACACTGTGAGTATACTCGAACCCATTTTCGTTTAACGCACTTTTGGGTGTTACTGTCACACCCCGGATTTCCACGTGTCACCGGTGGGCCCGGTAGGGGAGTATCGTGACGTGGTTGGCAACATAATAGTCAAACAACACAATATATAAATATGCACAGCAGAAGCAAATGAGAACTATAATTCAACTTTAATTATATTGTAATATCGTGTATCACAACAGTTGAAGGTTTGTCCACAGAAGGATAAAAAATAAATAATAGTTCAACAGACGGTAGGCATCTTAAGCTTGCGAGACTTCTAGTGATGCTAAGGAGAAATCCCAGCCAATTACGCTTAGTACCTGCATTTAATCTTTTTGGGAAAATACGTCAGTTTACACTGGTAAATACAATCAACAGACTCATTTTAGAAAATGATTGAAAATTGATTTAGATGCACGTGGCGTAAACATTTTATTTAACTTGGGAGAATTATTTAAATATATAATCTTGTGAACGAATTACATGTTCCTTATGCGTTCAGTAGCCCGGACGTACCGGGTTAAAGATCAATAGACACACCACATTATTCTTTTGTGCACTGACGGGTGTACGCCTACACCCCGCGCTTAAGTCGTGGCCATTTCGTAAAATGATGCCAAGGATATCCGGGACATGGTCATTAACCCCCCAAAGTCTTTTAAGTAAACAAAACTGTTTAAACGGGCCGATCAAATTATTCAATTAACCACCCAACGATGGAAGATTTGATGCCCGATCAAGCGGTATTCTATATACCGTAACCCAAGCCCGTATAGGGAAAATAAGTTAAAAGTATTTACCTGAGCAATGTAATAATCACAATAAGCAAAATGCAAGTAGCTTTTACTGGTACTCCTAATCTGGAACGAAGGTTTATAATAACCTATTAGAATTCTAACGGGTCTTTAATTAAGCTTAAGCTTAGACCGGTTAGTTTTAAAGATATGGTTCGTACGCACGATTAAGCGAAGACCGGATAGAATGTGATTTAGACCCAAAAAGTTCGGAGACTTGCTTAATATGGGTATTTCATACACATTCTGTATTTTGAGATAAAACCGATAAGGTTTGACCCGTTTCGGCTAATTTATGTAAACTAGTTACATAAACCGAACCGAACGCGTAATAAGCGTAACAGGTAATAATGAGAGCCATTTACAGGTTTCCTAAGTTAATATGCTCCAAATATGTTGTGACATCAGTAAGATATCATTTATTATGCCCGAAACGAATTTAAACACAAACTATGCCCCGTAGGGGTAGTTTGGTCATTTATAAGGTGCTAAAAGAGTTTAAGTAATATCCTGAGTTACAGGTCTGATGTAATCAGCAAAGATAATCAATTTGCTAAGTTATATCAGTAGGTTATTGTATATATGTGAAATTTATCAATTATAACCAAACTATGCACCGTAGGGGCATTTTGGTAATTTCACATAAGCCGAAAAGCTCAAAAATGAAGTCTGAGTTAAACAACTTTTTCTTACTATTAAAATATTATAATTTGCCCCAAATATCAGTAGGTATCACCCTTGGTATGTTTAAAATAGTTTTAGTACATACTATGCGTTAAAAACGCTTAGTTAGGCGATTAGAAGCCGTTTCCGGGTTCTATACATAAAGCTGATATTTTTATTATTCTAGAAGGCTTAAAATAATTTATTTATCATTTATAATCAGTAGCAAAATGTTTGGAGTCATTTAGATGTGTAAAACTCATTTTATAGCCCGTAAGGGCAAAACCGACCATTACCGGAATAAGCCTACGACTATAAGTTATGCTCAGCCTAAAATTAATTAAAAATCTTCAAAAATACAAAAATAATATATTACATCAGTGGGTAAAGAGTTTGATATCAAAAAGTATGTTTAAGTAGGCTATACGCTATTTACGCCGTTTAATTAACATAAAGCTTTCATTTTACGCTAACGAGCATAACTCTTAATCTATACCTCAAACTGATGTCAAATTTTGTATGCAAGTTTAAATATCAGTAAGTAAAGTTTCTACTCTTTTACATTTTCAAAAATCACGTTTTAAGGTGAAAAGGGCATAATGGTCAACATATGAGCAATTAACGGAATCATGCGTATTAATTGGTTAACTAATGAACCATGGTGTATAATCACAGAGAGTTATACTAGCATGTAACCTGGTCCAAATAGAGCTCTAAGGTATTTCTAAAACATACCATAACGGGTCAGAACTGAAGTCAAAGCAAAAGTCAAAGTTTTGAGACTTTCGGTTCCGAACCGAGTCTAAACAGTAAATTGTCGGGTTGAACATGCTTAGACATGTTCATACACTAATTACCAAGTTATATTAATGACCAAACAGGTTGTAGGTGTTCTACATTGCTAATTATGCATGAATTAGAATTTAAGCTTTCTGTTGACTTTTTATTAACAAGTTTAACCCGACATTTGACCTAGTTAGAGTGGGAATCAGGGGGAACCCTTTTAAGGGTTTATTACCCACATAATTACCAACTTATAACTACTTTTAATTCGAGATTTGACTGAGCCATTATTTATTAATCTCGAAGTCAAACCGTAATTACGACGGTTTGACTTTTAGCTAAATAACTAAGCGAAACTCAATTAAAGAAGGTTAAGCAACTTACAAGAGTCCTATGAACGACTAGAGATCACTTGAGAGAAGTCTTGAGCTCCAGAAGTGATCCAAAATGCAGATGGAGGTGTGAAGAATGTTTGCAACTTCATGGCCCTTTTATAGTGGATTTAATCACCACAAAATGTTGACACACAACTCTACCACTGACCACAATTCTCCCACAAGTGTCCCTAGTGTTCTAGGGGTTGCCTAGTGGTCGCACTTGAAGTGAAACATCCGTTTTGGGTCGATTACGCGCGAATACAGGAGGCTGTTCGAACTTTCTGTATCTGGGCGGGCCATGCGGCCCGCGTAAGGGTGTTGATGGACTTTACGCGGCCCGCCTGGGCTCTTTGATCAGAAAAAAACGTTTTCAAGTTGTTGCATCCCGTCTCTTGGCCCTTCCGAAAGGTCAATTAAGCTAATTTCTTGCAATTTGACCCCTTCTTATTTACCTATAAGGGCTTTAAGACTTGTACCCATTTTGCCAAGTCCCTGGTCACTTCCGGTTAACCCGAAAAGTCATAACTTTCAACGTTAACGCTTTAACCCCTTGCATACGAATTTAAACATAACTTTCTCATACGATAACGAAACTTTATGACATTTATATCGTGCATTCTAGTGAGCATAATTAGCAGTTACAAAGCTTCGGGTTTGTCAAAAGGTCACTCAGAGGTATAACTTACACATGTTGACACATTTAACCCCTGTTAGTTTGTAATCTCTCACTTTTAGCTTCGCATGATCCATGATTTATTCGTTTGATGCTATAAACATCGTGTAGGGTTAATGTACGATATATTTATTCACTGTTGACATTTAGAACTCGTATATTCACATACTTTTCATGATTGTCAACTTTAGTCCTTTCAGAACATTCTTTCACACGTTCAATCATATGACACGTGTCAACACTTTTAGGACGTGAATTTTCGAGGTGTTACAGTTACATACGTTCTATATCAAGACACAAGACACAACGCAAACACTTTATAAACGCTAACCGCTCCCGCATGCTATACGTGATTTGTTGAATGCTTGTTACTATGCTTATACAGTGTTACACTAGACCGCCTCTAGCAACGATAGTACTATAGTTTGGACTCAGCACCTGTGTGACAGGGGTTACTAGGGAACACATTACTTTACTTCACGTGTTCGCTTCGGTGAACATGTGTCGCGCATACTCTACAACGCAGTCTCGTGGTTAGGTTGTATCATTGTTGATAGTTACATGCTTCGCCCATTACGTGTTACATGCTGGTCATGCGTAAACGCTTTTCATACTATTATCTATACAAACTTGTGTACTCACCTTTACTTTATGTATTGACTTTTATTTTAACATATGTGACATGTTGATTGGATGTTACGCTGAAATCAAGTTAGGAAGTCTAGAAACTCACCAAATAAAATCTGAGTTGGCGGAATGGCGATGTTTTATGAGACTGGATATTTGTAATGACTGTTATGCTTTATTTGTTTAATAGTATGGGATATTGAACCTTAAAATATTGTCATTAATAGTTGTTATGGATTCTCATGAACAATCTGTTTCGCTCAGTGCCACGCCCTGATGATTCTGCCATCGGTTGGGGTGTGACAGTATACATAATATAATAATCAAATGTCTTTTGTAGATAAACATAAGAGAAAATATCACTGGTGATTCATATGAAAACATGAAGTCATTATAAAGATGAGTCATGAAATGTGTTATGTTTTGAAATGCCATATGTCTCAATAAAACATTCCTTGCGACGAAATCTAATGTTATATAAGTATGTATAGAGTTAGCTGTAAGCATACTCATCACATCGAACCTAGCCATAGTGTCAATAGAGATAATGATATTTTTATCAAAACTCTATTTTCCAAACAAAAGAAAGCCACAACCTATGGTTGTTCTTATAAAGAATTCCGCTTTGATAATTCTTATAAAAGGAAAGGAATTGGATGGTCATTTGTACAACCTACCTGTAGAAACTGTAATAAGAAGCATTCAGGAAAATGCCATTTTATTTACCCGAGCAGGTAACCTACGCAAAAAAAAAGTACTAACGTGCAAATATGCATGAGACTCAATCTATACATCAACGGACGACAAAGCACATCAAATACGACTTTCAAGGCAAGGCCTTTTGGAAAACACAATCGGACACGACGACATCGATGCTAATCCCGTCAGCAGGAGAACTACTGACCGAAATGCGACAATTTGCCACATGATCATGTAAGCAACACGAATCACGCTAAGGTACGTTCAAACGAGATTTCGCAACAAACGGTACCTAGTTTAATGGTACTAACAATTTTTGTCGCTGCAAAAGAAGTCGCATGTCTTTGCATTTCCTGTGTCTCATTAATGGCAACTACGCTATGTTCGACATTCCATAATAATGTTACCTAACATCCGGTCATCACACGAAATTTCAGATAAAGTCCTCAATTTTTTTTATTGAAATTCCAACTTTTGCATATAGTGAGCAGATTTTCACATTTCTACTCCCCCTAATTATAACAACCCTCCTAAATAATCCGACACCCTAAAAATATTTAGAGTGCCCCAATATGTCCTAAAATACACCCCGTATACGCAAACGGGCCCCGAATACATTTATTTTATTAAATTAAATTAAAAATCAATTTTTAAAGGCTGTGGCGGGCCGCGAAGACCTTGCCTTGGTCTTACGCGGGCCGCGAGCGCCTTGACATGCGGACTAACCCGGAAGCCGCCACGTGTCGACACGTGGCGAAGCTAGATCGGTGACAAATCAAGGCTAGGCCCTACGGATCCTATGTCGCAGGCCGCGTAGGCCCTTCCTTTCTCTTTCACGGGCCGCGAAGGCCTAGTCGACCAGCCCTATATAATGGGAGCTCAGGCCTTCAGTCCCAACTCGCACCACAATTTCTTTCTCTCTCGAAATTTTACATAGTATAAGCATAATACCCCCTAAATAACGGAGTTCTGCCTCGTTGTAAGTATCATAACCCCGGTTACGTATTAGATACGGTGCTCGACTAATCCAGGGTTCCGTAACGGCTGTCGAGGTTCTGCCCGACGTAGTCGTTGGAGTACCGTCTCGGGGAGGGTATTACTAATGTAAATATTGGGTTATTATTCTAACGCGTGTGCATTTGTGTAAATTATAGATAATCACCAGGAAATCCTTAAAGAAAACCCTAAGACAGCAATGTGAGTAATCTCCTTTTTGCAACTGTTTTTACAAAACCTTAATTATTTTAAATTATGAATAGCAGTGATTGAGTCTTTGTAATTCTTCAATTACTGCCGGTATGTTGGGGTTTTGTATACAAAATGTGGAACACGTTACGATTGGACAAAGAGTTAGCCAATGTGTAATATGACCCACCAGTCAGGATTAACAATACTGAATGAATAATTGTGTAGATGTAAACATTGTAATCGCTCTCAGTACTGTGAATTAAGATTAAACTGGGATTCACTTACCAGTATTTCCCACTGACAAAATGTTTTTAAACGTTTTTCAGGTAACAAAATGTGA
Organism: Helianthus tuberosus; assembly: GCA_030545235.1. Lineage (NCBI taxonomy): Eukaryota > Viridiplantae > Streptophyta > Magnoliopsida > Asterales > Asteraceae > Helianthus > Helianthus tuberosus. Next base: position 193,776,952 of record CM060424.1, read on the forward strand.
AAGCCAAATAGAAACCAGCTGGACAACACTGAAGGCTTGGAAAAGTGGCTATAAAAGTTACCTAAATAAAGAGATGTTTTTATTAAATAAAACAGGGTTTATCCCTATGAAAATGTGTGTACTAGAAACTTGGGATCTTCCCATGTGTTTAATATTATAAAAGTGTGGTATTTTACTCTGATAAAATATTTCCTAACTACGGTCCTGATGTAATTTCCGCTCCCAAATTGATAAAAACCGATACCACCGAAAATGGCCACGGCCGCCCGTTCCCGGGTAATAAGGGGACGGGGGTTGTGACAGAAGGTGGTATCAGAGCTAAGCCACTGATTCAGCCACGAAAGTGTTCTGTTGACACCAATATATTATTTAATATGTTACAAAATTTTCTACAGAACTTTGTGCATATTTGTATTTTATTGTTATGTGTTATTTGACTATTTGTTAGTTTACAGTATGAGCGAACAAGGACCTTCCGACGCCTACCGTCAGTAGTCCAGCTCACCTAGGAGCGAAGGCACCTCTTCATAGCCTGCCCTCTCAGGGTATTCAGCTGACAATGAAGATGGGATATTCGTGTTTAAGACTCAGTCTGAAGAGTCATTCCCTCCTAAAAAGAGAGGATGGTTCAGTAGGGGAGCGCATGAATGTAGGAAGAGAATGAAAAAGTTACAACAACAGCGTGCTGTAGCAGCCGCCAAGAGAGAACCAGATGCTCACACACAGGATATGCTCAATAGGAGTCTAGCAAATTTCCATATCCTAGCAACCACAGCTGCAGGCCCTAACCTGGAGCAACTCATAACACCCCAGTTTCCCACACAGCCAATGGAAATTGAGAACAACCCAGAAAACCAAATCCCAATGCCTGATTTTGACCCCACTGAGATACCTAGAGTACCAGCACCCAATCCCTTAGACCCAGACTACGACCCGTGGTTTGACGACCATAGGGATTACCAACAACGCTACCCAATACCAGAAGACGAACCCATGCCAAACCTAGCAGCCTACCCAGATTTGGACCCTCTAGATCCCTACTATGATAATGATCAATACATCAGGGAAATTTTAGAGAATCCTTATCCTTACCAAGAACCCATCCCCAGTTCCCAAACCCAGTACCAGCCCCTGCACCCCCAATGAGTGCAGAGAATGTGCAAGAACTCCGAACCTTTGGTGAGGAGATTTTGGAAGGTAGTGATAGGATGAGACAGATCGGAGAACGACTCGTCTGGAAGTATGACGAGCGTAATATGGAGTTCTGGATGAACCCATATCAGTGATGGTAATAATAATAATAAAATAATAATATATATAATATGTGTGTATGTTTGAAAAAAAAATCTAGACAATAGTTATGGATGCATAATAGTATTGTAATTTTAAATTCCAGTTTCAGTTTGTATTAGATGCCTAATATATAAGAAAGAGTAAGTCGCAATGTTCGGCGATTTTGATCAATATGTGTGTTGTGTAATTGTTTGCATTAAATGTTATCTTGTCATATTAATAATTGGCAAATGTTTAAAATTCAGATGGACAACAAAGTGAACCAGGAAAACCAGAATAACGATAACCCGAACAATGATAATAATGGAAACCCAGTGGATAACAGTGCCATTCAACACATAGTGGCACAAGGGATAATAGATGCAATGCCATATATTATCAAAACGGTTAAGGAAGCGGATAATAAAAGTAACCATAGCAGTAAACCACCCACTGAACCTGAACACATCGTAAACAATGGACCCATACTTCAAGTGCCCATTCCCAAAAGAAGAAGAACCATATCTTATGGTTGTTCTTATAAAGAATTCTGGTCTTGTAAACCAATGGAATTCTCGGGCAATGAAGGGGCCGTTGCAGCTTTACGCTGGATAGAAAAGACTGAGGCAGTCTTAAAAATAAGCATGTGTGCGGAACAGGATAAGATAATGTTTGCTTCCAATCTGTTTAAGAACTCAGCCTTAGCATGGTGGAACACTATCCTCCAGTCTAGGGGAAGTGACAGGGTTTACAATATGGAATGGGAGGAATTTAAGAACATGGTGGAAAGGAAATTCTGTCCTCCCAATGAAAAAGAACAGATAGCAAATAAGTTCTTAAACCTTAGAATGACTGGAGTGGATAGTAAGGGTTATACTATGTTATTCTTTGAATATGCAATAATAGTACCAACCCTTGCATCACCAGAACCAGTATTAATCTCCCGTTACATTTGGGGATTAATCAGTGAGATTAGGCATGTAGTCAAGGCCGCTAGACTTCAAACTATAGAAGAAGCTGTAGAACTAGCAAACACCTTGACTGATGAGCTAGTACGCACACAAGAAGAAAACCAGAGGAGGAACCTAGCTCAGAAACTTACCCAAGAATTTTGTTACGGAAATTCTAACCATGGGAAAAATGTAGGTTCTACTTCTGCACCCTACTTTAAGTAATGCAAAAGGAAGCATTCTGGAAGATGCTCCATCTACTGTAACTTCTGCAAAATATCTGGACACAAGGAAGAAGACTGCAGGAAGAAACCCAACAACAGGATATGCTACAACTGTGGAGAACAAGGCCATATCAAGCCAAACTGTCCGAAACTAGCTCCAGCCATGAACAACAAGAACACTAAAAATGCTAGGGCATTTGTTCTGACCGCAGAAGAAGCTAAGATGATTCCGGATGTGATAGCCGATATGTTTTTAGTTAATGATGTTTTTGCTAAAGTATTATTTGACTCTGGTGCGAACCAAAGTTTTATTAATACTTCATTTTGCAAACTTCTCAATCGACCATTAACTGAACTCCCACAAGAATGCCTAGTAGAGACAGCAAATGGGGAAACCATTAAGATTTCTGAAATCTTGCAGGGACCAAGAATAGAGTTTTTAAATCAAAAGTTTATTGCAAACCTTTATCCAATGAATCTAGAAGGATTTGATGTTGTATTAGGAATGGACTGGTTAATAGCCAATAAAGCCAGTATTTTATGTGATCAAAATTCAATCCGAGTAAATTCACCAAGGGTTGAAAAGATCACAATTAAAGGAGATAAGCCATCTAGATCCACGAAATTCATCTCTGTGATGAAAACAGCAAGTTATATAAGAAAAAGGATCGTTAGTGTATTTGATTTCCATAATCAATAACACTAAAGGAAAAGAATTAAAAGATATTCCCTTAGTATCTCAGTTTCCAAATGTATTTCCAGAAGAATTACCAGGACTACCACCGGATAGGGAAGTTGAATTCAGAATCCACCTGCTACCAGGAACAACACCAATTGCTAAAGCACCTTACCGTTTGGCACCTGCAGAAATGCAAGAATTGAAGAAACACTTAGACGAACTACTGGAGAAGGGATTCATACAGCCAAGTTCATCGCCATGGGGAGCACCGATCTTATTCGTTAAAAAGAAAGATGGATCAATGCGTACGTGCATTGACTACCGCGAATTGAACAAAGCCACGATTAAGAATCGGTATCCATTACCAAGAATCGATGATCTGTTCGATCAATTGCAAGGAGCTCGATTTTTCTCCAAAATCGATTTACGATCAGGATATCATCAATTAAAGGTACAGGAAGAGGGCATTCCTAAGATAGCATTTAGAACAAGGTATGGCCATTATGAATTTACTGTCATGCCATTTGGTTTAACCTATGCCCCAGCCACATTTATGGACATGATGAACCGAATATGGAAGCCATATTTGGATAAATTCATAATTGTCTTTATAGATGATATTCTCATTTACTCTAAGAGTAAAGAGGAACATGCAAAACATTTGCACGCGCTTCTAAATTTATTGAGAAAAGAAAAGCTTTATGCAAAGTTTTTAAAGTGTGAGTTTTGGTTAGAACAGGTACAGTTTCTTGGGCATTTAGTCAACCATGAAGGAATTCATGTAGATCCTACCAAGATCGAGGCAATTACCAAATGGAAAACCCCTGAGTCACCAACCGAGGTTAGAAGTTTCTTAGGACTGGCCGGTTATTATAGGAGATTTATTAGAGATTTTTATAGAATAGCCATTCCCTTAACTAAGCTAACCTGTAAATCTGTTAAGTTTGAATGGGGACCAAAACAAGAAGAAGCCTTTAGAATTCTTAAGCAAAGGTTAACTAACGCACCCATACTAGCGTTACCAGAAGGAACTGAAGATTTTGTAGTCTATTGTGACGCTTCTAAGTTAGGTTATGGATGTGTGTTAATGCAACGACGAAAGGTTATAGCTTACGCATCTAGACAACTTAAGAATCATGAAGAAAATTATTCAACCCACGATTTGGAATTAGGAGCTATAATTTTTGCCCTTAAAATTTGGAGATATTACCTTTATGGCAGTAAGTTTACCATTTTCTTTGATCATAAGAGTTTAAGGTATATTTTTGGGCAAAAGGAGTTGAATATGAGGCAAAGACGCTGGATGGAGATACTTAGTGATTATGATTGTAATATCCAGTATCATGCATGAAAGGCAAATAAAGTGGCTGATGCTTTAAGTCGAAAGTATCATGAAAAGCCAAAAAGAGTGCGTTCTCTTAAATTAAATCTACAGGTAGATTTAAATGAACAGATTAAAAAGGCACAAGAATCAGTAATCAAGGATGATACTGAGAAATTGAAAGGAATGATTAAGGAATTAGAATAAGGAACAGATGGAATTTGGAGATTCCATAAGAAAAGAATGTGGATACCCAAATTAGGAAACCTACGCCACCGTATATTAGAAGAAGCCCATAAGTCTAAGTATACAATGCATCCTGGAAATGATAAGATGTATCAGGACTTAAGAAAGAATTTCTGGTGGATAGGAATGAAAAAGGATATAGCATCTTATGTTTCTAAGTGTCTAACTTGTTCACAAGTCAAAGCTGAACATCAGAAACCCTCAGGTTTATTGCAACAATTAGAAATGCCAGTTTGGAAATGGGAATTGATAACAATGGATTTTGTTACTAAATTACCCAAAACAAGGAAGGGTAATGATACAATCTGGGTGATTGTAGATAGGTTAACTAAGTCGGCTCATTTCCTACTAATGAAGGAAACCTTCAGTATGGAGCAGTTAGTTAAATTGTATGTAAATGAGATCGTTTCATTACATGGAATTCCTTTATCAATTGTTTCTGACAGAGATAGCCGTTTTACCTCTCATTTTTGGACAAGTTTCCAAAAAGAAATGGGAACCAAATTGAATCTAAGCACAGCTTATCATCCTCAAACGGAAGGACAAAGTGAAAGGACAATTCAGACAATGAAGGACATGCTTCGAGCTTGTGTAATTGATTTCGGAGGTAATTGGGACGATCACTTACCATTAATAGAATTTTCTTACAATAACAGTTATCACACAAGTATTAATGCCGCACCATTCGAAGCACTTTATGGACGAAAGTGCCGAACTCCAGTCTGTTGGGCAGAGATTGGAGAAAAGCAACTATCCGGACCTGAGATAGTGCAAGAAACAACCGACAAAATCATTCAAATTAAGGAACGACTGAGAGCAGCACGTGACAGACAAAAGAGTTATGCTGATAACAGACGAAAGCCATTGGAATTTCAGGTAGGAGACAAAGTGTTATTGAATGTCTCTCCTTGGAAATGAGTGGTAAGATTCATCAAAAAGGGAAAGCTAAGCCCTAGGTATGTTGGACCTTTTGAAATTATTAGAAGAATAGGACCTGTAGCCTATCAGCTACAACTACCAGAGGAAATGGCAGGGATACATGATGTATTTCATGTATGTAATCTCAAGAAATGCTTAGCTGATGAATCACTAGTAGTACCTCTTAAGGATATAGAGGTAAATGAACAATTAAAATTTGTGGAAAGACCTCTATAGATTGAAGATAGGAAAGTTAAGAACCTCAAGCACAAGTGATTAGTTCTGGTCAAAGTAAAATGGGACTCTAAAAGAGGACCAGAATACACATGGGAGCTTGAATCAGAAATGCAAAGGAAATATCCACACCTGTTCTAGTTGATCTCGAGGACGAGCTCTAAAACAAGGTGGGGAGGATATAACAACCCTCCTAAATAATTCGACACCCTAAAAATATTTAGAGTGCCCCAATATGTCCTAAAATACATCCCGTATACGCAAACGGGCCCCGGATACCTTTATTTTATTAAATTAAATTAAAAATCAAAATTTTAAAGGCTGTGGCAGGCCGCGAAGACCTTGCCTTGGTCTTACGCGGGCCGCGAGCGCCTTGACATGCGGACTAACCCGGAAGCCGCGACGTGTCGACACGTGGCGAAGCTAAATCGGTGACAAATCAAGGCTAGGCCCTACGGACCCTATGTCGCGGGCCGCGTAGGCCCTTCCTTTCTCTTTCGCGGGCCGCGAAGGCCTGGTCGACCAGCCCTATATAATGGGAGCTCAGGCCTTCAGTCCCAACTCGCACCATAATTTCTTTCTCTCTCGAAATTTTACATAGTATAAGCTATTCTCGGGCATAATACCGCCCCTAAATAACGAAGTTCTGCCTCGTTGTAAGTATCATAACCCTGGTTACGTATTAGATACGCTGCCCGATTGATCCAGGATTCCGTAACGGCTGTCGGGGTTCTGCCTGACGTAGTCGTTGGAATACCGTCTCGGGGAGGGTATCACTAATGTAAATATTTGGTTATTACACTAACGCGTGTGCATTTGTGTAAATTATAGATAATCACCAGGAAATCCTTAAAGAAAACCCTAAGACAGCAATGTGAGTAATCTCCTTTTTGCAACTGTTTTTACAAAACCTTAATTATTTTAAATTATAAATAGCAGTGATTGAGTCTTTGTAATTCTTCAATGACTGCCGGTATGTTGGGGTTTTGTATACAAAATGTGGAACACGTTACCATTGGACAAAACGTTAGCCAATGTGTAATATGACGCACCAGTCCGGATTGACAATACTGAATGAGTAATTGTGTGGATGTAAACATTGTAATCGCTCCCAGTACTGTGAATTAATAAAACTCTTCTTGATTAAACTGAGATTCACTCACCAGTATTTTCCACTGACAAAATGTTTTTAAACGCGTTTCAGGTAACAAAATATGAAAGCCAAATAGAAGCCAGCTGGACAGCACTGAAGGCTTGGAAAAGTGGCTATAAAAGTTACCTAAATAAAGAGATGTTTTTATTAAATAAAATAGGGTTTATCTCTATGAAAATGTGTGTACTAGAAACTTGGGATCTTCCCATGTGTTTAATATTATAAAAGTGTGGTATTTTACTCTGATAAAATATTTCCTAACTACGGTCCTGATGTAATTTCTGCTGCCAAATTGATAAACACCGATACCACTGAAAATGGCTGCGGCCGCCCGTTCCCGGGTAATAAGGGGACGGGGGTTGCGACACTATTGGTCATTATATCACGAGGATTTCTTTCATGAAAGCGAACACTCATTTGCTTCAATTCATTTCTTGACAAATTCATATGTTACACATGCATTGTTTGTTATGCATGTGGTTTCACTTCGAATGATTATTTTATCAAGAGTTCAAATATTATTTCGCTATACTCAATCTTAGCATTGTGATCTAGATAACTTGCATTATTACAAAGTGTTGACTCCTTGATATCGAGTCAACAGATTTAGATAACCTGCATTATTACAAAGTGTTGGGCCTAAAAGTGCGAGACTGATGTATCAAATACACACAATGAGTTATGGTTACAAGTTGGGCTTTATCGGGTTAGTTTATATTAGGATTTGTACCTTAATAAGTGATTTGGGCCATGCCTAAGGCCAAGGGCGTAGCTTTCAAGGGGCCGCCGGGGGGGGGGGTGGGGCACCCGACCCCCCGAACTTTTCGCTCAGTACTGTTATGTATGTACATTTCGTGTAGAATTTTTTAGCTATATACGTTTTCGACCCCCGGGTTTTATAAATTTTTTTTACTTATATAGAATTTTTAGGTTCAGTGACTTCCTACCCCCCGGTGGAAATTTTCAAGCTTCGCCACTGCCTAAGGCCATGGAGAGCCCGTGTGGGGCAGAGGCTTGTCTAGAATATATAAACTAGTTTTTTTTTTGGTCAAAACCAGGGTTAAGTCTTTGAAATAGTAATTCCTAGAGAGAGACATAGGTTGCGAGTTAGAAAGAAAAACTTGTATCAGACATTTTGCTATTGAGTAATATAATGTGTGTAAGTGTTAAAAGTGATTCTCGTGTTTTCTTCATATTTCTTCCCGAATCACATCAAGTTTGGATTCCACACAAACTTGGTGTTCGTTAATATCATTAATAGATCGTTAATATCATTTATAGATCTGAATTCTATAAATATAAATAGAACTGGTTTTTAAAATCTGCCCCTCATCAAACAACTATATGTTTGGAACATGAATGGAAGAAATAACACACCGTATATCTTCTATACTATATAATAAAAGAAATCAATGAGGGGACACATATCATTTATTGGAGCTATCTATTTTTTTTTGTTTTTTCTTCTCTCTCCTACTTAATTATAGATAATTAATATTAATTAAAAGATAATTATTAAATTAAATTTAATATAAATTTAAACAATTCGTATAGGAGATAATATAATATTTTAAAATATTTATTAGATTTCAAAATTATTTATTCTGAAATTAACAAAAGACGTACACTAAATACAAATTAATATAATGTAAATGATTTATTTATTTTATTAAACTAAAGTAGTTAAGGGTAGAACCTATTTCAAAAATGTTTATAAAGGGTAGACAAAAACATTAATCAATGTTTGTTGGTTCTATACTTTTATTTTCGTGTTCAACTCTCAACTTAAAAACGGTATTCACTATGTTTACGTGACATTTATAAGAACCATCACCGCAATCACCTCATCCATCATATATAGAGTATATCCGATAGTTTTTTTAAAGATATAATTTTTATTATATTCATTCAACCTGTGTAATAAACGAGATTTTTTAAAGATATAATGTTTTTATTATTTACTATACAAAACTACATTTATGCAACTCGTGTAATACACAAGGTTTTTAAAAATATAACTTTTTTTCTATTATGTGGTATATAAAATTCAATTTATTCAATCCGTATAATACTCAGGGTTTATAAAGATATAACAAGATATAACTTTTTATCAATTGGTATATAAAATTACATATGCTCAACCTATACAATAAATGAGATTCTTAAAAATGTAACTTTTTCCATTATTTAATATATAAAATTAAATTTACTTAACCCGTACAATACACGGGGTTCTTAAAGATATAATTTTTTTTATTATTTAATATATAAAATTACATTTTTTCAACCCATGTAATAAACGATATTTTTAAAGATATATTGTTTTATTATTTGGTATATAGAATTACACTAGGTTAGAACCCCGTGTAATACACGGGTTGAATAAATATAATTTTATATACCAAATAATAAAAAATATATCTTTAAAAACCTCGTTTATTATACCGGTTTAATAAATGTAATTTTATATTCCAAATAATAAAACAATATATCTTTAAAAATCCTGTTTATTATATAGGTTGAATAAATGTAATTTTATATATTAAAGAACCTCATGTATTGTATGGGTTGAGCACATGTAAATTTATATATCAATCAATAAAAAGTTATATCTTGTTATATCTTTAAAAACCATGTGTATTATACGGATTGAATAAATCTAATTTTATATACCACATAATTAAAAAAAGTTATATTTTTAAAAACCCGGTGTATTACATGAGATGCATAAATGTAATTTTGTATAATAAATAATAAAAACATTAGATCTTTAAAAAAACCTCGTTTATTACACGGGTTGAATGAATCTAATAAAAATTAGATCTTTAAAAAAACAAATGGATATACTCGATATATGATAGATGGGGTGATTGCGGTGATGGTTCTTATAAATGTCACGTAAAAATAGTGAATACCGTATTTGAGTTGAGAGTTGAACACGAAAATAAAAGTATAGAACCAATAAACATTGATTAATGTTTTTGTTTACCCCTTATAAACATTTTTGAAATAATTTCTACTCTTAACTACTTTAGTTTAATAAAATAAATAAATCATTTACATAATTATATTAATTTATAGAGTAAATAACAATTTTGGCTTCTGTGGTTATATCACTTTTACCCCCAAAAGGAATCTTTTAACATTTGAGCCCCCAACGTCTTTTTTTCTAACCCTTTTGGCCCCCAACGTATTTTTTCTAACCCTTTTGGCCTCTAAAACTAAATGGATGGGGTTAGTTTTAGGGGTCAAAAGGGTTAGAAAAAAAGACGTTAGGGGCTCAAATGTTAAAAGTTTCTTTTTTGGGCTAAAAGGGTAAAAGTGATAAAACCATAGGAGCCAAAATCGTAATTTACTTTAATTTATATTTAGTGTACGTCTTTTGTTAATTTCAGGATAAATAACTTTGAAATCTAATAAATATTTCAAAATATTATATTATCTTCTATACGAATTGTTTAAATTTATATTAAATTTAATTTTATAATTATCTTTTAATTAATATTAATTATCTATACTTAAGTAGGGAAGAAAGGAAAAAAACTAAAAAATAGATAGCTCCAAAGAATGACATGTGTCAACTCATTGGTTTCTTTTATTATATAGTACTAGCGGTAAGACCCGTGTGCAAACACGGGTCGTTTATTAGAAAACAATGCATAACAAATATAAATGATGAGTATAGTTATATTTATATAGACTTATAAATAAAATAAATAAATAAGTTAGTCGGTAAATACTTAAAGTTTAGAGTATAAAAACTTAAAGTTTAGATTGTGCTGAGTCTTGTTTTTCTTCCATAAGTGTCTGAAGAACCATTTTGATGATGTATTCTTCTTGAGCCTTGTCTTATTTTGTTAATTCATTCATCTGCTTTTGTTTCCTTCTTTGATAAAGGATGGTAGCATGTGGAGCAGTGGGTCTCCTGATTGGCAATTTTTGTTGTTTGACTGGAACCACTGCTTCCAGATAATCAGGCTTTTTAGGAGCAGTGAGATCTCTCTTCCTTAACTCTTCCAACCTTTTGTAGGTAGCTAACACCTTTTCTTCTGTCCACCTTGTAACCTGGTTCCTTGACCCATAATCAGCAGTTATCAGCTCTTCTTTCATTCTTTTCAGTTTCAAGGCCCTTTCTGGTACATTTTTCTTGTAATTGGCCTAGACTGGAGGAGTTTGCTTTACCTTGTCTTGAATCATCTTTTGAATTCTGGCTGTCTCCTCTTGCAGTTCACTGGTGGTCCATTCTTTGTATTGATACTTTTCTGCCCTGTACTTCTTGTATGCCATGATGTATTCAAGATAGTCATTTCTCTTGCTTTCATCATCTTTTTCTGATAATTTCTGACAAAGGACTTTTGAGGACTGCTCTAAAGTTCTAACTTTGGTGAGCAGGTATTGCAAATTTCTTTGAATCTCTTTGTCAGACTTTCCCTCTGTGTCTTTTTTAGATATATCCTCTGCTTGTTGGGCCTTTATTTTGAGATATTCTTCTATATTTCTTGGCAAATGATAACCTTGAACAGATGGGAGTTTCCTCTTTTCAGGATCATCTTCAGAGTAAAAGGATTTGATTTCCTCCCTGACTGCTGGAAGATCTAGAGGATATTGTACTCCTGCAGGGACAATGGCAGTGTTTTGAATGAAGGGTTGAACTGAAGATAATGGAACAGGGTTTGGAATGGTGACAAGGGACAGTGGTTGTATAGATGTTAGAGTTGGGGAAGTGTCATCTTCCAGTCCAATGTTTGTTATCCTTCTCCTTTTGTGCTTTGGAGAAGTTGGTGGTGTATTTGTGGGTTGAGTGGCAGTGATTAAAGTAGTGAGTATCTGACTAACAGCTGTTGAAACAACTGGTGTTTCAACCACTGTTGTCACTACAACTGTTGATGTGTCAACTGTTGTTTTCTGCTTTTTGGCAGGTGGTTTTTGTGGTGGTGATATTGTTTTTGGTATGCCAGTGGATTGAGTGTGGGTTGATGTAGTAGTGATGGCAGTTGTTGGGATAACATCTGTTGAAACCACTGAAGTACCAACAACTGTTGATACAACAGGTGTTTTAACATCTGTTGGTTTGGAGGTTTGATGAGAGAAACTTTTGGGGATTTGAGGAGTTTGTTTGGTGGTTTTGGAAGGTGTGCTTTTGGGTTGGCTTACATTTCTGGTAGGCTGTCTTCTTTTAGGTTTAGAAGTACTCTGCTCTTATTTTTCCATCAAAACTTTCTTCTCTTGCTCAAACCCTTTAGACCCTTTTATTTCCATTGACTTTTTCATGTTTTCCTTTAATGCAGCAAATGCATTTTGAGTCTCATCAACCTTTTTGGAACCATCTAGCCTTGGGATTTCTACCACAAGTTTGGACATTGGATCTGTTGGCATGTATAAACCATCTTCTTTCCCCTTCTTCCCTTTAGTTTTCTCCCCCTTTTTGGCATCATCAGGATTTTCAACATAGATGATTGAAGGAGGAGCAGTGCCAGTGGTTTGAAGCAGATGAGCTTTAATGGCTTTGATATCTGCTTGAGTATCTTTGTACCTAGCTTCCATGACATTTCTGACCATTTGAAGTTGAACTTCATGCTGTTGATCTGCATATTGTCTTTCTTTGTGAAGCAGAGGTTGAAACAGATGCCATAGCTCAGTAGGGGATGGAGCAGATGTTGCAGATGGTGCAGCAGTGGGTGTAGCCTTTTGAGCTTGTAACAAGTGTTGCAGCATAGTTTTGATTTCTGCAACAGACGTGTCAAGTTTATCAACCATCTCTGTCAATTCTTTGTATTTTAAACCATCACCCAAGTTAATGGGATCATCTGATTTCCCACCAGTGGTGGTTGTATCAGTGGTTGACTTAGGAAAAGTTTCCCAAAAATCATCCACTGATGGCCCTTGTTCTTGGTACTGGGGACTTCTTTCTTCAGCAGAGGTTACCATTTTAAGGTCACCAGTGTATAATGGAAACACACCAGTGGACACTATGGTTCCCAAAGAAGAAATTGCCTTCAAGGGCGTCTCACTAATGAAACTACTGTCCAGGTGTAAACCAGTGGGTTCAACACCTGTAGTAGCTGCTCCACTTGAACTACTGACAGGAATTACTTGTAATTCCTGCAGTGTAGCCTCCTCAACTGTTGGTGGGTTAGCAGAGATAGAGACACCAGACTCAGTCAATTGTTGTGGTATATTCTCATTGATAGGTGATTGAGAAGAACTGATTTGTATCTGGGCTATATCAAGTGCATCCAACAGAGGTATCATTGATAGTGGGAGTTGTGCAGTGACGATAGGGGTAGAAAGAGAATTTGCCCCGAGAGCTGGGCTGTCGAAGATAGATTCAAGTGAATCCATTGCTTCATATTGTGGTGTCCCTGTTGATACAACCTGATCCTTTTGAGAGGATGCAGGAGGAGTTTTAGGCTCAGGTTGAGATCTTTCTTCCATCTTCTGTGAGGAAGTAGCAGCAGTGGTTTCAGGTGACTTTTGTGTTGTCACAGGTGTTACCTCTAGGTTATCATCTTCCAGAGTCACCTTTTTGGTGGGTTTGGGGGGCTTTTGGATAGTTTTCTTTTTGGTCTTTTTGGTGATTTTTTGTGTGGGTTTCACAGCAGGGTTGTGCTGCTGTGATCACCAAGAGCAGTGGGCTCAACAACAGGGGCCTAAGGAGCAGTTCTTGCTGATAAATTCTGCTCATGTACCTCTGTTTGTGTTTTTGAAGGTTTTGACAGCCTTGTGAATGTTTCAGAAGTTAGGCTGTTTATTTGAATAGGATTTCCTTAGATAAGCATATATGCATTATCCTTTGACAATTTCTTTTGAAGATAAAAACTTAAAAACCTTGGAAACAATAAAAATGATTTTTTATTAACATTCTTAACCATATTATTGAAAATCTCCTAAGAGTAGTTAAAATTTTCTTCAGCCATGATAGCATAGCCCAGGTATTGGATTTTCAATGGTATTTCATTAAAATCTGTTGTTTTATTTGACACACACATGAGGAGGGTATGGAATAAAAACCTCATGGTAGGTGGAAAACTGCCCTTTTGTAAAGTGTCCTTTTTCATTTCTTCTTCATACCCTCTCTCAATGAAATCAGTTTGGTACTCTGTTTTTGGGATAAAAACCTCATGCTAAGGTCTTTTTGTCCTTAGTTTCAAACTTTGCCTTTTTCCAGAACTCTCGTTGGGTATCCAGGTAGATGGTTTCATTGCAGGTCAACAAAGTTTTGTACTTTGAAGATGAAAGTGCATCAATCACGGAATGAAAATCTATGTTTTGACTTGTTTTTGCAAGTGTACACAGGTAGTTATGATGGGTTTTGAATGGAAGATCCATGATAAATCGAAGGTGGTTAAGAACGAAGGAAGAAGATGAGTGATTTGAGAGAATTTGGTGAAAACTGCTTTTGAAAGGAATTTTGAATTCGACTCTTGATCAGGGTTTTATAGGTGGAAAAAGTGAATGCTGATGTGGCAGCGGTTACAAAAGATCTGACGGCTAAATATTGTCCACGTGACAACCTCTAATGAATAATGGATGACAGTTGTTAGGAAACCACTGATGAATCAATATCAGTGGTTTACAGTGCTGAAAATGAAAACAGTGGCTGAATATAACTATCAGTGGATAGCCTATCAGTGTATTAAAACACTGAGGTTTAACAACAGTCATTAACAAAGAAAATGAGAGAACAGAGGTTGACTTTCAGCAGTGGCTAATATTCAGCAGAACAGATGTTTGAAACAAACAGTGGTTATGGCAGACTTTTAAGGATTTAATGAAAATTTTCATTTTTAGCTATTTTTAAGGATGAATTTTTGATTTTCTGAAAACATTTTAATGCTTTTTATTCGTAGAAAAACAAGATTTTGACTGTTATTCCATGTTCAGCATGCCAATCCTAGAGATCAAGCTTTCAAAGGTAGATGTGTCTAAAGCCTTTGTTAGCACATCTGCCAGCTGATCTTTAGTTGGAACATGGTGCAGAGAAATCAAACCTTTTTCATAGCAATCCCTCACAAAGTGATGTCTGATATCAATGTGCTTGGTGGTTGAATGTGAAACTGGATTTTTGATGATATTTTATGCTGTCTGACTGTCCAACATGAGTGGTGTCTTTAAGGCAGTGATACCAAAATCCAGCAGTTGATTTTGAAGCCATAGCAGTTGGTCTGTACAGCTTGCAGCAGCAATATACTCTGCCTCAGCAGTGGATGTTGAAACAGCTGCTTGCTTCTTGCTTTGCCAAGACACTAAGCAACTGCCTAGGAATTTGTTTTTTGCTTTTCCTTCAACCTCCACAAAACACTATTTTAACCCAACAGTGGTTTTAAACCACCGTTTTAACCCAACAGCAGTTTCAACCATAGTTTTCTCCACAACAAATACATTTAACCCAATTGTGGTTTCAAACATCTGTTTTCCTCCATCTGTTGACCAAAGTCAATAGATGTATTAACTACTGTTTTATTTTCAAGCATGTTCCTTCTCCAAAAAAACAATATTTTAACCCAACAGTCGTTTCAATCCCCTTCAACCTCCACAAAACACTATTTTAACCCAACAGTGGTTTTAAACCACCGTTTTAACCAAACAGTGGTTTCAACCACAGTTTTCTCCACAACACTCTGCTTTATCTCAACAGTAGTTCCGAACATCTGTTTTCATCCATCTGTTGACCAAAGTCAACAGATGTATCAACCACTGTTTTATTTTCAAACATCTGTTCCCAATAACAGAGCTTTGATTATTTAAACAGACCTTTGCCAATATTACAAGCTTTTACACTCTCAAACCTAAATATTTATTTACTTAATTTAAATAACAAACATGGTTAATAATTTTAACACAACTAATTATATAAAAACAACAAGTGTCAAACATAGGTAACTATATAATAAACAAAGTTCAAAACAGCAAACAGCAATCAATAGAATACAACATACTAATTCCAAATCAATGGGCGAAACAGCATACAAAGTTCATCCATCTGTTGACCCAAGTCAATAGATGTATCAACCACTGTTTTATTTTCAAACATCTGTTCCCAATAACAGAGCTTTGATCATTTAAACAGACCTTTGCCAATATTACAAGCTTTTACACCCTCAAACATAAATATTCATTTACTTAATTTAAATAACAAACATGGTTAATAATTTCAACACAACTAATTATATAAAAACTACAATTGTCAAAATAGCAAACAACATTCAATAAAATACAGCATACTAATTCCTAATCAATTGGTGAAACAGTAGTCTCGATAAGTAAAGCTCCTTTCGGACTATTGTAGTTGTCAACATGTTGGAGGTATTTCAGAAGTTCGTTGCTCAGATCAACTTCAACCATATCCCCCCAGATGCTTGTTATCAGCCACTTGTTGTCTTCAATTATATTAGTCCTTCGGCGCCTATCTACATAATCAACTACACGAGTATTATTGAAAACAAACACCTTCATCCAGCCTTCTTCTTCATATCTGAGCAAATCAACAGTTAGCTCAGCAGACTTTCCAATAACAATCAAATGCAGCCTCTTTGCGATGGTCAAAAAATGCCCTTGGCAAGGATTGACTACAATACTCTCTGGAAAACGAAGCATTCTGAAAGTCTCATTCAGAACATCAAATGCAACGATGTTCCTCTCACCTAGTGGATACCAATAATTTGAAACCATAAAATATATGGTTTTATCAGCATAAACTCCTGTAGACCATGAATAACCACTTGAACCATAATTGTTTACGCTACCGAAATTTATTGTTCTCCATGACTCATGACGTCGTGAGTAAACACGAGCAGCAGCTACATTACGGTAACATCTGATGTTCAGCACTTTCAGATCATTGAATTGATCAAAATAAATTCCACCAGTATCAGAGTTTCGATCATGATTGTAATTGAAGTAGTCATCAGACAAAACCTTATAGCGCCTGGTAGTTGGATTCCAAAGAATCAGCTCACATCAAATCCCTTCATTGCAAACTAACAACAAACCATTAAACGACGATAGAATACGTAAGAAGCTAGGGTAGACATTGTTAGGAAAACTTAAGGTTTTGCTTATAACAACATCCAAATTACCAGCAACTACGTCGTCAACGACAATTGATGTGTCTTTAAAGGAGAGTAGTTTCTTATGTATTGAATCTCCACTTCGGAGAGCATGCATCATTTGAAATCCATGACTTGACAATTCCTTATAAAAATTCTTGGAAAGACATTTGAAACGGCCAATGTCTTCTGCAGAGAGCCTTGTGAAAATCTCGTCAACAATCACTTGAAACCCAAATTTTTCCATTTTGCAGTGAACCAATGCGTCTTTGAAAGTAAAAGAAATTGTAATGATATTGATAAACAAAAAACTTTTGAAGATGATTGAGTAGATGGATGAAAACGGTAATGATCAAAACCTCTGCCCAATGTATTTTATATACCCAATGAAGGCGGTTATGACTAAATACATCGTCAGACGAAAGAATATGATGCGACACTCGTTAGGCTTTTAATGCATTTCCATGGGAAAATATAAAATTAACACGTTATTATAATTACAATTAACCTCTTCATTTACCATAAGACAGAACTGATTGAGTGACGTGCATTAATTGCAAAGTACATATCCCTAGGCATTTTGAATTTGAAATTACCGGCAATTTCAAAACCACTGCTAAGGTATATGTTTGCCAAACGAAACATCTGCTAAGTTATACTTTCTTAGCGATGGGCAGTAGTTTGCACTCTTGAATGTTGGCCAGACCTTTGACATTTAAATGTAGAGCAGTAGTTTGAAATTAAATGTATTTTAATTCAGATAAAAATTTGACACATCAGCAATCATCATTTAGTCATAACTCAGATAAAAAATCTATTCATTTGCAATACAAAGATATTGCGAACATCTGTTAAAGTAGGAGATGTTCGCAACAGTAGCAAGTCAAATAGATGTTGGCAACAACAGATGTTGGCAATTGAGAGGAGGAAATTCTTTGAAAAGCTCTATTAGGCAACAACAGATGTTGGCAACAGTAGCAAGTCAAACAGCCGTTAGATCAGCAGATGATGATTTAGAGCAGATGTTCTCTTTTGGCAAACTTTAACTTTGACAGATCTATACACTAATAGAAATTGATACAAAATCAACATAATCTAATTAAACTCAGAGACAATTTTACTTCTACATCAAAAGTACCGATCTGCAATAATCAGATGATATTAAAAATTACATAATAATACTTATTCAGCTTAAAATTACAACGAAACTGTCACACCCCCAAATTCCACACGCGGAGTATTACCGAAGGAGGCGTGACATGACCAGGATCAAGCCACCAATCATATTGAACAATGTATTAAAGTAAATATAAAACCAACCACAATATAATTGGTGTCTAAAACAAATTATCTAAGTTCAAGTTATCAGCGGAAACAAAAAGTTTAAAACCAAAGCATATGTTTAAAAGTTCAAATGCTTAACACGGAACTCAACAGTCCATGTCCCACAACGACCTCTCCTTCCTGTGCAAGCTCCATCTAAGCACCTAACGACTTGCAAGGCATATAGTAACGAATCAACAACAAAGTTGTGCGAGTTCACAGTAGGGTGTTCGTTTTAAGTTGTTTCAAAAAACAGGTTTCCTTTAGCTGGCTTACTTGCCGTGGGGGTTACCCCATAGTTGAAAAACATGATTAACCATTTCCTTTTACTCTGGCTTCCAGCTGTGGGGGCTACCCCATGAATATCCCACTAGACCCGTTACCATATCGACTACTGACTGAGAAAGTAGGGTGCCCTAAGTCAATGTCTATCATCATTGACGTGCCCATATCCATTAGTCCACTCCCGTCCTCTGCGGCATGGTGTGAGGCTTGTCAAACCTAATAGCTGTTAGTGCACTATGTCTATTGACTTCGTCTTGTATCGAGTCATGTAATGTAATAGGATAGGATAATCAGTGCTCGAGGTGCTAGAAACTGATTTTAGTGAGTTTTCTAGTAATTCCGCTTGAAACTGTCAAGGTCAGTTTCAATTAATTTCGCTTGAAAGTGTCTTGTCCATTTCAAATGGAATTAGCTCAAGTATAAATAATAGTGCTACCATTTCATTTGAAACGAAATTAGGGTCTTGTATTCGGTAACGAAGTGCTGCCGAATTGTCTCCAGGTGATGTAAGACTATTATATCAATACAAGAGACATTTAAATTGAATCGAGCGTCTGTGTCATTGATTCCGCCTTTGATTCGGATAAACAACTCTTCTGATCGACTCATTCAGGTCGTACAACGATCCTACAAGTGATATCAGAGCTCAGGAAGAAGAGTTCAGCTTGATTTCATCAAATTTCTGACTTCTACACCTTCTTTTTCAAAATTCACAAGATTTTACGGACAAAATGGAATGAATTTCACACATTACATGTGAAACAGTCTTTTAACAAAGCCTTGAGAGAATCAGACCAAAATTCGGCTTAAAAGTGATAAAAATGGGCCAAAAACCTAATTTCGTTTGAACGAGTACACCTGATTTCGCTTGAAAAGTTGAGGCCATTTCAAACGAAATTACTAATTCCGTTTGAATTCCAACTAATTCTGATTGAAAAGGATAATTCCGTTTGGGAAGGTTCAAACGAAATTAGCTATTCCGCTTCAAAGCGTAATTCCGTTTGAAGATTTCGCTTGAAACAAGTAATTCCGTTTGAAAGTCTAATTCCGTATGAAACATACATCTGATTCCGTTTGAAGTCCTATTTTCGCTTCAAGTATTGATTTCGTTTGAAGTTGTCTGTCAAGTGATTCCGCTTGAAACTGTTATCTCGCTTGAAAGTGATTTCGCACCAAAGTTATTCCGCTTGAGTTTGCTATTCCGTTTGAAAGTGGACATTTCGCGTCAAGATCATTTCACGTCAACCGAGTGTCAGTTTATTTCAAGTTGTTTGATATTGTTTAGACTGATTGTGTTTGTTTGACTGTTTGTTCCAGGTACATTGACTCCAGGATCACATCATGGCTGAAGAATTTTACAATACTTTCTACAGCGCGTTTACCTCAGATACGTTGGAAGCTTCAGATGTTACACCCAAAGCGATAACAAAATCAATTAAAGACAACATTAAAAATGATAACTTTTATGGAACCTATTCGAAACCACCTAAGCTTGATAATATTTAGGATTATGTTTTGTGGAAAGACAGGTTTATCAACTGGACTAAAGCGTATGCATATGAAAGTTGGTTTTGCTTGGAGTTTGGCTATGATAAACCTACTGATGACAAAGGAGAAGAAATTCCGCTCAAAAGTTTTACAGAAGAAGACAAACGAAGATTTTCATATGAGCAGAAAATGATCGCCTTGATTTAACAATCGGTTCGAGATGATACTTTTTCGTTGTTAGTTCATGATGGGTTGTCAAAATCTGTGTGGGAAGCTTTACGGGTGAAAGCTGAGGGGGTTAAACAAATCAAGAAAAACAAAATTGCATTATTAAAAAAGGAATTTGATTTGTTCGATAGTTTGAAAGGAGATACTGTTAGACAAATGATTGAACACTTTTGTCACCTAAAAATTGAACTTGAAAGGTTTGGAATTGTGAAAACAAGAGAAGAAATAATTGACAAAGTAATTGAAGCGTTACCACGAGCTGATAAGTGGCAAACGTTTGTGTTTATTTTGAAAAATGATGTTTTATATGATTCAATTTCTCTTGATGTTTTGTTAGAAAAATTGAGAGTCATGACCTTGAGTTACAAAAGCAAAGCAAGATGAGTAGTTCGTCACATCATCAGAAAGTTGGTCTGTATTACAAAGGCAATTTACCTTCGGTGAAAGCTGATAGTTCACCAAAGACAGCATTCAGTGGTGAGAAAATGAAAGAACCACAAACAACCTCATCAAGCTACAATTCTGGATATCATTCATCTTCAAAAGCAAGTTCTGAAGATTCTGAAGAAATTCTTTGCAACATTGCTCTCAAATTGAAAAATTCCATCAATGCAGCTAAGCAACAAATGAGCTTTCTTACATCAGTTCTGGAATCATATGAAGGTCTAGTCGCAGGCAAAATAGGAAACTCCGAATTGACCAAAGAAGACTACAACCAGATTGATCCAGAAGAAATGGAGCTCATAAACATTCGCTGGTGTTTGGCAAGTTACATTCGTAGAGCTCAGAGATATATGGAGATTACAGGGAAACAATCTCGTGGTGGTGCTTCAACTAAATTGGGTTTTGATAAATCCAAAGTGACCTGCTTCAGATGCAAGCAAAAAGGTCATTTCAAGAGAGAATGCAATAATTCTGTAGTTGGAGGAAATGAACGTCCTTTCAATGATGATTATTATCGAAAGGCGATCTACCACCGAAGCAAAGAAGAGCCGGAAATGATTGTAGATAAACCAAGAGAAAAGTCAAGAGCTTGTGCAGTTTTTCATGATGATGAAGGATATGACTGGAGTGAAATTTGTCCAGAAGAAGATCGTATTGATTATTGATTCAAAATTAGAACAAAGGAAGATGTAGAAATTCTTCACAAACATGATCATTATGCTTTTGTTGCTGAGATAAAAGAGAAAACTCGAGAAGAGATTTTGAGAGAGAAAACTGAGAGAGAAATTTTCATTGCTGGATGCAAAATGGAAAAGATGCAGGAAGAATATGAAAATGCTGTGAGAAATAAAAGATGGGATAAGAAACAAGAATGTTTTGTCAACAAAGAAGGTGAACCAGTTGTTCCCAGAAGTGATATAGTTCACGATGATGTTCTTCTAGTAATTCCTCGATCCGGCGAATATTATTCAAATGTTGCAAAAGACAAAACATATGTAAAAAGGCTGGATAAAATCATCAGAGATACTATGACAACAAATCTGAGGAAGAGGAATGAAGAAGAATATTGAGAATCTGGTGAGTGATTTGAAGAAGGTAGCTGAGGAAGTCCAAGTCGAAGCAGTTAAAGAAGAGGATGTGAAGGTAGAAAAAGTTGAGGAGAATGAAGAGGTTGAGAAACCTGTTACTGAAGAACATCAGGGTGTAGAAGCTGAGAAGAAAGTTGAAAGTTTGGCAGAAGTGAAGAATGAGAATTTGAATGCTGGTGATACTGAAGTTGGTGTTGAAGGAAACCAGAAAGATGCTGATCAGACAGATGCAGCAGAAAACACCGAAGTGCCAATCACTGAGGTAAATTCTGCTTCTGAAACTCAAATTAAAATTGTTGAACAGTGCAAGAAATGCATGGAAACGTGCAGTGCTTGTACTGAGAAAGATGAAAAATTCAGAACAAGAGGTCTTGAATTTACAAAAATAGAAGAAGTTTTCAAAAATAAATACAAAGAAATGTTAGAAAACGAAAAAGTTTTGAAAGATAATGATGAAAAACTTTTAGAAAAATGTAAACAGTTAGAAAAAGAAAATGAGGTTTTGAAAGAAAATGTTTTGAAAATGACAGAAGAGTGTGATCAGAAAGAAAAAGTTTGTCAAGAAATGAAAAAAGGAGTATGATTCAATAAAACTGGCATATCACATTACAAAAGAGTCATATGAAAAAGTAAAAAGTGAAATGAAACTTGTTCAATCAAGATTGAAATATTGTTTTGAAACAACTGACACGTATAAGCGAAATTATGAAATAAAGCAACAAGTTGTTAATTCTTACATTGAAGATGTTGCTAAACTTAAGCGTCAGATTGCTGATTTAGAACAGGATAATAACAAGTTAAAAAGTTATCACGCGTCGTCATATGTGCTTGAAAGAATTTCGATGCGTTGTTGAGTGTTATATATATTAGGTGTATATTTTAAGCCCCTTTAACACTTATTTTTAGCCAAGTTTTAAATTTATAAAACAAGATATTTTACTAACACTAAACACACATATGGGCAAGTGCACCCATCGTGGGCGTAGTATAGTGTTGGTAAGATACCGAGGTCGTCCAAGGACACAAGAGCTTTTAGTACCGATTTATCCTCAACGTCTAATCAAAAGTAAAAGTTTAGAAAAATGTTTTAAACTAAGAAAAATAAAAACTAACTAAAATGCTGAAAAAAAAAATAAAAAAAACAGATAGACAAGATGAATCACTTGGTTCCGACTCGTATCTAGTGTAACCTTTGATTATTTCCGCACTTTTGCACTATTTTAAGAGATTATCTTAGTTATTGTAGTAGGCCCCTCTTTTGAAGGTGACGTTACCCTCACCCCAGTAGTTTGAGTCAGCAAGGATACAATCCTAAAAGGGTAGATTATTGGAAGATAATTAATTAAGTTATTAATGCAAATTATGGTAGGCCCCTCTTTTGGAGGTGACGTTACCCTCGACTAAGTAGTCTGAGTCAGCAGGGATACAGTCCTAAATAGCCGGGTTATAGTATTAATAGTAGTTAACTTATGAGGGGATCAAAGAGTTTGGACCCCCGCCATCCAATACCGTTAAGTATTGAAGGAGGTCCTACTAAATTTAACCCAGGTCCATTGCAGGACCTCTAAACGCTGAACAATGGCAAGACCTTTACCAAACCGTTCCCTTAACCCCCGACCAGGTAGCCAACATACCTCCATATAGACCGTGGAGATATGAATGGTGAAAATCTTTTATTTTATATAGATAGTAAAATAATGCCAAGACACCACGGACAAACGATAAGGAAAGATCACCTTAAACATAAGCAACTAGTTATTAAAGTCATTAATACAAAACCAAGTAAAAAGTGCAAAAGATTAGAAATAAAAAGTACTACACTAGACACTTTGTCTTCACCAAGTGATGTAAGAGACTTAGGCAAACATGGCCTTGATTGTCAAGAACTCTTACGATCAATCTTGGATCCCGAGACGACTCACACACTCTACGATGGACAATGGATGATGGTGGTGGATGATGGTGTTATGGTGGTGGTGGTGGGTGGTGGGTGAAGTGTGAGAGAGGTGGTGTGCCAAGGGATGGTTTGAGCTTTAGCCAAGCACTCCTATTTATAGGCTGAACAGAAGCTCGGGCACGGCCCCGTGTCCACATCCTTCTCTTTCTTCATTTAATGTATCTTTGTCTTATTAGTTGACCACGCCCCCGTGTCCGCTGAGCACAACCCCGTGGTGCAGAAGAATCTTTGTACTATGCAGATTTGCTGGATTGTGCGAATCTTATAGTTGACCACGGCCCCGTGTCCGCTGAGCACGGCCCCGTGGTGGGCAATAGAAGCTTCTACCACTTTGTCTTTTCTGCTGACACTTGGGCACGCCCCCGTGCTGGCTGAGCACGGGGCGTGTTCAGGTTTCTGATATCTTGTTTTGCTTGGGAAGATGCTGTCGTGGGGTCGGGCATGTCACGTCTTGTCCCTTTTCTTGTATTTATGTTAGATTTTGATGTCTTTTTGCTTCTTTTGTTAATTTGAGCTCATTTAATCCTGAAAATACAAAAGGAAGACAAAAGCACACTTTTTCCAACATTAGTACTAAAAAAGGGTTAGTTATATGTTGCATTTTTAACACATCAAATACCCCCACACTTGAATCTTTGCTTGTCCTCAAGCAAAACTCTTTAATATGTGGCTATTACACTCCCAAATGGAATGGGTAGAGAAGAAGGTTTTTGGGCTTGTCGTAGAGTGTCGGGATTTCCAAGATTCTTTATTTAATTTTATTTTTATTTATTTACAATCCTATTCGTCATGATTTATTTAAAACTTTTCATAAGATAAATTACTTATTAGGGCATAACATGCCTCTTTAAAATTCTATTTATATACAAGTTCACATACCTCACGGGGATCACTCAACACTCGGCCGAAAATGTATTTTTTGTGGATCACTCGAGAGCGGCATGGAACTTACTCCTACCATAGGCTTGCCAAGAAATCAATCCTCCTCCTTTTTGACTTATATACCTTTGTAAATATCAAGAGGACTTTGTGGGTGAAGGGTTAGGCTTGGGTTAAAGGTAGGTGGTTGGGTTGGTGGTTAGTGGTTATTTTGATGAAGCTATTTATGTTGGTTCTTTTTATCACGACGCTATCGGTTGTAAATTCATAAAAATATAACTTTTTTAAGAACTTGAAATTCCCGAGTTAAACCTAGACAAGAAAAAAAATGAAAATTTTTGAAAAAATTTGGGGTGATTAGCGATTCCAATAGAGTTTTGTGTAAGGCTTGTATTTAGGACTTGTAAGATTCAAGGTTTTAGCATCCCCCCCCCCCCCCCCACACTTAAATTACACATTGTCCTCAATGTGTCCCAAAAATATGTTTTTAGGTTGATTGAATGTGTAAAAAGGTGTAAAAAGCGAAATTTTTGTGTTACTGGTTACCTGGGCACGACCCCGTGTTGGGTGAACATGACCCCGTGCTCAGGTGCCAGTAACGAAAACTTACAGAAGGTGAACACGGGGGCGTGTTGGTTGAACACGACCCCGTGTCTGTCAAGGTCTGCAGAATTAAAACAAACAGCAGGTTCAGGGGAGTGGGCACGGGGGCGTGTCGGCTGGACACGACCCCGTGTGGACAGGCTGCAAAGTTGAAAAACAGGTTTCTTTCTTCGGTTTTCCTGCTCCGGCTTTGGTAGTACTAATGTTTAGCACTCTAAGCCTCGTATGTACCTGCTTAATCAATAAACATCCTACCATACCATAGCAAACATCCTACTTTTACCAACATTCAACATCCATGTCAAAGTTAAAAGAAAAAAAAATGCAGAAAATAAAAGAAGTTAAGGAAAGTAAATTGTTCAACACTTGGCACGCAGGCCATCAATTGTTCAAGAGTGGAAAAGGGTTAACCTGGGGAACCATCAAACAACCGCATCTTCCTCCGCTCCTTCCGCCTAATCCATGTCCTCATCCTCATCATCATCATCATCATCCCCTCCATGGCCCGCAATGTGGTCCCGAATATCCAACATCATATTGGATATCGGATATGTTTCTCTTGATAGCTCCAACCCGGGCGTACGTGTTGCTTGCCATGTTGTAGGTGTTCCGGGTGCACATAAGGTTTTCCTGCAATAGATCATGTAAACTTTGAAAGTTAGGAAAACCGCCTCCTTGTGAGAAGGACGACTGGCCCGAATCACCATGGGGTTGGTGTTGGTACTGATGATGTTGCGGAGCGTGGAGGACAAGTGCTTCTTGCGGGTTCCATGCATGTCCTTGCATCCTTTGAAAGCTTATCGTCCCGTCTTCAGCTTCATAAACTAGGTTCATTGAGCGACATATGTGTATGTCCACCCTGCCCGACCATGGGCTCCTCTCAAATGACCTAGGTATGCGGGTGAAGTGCTTGAAGAAACGGTACACCCATCCCCCAAAGAAGATAGGGGTTGGTGCACTAGCAAGGCGGTTGTGATGCATGTTTCGGAGCACGAGGAATGGAACATCGAGCGGCCTACGGTTGTGGATGCAGTGGAGGACAAGTAGATCTCTTAACCCAACGACGCCAGTACTATCATGCCTTTGGCTAAGAGAGTAGCCGAGGAGCCTATGGATGTATCTGTAGAGCGGATCCCTCAACTTTGTACTCTTAGTGCTACTCGGATTGTAGTACCCTTCACCAATCTGAGCCCACATGGCTTGGCGTTCGTTTTCACCTATCTCTCGCATTCCTCCAGTGTTTTCCTCGTTCCCCGCATCCTCTTCCGCATACAACCCAACAATTGACCCAAATTGTGCCATAGAGATCGAATACCTCGTTCCGCCACATCGGAATGATACCCCGTCATTGTTGAACGGGTCGCACCTTGAGTTGAATGTGAAGGTGCTATAGAATTCCAAAGTGCATTCGTGGACGGAACGGAGTCGAGTTGTTAAAGCAATTCTGAGTGGTCCCGTGACAATGTTGTTGAAACGGTCGATTTGATTCACCATGGTTAACAATTCTGTGCATGCTTGCCTTGGGTAGTGTTCCGGTCTTGTTTGAAGTATGTCGTATCTTGCCCTAGTATCGAGCTCGCTGGCGTTAAACCTTGTGAACTTCTTTGCCATCTGAAACGAATACACCAAAAGTTAGCATGAAACAGAAAAGTTTTCGGACAAAACTGCAAACAGTGGGCTGGGCACGGCCCCGTGTTCAGCGGACACGGCCCCGTGTCCAGGCTTCTGTTACACCAAAATTTCATTTTTCGTCCCGGTTTTGAAAACTTGAAAATTTTTGGTCCAATAGGTGCGGTTTTCCCCGAAAATGAAACCCCAAGTGCCGTTTTTCCCAAAACAACCCATTTACCCATTCAATTTTATCTTTTTCGGTTCAAAAACAAGGGTTTGGGGTTTTTGTGAGAAATCGGGCAAATCTATGAACAATGCAAGTGTATTTACTTCCCATAACACTAATCTAACTAAATGCAAACAGATCTAAACAAAAATTTGAGGTTCGATCCAGATGAACTTCAAGAACCCTAGATTTTTCCCCAAATTTTTGGTATTTTAACTACATGCAAGTAACTAGTCTAACTACTAAAAGTGATAGAATCATACCTTGATGTTGTTAGAACGATAGGAGACGTTGAAATTCTGTGAAAAATCGCCTGGAACCAGAGCTTTTTCGGGGAAACGGGGCGTGTGTAATGTTGTAACTGATATGAAAAAGGGGTTTTATCCCGTCTGCAGCGTGAACACGGCCCCGTGTCCAGCGGACACGGCCTCGTGCCGAGCAAAGTTTTGAATTTTTTTTAAGTGCTCGTGTGAGTGCCCTTGTTTCCCATAAGCTTTGGTTAGAAAACTTACCGTTTTATTTGTCGTATCAATCGTTCGTAACTTACCAGGTATGATGTTGGTTTCATTCTTCCACCGTTTGAAACGAAATCTCTTCCTCTTCATCCTCAATGAATCCTTGATAAAGTTTCAGCCGTTGGCCATTGACTTTGAATGGAGGCCCATTTCGAGATTTAATTTCTACTGCACCGTGTGGGAAAATATGGGTGACGGAAAAAGGTCCTGACCACCTAGACTTTAATTTACCAGGAAACAATCGAAGTCGTGAATTAAATAAAAGAACTAGATCTCCTACCCGAAATTCATTAGGTCTAATGTGTTTGTCATGCAAATTTTTCATTATTTCCTTATAAATTTCAGAGTTTGAGTATGCATAATTCCTAAGCTCGTCTAATTCATTTAATTGACAAAAACGATTTTTACCAGCAAATTCTAAATCTAAGTTCACATTTTTGATTGCCCAGTAGGCTTTGTGTGCAATTTCTACTGGCAAGTGACAACTTTTTCCATAGACTAGCTTATATGGGGTTGTACCTATTGTTGTTTTATAAACAGTTCGAAAAGCCCATAAAGCATCATCTAATTTATCTGCCCATTCCTTTTTATCTGCCCATTCCTTTTTATTTAGCCCATAAAGCCCATAAAGCATCATCTAATTTATCTGCCCATTCACTTCGGCTTGTCCGTTTGTTTGAGGGTGATATGCTGTTGAGACCCGGTGATAGACCCCATATCTTGTTAAAATTTTTTCGAGTTGATGGTTTCAAAAATGGGTACCTCTATCACTTATTAATGCTTTAGGTGTGCCAAAACGAGAGAATAATTTTTTCAGAAATCTTACCACGACTCTTCCATCATTTGTTGGAAGTGCCTCGGCCTCGGCCCATTTAGACAAGTAGTCTACCGCCACAAGTATATATTTGTTTCCTTTCGATGGTGGGAAAGGTCCCATAAAGTCGAGTCCCCACACATCAAAAATTTCACAAACAAGAATGCCATTTTGTGGCATCTCGTTTTTGGAAGAAATATTACCTGTTCTTTGGCAAGCATCACATGTCTTGACAAGACTTTGGGCGTCTTTATAAATGGTTGGCCAATAAAATCCTGAATCGAATACCTTTCGTGCGGTACTAGCGGCACCATGATGCCCTCCGTATGGACCTTCATGATAATGGCGGAGAATTCTTCGTGCTTCGCTACCATGTACGCATCGTCGAACGAGTTGGTCGGCACACATTTTGAAAAGATAGGGATCTTCCCAAAAATAGTGTTTCAGATTGGCAAAGAATTTTTTTCTTTGATGATGTGGCCACCCTTTTGCGACTATACCGCTAGCTAGGTAGTTAGCATAGTCGGCGTACCATGGTTCCTCCTTATATTCCACCATTTCCAGGGAATCAGTTGGAAATTTTTCGTTGATTTGCTCGTCCCTGGTCGCCTCCAAAGCTGGGTCTTCTAAGCGCGAAAGATGATCTGCTGCGGTATTTTCTGCTCCTCTTTTGTCTCTGATTTCAATGTCAAATTCTTGGAGGAGTAGAATCCACCGAATCAAACATGGTTTTGCGTCCTGCTTCTTGAAGAGATATCGAATGGCTGCATGATCTGTATAGACTATAGTTTTAGAAAGAACAAGATAAGAACGAAATTTATCAAAAGCAAATACCACAGCTAGTAATTCTTTTTCAGTTGTTGTGTAATTTTCTTGCGCATCATTAAGTGTTTTACTAGCATAATAAATTGGGTGGAAATGCTTTTCTTTTCTTTGTCCCAAGACAGCTCCAACTGCAAAGTCACTAGCATCACACATGATTTCGAAAGGAATTTTCCAATCAGGCGCTATCATGATAGGTGCATTGGCTAACATTTCCTTTAAGGTTAGAAATGCTTGGTTGCAGTCCTTGTCAAAGATAAAAGGAGCATCTTTTTCAAGTAATTTTGTTAGAGGCCTTGAGATTTTAGAAAAGTCTTTGATAAACCGTCTATAAAATCCGGCATGCCCTAGGAAACTTCTGATAGCTCTTACGGAGGATGGAGGTGGTAATCTAGAAATGGTATCTATTTTGGCTTGATCCACCTCCATTCCTTCGCTTGAGATCTTGTGACCTCTGTTACCATGAAATGGCATTTTTCCCAATTAAGGGCGAGGTTAGTTTCCTCACATCGGGATAGCATTCGTTCAAGGTTATCGAGGCATTGGTCGTATGAATCCCCAAAGATAGAAAAGTCGTCCATGAAGACTTCCATTGTCTTTTCTATCATGTCATGGAAGATGGCTACCATGCAACGTTGGAATGTTGCGGGGGCATTACATAGACCAAACGGCATGCGTCGATAAGCAAAAGTTCCATAGGGACATGTGAAAGTTGTCTTTTCTTGGTCTTCGGGTGCTATCGGGATTTGAAAGTAACCTGAAAAACCATCCAAGAAACAATAAAATTTATGACCGGATAATCTTTCTAACATTTGATCAATGAAGGGCAAAGGAAAGTGGTCTTTTCTTGTTGCTTCATTTAATCGTCTATAATCTATACATACTCTCCATCCTGTGACGGTTCTCGTTGGTATTAATTCATTCTTTTCGTTAGTTATTACCGTCATACCTCCTTTCTTTGGAACTACTTGGACGGGACTTACCCAAGGACTAGGGCTGTAAACGAACCAAACGAACACGAACGAGGCCTTGTTGGTGTTTGTTCGTTAAGGAAATAAATGTGTTCACGAACGGTTCACGAACACTTACCGAACGAGATTTTATGTTCGTGTTCGTTCATTAAGGAAATGAGTGTGTTCACGAACGGTTCACGAACACAAGCGAACACAAATAAATTTGGCGAACGCGATGACGGATAAAGGTGGATGGCCCAGAGAGTAGCACTAGAACTTGAATCCCTTATTGTGGAACGGAGGTAGATCATATTCGTCGATGTAAATAATGAGAAAAGAAAGGAAAATTGTGCATAAACAAGGTGAAAGATGGTTTCCTAGTTTAATTGTTAGGGTAATGATATAAATAAAAGTTTAATACTATAAAAGGTATAGATAAAATATATGAAAGTATAAAAATCTTTAATTAAAACACGAACATACGAACATAAACGAACGCAAATGAACGAATGTTCACGAACACCTTACCGAACGTTCACGAACACAATTGAACGAACGAGACATTTGTTCATGTTCGTTCATTTAACTAATCGAACGGAATTTCTTGTTCATGTTCGTTCGCTTATTAAACGAACGAACATAAACGAACTTTCCGCCGAACGGTTCACGAACTGTTCGCTGAACGTTTGGTTCATTTACATCCCTACCAAGGACTATCGGAGATAGGGTAGATAAGTCCGGCGTCAAGTAATTTGATGACCTCGTTTTTAATCACTTCTTGAACATTTGGAATCACTCGACGTTGTGGTTGTATGACCGATTTGGAGTCATCATTCATCAAAATTTTGTGTGTGCACATAGAAGGACTAATTCCTTTTATGTCTACAAGTTTCCAAGCTATTGCATTTTTATGTTTTTTCAAAAGACTAATTAATTTTTCTTTTTCTACGGTATCTAATTTAGATGAAATAATTACAGGTAAATTACCCTCTTTGTCTAGAAAAGCATATTCCAAACCTTTTGGAAGTTCTTTGAGCTCAAGTGGTGGGTCTTTAGGAGACTCCTTATTTGGTTGCTCATTTCGATCAAGAACTTTGAAAGTTTGTTCTATGGCGACCTCTTCTTCAACAAAGTGGTCAATCTCTTCACTTGTATCGGGTGGTTCATCTTCATCTTCAATTAGGGGGTCATTATTGCCGAATGGATATTTCATTGATCTTTCGAGATCGACACTTCTTTTAAATGCCCCTAATTGAAGAGGTAGATTGTTGAACTTCCGGTTTTTCAAAGCTTCGTGAGTTTTTACAAATGGTCGTCCCAACATTAGAGGAGCGTCATCGAGGATGACAAAGTCGGTTGGGATTACCATTTGATTTGTTTGAACCAGTACATCCTCAACTATACCGATTGATTTTATTACTTTCCGATTGGATAGAAAAATGGGTATTTGAAGTGAAGAAAAATCACTAAT
Organism: Helianthus tuberosus; assembly: GCA_030545235.1. Taxonomy (NCBI): domain Eukaryota; kingdom Viridiplantae; phylum Streptophyta; class Magnoliopsida; order Asterales; family Asteraceae; genus Helianthus; species Helianthus tuberosus. Next base: position 193,808,705 of record CM060424.1, read on the forward strand.
ACTTAATTTTTCGAAAATGTAATTAGGCATTATGTTAACACAAAGATCTTTATCGATTGTGACATTACTAATAAACGAATTTTGAAAGAAACATGGAACCGGTGTAATGTTAATTTCAAATGGGTCTTCTTTTATTAGCGAAGTTTGATCATTAGTTAACTTAACACTTACCGTTTCGTCAATTTTAGTGTTAGTGTTTAACTCTTTTAAAAACTTAGCATGAGTGGGTACTAAACAATGATTTTCAAAAGAAGGTGACAAGAGATTAATTTCTTCAAAATTAGACTCTTCTTGAATTTTACCTTTATCGGACTCACCCTTTTCGTTGTTTAACTCATGTGTCGGTTTTTCACTTATTTGTTCTTCCATTTTTACATTTTCAGTTATCTCTTCCTTTTTTAATTCTTCTCTTGCGCGGGACTCCTCTTCCCTTGCGCGAGATTCTTTTATACATCGATCGATAACTCTAATGTGTTCTAATATCCTATCGGTTACTTCGGTTATAGAAAAAGAATCGGGATTTTCTAAGCTTGAATCCGGTTGTTCGACCCTTTGTTCCTCATAATACCCATATGAAGTAGATGGTTCACACCATTGTTCTTCATTGTAAGCATATGATGGATAAGGTTCATAATTTTGTTCTTCATAGTACTCATATGAGGTGGGTTGTTCACGCCATGGTTCCTCATAGTAAGTATACGAAGGTGGTGGCTCATATCTTGGTTCATCAAAGTATGAGTATGGAGGTTCATACCTTGGTTCATCAAAATATGAGTATGAGGGAGGAGGTTCATACCTTTGGTCTTCATAGGATGTGTATGAAGTCGATGGCTCGTACCTGGGCTCCTCATAGTAGGTGTATGAATTGGATGGTTGATATGAGTGATTATATTGAACCGAGCGTGCGTTACGACAATTAGTGCAATAATTACCCCTATAATCATCCTCCTCACAGGTGTAGTTGTAACCTCCTGAGTATTGATCCATAAGAATCACTCAGCAGACCACAACCGAGTCTCGAGATCAGAAAACAAATTAAAAACGGAAACAGAGGCTGGACACGGCCCCGTGTTCAGGATCTGTATCTGGGCGTTTTAATTAAATTTACTGATTTCTTTGAACACGGGGCGTGTTCAGTGAGCACGGCCCGTGTTCAAGCTACTGTTACTGGGTGTTTTTATGAAAATGTGCTGCACGGCCCCGTGTTCAGTGAACACGGCCCCGTGTACAGGCTACTGTAAATGCAAAACTAAACTAAAATGCAGAAAAATCTGCGCGCGTTTTGAAAAGGTTTTGAAAAACTGATTAGGTCGTCGATTTTAAGCTTTCTTAAAATCCTTGATGCGTTGTTGAGTGTTATACATATTAGGTGTATATTTTAAGCCCCTTTAACACTTATTTTTAGCCAAGTTTTAAATTTATAAAACACGATATTTTACTAACACTAAACACACATATGGGCAAGTGCACCCATCGTGGGCGTAGTATAGTGTTGGTAAGATACCGAGGTCGTCCAAGGACACAAGAGCTTTTAGTACCGGTTTATCCTTAGCGTCAAATCAAAAATAAAAGTTTAGAAAAATGTTTTAAACTAAGAAAAATAAAAACTAACTAAAATGCTGAAAATAAATATTAAAAAAAAAAACAGATAGACAAGATGAATCACTTGGTTCCGACTCGTATCTAGTGCAACCTTTGATTATTTCCGCACTTTTGCACTATTTTAAGAGATTATCTTAGTTATTGTAGTAGGCCCCTCTTTTGAAGGTGACGTTACCCTCACCCCAGTAGTTTGAGTCAGCAAGGATACAATCCTAAAAGGGTGGATTATTGGAAGATAATTAATTAAGTTATTAATGCAAATTATGGTAGGCGCCTCTTTTGGAGGTGACGTTACCCTCGACTAAGTAGTCTGAGTCAGCAGGGATACAGTCCTAAATAGCCGGGTTATAGTACTAATAGTAGTTAACTTATGAGGGGATCAAAGAGTTTGGACCCCCGCCATCCAATACCGTTAAGTATTGAAGGAGGTCCTACTAAATTTAACCCAGGTCCATTGCAGGACCTCTAAACGCTGAACAATGGCAAGACCTTTACCAAACCGTTCCCTTAACCCCCGACCAGCTAGCCAACATACCTCCATATAGACCGTGGAGATATGAATGGTGAAAATCTTTTATTTTATATAGACAGTAAAATAATGCCAAGACACCAGAGACAAACGATAAGGAAAGATCACCTTCAACATAAGCAACTAGTTATTAAAGTCATTAATACAAAACCAAGTAAAAAGTGCAAAAGATTAGAAATAAAAAGTACTACACTAGACACTTTGTCTTCACCAAGTGACGTAAGAGACTTAGGCAAACATGGCCTTGATTGTCAAGAACTCTTACGATCAATCTTGGATCCCGAGACGACTCACACACTCTACGATGGACAATGGATGATGGTGGTGGATGATGGTGTTATGGTGGTGGTGGGTGGTGGGTGAAGTGTGAGAGAGGTGGTGTGCCAAGGGATGGTTTGAGCTTTAGCCAGGCACTCCTATTTATAGGCTGAACAGAAGCTCGGGCACGGCCCCGTGTCCAGTGGGCACGGCCCCGTGTCCACATCCTTCTCTTTCTTCATTTAATGCAGCTTTGTCTTATTAGTTGACCACGCCCCCGTGTCCGCTGAGCACGACCCCGTGGTGCAGAAGAATCTTTGTACTATGCAGATTTGCTGGATTGTGCGAATCTTATAGTTGACCATGGCCCCATGTCCGCTGAGCACGGCCCCGTGGTGGGCAATAGAAGCTTCTACCACTTTGTCTTTTCTGCTGACACTTGGGCACGCCCCCGTGCTGGCTGAGCACGGGGCGTGTTCAGGTTTCTGATGTCTTGTTTTGCTTGGGAAGATGCTGTCGTGGGGTCAGGCATGTCACGTCTTGTCCCTTTTCTTGTATTTATGTTAGATTTTGATGTCTTTTTGCTTCTTTTGTTAATTTGAGCTCATTTAATCCTGAAAATACAAAAGGAAGACAAAAGCACACTTTTTCCAACATTAGTACTAAAAAAGGGTTAGTTTTATGCCTCATTTGATGAAATTTATATGTTGCATTTTTAACACATCAAATTTTCAACATAAAACCGGATGTAATAGATTATGAGCAAAACAAGAAGGGTATTGGCTCAGAGTTTCATCAAGTTCCACCACCGGAAAAGTTTGTGTTTTATGATGATGAAAAGGTCGAAAAAGCTTTCAACAAGGTAGATCAATTGCCAGATAACATTGACGTAACCTATTCCAAATCTGATGATTCTAGTGATTCAGAGGTGGTAGGTAAGGTCGTTGAAAGTGTGTTGAAAGAAGAGTCAGTTGATACAGGTAAATCTGAATCACAAGATGAAAATGAAGGTAATTTTCATGATGGATATCTGAAAAACTCAAAATCTGAGAAAAATTTGGACGATGATTCAAAAGGATTGGTTTATACCATGATTGGATCGGACAAATTATTCTTAGATATTGTATTCCCGATTCAGAATGTGATTTCAGAAAAGGTTGATAAAGTTTTCAAGATGGTTGAAATTGAAGAATCTGAGATTTCAAAGTTTGCTGGAAAAGGTCACAAAACTTTTTATAACAAACCTGGTTACAAGAAGAAAAACATGAAGGTTGGTTTGGGTTATAAAAAGAAACAAAATCGAAATAAAAACGAACCGTCAAATTATCAGACAAAAATGAATTTTGTTCATGGAATAAGTTCTGAAGAAAAGAAAGAACTCAAATTTAGACGTCAGTCTAATGAAGAGTTATATGCTCAAAAGAAAAAGCAACAACCACAGGTCAAAGATGTGTCCAAGAGAACATGTTTCAAATGTGATCAAATTGGACATCTTGCACGAAAGTGTCCAAATCTGAAATCTGTCGATGTTGACAAAAAGAAGTCTGAAAAGGTTGAGAATCAAAAATCTGAGAATGTGAAACAAAGGTCGACCAGATTTGATTCAAAACAAACTTGGAGGTATAACACAAACAAGTTTGCTTCGAACCAAACTTAGAAATCAAAACCTAATAGGTTCAATTCAAGACAGACCTAGAATTCTCACACACCCAGATTAAGAACAACACAAAGTTGGAAAACAACTGTCGATGTTACAAAATCAAACGAGTTTTGGAGACCAAAAGTTGTTGTTCAGAATCAAAAAGAGTCACATTTTTACAAAAGAGGTACTCCAAAAGGTCAAACATGGAGTGTTAAGAAACAAGTGACTTCGGTAAAAGATGAGAAAATTGAAGTTAAAGATGAAAAAGTCTTTGTTCAGAATGACAAAGATTTTCCGAAGTTAAATGATGTATATTGTGTTGAAATGCCCAAGATCCAACAGACCTGGGCTAAATTTTTCAAGTAATCAAGTAGTCTGAATGTGCAGGTGCTCAACAAAACCAAAGATTGTGAGAATGGAAGTTGGAGCAGCCTGGCACAACGGGAGGAGAAGGCTGCTGAACCCTGGTTTGGTTGAAACAGGGAGTTTGTTTGTTTTTTGTATATAAATAAACAATATTTTAAAAACCCTAAAAATTGAAATTTTTAAAATTCAAAAATATGTTTTTAGTTTTGTCAAATTTAAAAAAAAACCAAAAATATGTTGATTGAATACGCCGAAACCCTCACGGCTGAACAAACATGATTAATTTCACAAGATTGAAAAACGGTTTTCAAAATGTAAAAATCAATGTGTTGTAAATCATGGGGGTATGTTAGATTTTCTGTAAATCAGTGCATGAGAACCAGAAAATGGATGGCGAGACGAAGCTATCTGTATTGGTTATCAAATTTTCTTTAAATGATTTTGCATTTTAGGGGGAGTAATATTGTTAGAAAATACAAAAATATTTGAAAAAGTCAAAAAACTTGATAAAATTCAAAAATTGAGTTTTGTGTAAAAAGAGGAAATGATAGTACATCAGTAGACAGTTACAGTATGCTAAAGAAATGTAATGATTAAATAGCGTTAAACGGTCTCACTGATGATATGCCGATAGGTTTTTATACATTTAGTAAACTTTTTCGGGATATAAACCTAAATTCAAACTTGCTTAGTTCGTGGGGAACACTACTTGGATATATAGGTAACCCCTGAAATCTTGTTTGAAGGACCCCTTTTTCTGAGATACTAGGTCTTTATGCTTAGTGATATCTGGGGTATTATCCCGGGACTTCTGATTTTGCGGAAGCAATGGCCTAGTCCCCGTATAATACTTTATTGCTTGCTTGAAACATAGCATCGCCCTCAGCATAAAAATGATGAAACATTGAAAAATGCTAATCATGTGCTGTTGAAGAAAAGATCCTCTAAAGGGGACACACCAAAAGTCGAAGCCGTCATCTCTCTGCTGAACGGAAGTTCTGACCTGAGCTCTCACGGCCCTCGCAATTAACCCCTTACAGATATCATCTAGGTATACTCACCTGTAAGACTGAATATTGGGATCTGGATACGAGAGTATATTCAAGAGGTGGGACACATGAATAAGTTTAAGTTCTTAAAACACCTAATTCGTATCCTGAATCAGTTGAAATTTGTGTTAAAATTTAAGTGGATCGGTATGTCGACAATCTAAGTGAATTGTTTAATTCTTAACGTGTAACTAAGCTCAACGGTACTTGTGACTTGTCAAAAACTGATATGATCCTCTAATGCGAGCTCAAACAAAAATATTGTGTGTAAATATGTTTGTACATATTTCTTTATTGCTTTATGTTTCATAAAATACAAAAGATTTTTTGATTCTGCTTTATTTCGACAACCGATGTCTGAAATGCTGAGTGTCAAAATCTAAGTAAGCTGATTGTGTTTCTGAAAATAAAACAAGTTCATTAATTTGAGACTTGAATTTTTTAACAAAAATCAAAAACAGTTTGTGATATCTCCAAGGTCATTAGTTTGGACTTGGATGATTAATTGTGAGGGATTTGGATGCTTATGTTGTTAAATAGCCAGTTTCCGATTGTGTTCGCTGAAACTGCAAAATTCTAAAATTTGTTAAAAGTGCTAGTTTAGAAAGTTTGAAAGACCCAGGTCACAATTCCTGGATATTTGAAAGTTTTAAATGCTGTTACTTATAAATGTATGAGTGTTCCAGATATTGTACCAGACTACGATCCCGGTAGCAGAGTCTAAGGGGGAGTCTGAAGACGAGCTCAAAGCAAGGGGGAGCTTGTAACCTGAAAGCAAGGTGTCGATCTCTAAAGCACGGAAGCTTGACGAAAGGGGGAGCCTGAAGAATATGTTAATTTTAGAGCCAAAGAAAGATTGATAGATGCTTACAGTGTTAGACAATTTGTGTAACACCACGTAAAAACGTGTCCAATCGTGTATAGACACGTGTCCTAAACTCTAAAAGTGTGGAAAATTGAGTTTGAAGGACCAAAGTTGTCAAACAGTGAAACTATGAAACCACAAGGATTAAAAGTGTCAACATGCCAAATTTGTGCCTCTGAATAACCATACATGATAAATATATTCTTAAATGAGAGATAGATTGGAAATAAGAAGCCGTTTATGAAAATAATTGGAAGATTATTAGTTTACAAGGGTTAAACGTGTCAACATGTCGATTCTGACCTCTGAGTGACCTTTTAACGAAACCGAGGCTTCGAAATATTCAAATATACTCTTAAGAATAAGTGGTATAAATTTCACGTGGTTTCGAGATCGTTAAGCATGTTTTCAAGACTTTGGGCCAAAAGTGTCAACTTGATGAAACTTGCTTTCATAGAGATATTTAACGAACCCGAACCTAACGAAGTTAATTTATACATCCTTGAGCCTCAACAATTAACTACAAGGGCCTTGCTTGCAAAAATAGAGTTAAAAAGGGTTAAAAACGACCAGGGACTGAATCTGCCAGCTTTGAAACTTGTTTTACCAGATCAGCCGGTCCAAGCGGCCCGCGTAAGCCCCCCATATAGCTTACGCGACCTGCCTCAGCATGCCCAGATCAAAAAAATGTTGCCAGGTGCGGGTTAAGCTGTTCCACCGCCGTAGCCTAGTTTGTAACGACCTAGGGAGCTGTAAGTCGGTTAATTTCACTAGCTAGGACACCTGGGGTGATCCCAGGGCCTCCAATAACACCTGGAAGTGATCCTTGATCTTGCAATTCACTATATAAGGAGAGCTAGTTCTTGATTTCCAAAGCACACTTGCAAACATTTGCTAATCTACAACATCTAGAGCTTGCTAAGGACAAGGAGAAGACTTAGAAGTATAGAAAAGACTGCTAGGACCTGTAGTAAGCCTCTAATTTCTTGTTTACTCGTTTAATTTAGCTTAATTACTCTAAAGTCAAACTTATCGTAAATTTAGTTTGACTTTCGTTTTAATTACATATGGTTTAACCACTGATCAAATTGAAAGTGGTTATAGAACCTCATTAGTGTAGGTGATTAACCCTTAAAATGGCACCTCCTAACTATCTCGTTTGACTGGTCAATTGTCGGGTCAAAGTAGTTTGACAAAAAGTCAAACTGGACAGAAATTGCAAAAATGATTCTAATTAATAAAACAGAGGTTCTAAATTATATTTTAACATTCAAATGACTTGGCAATTAATATTAAATCTTGTCTTATCAGTCCTAACCCGGCAATTAATAGTCTAAGGTCAGTTTATAACCGAAAGTCACAAAAGCTTGACTTTTGCTTTGACTTTCAGTTTTGACCCTTTTAAGCTTAATTCTCCCATGTTTTAAGCTTCCATTAGGACCGCATTACTTAGTAGTATAACCCTCTGGAGTTATATTGCATGGTGCCTAGTGGTTTGAATTATATGCACTTGATCGTAATTATGCTTAATAATGCCATAAACGCCCTTTTTACATACAACTAAGATTTTTAACAATGTGATTGGACTAACACCTTTGCTACTGATATTTAGACATGTCCTGAAAATTTGACATCAATTTGAGGTCTAGAATTGGAGTTATGCTCAATAGCGTAATTAAGGAGCTTTTTATTATTTAAATGGCGTAATTAGCATAAAGCTTATCTAAACCCGATTTTTAATAATAAACTCTTTACCTACTGATGTAAAATAATATTTTGGAATTTTAGAAGATTTTTATTTATTTTTAGGCTGAGCATAACATAGGATTATAGCTTGATTTCGGTAATTGTCGGTTTTACCCTTTTCATGCATAAAATGAGTTTTACATAACTTTTTAATGCCAAACCTTTTTCTACTAATTCTATATGATAAATAAAGTATTTTGAACCTTATAAACTAATCAAAAACTCAGATTTTCTATTTTAACCCGAATATCCTTTAAAAGCGACTTTTAAGCGTTTTTAGCACATAGTATGAGTTAAAACTATATTTGACATATAAAACTTATTACTTACTGATGTTTTTAGTTAATTTATATAATGAAACAGTAAGCCAAAGATTTTTAAACTCAGAAGTCTATTTTGACGCTTAAAGCCTCTGTAAAATTACCAAAATGCCCCTACGTTGCATAGTTTGGTTATATAAGATAAATTACACATATACAAAATACCCTACTGATATAATTTATAAAAAAATGCATATTTTACTGATTAGATCAGACTTGAAACTCATTTTAATATTTAAACTCTTTTATGGGCATTAAAATTACCAAAATGCCCTTATGGGACTTATTTTGGTTTAAATTATTTTTTGGGCATATATGTTAACATCTTACTGATGTATTAACATATTTTGAGCATAATAATGATTAAGACCTGTATATAATTCATTTGGTTACGCGTTTATGCGTTCGGATCGGTTTACGTGACTAGTTTACGTAAAATAGCCGAAACGGGTTTAACCTTATCAATAAATTCACAACTTCCAGAATGTGTTTAGTTTACCCATATTATACAAGTATCCAAGCTTATCGGGTCTAAACCACATTCTATTCCGGTCTCCGCTTAATCTAGCGTTTAGAACCGTAAGGTTTCCTTCTAGCTAGCCGGTCTAAGTCCTTAACTAAATTAAAGACCCGTTAGCATCCTAATAGGTAATAAACCTTCTATACAGATTAAATAGCTTCCGGTAGAAGGTGCCATCAAGAGCTTTAGAATTATACTACTAGCATCAGGTAAATACTTTTAACTTATTTTCCCTTATACGGGCTTGGGATATGGTATTATAATAATACCACTTGGTCGGGTATGAAATCATTTAATCGGATTGTGATTAATAAATTTACATAACCCATTTTAATCTGTCTTGTTTGATAACATAAGCATTGGGGGTTAATTCGACCGTGTCCTGGATATCCTCGGCTCATTTCATTTGAAAATGACCACGACCTATGCACGGGGTGTAGGCATACACCTGACAGATGCAGATGCAAATGCTAAAATATAAACCCACATGTTGGGGATAACTCCTTTGTGGGTTCTATAAGTGGTGAGTCGGTTAATCAAGACCGGCTTCCAACCGGCCCCAATTGTATGACAAACATATAAATCGGTATACAAGATTATCTTTAAATAATTGTCCCAAGTTATAAATGATTTGTGCCATGTGCACTTAAATCAATTTTCATAAATATTTTCAAAAGAGTCAGTTAATTGTATTTACCAGTGTAAACTGACGTATTTTCTTAAAGACTGATTTGATAGGTACCTCTTGTAATAGGCTGGAGCTATTAGGTGTCATAAGAGGATCTTGCAAATCCATAGATACCTGAAGTCTGTTATTTTTGTTTCTTTGTACATTTATGATCCGCCTGTGGATCTTATTATATTCCATTCTGTATATTCATAAACTCGAACACTCAGACGTTATGGTTTATAATAGTTTATTCACCAAGCCTTCTGTTGTGCTATTATATTGTGTGTATTGACTATGATGATATCAACTACGTCACGATACTCCCCGCCGGGCCCACCGAAAATATGTGGAAATATTGGGGTGTGACAGGTTGGTATCAGAGCCAACATTGAGTGAATTAAACATTAACCTTTTGTCTTTAATCTCAATGACACAATAAGCACTTTCCTTAGACTCTCGAGTCTAGGCAAATGACCTAGGATTTTACTCTTAACCTTCCTTTTTCTATTTTATTTTAGTTACTTGTTTTGACAGGATACCATTTGGAAGAATGCCGCCAAGAGTAAGAGGAAAGGGCAAAGGACCAATGCGTGGAGGACCGTCTGGCAGTACGGGACCCTCCCACAGACGTACACCATCTAACTCGCTTTCTGGCTCTGACTCAAAGGATAATTGGAGCCATAGCATCGAACCAGCAAGACATTCTGTCTCGCTGGGATCCTCACCATCTGACCCTCCTTACTTTGGGTTGCCCATTCCTTTCGAACCCCAACATTCCCCTCTTTCGCAAGGAACTCATCACTCAAACCAATAACACCACTCCTTTCAATCTCATCCTTTTCATCATTCAGATTCTACTTACTCTCCTGCACAATTTAATCCGAATGATTATGTTAACAACTTTTTGGGCTACAACCCTTTGGGGCCTAAGGATCACTTTTCTCAGGAAATGGAGATGGACGACGACCCAGACCCGGATTTGCAAACAGGAACACCAGGCCACCCAATTAGCATCTAAAGTGGTTCCCCATTTCAGGGATCACCGTACCGTGGGCCCGACTCATTTCAAGAGAGGATGGCTCAGTATGATTGGGTCTTTACCCCTTCATACCATGACTCCCCAGTCCAACCTCCCTTGGATGAACCATAGCTTCGAGCTGTTACCCCACCACCCTTACCAGTTGAGGAACCACCTCAACAGCCTCCCGAGTCGCCAAGACGAAGGAGAAATGCTAGAATGTCTGTACGTGGGGGACCACGGTTTGCATCTCCTCAAGGCTCAAGCTCTTACCCTCCTATTCCAGAGGACCCTCAGTTGGGCGGATCATCACACACGGTGCCGGAAGTCAACCTTCCGCCAGTTTCACACGCACCACTACAGCCACCGTTGGGTTTTGACAACCCGATCCTGACATACCCAGGATCATCTGGGTATAATCCGTCTGGATACCCGTCCGATTATGGAAACCATGATCCCTACCTTACAGCTGCTCAGTACAATGCACTCTATCCTTCTTCTTACCCTCCAGTTTACCCAACTGGATACTCGGTGCAGGGATACCAATACCCACCCTACCAACAACCTCCTCCTCACCATCAGGATCAAACTCAAGAAATTTTACAGAGGTTAGACCGAGTTGAACATGAAGCCCATGAAACTAAGAAGAAGCACAATGGTTTTGTCAAGGGTCTTATGAACCTTCTTAAGGGCAAGGAGAAGTAGGAAATTGTTGTTCATGTTGTGTTTCAATAAGTCCCTGCGAGGACGTTTATTTCGTTTTCATGTACCAAGTCCCTGCGTGGACTTACTTTCTGTTTCAGTAGCCCCTGCGTGGGCAGTGCTTTCCGTAGCCCCTGCGTGGGCAATTTGTGTTGTTTTTCTCAAGTCCCTTTTTGGGCAATGTTGTACTCGTTTCATGGTTTAATGAAGTTATTTTCGATTTTAAAATATGTATTTTATTACATCATGCTATATCATTTCAAATTTATTGATCTGCCAACAAATTTCTTAAAGGTATAACCTAGCCAAAATAGTAAATGGCTATGATGGTACAACCTTTTTAAGATAATGACTCTCTGTTAACATCTGAAAACATGTTAGCAATCCTGAATTGTGCGAGAAAACACACAATCTTCCTAATGTACTTGGACTTTTCCAAGTCACTATTATAGCCTATATGATCAACATGAATCATGGCTAGTAAACATCAATATGATGTATACACCACAACATCCGTTAGTGATGTATGCTTATAAGCAAAGGTGTAATAATGACAGTGAAAGTTTTGAAATTTATAAACTTCTTGTCAAAAAGGAGATGAAATCAATGATTATAATCGTCTATGTGACAAGGCTTTGTGCCATCTAAATGTCATTCGAGACGAGCTTTGTGTAAAACGAATACGTCTTAATGACATTGACAGTGTGATTTATATTCCTCTGTCTAATAAAAAAAATATAAAGAATTATATCTCTTTGATTATTATTATTATTATTATTATTATTATTATTATTATTATTATTATTTTATGTGGTCTATATGGTTTAATAATACCACGACCATCTAATCATCAATATGATGATTTATTACATAATTTAAATATATCATTACTGTTTGTTATAGTATCCGAAAATGGCTAGCTCGGATGAAGCAAACAGTCATCCCACAGAAGGAAACAACACCAGGATTAATATCACTGGTGCCGAGCTGCAAGAAATGATAACCGCAGCAGTCGCTCAGGCTGTGGATGCTAAATTTAAAGAGCCTAGTATTGTTAGGTCTCAAACTCATTCTAGATCCCATTCTCAACCCCATACCCATAAGAAAAGTGAGTCTCAGCACTCATCTAACCAGGGTAGCGAGCCAAAGAGGCAAGTTATTCTTGAACCGACTCCCAGGTACACCAAGGGTTGTACCTACAAGTACTTTGTCTCCTGTAAACCGAGAGATTTTACAGGAGAAAAAGGTGCAATCGATTGCATGAAATGGTTGGACGAGATGGAGACTGTGATAGACATCAGCGGATGTGCTAAGGAGGATATAGTAAAATTTGTGTCTCAATCCTTTAAGGGCGATGCCCTCACTTGGTGGAAAGCATTAGTGCAAGCCACCGGGAAGATCCCTTTGTACAATCTATCATGGAACAAGTTTGTTGATTTAGTTAAGGAAACCTATTGCCCTCAGCATGAAGTTGAGAGGATAGAGACTGATTTCCTCACCTTAGTGATGAAGGATCTGGATTGTAGATCCTATGTGACTAGCTTCAATTCAATTTCAAGGTTGGTACCGTATTTAGCCACTCCTGAACCCAAAGGCATTGCGTGTTTCATCGGTGGTTTGGCCCCCGAAGTAAAAGGGAATGTTAAGGCTTCAAAACCAGCCACTTATAGGTCTGCTGTGGACCTATCTTTGTCTCTCACTCTTGATGTTGTGAGGAGTAGGGCAAAGAAAACCACTGATGATGGGAAAAGGAAGAGAGAGGAAGATAAGTCTCCTCAGTCAAACAAGAAAGGAAAAGGGAACTTTGGTTCTAAAAAGGGGCAGTCGAATGACAAGCCCAGGTGTAAGACCTGTAACAAAAGGCATTTTGGGAAATGCAACCAAGACCCACATGCCAAACCATGTGGGATCTGTAAAAAGAAAGGGCACAAGTCTGTTGAGTGCCGAAATATAAAGGATGCAACCTGCTACGGTTGCAATGAAAAGGGGCATATTAAAACCAATTGCCCCAAGAATGCCAAAAAGCCCGAGGAGACGAAAAAGAACAATGCAAGAGTTTTTTAGATGAACGCGAGGGAAGCGGTGAACGACGATAACGTCATAACATGTACCTTCCTCATCAATAATAATTATGCTAGAGTCTTATTTGATTCCGGTGCTGATAAGTCTTTTGTAGACCATAAGTTCTGTGAGTTATTGAATTTGCCTATTAAGACTCTAGACATAAAATATGAGGTAGAGCTTGCCGATGGTACCTTAGAAACAGCTTCCACTCTGCTTGATGGATGTTCTATATCCATTAAGAATCATTTTATCCCGCTATCCCTCTTGCCAATGAAATTGGCTGGGTTTGATATAGTTTTAGGCATGGATTGGTTGTCGCATAACCAAGCCCAAATTTCCTGTGATAAAAAGCTAGTTATTATCAAAACCCCTTCTTGCGAATCAGTCACTATTCAGGGAGATGCACAATTTGGATTGCCCAGCAATGTGTCTATTCTCAAGGTATCGCAATGTTTGAAAAATGGATGTGTCATTTACATGGCACAAGTGACCGTGAATGATCCTAAGCCTAAGATCGAAGACATTCCGATCATCTCTGAATATCCTGATGTCTTTCCTGACGAGTTACCTGGATTACCTCCTGAGAGGCAAGTAGAGTTCAGGATAGACATTCTACCAGGATCAGCACCTATAGCACGAGCTCCTTATCGTCTAGCGCCTACAGAAATGAAAGAGCTCAGAACTCAATTGGACGACCTACTAGATAAAGGTTTCATTCAACCCAGCTCTTCGCCTTGGGGAGCTCCAATACTGTTTGTGAAAAAGAAAGACGGATCAATGCGCTTATGCATTGATTATCGTGAATTGAATAAGGTAACGATCAAGAATCGTTATCCTTTACCCAGGATCGATGATTTATTTGATCAGCTCCAGGGGGAGAGCTATTTCTCAAAGATTGATTTGAGATCTGGGTATCATCAACTTAAAGTAAGAACTGAAGATGTGCCTAAGACAGCATTCAGAACGAGGTATGGACATTTCAAGTTTTTAGTGATGCCATTTGGGCTCACTAATGCGCCAGCAGCATTCATGGACCTCATGAATAGAGTCTGCAAACCATACTTAGATAAGTTTGTCATCGTCTTCATAGATGACATACTTATCTACTCACGTAACCAAGTTGATCATGAGAAGCATCTTCGATGTATCTTAGGATTGCTTCAACAGGAGAAGCTATATGCTAAATTCTCCAAATGTGAATTCTGGCTTCGTGAAGTCCAATTTCTTGGACATGTTGTCAGTAAGCAAGGTATCCAAGTAGATCCCGCTAAGGTAGAAGCCGTAATGAATTGGGAAGCACCCAAGACTCCAACCGAAATACGTAGCTTTCTGGGTTTAGCTGGATATTATAGAAGATTCATTGAGAACTTCTCAAGAATAGCTGCACCATTAACTTCTTTGACCCGTAAAAATGTTAAGTTTGATTGGGGTCCGAAACAACAAGAATCCTTTGAAATTATTAAGAAGAAATTGAGCAATGCTCCGGTGCTAACCTTACCTGATGGAATTGAAGAGTTTTTCGTATACTGTGATGCTTCACACACCGGTATGGGTTGTGTGATTATGCAACGAGGCAAGATGATTGCCTATGCATCACGACAATTAAAATTGCATGAGAAGAATTACACCACCCACGATTTGGAGTTGGGTGTCGTTGTATTTGCACTAAAGTTATGGAGACATTATTTGTATGGAACTAAATGCGTGATCTTTTCTGATCACAAAAGTCTCCAACATTTGTTCAATAAAAAAAAGCTCAATATGAGATAGCGCCGTTGGATGGAAACATTAAATGACTATGATTGCGAAATTCACTACCATCCTGGTAAAGCGAATGTGGTCGCAGATGCTCTAAGCCAAAAGGAAAGAGTTAAACCAATTAGGATCAATGCCAAGAGCATTGAGTTGAAGAATAGTCTGAATGAAAGACTATTAGCTGCACAGAAGGATGCTGTTTTGGAAGTTAACCTTCCAAATGAAACGTTAGGTATAACTACTGAATAGTTAGCACCTGGGAAGGATAGAATTCTCAGAATGAACGGAAGGATTTGGGTTCCTATTCAAGGAGGACTTCGGGATATAATCCTCCAAGAAGCCCACAACTCCAAGTACTCAGTTCACCCGGGAGGTGACAAGATGTATCAAGATTTGAAAGCTAATTATTGGTGGATAGGGTTGAAGAAATCTATTGCCACCCATGTAGCTAAGTGCTTGACCTGTGATCATATTAAAGCTGAACATCAAAAGCCATCGGGCCTGTTACAACAGCCAGAACTTCCCACATGGAAGTAGGAAATGGTAACTATGGATTTCATAACCAAGTTACCTAAAACAAGGCACGGAAATGATACCATATGGGTTATAGTTGATAGACTGACAAAGTCAGCACATTTCTTGCCCATCAAGGAGACTCATAGCTCCAATAAATTAGCCCAGTTGTATGTAGATAAGATTGTAGCTCTTCATGGTGTACCGGTATCTATTATCTCTGATAGGGATATTAGATACACCTCGCACTTTTGGAAAAGTTTCCAACAATCTTTGGGTACACATTTAAATTTTAGTACTGCTTACCATCCTCAGACTGATGGACAGAGTGAGCGTACAATTCAAACTCTGGAAGACATGCTTCGTGCATGTGTTATTGATTTAGGTGGTAGTTGGGATGACCACCTGCCATTAATCGAGTTTTCCTATAACAATAGCTACCATACTAGCATTCAGGCTGCGCCTTTTGAAGCATTATATGGTAGGAAATGCAGAACACCTGTTTGTTGGGCAGAAGTAGGAGAAGCTCAATTATCAGGACCTGATATAGTCCTTGAAAAAATGGACAAGATTTTCCAGATTCGTGATCGCCTGAAAGCTGCCAGGGATAGGCAGAAAAGTTATGCTGATAAGAGGCGAAAACCTCTAAAGTTTGAGGTAGGCGATAAAGTTCTGTTGAAAGTATCACCCTGGAAGGGTGTGATGCGTTTTGGTAAAAAGGGCAAGTTAAGCCCTAGGTATATTGGACCATTCAAGATTATTGAATGTGTCGGCAGTGTAGCTTATAAGCTAAACTTACCTGAGGAGCTGAGTGGGATTCATAACGTGTTTCACATTTTTAATCTCAAGAAATGCCTAGCCGATGAATCACTAGCTATGTCTCATAAAGACGTGCAGATTGATGAAAGCTTGAGATTTGTTGAAAGACCTATATCGATCGAGGATCGACAGGTTAAAAAGCTCCGAAGAAAGCATGTGCCTATAGTAAAGGTCAAATGGGACGCTCGCAGAGGTCCCGGGTATATGTGGGAAGTCGAGTCCACTATGAGACAGAAATACCCTCACTTATTCCAGTAAATCTCGAGGTCGAGATTTCTTTTAAGGGGGTAAGGATGTAACACCACGTAAAAACGTGTCCAATCATGTATAGACACGTGTCCTAAACTCTAAAAGTGTGGAAGATTGAGTTTGAAGGACCAAAGTTGTCAAACAGTGAAACTACGAAACCACAAGGATTAAAAGTGTCAACATGTCAAATTTGTGCCTCTGAATGACCATACATGATAAATATATTCTTAAACGAGAGATAGATTGGATATAAGAAGCCGTTTATGAAAATAATCGGAAGATTATTAATGTACAAGGGTTAAACGTGTCAACATGTCGATTCTGACCTCTGAGTGACCTTTTAATGAAACCGAGGCTTCGAAATATTCAAATATACTCTTAAGAATAAGTGGTATAAATTTCACGTGGTTTTGAGATCGTTAAGCATGTTTTCAAGACTTTGGGCCAAAAGTGTCAACTTGATGAAACTTGCTTTCATAGAGATATTTAATGAACCCGAACCTAACAAAGTTAGTTTATACATCCTTGAGCCTCAACAAATTAACTACAAGGGCCTTGCTTGCAAAAAATAGAGTTAGAAAGGGTTTAAAACGACCAGGGACTGAATCTGCCAGCTTTGAAACTTGTTTTACCATATCAGCCGGTCCAAGCGGCCCGCGTAAGCCCCCCCCCCCCCCTATAGCTTACGCGGCCCGCCTCAGCATTCCCAGATCAGAAAAATGTTGCCAGGTGCGGGTTAAGCTGTTCCACCGCCTTAGCGTAGTTTGTAACGACCTAGGGAGCTGTAAGTCGGTTAATTTCACTAGCTAGGACACCTGGGGTGATCCCAGGGCCTCCAATAACACCTGGAAGTGATCCTTGATCTTGCAATTCACTATATAAGGAGAGCTAGTTCTTGAGTTCCAAAGCACACTTGCAAACATTTGCTAATCTACAACATCTGGAGCTTGCTAAGGACAAGGAGAAGACTTAGAAGTGTAGAAAATACTGCTAGGACCTGTAGTAAGCCTCTAATTTCTTGTTTAGTCGTTTAATTTAGCTTAATTACTCTAAAGTCAAACTTATCGTAAATTTAGTTTGACTTTCATTTTAATTACATATGGTTTAACCACTGATCAAATTGAAAGTGGTTATAGAACCTCATTAGTGTAGGTGATTAACCCTTAAAAGGGCACCTCCTAATTATCCCGTTTGACTGGTCAATTGTCGGGTCAAAGTAGTTTGACAAAAAGTCAAACTGGATAGAAATTGCAAAAATGATTCTAATTAATCAAACAGAGGTTCTAAATTATATTTTAACATTCAAATGACTTGGTAATTAATATTAAATCATGTCTTATCAGTCCTAACCCGGCAATTAATAGTCTAAGGTCAGTTTATAACCGAAAGTCACAAAAGCTTGACTTTTGCTT
The DNA here is from genome assembly GCA_030545235.1 of Helianthus tuberosus. Lineage (NCBI taxonomy): Eukaryota > Viridiplantae > Streptophyta > Magnoliopsida > Asterales > Asteraceae > Helianthus > Helianthus tuberosus. The sequence goes on from CM060424.1 coordinate 193,826,804, forward strand.
TGACTTTCAGTTTTGACCCTTTTAAGCTTAATTCTCCCATGTTTTAAGCTTCCATTAGGACCACATTACTTAGTAGTATAACCCTCTGGAGTTGTATTGCATGGTGCCTAGTGGTTAGAATTATATGCACTTGATCGTAATTATGCTTAATAATGCCATAAACGCCTTTTTTACATACAACTGAGATTTTTAAGAATGTGATTGGACTAACACCTTTGCTACTGATATTTAGACATGTCCTGAAAATTTGACATCAATTTGAGGTCTAGAATTGGAGTTATGCTCAATAGCGTAATTAAGGAGCTTTTTATTATTTAAATGGCGTAATTAGCATAAAGCTTATCTAAACCCGATTTTTAATACTAAAATCTTTACCTACTGATGTAAAATAATATTTTGGAATTTTAGAAGATTTTTATTTATTTTTAGGCTGAGCATAACATAGGATTATAGCTTGATTTCGGTAATTGTCGGTTTTACCCTTTTTATGCATAAAATGAGTTTTACATAACTTTTTAATGCCAAACCTTTTTCTACTAATTCTATATCATAAATAAAGTATTTTGAACCTTATAAACTAATCAAAAACTCAGATTTCCTATTTTAACCCGAATATCCCTTAAAAGCGACTTTTAAGCGTTTTTAGCACATAGTATGAGTTAAAACTATATTTGACATATAAAACTTATTACTTACTGATTTTTTTAGTTAATTTATATAATGAAACAGTAAGCCAAAGCTTTTTAAACTCAGAAGTCTATTTTGACCCTTAAAGCCTATGTAAAATTACCAAAATGCCCCTACGTTGCATAGTTTGGTTATATAAGATAAATTACACATATACAAAATACCCTACTGATATAATTTATAAAAAAATGCATATTTTTACTGATTAGATCAGACTTGAAACTCAGTTTAATATTTAAACTCTTTTATGGGCATTAAAATTACCAAAATGCCCTTATGGGACTTATTTTGGTTTAAATTACTTTTTGGGCATATATGTTAACATCTTACTGATGTATTAACATATTTTGAGCATAATAATGATTAAGACCTGTATATAATTCATTTGGTTACCCGTTACGCGTTTATGCGTTCGGATCGATTTACGTGACTAGTTTACGTAAAATAGCCGAAACGGGTTTAACCTTATCAATAAATTCTCAACTTCTAGAATGTGTTTAGTATATAATTCATGGGGTCTAAACCACATTCTATTTCGGTCTCCGCTTAATCTAGCATTTAGAACCGTAAGGTTTCCTTCTAGCTAGCCGGTCTAAGTCCTTAACTAAATTAAAGACCTGTTAGCATCCTAATAGGTAATAAACCTTCTATACAGATTAAATAGCTTCCGGTAGAAGGTGCCATCAAGAGCTTTAGGATTATACTACTAGCATCAGGTAAATACTTTTAACTTATTTTCCCTTATACAGGCTTGGGATATGGTATTATAATAATACCACTTGGTCGGGTATGAAATCATTTAATCAGATTATGATTAATAAATTTACATAACCCGTTTTAATCTGTCTTGTTTGATAACATAAGCATTGGGGGTTAATTCGACCGTGTCCTGGATATCCTCGGCTCATTTCATTTGAAAATGACCACGACCTATGCACGGGGTGTAGGCATACACCTGACAGATGCAGATGCAGATGCTAAAATATAAACCCACATGTTGGGGATAACTCCTTTGTGGGTTCTATAAGTGGTGAGTCGATTAATCAAGACCGGCTTCCAACGGACCCCAATTGTATGACAAACATATAAATCGGTATACAAGATTATCTTTAAATAATTGTCCCAAGTTATAAATGATTTGTGCCATGTGCACTTAAATCAATTTTCATAAATATTTTCAAAAGAGTCAGTTAATTGTATTTACCAGTGTAAACTGACGTATTTTCTTAAAGACTGATTTGACAGGTACCTTTCGTAATAGGCTGGAGCTATTAGGATTCATAAGAGGATCTTGCAAATCCATAGATACCTGAAGTCTGTTATTTTTGTTTCTTTGTACATTTATGATCCGCCTGTGGATCTTATTACATTCCATTCTGTTATTCATAAACTCGAACACTCAGACGTTATCGTTTGTAATAGTTTATTCACCAAGCCTTCCGCTGTGCTATTATATTGTGTGTATTGACTATGATGATATCAACTACGTCACGATACTCCCCGCCGGGCCCACCGGAAATATGTGGAAATATCGGGGTGTGACAATTTGGACAGAGCAAAAGACTGATCAAGACTGAAGATGTGTCATGATAAAGACTCGACACTGAAGACTTCGTCAACATCCAAGGGGGAGTCTGTTAGTGCACTATGTCTATTGACTTCGTCTTGTATCGAGTCATGTAATGTAATAGGTTAGGATAATCAGTGCTCGAGGTGCTAGAAACTGATTTTAGTGAGTTTTCTAGTAATTCTGCTTGAAACTGTCAAGGTCAGTTTCAAACGAAATTAACTTTGTTAATTTCGCTTGAAAGTGTCTTGTCCATTTCAAACGGAATTTGCTCAAGTTTAAATAGGAGTACTACCATTTCATTTGAAACGGAATTAGGGTCTTGTATTCGGTAACGAAGTGCTGCCGAATTGTCTCCAGGTACTGTAAGACTATTATATCAATACAAGAGACATTTAAATTGAATCGAGCGTCCGTGTCATTGATTCCACCTTTGATTCAGATAAACAACTCTTCTGATCGACTCATTCAGGTCGTATAACGATCCTACAATAGCGCTATTTAACTAATGACCTGTTCGCCATTGGCCCGACGATTAAGTTGATATAAAAATGAGGGACTTAATGATAGAGTTTTTGGTCTAGTAACAATGTTGTCACCCTTCAGTTAAGAGGGTGGAGGTACGTGTCCCATATAAGGAGATCACGCAGATTCCAATGTTGTCACCCTTCAATTAAGAGGGTGGAGGTATGTATTCTAACCAAGGAGAATACACAGGTTTCGTTTCAATCGATTACCCATTCCCAACCACCGGGAATCCCATGCCTTGTAGAAAGTGTGAACTCACCTTAGGTTAGCTCGGCAGATACACAAAAAAGGTCAATCGTGCTGCTAGTGGTCAACCACGTCCTAACATGGTTACCATACGAGTCAGGTCTAGGTTCAAATAGTGCACGTAGGGTTTCACATAAACTAGCAAGTTACGAACACGTAATGATCATGGAAAACACGTAGAACACGTTAACACATTAACAGTAGCAGTCATGTAAACATCATGTCCAAACTTGTGCGACTCAAATGATTGGGCTCGCACAAGCTCAACGGCCCAATGATCTTGTGCGATTCAATAATTGAAGCCCACTAAACCTTCGGCCCAACCTGTTGTGCGATCAGCACAACCTTGTGCGACTCACAAGATGTTGTGCGATTGTGCTTACAGAGGTTATACAGTGTGTTTAAACAGTTGCACCCTATGGCTTGTGCGACTGCCTTGTGCGACCGGATTGTGCGACTAGCCTTGTGCGACTGGCTTGAGCGACTGGCCTTGTACGATTAGTTTTATGTTTCCTAAAATCATGCAATCTATTCTAACAGTTTCCATTTAATTTGCAAACTAATTCTAACAGTTTCTATCTTTTTCCTTAGCCGATCAAATCATGGCTTTTATCAATTAATTCATATGAACCCTAACCACATTCATAGTATGAACAACATCCATAACATAAATCATTATCAGGCTCATGATCAAGATTACTAACATGCATCCTAACAATTCCAACACAACCAATTCATCCGAACATAAACACATCACAGCCGATTAACATGCATTCGGTTCTCAATCATCTTTAACATCATTCGATTATCAACCCTATATTGATCCACACATACTACACATGTGAGCCTATTTTATGAACACCAAACCTTAACAATTTACATCATAATCAATCACATATCATCCCTAAATTATTATGTAGAATCATATGAATCACAACATCGTCTATCATACAAATAATAGTTAAAACACTAACCGGTTTGAGGGTAGAACAAGGTCGATTCGAACAAGAAAGTCTTCGAGGAAGAGGGGATGTTGCCGTCGGCTTAGAGAGAGAGGGAGAGAGATTTAGGGTTTGCTAAACTTTGTGTGTTTTGTTAAAGTGTAGGATTTATACTAACACCCTTGGTGTTATACGAAATAAGGGAGTGGGCCGAACCCTTCATGGGTTGCCCTTGGTTTCGAGTGCAAAGAGTGTGGACCGAGTATGGTGTGGGACAAAAGCCCAAAGGCTTGCACGATCGGACATGCTTTGTGCGACTAATCATACATACACACATAATAGTTTCATTAAAATCATATATCACATAATCACATATCGTTCAAACAAGTTACATTAAACACAAAAATAGGTTCTGAAATACGAGTTGTTACATCTTTAAAATCTAACAACAACACCAAGAAATTTACAAACCTAACAGCAAAAATTTAGTGCTTTTAGCTTAAAATTTAGTGGTTTTAGCTTTAAAATCCATCAATGTATATCTTCGACAATCGCCATGAACTCCACGGAAGTACTGAATGCATCAACATCAGGTTTCTAGAAACCTGATCTCTCGTGAACAGACCAAGATGCAGTACATGAAAACACTTCTTTAGTTGTTGAAGAGTAGCCCTGTCCTCATATACTTAATCCTTAACTTGCTTCATAAAGAGTTGCTTTAAACCAAACTTTATGCTTCTTTTAATACAAAAAAGGCAGGAAAGACCATTACTCTAGTAAGATAAAATCTTATCTTACAGCAGTAGCAGATCCTTTCTTGCGTTTAGTAGGAACTACTGCGGGTTCTACATCATCATCATCTGCCCAAAGTCATATATAATCATCATTTAGTCATAAGCAAAAAAAAATTTAAATGTACATTTAATAATCTTTCTTTGTGTTTAATTTAACTTTATGATTCTTTTAATACAAACCTATAATAACCCGCAACAGATTGTATGAATTTCAAACAACTGTGATTAGACTGAAATATAAAGCGAGAATTAGAGTATATCACTTCAAAATTAAAAATTCAAAATTTCAAAATTGGAGTAGCAAAAAAAAAAACATACTTTAAACGATGTTGGAACAATGATGCTGGAAACAACCGTAGAACAATTATCATCATCATCTGTAGCAGATCATTCACAATCATGATTTAGTCATAACTCAGATAACAAAACTTTAGTAAAAATAAAAAAACAAAAACAAACATAATTATATATATCACAGTACCATGATCAAGGCAAACCACATATCCCCAAAATTTGTTCTGAAAGTGGGTCAGAGAGAGCTTCAGTTTTCTCTTATCCTTTATGAACAAATGTCGAGTATTGAGAAGAAGGGATTTGAGGGAGAGATACATTAGAAATGTAGTTTGAAAATACAAAAGAAGAGAACACGAGAATGTAAATATGAAGAGTGAAATGAGAATATAAATCAGTTTATATAAGAAAATGATTGACAGAAGTGAGTGAGTGACATGCATTAATTGAAAATTACATATCCCCATGCATTTTGAATTTCAAATTACCCGCAATTTCAAAACATCTGCTAACGTATAATTTTGCCAAATGAACCTTCTGCTACTTTCTTGTAGATGGGCAGTGGTTTGCCCTTTGGAATGTGGGCAAGACCTTTAACATTTGAATACACAAGGCAGTGGTTTGAAATTAAATTAAATATATTTTAAAGTGATTTATATATTAGCCTTTATGATTTAATAATGACATAAGAAAAATCTTGTTGGACAGCCTCTCCTGCTGACACATTAGCTTTTCTTATGTCATTGGGATTTCTCGTTTTATATAGAAAGTATAGATATATTTATTCAACTCGTGTAATAAACGAGATTTTAAAGATATATTTTTTATTATTTGTATATAAAATTATATTTATTCAACTCGTGTATTACACGGGGTTCTAATCTAGTATAATAATACATGAAGCTAACATACTGCAAGCATAATTGGTATCAAAAGCACAAGAAACAAGCCAAAGATGTCACCAAAAGGCACAAGGAGCCTATTTTCCCAATCGAGCAACAATAGCAAGAACATAGGTGCGATGGAGACCTACAGTAGAAACAATAAGATCAATTGCGCAAGCCAAGCAGTACATGAGGAGACTTGTGGAGACCATCACTGGTAACCACTAATGATGGTTATCGGTTTTATGCGCTCTTTGTGAATGACCATTCTCAATTTAGTTTGCTTTATCCGTTACGTCATATTATTTTGTTTATGTTCATGAAATTCATGCAAACACAGTTTTCTAGAAAAAAATAAACTATTCCAAAATGCCATGTGGTAGATACAGGATTTATGTGGGAGCCAGGGGTGCTCGGGATACCACTCAACTTTCTTGACGAAGTGTACTTTTTTTTTTATAGTTTCTCCATTTTATGTATTTGGAAAATATTATGATACCTTTGAACGTAATATTAGAGAAACGTGGAGAAGAAAATGAAATATTTTGAAAAAAAGATAAGTTAAAATACCATAGTGGTTGCTTTTCGGCCGACAACGAAGTTGCAAAAACTTTGAGGAAGAAGAAGACTAGCCATTTTTTAAAAGCAACACATAATTGTTATTATTTGGATTTAATTTCTTTTATTTTGTTAGAGCCTTTTATCATAAGTTATCTTTTATCTATCAGTTTTTTAAACATGTAAATGACTAGATAACACTTTTCACCATGTAAAAATGATTTATCGTCGAGAGTATTTAGTTATAAAATACCTCAAACACTTTCACAAATATATTAAGAGTAAATTACAAAAATCATCCTTTATGTATGTCACTTATTGCAAACTGTGTACTTTGTCTTCAATAATTACAGAAAACGTACTCGATGTTTGCAAACCCTTGCAAGTTATGTCCTTTAGCCCTAACTCATTTAATTTTTATGGTTAAATTTGACCAAATAAACCCCACATGAGGGTATTTTTGTGGTTAAATCTGAACAAATGGACCCAACATGAGAGTAAAATGACCAAAATACTTTCATGTGGGGTCCATTTGGTCAGATTTAACCACAAAAAAATTAACTGAGTTAGGGCTAAAGGACATAATTTGCAAGGGTTTGCAAACATCGAGTACGTTTTCTGTAATTATTGAAGACAAAGGATACAGTTTGCAATAAGTAACATACATAAAGGACGATTTTTTGTAATATACTCATATATTAAATTAAAGTTTGTGATGAATTATTATTAGAAAATACATAAACTTATGTTAGGACCCGACCCGAACCGAGTTGGAATTTTTTTTGTTCGCTTGTATAAATTTGAAGCATCTGAACACATTGTCTTCATATAAATAAAATCCTAGATCCGCCTTGTTTTGAGATATTCTTGATTCTTTCTTCTAGTGCCGCCACTTTCTGGTGCCACAACGGTATTCAACTTCATTCTCCATGGCCAAAAGCAGGGGCGGACCCACATTGGTGCCACCGGGGTCCCCGGACCCCAATCTTTTTAAAAAAAATAGTAGATTCGGTATATTAAATTGTATATGGACCCCATAAATACAATTAGGTGGACACCATAGAAATAAAAAGAAAGTTGGTGTATTGGTAAATCTCCCTCTTTTCTACCAAGAGGTCATGGGTTCAATCCTTGATAAGCCCATTTTTCTTATTTTTTTTAAAAATCTAGTTCAAACCTCACTTTAACTTGACCCGAACGAGGACCGACCCGAAAATGGACCCCATTGAAATAAAATCCTGGGTCCGCCACTGGCCAAAAGTACGTGATTATGCTCACTATGCTAATGTGTCTTTTAAACATTTAATCGTTGAGAAGGAAAAACAATATGGGTTGAGTTTCTGGGTATTGTTTTTAAGTTTCCAGGTGGCGGAACAATGTTCCTTGATCAAGTAGCAGATGCATATGTTGGTTGTGAGTAGATTTCATCATCATCCTTTCCAAATTTCAACATAATTTCTATTAATGCTTCTTCAAACTTGTAACCACCAGTATGTTTATAATGCATCCTTGGGGACTGATTTCACAATCTTAGCAAATAGATTCAGCAAGCTTTTAAATTTTTAACTACAAGCTTTTCATATGAAGACATGGAAACGGTCAAAAAGAGAATTTGAAGTTAAGAGCAAAGAAGAATTGAAAAGCTTGTTGAATCCTGCAAAATGAATCCTATAAATTCCAGTAGATCCAGTATTGTGTGAAAGTGTCTGGTGAGTCTTTGAGCTTCTTATAATTGTTTTTCAATCTAATTTTTTTTTAAGCGGCTAAGTTTTTTCCTTAAAATACTTACACCTTTCAATGATTGAACCTGGTCTCACACAAGAGATAATTCCTCTTGACTAACATAAAGAATTAGCAAAAAAGAAAAAAAAAATGATTATGAACATCTGTTTCCCCCATGGCCGGCCTTGAGGGTGGGCTACGGCTCAATATACATAAGTTCCGACACTGGCGGGGAGGACCGCCAGCCAGGGTCCGATATTTCGAAGGGCACATTATTTTAAAAATAATTCGATATGTATATGTAAAAAAAATTCCAACATAGCGTCACTTAGAAAACTATTTTTATGGTTTAGATTAGTTATTAGCCCATTGGCATTAGGTTTATACCTTTAGTGAGTCAAATACCCAAATTCGTTAAGGTCTAAGGGCACGTTTTTTCGAGTTCGAACAGGGTACACGAATTCTCCGAGCCGGCCCTGGTTTCCCATGCTTTATTGATAAGGAAGAGGAGCTAACAGCAGCCGTTGGAAAAGAATTGGGCTTCATGGTTACGGGTCACGAAAAGGACCTGAGAAGTCATATTGAAGAGATAAGGATGTCAAACGGTAATCAATGAATTATTTATCATCCAACATCAGGGGGCGGGTGACTCCAAAAAAGCGGAGCACATAAGGGAGCTGAAAAGAAACAACGGGTTAGGATTTATTTGCATTCAAGAGACTCAGATGGCAAATTCCTCAAATGTTCAGGTCAGTGCTTTTTGGGATAATACTTTGTTTGATTTTGATACGGTTGACGCTAGTGGTAGATCGGGTGGATTGTTGAATATATGGGATCCGGGTTTATTTGTAAAGAAGCACTCAGTTTCAAATAGATTCTTCGTTGCAACTTTTGGGGAATTAAAACATGGTGGGGAAGATATTACGACAGTTGATGTTTATGCGCCACAAGATAAGAAAAAAAAAGTGTGGGGGATCTTATGGCTCTAATGAATTCTGCGCCGGAGGTGGGGTCATGGATACTATTAGGAGATTTCAACTGTGTCCGTGAAGCATGTGAAAGACGGAACTCCAAATTCTGTGCCGAATCCGCCAATGACTTTAATTCCTTTATTAACAGTGTTGCCTTATCAGAATATGCTATGATGGGTTGTCGTTTCACTTATATGAAGGATGATGGGCAGAAATTTAGCAAAATAGACAGGGTTCTTGTTTGTCACTCGTTCCTTTCCAAATGGCCCGCTGCTAAACTCATTGGTTTGCCAAGATATCGATCTGATCATAAACCATTGTTGTTTTTCTGCTCAGATGTGTTTTTTGGCAAACCACCTTTTAGATTATTTAACTCGTGGTTAAAGGAGGATGGTCTAGAGAAGGTTGTTCACTCAGCTTACGTAAGTGTACCTCCTTTTTATCCACCGGGTAAATGTTAGCACCAAGGTTTAAAGCAATCAAGACGGCTATCAAACCATCGTGTGCGGAGGTATTTAAGAAAACTAACGGCATGTTAAAAGAATTAATGAAGAAAGTGGAAGATCTTGATCTTAATGCGGAAACAATGGCACTATCAGATGTAGAGGTTAAAGAGCTAGACGTTTGGCTGAAAACTATTAATGAGATTGATGAATGTAGGATGGAGGATCTCAAACAAAGGGCGAAATTAAAATGGGTGGTAGACGGGGATGAAAACTCTTCCTTCTTTCACGGTATAATTAAGGGACATAAAAAAAACAACCGTATAAATGGGTTGATCTTCAATGATGTTTGGATATCGCAACTAGATGAATTGAAAATGGATTAGGGACTGATTAGTAAACACATTTAAAATGTTTTGACACTTACATTCTGGTCTTAAACTGATGTTATGCTAAAGATCGTAAATTAAGCTTTTATAAAGACTAAAATACCCTTTTGGTATATAAATCAAGCTTTACACCATAATTTGACTCAAAACTCTTTACCTACTATTGAGATATTATTTTTAGGAATTTTTGGAATATTGGGACAGATTATATACTGACCTTATCATTGAGTTCGTGTATAAAGCTTGTAATTGACGATAATGCCCTTTTTATGAATAAAATGAGTATTATATATAATTAACATGCAAAACTTTTAACTACCGATCTAATATGAAAAAGAAAATATTTTGACCATCCAAGGCTGGTCAAAATCTTAGAATCACATAAACCTTGCAAATATCATCAATTATCGGTTTTTACGCTAAATAGGTGCGTAGTATGGTTTAAAATCATATTTAGCACCCAAGATTTATTACCTACTGATGTTATAAGTTATTTTAAATATTTTTACAGTAGATATAAGTCATGAACTCAGAATTCCAATTATGTCCACAAAAGCATATGTGAAATGACCAAAATGCCCTTTTAAGGCATAGTTTGGTCATAAATGGTAAACCACACATATGTATGATATCTTACTGTTATAACATCATAAAATAAATATTTTTACAGAATGTTTTTTACCAGAACTTCAGTTTACTTATAAAACTCTTTTATAAATCTTAAAATAACCAAAATGCCCTCACGGGGCATAATTCGGTTTTAAATTCTTTTTGGGCATATATGTTGACATCCTACTGATGTCTTAACATATTTTAAGCATAATAACATATGGGACTTGTATATGGTTCATTCGGTTACCCGTTACGCTTATACGCGTTCGGTGCGGTTTATGTAACTAGTTTACATGAATTAACTGAAACGGGTTTAACCTTATCATCTAAACTTCAAAATCTAGAATGTATTTAGTTTACCCATATTATACAAGTATTCATACTTGTCGGGTCTAAATCACATTCCATTCCGGTCTCCGCTTAATCTAGCGTTTCGAACCGTAAAACATCTTTATAACTAACCGGTCTAAGTCTTTGACTTAAATAAGACCCGTTAGTATCCTAATAGGTTAATAAAACCTTCCTTACAGATTAAGTAACTTCATTAGAAGATATTTGCACAAAGTCTTAGAAAATATATGGCTGAGTAGCATTCTTTGCTCAATTAACTCAGGTAAATACTTTTAACTTATTTTCCCTTATACGGGCTTGGGATACGGTAAATTATTACCGCTTGGTCGGGTATGAGATCATTTAATCGGATTGTGATTTAATAAATCTGCATAACCCATTTTAATCTGTATTGTTTGATAACATAAACTTTGGGGGTTAACGACCGTGTCCTGGATATCCTCGACTCATTTAAGTTATTAATGGCCACAACCTATGCACGGGGTGTAGGCATACACCCGACAGATGCAATGCTAAATAAGAAATTACCCACAAGTTGGGGATAACTCCTTTGTGGGTTTTATAAGTGGTGAGTCGGTTAATCATGTCCGGCTTCCATACCGGCCCCGAATGTATGACAAACATGTAAATTTGTATACAAGATTTTAAATAATATTGTCCCAAGTTATAAAAGATTTTGTGCCTTGTGCCCCTAAACCAATTTTCATAAATATTTTCAAATGAGTCAGTTAATTGTATTTACCAGTGAAAAACTGACGTATTTTTAAAGACTAAGTGACAGGTACCTCTCGTAACTAGGCTGGAGCTACTTAGCATAAAATAAGAGGATCTTGCAAATCCCTAGATGCCTGAAGTCTTTTAAACTCAGTTTTATGTAATTGTTTTTATGGTCCGCCTGTGGATCTCTATTACAATCCGTTTGTATATTCTTTCGTTGAACTTTGAACACTATGGGTTGTAATAGTATTTAAACCTCCAAGCCTTCTGCTGTGCAATAATTGTGTCTAATTGTCTATGATGATATCAACTACGTCACGATACTCCCCACCGGGCCCACCGAAAATATGTGGAAATATCAGGGTATGACAAACACCCAAAATCCTTCGATCTTCGCCAAACCACCTGATTCGAACCGCTACTCAGACAATCGTCGCCGGCCTCACCTCCGGTTCCGCTCATACAATCGTCTTGTTTCTTCACTGTTTGGATGGTGAAAATGATAAGATGATGAATATGATTGTGCTAGCCATGAAGAATTTGAGAGGAGTGTTTGCGGGTTTTCAACATTCACGGACGGGGTCTAGAGAGTTTAGAGAGAGAGTTTAGAGAGAGAGTTTAGGGTATTTCAAGGATTTAGTGAAGTAAAAACATTTATATTATCTACACAATTAGTCCCTGCAAATATGAATTGACAAAAATGCCCTCATGTGCAAAGCACATGACCGAATTTAACTGAAAAACTTAACTGAGTTAGACCTAAAGGACAAAATGTGTATGATTTGAAAACATAAAGTACAAAACTCGTCAATTTTGAACATAAAGGACAGCGCCTGAAAATGGGTATAAAGATAAGGACAATCCTTGAAATTCACTCATCAAAAAATAAATATCATTTTTACGTATTTTGTTATTAATATTAGTGAATTTACGTCATTTGCCATATATTCAATTTATGAAAACTAATTTCTTTATAATTTAACATGTCCGAGTACTCTCCGCCTAGGCCGAGTACTCTCAACTCCCCAGTCGATCGACTAGGGAGCGCCTAACGACTTTTGCAATGTAAGACCCTATAAGCGTTTTGACCCAAAACGACGCAGTGGAAAATGAACCGTAAAATTTCCTTCTTTTAATTGCTCTAACATACTTGAATATCGTTTAGGTCAACCCAATGAACCGTAAAATTTCTTTCTTTTAATTGCTCTAACATACTTGAATACCGTTTAGGTTAACCCTTTTTAACATAAATACATCATTCATCATTTATTTAATGTAACTATGTTAACAAATAATTACAAACAACGTGACCGCTTTCCCATACAATCCCATGATCTTCAACTCGACCCCGTTCACTTTTCCATCATGAATTCTGACTAACCTGCGGTCACCATATATAACCAACACGTTAGTAAATGCTGACATCATATATATTAAATAAGGACATAAAAATATATAACCACATAGCAATCTATCATTGTATACAACTCCAACATGATATTCTTTTGAGTTCATTCTTTTACACTGAGCCTCCAACCTTTGAAAGCTCAATACTTACATACCTGCATTCCTGTTTCATTCTCAATAGCAATACGGTTAGGAAGGCATAAATCTCAAACGTATTGAAAACCTACCACTTCGCATAAACTCATACCATTGATATACATTAAATAAGTTACATCCCGTGTTTACACTTACATGTATCCATATACATACATACCTATCCCATACAAACACTGCACATACAAATACACATGACATGTACTTACTACGATTCTATACCTAAGTACATACATGCAATTCACATTCACATGTTCATTTTCAATTTCCGTACATAAATCATACATGCACTATCCGTTTATAAACATACTTATCATAAGTTAGTTCTTACACGCGTATAACACATTCTTTCAATTCAAATTCTAATCATAAAATCACATATTCGGGTATATGGCACCCACATACAAAACCGCGATCATAATTCATATTTCCATACTTATATTCTCATATATACTTAAGTTTCACAGATCTAAGATAACTTTAGAACCTTAAAAAACATCTTACGGGGTACCGAGACGGAACCGGGATGAGTCAAATGCAAGAAATAACAAACATCAAAACTTTTACAAATCCCGCCGTAAGTTACGGCTCATATACCGTAGCTTACGGAAGAGGATTTCTGCATTTTCTTGTTTCTTCTGCCGTAAGTTACAGCCAGCTGTCGTAGCTTACGGTCAACTACTGCTGTTTTTGTGTTTGCAGCTTTATTTGACCCGTTTCGAGTCCCACTCGATAATGCCTATTCCGATTCACTTCAAATTAAACATGTAACATCTAAACGAGGTCTCATTCCTCCTTACACTATCATAGTCCCATTCTAACAATAATTTCAACATCTACATAAGCCCAAACATACTTTAATTCGGTCATTTAAGCGATTAATCTTTCTTCTTAGTTTGACCCGTTTGGTTTTTATCATACAACTTCCAATTTAGTTGACCACTATCAACCTAATGCCATCAAACTTATCTTAGTACTTCCATTGATTTTACATTCCTACATGCCTCTCAACAATTAACATATAACAATTCCCTTTAAATACTAAAGAGTGATTCCGGAAATTACTTACCTTATGTGTCTATGTTCGAGCTTATCTTCTTGCCTCCTTTTGACTCTTTAGCCATCCGTGCTTGAGTCCTTGCCAATGTAAATTCCTATTCTTTCATGTTCATCAATATCGATAATCATTTCAAATTCTTAGTTGCATTACTTTCATTAGTCAATCATTCACTAACATACATAGCTCAATTCCCTGAAAATAGGCTGTTTTGTGACGTCTGTTTATTGTACTAACGGGCTTGCAAAAATTACGATCATTTTATGTGACGTGCCACTCGGAGGGATTATCCTTGTGTTAAATTTTTAGAGTCTAACTCTCTACCAAAAATTTATAAAAAAATCATTTACTAAGCAGCAATCAGCTTCGTCATATTCTGACTTTATCCCACGGAAAAATTCATTTGAAAATCCTTGATTATCCGATTGACATAATTCCAGTTGGAGATTTTTATGACTTTCTGAAGCTACCTACAGTAAAAATTTGAGATCATAACTCAATTACTAAATTGAGTTATGACATTCGTAATGAGCTATAAATTCTGCCAGAAAACGCAGCCTGAACCTTCGATACGGAAAAATTCATAAAATGTTCAATTTTCGTAAAAAAAAAATGCAATTTCAGTTGGGTTGGGTTTGAAAGGTTTTTCCTGGAGGTTCATCAAAAACTCAATAAACATTAGTTTTTGACAAGATTTGACCCGGTTACAGCCGATTAAATTCGGCTGTAACTTTCTGGACATATTCTTTTTCATCACCCGAATCCCACAAACGATTAAAGCGTTACATCAATCAAGCATATAGCACATTCTTAGAACATACTTCTACTTAATCACAATTGAACTACATTTTCACATAGATTTCATTACGAATATATTACTCATGGTAATTTACTATTAAATGCATCTTATCTACCTTCTATACATATTCATTCGTTGTTTACATCAAATCTCTTATAACAATCTCACCTATGCATTTCATCAAACACTTGGCGTGCATCAATCATTGTTGTTTAGAAATTGTTATTTTTCATGTTCTTACACACCATATTTTTATACATACATAAATCCCCAATCACTCAAATCATTATAATGAATGAACAATAACACAAATATTCATCATCTTACCTTCTAGTTGACAAGTTAACATCATAATTTTGATTAAAACCTTCTATTTCATGATCAATTCTCAAAAACCCACTTCACGATTTATGAGAGCTTCTTATCAAGACATATGAACATATCAATTTCATTCATATTAGCATTCAAAAATGTTTCTAATCATGGTTTCTTCATCAATCAACACTATTCCACTTAGACATTTAAATAACTAACCACCTTTATGCATCCTCATCACATCATAATAAACCAAATCAAGAATTGTGACTTACCTTTAGTTAGACAAGCTTAGATGATAAATTATAAGTGCATATGCATAGATTCTTGTCGTGATTTCCTTCTCAATTTCTTGATTTTGTGGTGGAAAGGTGTTTTGGTCAAAAATTATCGAAGCAATTAAGTGATCAAATTAGTTAAGTGAGGTAGTGTGCTAAAAATGTGTGTCGAAAATATGTTAATCAAGTTATTTGCAAAAACAGTTTCAGGATACGGCTCAGGATATAGAGTTGTATCTATGATCAAACAATGAGCAAAAATGTAAAGGGTGACACGAGATGTACGAGGAAAGCCCTTGATCAATCTTGATCGCCGGCACAAAACATCGGGAGCTGACAATCGCAGCTGCCTTGTTCTTCTATTGCTTCAAATATCAGGATACGGTGCAGGATATGATGTGGATCAACTAGGTGTTACAATGTAATTTGAGTACAAGTGTTTGTGTGTAATGATTGCTAGTAGCTAGAGAGTAAAGTGTGCGAAAGAGAGTGAGTGACTTAATCTGATCCGATCAATCTATTTATAGTTAAACGAAATCAACTAACTATCCTATTAAACCGGGATGCTTCGAATATTCCTCAAGTGAACGTTGTAGTCCACTTCTTCCGGGTTCAATCGTCTATCATATAACTGGTTTGCCCGAGTCTTAAGGAGAAGAGGTCCACTTGACCGTTAGGGACCCGCACCTTCTAATCTGCACGTGGTTAAATTAGTCATTACCAGGATATCACATCAGGATGTTACCAATATCCTGATCCCGTATCCTGATCACAAATAAACAATCAAAAGCAGAATATTAGTCAGGATATATGTTCAGAAAATGGCCCATAACAATTGTCCCCAAATATATCTGTTGGTATACCAATCTAACTGATATATTTTAAAACTTTATCTCGTAAACCGAGGCAATTAAAACGAGGCGACGGTCAAGATAGTACTATGTAACTTCCAACGCGCTTTTCACTCGATGGATATCCACTACGCCCCTATATCTTCTCTCTTCTTGTTTGATAACCAGATATCATCAACAAAATCTCCAGGTAATCACTCATCCCTTCCTCATTTCCTGTTAATTTTATTTTTTCTCCAATGGCCACTAGAGTCCACTCTCAAACCGGTGAATCGTCGGATTCCTTCGTTCAGCAAAATCTTCTCAAAAATCCCGAGAAGGAGATCTACGCTTTTGATAACGCAGACATTGCGGCGTTGCGAGCCTCCGGCGCCTTCCCCGACGGCACGATTTTTAGACCATTCGATGGATCAATTCGATCAGATGTTTCCTCTGCCGATTGGGTCTGTTTTCCGGCATACCCTTTCTCGCTAGGTCTTCGGTATCCATTTCCTGAGTTCATGATGCAATTCTTTCGAACTACCGGTATTTCCTTTGCCCAAACCATGCCCATGGTTTGGAGAGTATTGATCGTGCTCAACCAAATCAAAAACCTTCACTATCCGGACCTCTGCATCGAGGATATGCCGATTGCTTACCGCCTCCGATCACACGGTTCCAGTCGGTTCTTGCTTTTTTCAACCTCTAGCAAACCCCTTATACTTAAGGCCACCAAAAACGAGGACGGACGGCAACGCAAGTTCTTCTTCGTCAAACGAGACTCCATTTATGAGGGTGCCAGTCTTCCAGTGGAGTGGTTAACCACCGGTAGGATCAAGAATATCCCCATGTACTTCTAGACTTTTATCCTGTGCTAACATCTTCGTATTTGATCTTTTTGCAGTGAACTTTAAGGAAGTAGCTCCCCCTACTGTGGAATCAGAAAAAAGAATCAAAGGAGTTTACCAGTTACCGGCAAGTGACAGGAGTTTTACCACACACATCCCAAGTTCCAGTCAATATTCATCATCTGAAATGTCTGGTAAGAGTTACTTTGGAAACGACTGATTAGTGTAATATAACATAATGTAGAGTAATAAGGATGTAGGACCTTTCCCTCTATGCAGCACCAGCCAAGATCCCTGAGGTTTTCGACCTGGATGAGTTGGACATTTATTCCGATCACGTCCAGGTTAAGAAGGAGCCCAGTCCTAAGGCCACGACCTCATCCAAGCCCAGCAGCTCCAAGGCCATCATCATTCCTAAGCCTTCGCCAGCTACTAAGCCCCGGAGTTCAAGTTCCCGCAAAAGGAAAGAGCCTGACTCACCTGCCATCTCTGATACGTTCCCCTATGAGAATCATGGGTTCATTGAAGCAAGCGGATTCATGACCTCTTTTCTCAACCAGGTTAGTATCCTTGAGCTATATCCTGCACCTTATGCTGGTTATAAATGTTTATTAAGACTAATACCTGTTCTCTTATTTTGCAGGGTCTCGAATGTCTGGTTCATTTATACCAGGAATCCTGTGGGCTCAACAAGACGCTCGAGTCCAAGTTGAAGAAAGTCGAGGTCACCATTTCTGATCAGGGCCTGATTGCAGCCGCTAAATCTCGGCATTATGAGGACAAGGTCAAGGCTATGATCCAAGAACACCAGGCCGCCCTCAACAAAGCCGCTCTTGAGGCCCAAGCCGATCTTGACTCTGCCCATGCTCAACACGAACGGGATATGATCAGCTATCGGGAAGGCCTTAAAAGTTCCGTCGTTACTTCCCTTCTCCAGGCCAGGCTAAAGATGGCCCACGAAGCCAAGGCATTGGGCTTTGAATGCCCTTCTTGGGACGTCAATGCCTGGGAGACAAAGCTGAGGAGTCTCGGCAGTAATCCTGTTAAATCTGCAGCTGAAGGATCCTCAAAGGTGGTTGAAAAACCAACTGGTGCTGAGAGGGGTGTTCAAGCTGATCCTGAGACGGATGCTGTCAAAAATGCCATGAACGAAGAAGGCGCTGCCTCCTAAAACTTATTTCCCTTAAATTTGAGAGTTATGTTTATTTGAACAATTTTATTTTTTGAATTAAAACAATTTGATAACCAAAGGTGAATGGGTCCTAGGTTTTAGGACGAAGCCTTTGGTTATCGGCCAGTATCGTCTATTTTAAATAATACCACCTTTTGACTTATTTGTTGTCACCTTTTAATTTTTTGTCATGCATTACTTAGTTTAGATTTTAGCTTTGCAAAATTAGCACAATTATTTCCTGAAAATATCCTGATCAATATACTTAGTGGTATCCTACGAAGACTTTCGTCAAATAGGACTTCTCAAAACCCAAATAATTTAGACAAAGTCTTTAAAGAATAAAAGATAGTTTATTTTTCAAAATCCGTTTTGATAACACTTGTTTGACCAGAGTACTAATTTTAAACCCAAGTATTATTTCCCAAGTATTCCAATCAAATATCCTGAAACGTATCCCAAAAACACATTTTGAGAACATATCCTAAAGATATATCCTTATCAGGATATTTGAGCCTTAAACACAGCTTCAAAAGTTTAAACAACCTATGTAAGGTTCACAAAGGAAAGATCATACCAGGAATAGAGAATATCGAACTTCCAATCCTTTTGCAACTTCTTCAACTAAGATGTCCCCAGTCTGAGATACTTAGTACACTAGGTTTGAGTTTGATTCACAATCGCCCTGGGAGGAATGTCCCCTGTGCATAAAGCCTTCAAACACTTAGTTAATTTTTTGAATTCAAGTTCTAACGGTTTGGACAGTTCTTGTGTTACTGGGGTAAAACCCAAAAACATACTGGAGATAAATCCTTAGTGTCTTGGGGAAAATCCCATAGGTATCCTGGGGAAAATCCCAAATTTTCATGCGCTACAGGCGGGAGTGTATAAACTCCAAGGATATACCCTTCCGTGAGAGAGGGTGATCAATCCTCATATACCTTGAGAATCCAGGATATAGCCAACAGTAACGAAATTGTCAGCCACTTTTACATGAACTGGTCCCGCCACCTTGAACTATTCCTGGATAACTTGCGCTCCAGGCGGGGTGTTTAAACCCAATTCGAGAGAAAGGTGAATACCTTTAAACCTGTGAAGGGATCAGGATCCCTTAAACGTGAGAGAGGGGGCCAATCCTCTAATCTTTCGAAGTATCCTGAATGTATATCCCAAAACATATACTGCAAAACAACTGTAAGCTAAGGTGGGTGTTAGCCTGGCTAACACCCCTTCGATGCTTAAGTCAGTAATGGGTTCAAAACAATAAATAATATTAAAATTTAATAAAAGAGATAGAATCCATACCATTCTGAGTTAGAATTTAAATTCCAAACTCACTTAAAATAGAGCTTTAGGTGTATAGCATTCCAGGATCTTGGTAGCATATCCCCCTCCATATCCTTGAGTCGGTATGCTCCCTTTCCTGATTCTGATTCAATCTCATAGGGTCCTTCCCATTTTGGAGCCAACTTCCCATCAGCAGGATTAGTAGTATTCTGGAAAGCCTTTCTCAATACCCAATCTCCGACCTGGAACCTTCTAGTTCTTATATTCTTGTTATATGCTTTAGATATCCTCTGTTGATATGCTGTCATCCTTAGCCTTGTCGCGTCTCTTGTCTCATCAACAGTATCCAATTCCTCACATAGGACTTCAGGATTCAGCTCAGGATCCCAGAGGTTGGATCTTGCTGTAGGTATTACCATTTCTGTCGGGATCACCGCTTCTGCTCCAAATACCAAGGAAAACGGGGTTTGGCCAGTTGCATTTTTCACCGTCGTCCTATCAGCCCACAAAACAAAGTGTAATTCTTCTGCCCATCTTCCTTTTTTAGCCCCTAGTCTCTTTTTCAGGTTGTTGACAATTATCTTGTTCGAGGATTCTGCTTGTCCATTTGCTTGAGGATATACTGGTGTAGATGTGATCATTTTAATTCCCCAACTCTCGCAAAAGTCAGTAGTCCTATTACTTATAAACTGAGATCCATTGTCACAAATTATCTTAGCTGGTACTCCAAACCTAGTCAGGATTGTTTTGGTCAAAAATCAAGCAAGGATAATGCAACCAAATCTTTTGTTATGAGGTGTGATGCTTGAATCTATGAACAAATGAATGAATAACTTGGAAAATGTAATGAACAAGTTATACAAGGATTTATACGAGGAAAAAGCCCTTGATCAAGAGTTGATCTCCGGCATAAAAAACCTCGGGTGATGGAAACTACCGATCACCAACTAAGATTAATCAAAAGGTTGTTACAACTCGGGATGATAACAAGCTTGTTATAAGGATCACTAGTGTGCAAAGGTGCAAAAGTGTGTAAACTACCGAGAGCTGTTCGAGAGTGTGTGTTTTTGCTCAAATTAGCTAAGTGTCCTAACTCAAGCTTGTTATCCCCTTTTTAAAATTAGAAATAACTAAACTAACTAACTAACCGCAAATCATGCTCGCTTCCCACGATCTCCATAACGTTCACAAGGGTCACGCACGTGCGGAATATTTAGGGAATATGCTCCACGAATATCGGCAATACCAAGTCCATGCACATACTCCTGCAAAACGAGCTCACATACAAGGTAGACAACCGTTAGTGTAAGGATAACAATGAGGATCCTGAATCCTGGTCCTGCAACACATTCTGAGGATCCTAAATTCAAACAGAATTAAGGATCCGTGATCCTGGCAGTACTTGAGGATCCTTGATCCTTAGGATTGGAAAATCCTCCCCTAACAATTGCCCCCAAAATATAAGGAGTAAAGTGTAAATTAACGAGTTATATTTTTGATCTTATCTGCAACTAAATAACGGATATATAGCCGTTAGAATCGAACTAGCCGTTGCTGATCTTACGTCATTGAAGTGACAATCCTGCAAAATCATCATTATAAATTCAAGTGAGAGATAAGGGTCAGGAAGCATTTAAATTCGTGCGTTACACCCTTTAAATCCTCATTCGAAGATTGATCAGGTACTCTTCTCTCCCTTCTCTATTCATCTTCTTCCGCTGTTCCTACTTTCTTTAACATCATCCATAGCCAAGATGGTTCTAAGATCCTCACCGGCTAAGGATCACCAAAAAGATAGCCCCCTAAAGAGCCAAGGAATCATCAAAGATTCTCAGAAGGAACGCTGCTGCTTTACTGATCCTGAGATCGACAGGATTCGTCATTGCTTTCCGGCGAATACTGTCTTTAAACCTTTCGACCCTACCGCCAAGAGCGATTTTATTTCTGAAACCTGGGTTGCTTTTCCGGCCACTCCATTCCTGATAGGATATTCCTATCCTTTCCCTACCTTCACCGAATCCTTCTTCTCTCTCACCGGCATGTGCTATGTTCAGGCAATGCCTATGATGTGGAGGGTTTTATATACCCTATAGAGAATTATTGAGCAGGAAGGTATAGAGTCGGGGATGTCGGAACTTGCTGAACTGTACAACCTAGTGAGCCATGGTTCACACCGCTTTTTATTCAAACATAAACCCGGCGATGCACACCCAATCCTCAAGACCACCAAGAATGACACCAATTGGAAGAAGCGTTTTTTCTTCGTTAGGAGGGATTCTATCCCGGTTGGGAAGGATCTCCCGAGAGAGTGGACCACCCATGGTAGGATAGAGGATCCTTATAGAAGGATCATAGGATAACCCTGTTTGTATTGAGGATCAGTAACTCCTATTTGTATCTTTTGTGCAGCTATCTCTGTTTCTCATATTATTCCTTCACCTGCAACGAAAGAGAGGATCGTTTCTTTCTGGAATCTTGATCCTGCAGTAAGATCATTTTAAGCAAACACCAAGGATTCTCAAGAAGTAGCCTCAGGCTCAGTCACAATGTCAAGTAAGTATCCGAGTTTGTATATAATTAAATGTTTAAATGAAAATAAAACAAGAATACTTATCTGTTGTTTTGTATTGGTAGGCGCTGGAAAATCCTCAAGGTCAGCCACTCGCTTCAGTGTTAGTGATCTTGACACTGTCACTGCCCGCTCCGGGAATAAGAAAACTACTGCCAGCCCCATCGTTCTAATGCCAAAGCCCACTACCTCCAAGGGTAAAGGAGGAAAGAAAAGGAAGGTCACCGAAGCTGACAATCTTGAAGGCCTGCCTCTTATCCGCCACCAGTTTCAGGAATACTTTGCCGAAGTAAGGATCACTGACCCTGACTGATTATCCTGCCCACTTGAGGATAATGGATCCTGAACCCTACCTTTTCTTTTTGCAGAAATTCGCCGAGATCGAAATGCTCTTCGATGCATACGTTGAAGAGGCTGAGCAGAAGCATCAGGACTTCCAAAAGATCTTCCTGGCCAAGGATCAAACCATCCCCACCCTCGAGAAAGACCTCAATCTGGCAAAGAAGCAGGTGGTCATGGCCTAGATAAATGCTGATCATGAGAAGCAAGAGCTGCTGGAGGATGCTAAAATCTCTGCCGCCATCACCATGTACAAGATCAAGCTGCAAATGGCCCAGGAGGCTGAGGATCCTGACTTCGACAGGACCACTTGGGACCAGGAGGGCTGGAAGGCAAAGCTGGCTGAGCTGGACGATGAGGAAGAGGCTACCGAGGTCTTGGCGATTGAGGCAAGTGGCAGCGGGGCTAAGGATCAAGCTAGTGATGATGATGCTGGTGGTGATGCAACCAAGGTGTGAGTTGCAGAAATGGGCGATGATGGACATTTCTAGACGCGGCCAGAGCCCATTTTTTTAGGATTTGGTAGTGGTTTTTTGGTTGTGATGTTTTAAACAATACTGGGTTTTAATAACTAAACAATAGCTATTAGGGTTGAGGATCATGGATCCTTTGAACAATAGGTAGGATAATAGGTGGTGGAGGGATCCTCTGTTTGGGGGATGAAACCACTTGTTATCCTGCCATCTGTTATTTCCTGCACTTTCAAGACCTGTTAACAATGGACACCCATTGCCAACCCAAGTGGACGGGCCACCTATTGCTAGTAGAAACTTGGGTTGGCAATTTTGACAACCTTTAAGGGTTTAACTTTTGGTGAATAAATAAAACTTTAATCTTTTGGCTATTTCTTGTGTTGTTATTCTTGTGAATTCTTTATTTTTCAACTGTTGTTATGATACACTTTGTTTGAATTTATTAAGTAAAAAAGAAAAGTTTAATAAATCATATCAACAAGTTTTAGGATATGATCAAGGATCAAATATCCTATAATCGATAAATTAAAAAAAGTAGTATAGTTTAAGGATCATAAATCCTGTTGTCAAAGGATAAGGGTCACTTATATAAATAATGAATAAAATTAAAGTAATTAAGGATCATACCTGAGAATCCAAGTTAGGATCCTAAACCTTTAACATTTACAATCAGGATAACCAAAAGACAAACCTTAATAGAAGGTAAGGATCAAGGATCCTTAGCTGTTTAACTTCAAAAACCTGAAATGGAACATAACTTGGGACTAAGCCAATATAAGAGAAGAGTTGGCAACTGGGGACAAGCCCAACAATTCTGGGGACAAGCCAAATATACTGGGGACAAGCCCAAAAACTAGGGACAAGCCCAAAAACTGGGGACAAGCCCAAAGGATCTTGTGTAAACTGGAGTATGGCCCTCACTGGCGACTATCCAAACTTAGTGACATGAAGATGCAAAAACCTTAGCTAACGTGAAAAAGTTAGAAACCTTAGGAACGGATGTATGGTACGTCTACCATTATACGTAGGATCCCGGATACAGCCAGTACAATGAAATTGTCAGCCCCTAAAGCGAGTACTGGTCCCATTGCCATGAACCGTATCAGGATCATCGTGCGCTACTGGCGATACTGGGGACAGGCCCAACAATTGGGGACTAGCCCAAAAAACTGGGGTCAAGCCCAAATAACTGGGGTCAAGCCCAAATAACTAGGGGTTAAGCCCAAATAACTGGGGTCAAGCCCAAATAACTGGAGACTTTTGTGGATACTCAATCCTTCATTAAGGATACATGAACCT
Source organism: Helianthus tuberosus (assembly GCA_030545235.1). NCBI lineage: Eukaryota > Viridiplantae > Streptophyta > Magnoliopsida > Asterales > Asteraceae > Helianthus > Helianthus tuberosus. The sequence continues at coordinate 193,851,330 of CM060424.1, forward strand.
TCTGTAAAACTCAGAATCAAGTGAAAGCAGGATAAAGGATCCATGATCCTTTCCCTTGTATATAGGATAATTAAAGAATGAAATAGTTTGAGATTAGATTATTACTAGAATGAGGACCATCCATCCTCTAAGGATCCTTCGAGGATGTGGATTATGAAAATGGTTGAGGATCCTGGATCCTTACTACATAAAATATTTCTTCAGGTGGACAGCATTCCAAGCTCTTGGTAGCAAATCACCTTCCATTGTTAGCAATCGATATGCCCCCTTTCCTGCCTCAGCTTCAATCAGGTAGGGGCCTTCCTACTTTGGTGCCAACTTTCCATCAGTAGGATTGGTGGTATTCAGAAATGCTTTCCTCAATACCATATCACCAACTTGGAATTTCCTGATCCTGACATTTTTGTTATACGCTCCAGCCATCCTTTGTTGATAACTAGCCATCCTTATCCTTGCCAAATCCCTGAGTTCTTCTATAGTATCTAAATCTTGAACCAAGTTTTCAGCATTTCCTTCAGGATCACGGATGCTTGTTCTTGCAGTAGGAACCACCGTCTCTGTAGGGATCACTGATTCTGCTCCAAATACCAAAGAAAATGGAGTTTGGCCAGTAGCATTCTTGGGAGTTGTCCTATCAGCACATAGTACATAAGGTAGTTCTTCTGCCCACTTTCCTTTCTTGGATCCAAGCTTCTTCTTCAAGTTATTGATGATGATCTTGTTGGATGATTCTGCTTGACCATTAGCTTGTGGGTGGACTGGTGTTGATGTTATCATCTTAATCCCCTAACTGTCACAAAAGTTAGTAGTTCTACTCCCAATAAATTGGGATCCATTATCACAAACAATTTTAGAAGGAATACCAAATCTAGTAATAATATTTCTTTTGATAAAGGATATCACTTCTTTTTCTCTGACTTGAGCAAAGGCTTCAGCCTCTATCCATTTGGAGAAGTAATCAGTCATAGCAAGCATGAATACTTTTCCACCAGGTGCCTTAGGAAGTTTACCAACTATATCAATTCCCCATCTCATAAATGGCCAAGAAGAGGATATAGGATGTAAGAGCTCTGCTGGTTGGTGAAGGATATTACTATGTCTCTAACAAGGATCACACCTTTTGGCATAATCCACAGCATCCTTCTTCATAGTAGGCCAATAGTATCCTGTCCTCAGGATCCTCGAGAATAATGCCTTGCCTCTAGTGTGGTTTCCACAATCTCCTTCATGAAAATCCTTTAGGACTTCTTGGATTTCAGGATCCTCAATGCATCTTAGATATGGTCCTGCAAGAGATCGTTTATATAACATGTTATTCAATATTGTAAATTGAGATACCTTAATTTTGAAAGCCCTGGGGTTTTCTCCTGTAGGAATCTCTCCATGTTGGATATATCTTTTGATTGGAAGGATCCATGATCCTGAATAAGATTGTGTATCATTACTAGGGATGATTGCAGAATCCTCTCCTATCTCCATGGCTACATGATCCTCAATAGCGGGGGTTAGGATGTGGATAATAGGGATCCTGATATCCTCTGGAATCTTCAAGGATGATCCTAGATTGGCAAATGCGTCAGCTTCTGCATTCTCTTCTCTGGGTACCTGTGTCAAGCTAAAGGAAACAAAAGAGAGTGCCAATTCTTTGACTATCTCTAAATATTTGATTAGCTTTTCACCTTTAACAGCATAGGATCCATTAAAGTGATTAGTAATTAACAATGAATCTACATGTACCTCAAGATACCTAATCCTCATATGCTTGGCAATTTGCAAACCAGCTATCAAGGCTTCATACTCAGCCTCATTGTGTAAGACCCTAAAATCGTACATGACAAAAGTCGCAGCGGAAACACGTACCATAAAATTTCTTTCATTATAAATACCTCAACCTATTTAAAATTTAACTTTAACACAGCTCTTTCTCATAAATCCGTCATCCTCTTATTTACTAGTTAAAAACATAGCTTATGTTTACTACATTATGTACATCAACGTTTCCGTACAATCTCTCTATTGACTCGATCTTCGATCTCCATTCCCTGTATATCCTCATGACTGGTACTACCTGCGCTCACCACATAAAATTCACAACATTAGTACGCATTATAAACATACAAGGTTTGTTCACGTTTACTTCTCGTTTCGTTAACTCATTACATCCCAGCTTTCCCATCCTGATCATATGATCCGTAGTGAGACTTCTTTCATATTCCTGCGTTACACTTCATTCACCAAGCACGCAATTATTACCGTTAGTGCTCAAACTCATTAGATGCATACGTACATACTTTCATACAAACTGATACATACGTTTATGGTCACAATATAGCAACTTTCCTATATATGTACCTACATACATACGTACGTACCAACGTACGTGCATACCTAAATACATCCATTCCTACCTACATACATACACACCTACATTCATACATTCCTACGCCTTCACATATATACATACTATCACACGTATCTTCATATACACATAAATACGCATCTATATACACGTACAACATCTTGCATACCTCTTACATACTAATACGATAATTACATGAGGTTTAAACTTTGATTTATAGCCCATGTTCATCTAAGGATCAATCAAAATCATGTTTAGAAAGTCCGCCGTAGTCCACGGATAACAAACCGAAGCCTACGATACATAAATCAACTTAAATCACAAATTTCAGACTTTTGGACTTAGGGAGGTCGTCGGCGACGGCCCTGGGGCCCGTCGGCGACGGCCCGTAGTTTTTCCCGTCGGCCAAAAACCCCGTAGACAGGAAAATAAGGCGTCTGAGAAAACTGACTTTCCCTTGCCCGTCGCCGACGGCCTCCTTGCCCGTCGGCGACGGCCTCTCTAAAGTGCATTTTTCTGCAGTTCCGTTTCAACGTCCGAACGTACTAAAACGCGCATAACTTTCGAACCGTTTACCCGTTTAACCTCCCGTTTCTTCCTACATGCTTGTAAATTCACATTCTATCATATGAACTTAAAATCCCACATCCGGATTAAGGAAATTCTTATCTTACATGCATTCGGCTTATTATCATCTTCTAATTATTTGACCCGTTCGTGCATTTATCAACATAATCTGTTTATTTGACCTTAATTTCATATGAACTTAATAATTTCATTGACGCCTATCATAAAAGATTAATTTCTCGGATGCCTAGCATTCTATTAACCCATTTTCGCTCAAAAGCTTATTTTGACCCGTTATGGGTATTTGCGCATTAAATGGTCTAGGACATACCAAACCATATTCTTAGCTTTCACACATGACCAAAACATTACTCTAATTGATTCACTTGTTTCCAATAGACATTTAAAGTCATTTGCCCGATATACCTATCAAGGGCGTTTTTGTCAATTTCGCTCTATCCTTAACAACAAAGGAATTCCTTACATAAGTAACCAATACTACTATTTAGCTAAAACTCTTAATCACACATACCTTGCTTGGATCAAAACTAAGATCCGTTTAATACTTCATCGACATTGTACAATTCATTCCTTCTTGACCTCATTTATCATATTTAATTAAGTTGCATATAATTTTACATAAACAACTAAGAAGTGATTACGGAATCACTTACCTTGTGCATCCGTGTTCGTAACCTCTTCCTTGCCTCATCTTGACCCGTTAGCCTTCCATGCTTGGTCCGTGCTAGTGTGGTTCCTATTCTTTCATGTCGTCATGCCATGATTATGTTAGTATTCATGCTTATTCATATTAACACACATTTTCCAACTTTTATCTATTTGACTTTCACTAACACGCATACGACATGACTCGTCAACCACATAGTTCAATATCTTCGAAATCCAAATTCGTTATCACACATAACACATAATTGGTCTAACACGTATTCCATGATCTCTCGATTCTTATATTTGTGTCAAAATGCCTAACCATGTTATAAATTCTCGGTTGACTTTCAGAAAGTCAACCTTTTAGCATATAACTCCCAACTTATGAACACGCATTCATGTTGATATAGTAGACCATATTAATGACATGATATTCATTTCATACATAATGTTGTATGACACAAACAACTACATGATCGCCTATTCACATACACAATATACACATACTTAAGCTTTCATGATTCTACATTTGACAATCACATAGCTAAGTTAGACAACTTAACGTAATTCATAACATCACCCTTTACTAGTATGGTCATATGTTATACATTTAATATACATTCACTTCTTAATCGCAATTAAGTGATTAATAGAAACACATGGCGAGCATCGCCCATTCAAGCATAATGTACAAGCCTCTAATGCATAATCTTGACAACACATACATTCAACCCGAATTCTTGTACTAGTTCCATCTAAAGCACACTCTTTAAGTTAGTATGCCACTAATTACATCATTATCATACGTCATTCATATATGTCAAGCCACTTCCTAAAATCTCACATCTTAACTTCACTTAGACATTTTATCATACACTTGGTGTGCATACTACTTCCTAAGCATAAAGTACAAGCATTCTTTGCATCTTCTTACTAGTTCATATCAAGATCATCAAATTCCCACTAACCTCACATAACTTTCATCCTAAATCAAGGTCATTAACAATAATCCACAATATTCAACTTCATATACATCAAAACCATACTTGATTTAACACATGCAACATCATCATCTTCATAACATTACTACTAGAAATGGGTTTCACCATTAAACATCAATTTAACCTAAACCATGCATAATCCATGTTATATATGATGATTCTAACACATACCCATTATCAATTTCATACAATTTCGCAATTTACATCATAACCCACTTCGTGAAAGATCACCAATCTAACTTTTAAAACATACCTTAGGATCCCATTGAGAAGGTGATCGTTAATCCGTACTCGGTTATGGATTTAGACTTCATTTACCCTTCCAATTTGAGGATTTTAGTGAAACTAGGGTTTGAACCTTGTTTCTTCTTCCTGGATGTCGACACACACACACACTATGTGTGTGTGTGGTGTTTTAAGTTTATTTTATAAAAATCATGTTTCCCCACTTAACGGTTTTGGTCCCTCAAGTTTCATTTTAATTATATAAGAGACTAAAACTCACTTCTTTATATTAACCGGGTTCTAATTTACCAAACCCGTTTTTTGGGTGTTACAAGTCTACCCCCCTTAAATGAGGTTTCGTCCCCGAAACCTTTCTCATTTATCTTACACACACACATCTATGTTTGACTTCATAATCATAAGTAATCATCCTATCTCATTTCATAATTATTCAATCAATTGGCTTCCTCTTCTTAGCAAGTCTATACTTTCCATGGCATACTTTCATATAACATTCTCATTTCCTTTGACCCGTTAATAACAGGTTAATATACATACTTATTCAAACTTATAATAATGCTTACACTCATATGATCCGTTTATAACGGATTTAGTACTTTCATCTCATCCTTTATGATTCCATTCTATAGACACATTGTATAACATTTAACCCTTGTTTTGTTATCACAACAAAACTACTATGTCATCATCATACCTACGTGCTTAACTCCGTAGCTAACATCATTCTACATTTCTATAGTCTTTTGTATCATACTTATCCTTACGTTACTTACACATTCGGATATTTTCATTCCTATCATTCTTTTGTTCATTTGCTTTACATTTACTTATATGACTTGCTTGACGCATACATGGTCAAGCTATTGACTTCTTCTTTTGTAGGCTAGTTCCGTCTTTTATATCTTAAATCTGTTTCGCGGATTCGAACACATTATTCATACCTTTCGTATCATCTATGTTTTGAATCCGTCTCGTGGATTCAAACATTGCATTCACATCTTTCATTCTTTGAATCCGTCTCTCGGATTCAAACATTGCATTTACGCCTTTAATCCCTTGAGTCCGTCTCGCGGATTCAAGCATTGCATTCATATCTTTCATTCTTTGAATCCGTCTCGCGGATTCAAACATTGCATATACGCTTTTCATCCCTTGAATCCGTCTTGCGGATTCAAGCATTGCATTCATATCTTTCATTCTTTGAATCCGTCTCGCGGATTCAAACATTGCATATACGCTTTTCATCCCTTGAATCCGTCTTGCGGATTCAAGCATTGCATTCATATCTTTCATTCTTTGAATCCGTCTCGCGGATTCAAACATTGCATATACGCTTTTCATCCCTTGAATCCATCTCGCGGATTCAAGCATTGCATTCATATCTTTCATTCTTTGAATCCGTCTCGCGGATTCAAACATTGCAGATACGCTTTTCATCCCTTGAATCCGTCTCGCGGATTCAAGCATTGCATTCATACTTTAACTTCTTTCATGTTTCGAATCCGTCTCGCGGATTCTAACATAGCATTTATACTTTCATTCCTGAGAGTCTTACATTTCTCTTCACCCTCACGTCCACCTACTACTTAATTCTAACGGACATACCTGTATCAATTATCACGGTCTCACGAACGTCATATGCTTCACGTGTACTGGCCAGGTACACAATCCACATACTAGTTTCGTGTCTTCGTGTAATTGTCACCTTATGTCCGAAGAATTAGGTTTCGGCACGTGTATCATTTTCAAAACATGTTTACTATACCTTCATGGTCCTTCATTTAGCATTTTTCTTCCCTTAATGCATTTTACCATTTCATATACCCACATATTGAATTTACGTACCTGGGTTCAACTTTATCTTATTTCATGCCTTGGTGTCGGTACTTGACCGCATTCGCGGATCATCCTCTTCAAACACTTATACTTACCTTGCATATACAAAACCATCAGTTTCTTTATACGTATACATAAGTACATACTTACATTCTCTTTTACCTTTGGATCTTGACCGAGTCTTGGATTGTACGGGTTTCTTATCACAAGAGCACACAGGTTTGAGTTCAAGCACTTACCTTCTTACACTTGATTCTCTCAAACCAGGGCTCTGATACCAACTTGTAAGACCCTAAAATCGTACATGACAAAAGTCGCAGCGGAAACACGTACCATAAAATTTCTTTCATTATAAATACCTCAACCTATTTAAAATTTAACTTTAACACAGCTCTTTCTCATAAATCCGTCATCCTCTTATTTACTAGTTAAAAACATAGCTTATGTTTACTACATTATGTACATCAACGTTTCCGTACAATCTCTCTATTGACTCGATCTTCGATCTCCATTCCCTGTATATCCTCATGACTGGTACTACCTGCGCTCACCACATAAAATTCACAACATTAGTACGCATTATAAACATACAAGGTTTGTTCACGTTTACTTCTCGTTTCATTAACTCATTACATCCCAGCTTTCCCATCCTGATCATATGATCCGTAGTGAGACTTCTTTCATATTCCTGCGTTACACTTCATTCACCAAGCACGCAATTATTACCGTTAGTGCTCAAACTCATTAGATGCATACGTACATACTTTCATACAAACTGATACATACGTTTATGGTCACAATATAGCAACTTTCCTATATACGTACCTACATACATACATACGTACGTACCTACGTACGTGCATACCTAAATACATCCATTCCTACCTACATACATACACACCTACATTCATACATTCCTACGCCTTCACATATATACATACTATCACACGTATCTTCATATACACATAAATACGCATCTATATACACGTACAACATCTTGCATACCTCTTACATACTAATACGATAATTACATGAGGTTTAAACTTTGATTTATAGCCCATGTTCATCTAAGGATCAATCAAAATCATGTTTAGAAAGTCCGCCGTAGTCCACGGATAACAAACCGAAGCCTACGATACATAAATCAACTTAAATCACAAATTTCAGACTTTTGGACTTAGGGAGGTCGTCGGCGACGGCCCTGGGGCCCGTCGGCGACGGCCCGTAGTTTTTCCCGTCGGCCAAAAACCCCGTAGACAGGAAAATAAGGCGTCTGAGAAAACTGACTTTCCCTTGCCCGTCGCCGACGGCCTCCTTGCCCGTCGGCGACGGCCTCTCTAAAGTGCATTTTTCTGCAGTTCCGTTTCAACGTCCGAACGTACTAAAACGCGCATAACTTTCGAACCGTTTACCCGTTTAACCTCCCGTTTCTTCCTACATGCTTGTAAATTCACATTCTATCATATGAACTTAAAATCCCACATCCGGATTAAGGAAATTCTTATCTTACATGCATTCGGCTTATTATCATCTTCTAATTATTTGACCCGTTCGTGCATTTATCAACATAATCTGTTTATTTGACCTTAATTTCATATGAACTTAATAATTTCATTGACGCCTATCATAAAAGATTAATTTCTCGGATGCCTAGCATTCTATTAACCCATTTTCGCTCAAAAGCTTATTTTGACCCGTTATGGGTATTTGCGCATTAAATGGTCTAGGACATACCAAACCATATTCTTAGCTTTCACACATGACCAAAACATTACTCTAATTGATTCACTTGTTTCCAATAGACATTTAAAGTCATTTGCCCGATATACCTATCAAGGGCGTTTTTGTCAATTTCGCTCTATCCTTAACAACAAAGGAATTCCTTACATAAGTAACCAATACTACTATTTAGCTAAAACTCTTAATCACACATACCTTGCTTGGATCAAAACTAAGATCCATTTAATACTTCATCGACATTGTACAATTCATTCCTTCTTGACCTCATTTATCATATTTAATTAAGTTGCATATAATTTTACATAAACAACTAAGAAGTGATTACGGAATCACTTACCTTGTGCATCCGTGTTCGTAACCTCTTCCTTGCCTCATCTTGACCCGTTAGCCTTCCATGCTTGGTCCGTGCTAGTGTGGTTCCTATTCTTTCATGTCGTCATGCCATGATTATGTTAGTATTCATGCTTATTCATATTAACACACATTTTCCAACTTTTATCTATTTGACTTTCACTAACACGCATACGACATGACTCGTCAACCACATAGTTCAATATCTTCGAAATCCAAATTCGTTATCACACATAACACATAATTGGTCTAACACGTATTCCATGATCTCTCGATTCTTATATTTGTGTCAAAATGCCTAACCATGTTATAAATTCTCGGTTGACTTTCAGAAAGTCAACCTTTTAGCATATAACTCCCAACTTATGAACACGCATTCATGTTGATATAGTAGACCATATTAATGACATGATATTCATTTCATACATAATGTTGTATGACACAAACAACTACATGATCGCCTATTCACATACACAATATACACATACTTAAGCTTTCATGATTCTACATTTGACAATCACATAGCTAAGTTAGACAACTTAACGTAATTCATAACATCACCCTTTACTAGTATGGTCATATGTTATACATTTAATATACATTCACTTCTTAATCGCAATTAAGTGATTAATAGAAACACATGGCGAGCATCGCCCATTCAAGCATAATGTACAAGCCTCTAATGCATAATCTTGACAACACATACATTCAACCCGAATTCTTGTACTAGTTCCATCTAAAGCACACTCTTTAAGTTAGTATGCCACTAATTACATCATTATCATACGTCATTCATATATGTCAAGCCACTTCCTAAAATCTCACATCTTAACTTCACTTAGACATTTTATCATACACTTGGTGTGCATACTACTTCCTAAGCATAAAGTACAAGCATTCTTTGCATCTTCTTACTAGTTCATATCAAGATCATCAAATTCCCACTAACCTCACATAACTTTCATCCTAAATCAAGGTCATTAACAATAATCCACAATATTCAACTTCATATACATCAAAACCATACTTGATTTAACACATGCAACATCATCATCTTCATAACATTACTACTAGAAATGGGTTTCACCATTAAACATCAATTTAACCTAAACCATGCATAATCCATGTTATATATGATGATTCTAACACATACCCATTATCAATTTCATACAATTTCGCAATTTACATCATAACCCACTTCGTGAAAGATCACCAATCTAACTTTTAAAACATACCTTAGGATCCCATTGAGAAGGTGATCGTTAATCCGTACTCGGTTATGGATTTAGACTTCATTTACCCTTCCAATTTGAGGATTTTAGTGAAACTAGGGTTTGAACCTTGTTTCTTCTTCCTGGATGTCGACACACACACACACTATGTGTGTGTGTGGTGTTTTAAGTTTATTTTATAAAAATCATGTTTCCCCACTTAACGGTTTTGGTCCCTCAAGTTTCATTTTAATTATATAAGAGACTAAAACTCACTTCTTTATATTAACCGGGTTCTAATTTACCAAACCCGTTTTTTGGGTGTTACAAGTCTACCCCCCTTAAATGAGGTTTCGTCCCCGAAACCTTTCTCATTTATCTTACACACACACATCTATGTTTGACTTCATAATCATAAGTAATCATCCTATCTCATTTCATAATTATTCAATCAATTGGCTTCCTCTTCTTAGCAAGTCTATACTTTCCATGGCATACTTTCATATAACATTCTCATTTCCTTTGACCCGTTAATAACAGGTTAATATACATACTTATTCAAACTTATAATAATGCTTACACTCATATGATCCGTTTATAACGGATTTAGTACTTTCATCTCATCCTTTATGATTCCATTCTATAGACACATTGTATAACATTTAACCCTTGTTTTGTTATCACAACAAAACTACTATGTCATCATCATACCTACGTGCTTAACTCCGTAGCTAACATCATTCTACATTTCTATAGTCTTTTGTATCATACTTATCCTTACGTTACTTACACATTCGGATATTTTCATTCCTATCATTCTTTTGTTCATTTGCTTTACATTTACTTATATGACTTGCTTGACGCATACATGGTCAAGCTATTGACTTCTTCTTTTGTAGGCTAGTTCCGTCTTTTATATCTTAAATCTGTTTCGCGGATTCGAACACATTATTCATACCTTTCGTATCATCTATGTTTTGAATCCGTCTCGTGGATTCAAACATTGCATTCACATCTTTCATTCTTTGAATCCGTCTCTCGGATTCAAACATTGCATTTACGCCTTTCATCCCTTGAGTCCGTCTCGCGGATTCAAGCATTGCATTCATATCTTTCATTCTTTGAATCCGTCTCGCGGATTCAAACATTGCATATACGCTTTTCATCCCTTGAATCCGTCTTGCGGATTCAAGCATTGCATTCATATCTTTCATTCTTTGAATCCGTCTCGCGGATTCAAACATTGCATATACGCTTTTCATCCCTTGAATCCGTCTTGCGGATTCAAGCATTGCATTCATATCTTTCATTCTTTGAATCCGTCTCGCGGATTCAAACATTGCATATACGCTTTTCATCCCTTGAATCCGTCTCGCGGATTCAAGCATTGCATTCATATCTTTCATTCTTTGAATCCGTCTCGCGGATTCAAACATTGCAGATACGCTTTTCATCCCTTGAATCCGTCTCGCGGATTCAAGCATTGCATTCATACTTTAACTTCTTTCATGTTTCGAATCCGTCTCGCGGATTCTAACATAGCATTCATACTTTCATTCCTGAGAGTCTTACATTTCTCTTCACCCTCACGTCCACCTACTACTTAATTCTAACGGACATACCTGTATCAATTATCACGGTCTCACGAACGTCATATGCTTCACGTGTACTGGCCAGGTACACAATCCACATACTAGTTTCGTGTCTTCGTGTAATTGTCACCTTATGTCCGAAGAATTAGGTTTCGGCACGTGTATCATTTTCAAAACATGTTTACTATACCTTCATGGTCCTTCATTTAGCATTTTTCTTCCCTTAATGCATTTTACCATTTCATATACCCACATATTGAATTTACGTACCTGGGTTCAACTTTATCTTATTTCATGCCTTGGTGTCGGTACTTGACCGCATTCGCGGATCATCCTCTTCAAACACTTATACTTACCTTGCATATACAAAACCATCAGTTTCTTTATACGTATACATAAGTACATACTTACATTCTCTTTTACCTTTGGATCTTGACCGAGTCTTGGATTGTACGGGTTTCTTATCACAAGAGCACACAGGTTTGAGTTCAAGCACTTACCTTCTTACACTTGATTCTCTCAAACCAGGGCTCTGATACCAACTTGTAAGACCCTAAAATCGTACATGACAAAAGTCGCAGCGGAAACACGTACCATAAAATTTCTTTCATTATAAATACCTCAACCTATTTAAAATTTAACTTTAACACAGCTCTTTCTCATAAATCCGTCATCCTCTTATTTACTAGTTAAAAACATAGCTTATGTTTACTACATTATGTACATCAACGTTTCCGTACAATCTCTCTATTGACTCGATCTTCGATCTCCATTCCCTGTATATCCTCATGACTGGTACTACCTGCGCTCACCACATAAAATTCACAACATTAGTACGCATTATAAACATACAAGGTTTGTTCACGTTTACTTCTCGTTTCATTAACTCATTACATCCCAGCTTTCCCATCCTGATCATATGATCCGTAGTGAGACTTCTTTCATATTCCTGCGTTACACTTCATTCACCAAGCACGCAATTATTACCGTTAGTGCTCAAACTCATTAGATGCATACGTACATACTTTCATACAAACTGATACATACGTTTATGGTCACAATATAGCAACTTTCCTATATACGTACCTACATACATACATACGTACGTACCTACGTACGTGCATACCTAAATACATCCATTCCTACCTACATACATACACACCTACATTCATACATTCCTACGCCTTCACATATATACATACTATCACACGTATCTTCATATACACATAAATACGCATCTATATACACGTACAACATCTTGCATACCTCTTACATACTAATACGATAATTACATGAGGTTTAAACTTTGATTTATAGCCCATGTTCATCTAAGGATCAATCAAAATCATGTTTAGAAAGTCCGCCGTAGTCCACGGATAACAAACCGAAGCCTACGATACATAAATCAACTTAAATCACAAATTTCAGACTTTTGGACTTAGGGAGGTCGTCGGCGACGGCCCTGGGGCCCGTCGGCGACGGCCCGTAGTTTTTCCCGTCGGCCAAAAACCCCGTAGACAGGAAAATAAGGCGTCTGAGAAAACTGACTTTCCCTTGCCCGTCGCCGACGGCCTCCTTGCCCGTCGGCGACGGCCTCTCTAAAGTGCATTTTTCTGCAGTTCCGTTTCAACGTCCGAACGTACTAAAACGCGCATAACTTTCGAACCGTTTACCCGTTTAACCTCCCGTTTCTTCCTACATGCTTGTAAATTCACATTCTATCATATGAACTTAAAATCCCACATCCGGATTAAGGAAATTCTTATCTTACATGCATTCGGCTTATTATCATCTTCTAATTATTTGACCCGTTCGTGCATTTATCAACATAATCTGTTTATTTGACCTTAATTTCATATGAACTTAATAATTTCATTGACGCCTATCATAAAAGATTAATTTCTCGGATGCCTAGCATTCTATTAACCCATTTTCGCTCAAAAGCTTATTTTGACCCGTTATGGGTATTTGCGCATTAAATGGTCTAGGACATACCAAACCATATTCTTAGCTTTCACACATGACCAAAACATTACTCTAATTGATTCACTTGTTTCCAATAGACATTTAAAGTCATTTGCCCGATATACCTATCAAGGGCGTTTTTGTCAATTTCGCTCTATCCTTAACAACAAAGGAATTCCTTACATAAGTAACCAATACTACTATTTAGCTAAAACTCTTAATCACACATACCTTGCTTGGATCAAAACTAAGATCCGTTTAATACTTCATCGACATTGTACAATTCATTCCTTCTTGACCTCATTTATCATATTTAATTAAGTTGCATATAATTTTACATAAACAACTAAGAAGTGATTACGGAATCACTTACCTTGTGCATCCGTGTTCGTAACCTCTTCCTTGCCTCATCTTGACCCGTTAGCCTTCCATGCTTGGTCCGTGCTAGTGTGGTTCCTATTCTTTCATGTCGTCATGCCATGATTATGTTAGTATTCATGCTTATTCATATTAACACACATTTTCCAACTTTTATCTATTTGACTTTCACTAACACGCATACGACATGACTCGTCAACCACATAGTTCAATATCTTCGAAATCCAAATTCGTTATCACACATAACACATAATTGGTCTAACACGTATTCCATGATCTCTCGATTCTTATATTTGTGTCAAAATGCCTAACCATGTTATAAATTCTCGGTTGACTTTCAGAAAGTCAACCTTTTAGCATATAACTCCCAACTTATGAACACGCATTCATGTTGATATAGTAGACCATATTAATGACATGATATTCATTTCATACATAATGTTGTATGACACAAACAACTACATGATCGCCTATTCACATACACAATATACACATACTTAAGCTTTCATGATTCTACATTTGACAATCACATAGCTAAGTTAGACAACTTAACGTAATTCATAACATCACCCTTTACTAGTATGGTCATATGTTATACATTTAATATACATTCACTTCTTAATCGCAATTAAGTGATTAATAGAAACACATGGCGAGCATCGCCCATTCAAGCATAATGTACAAGCCTCTAATGCATAATCTTGACAACACATACATTCAACCCGAATTCTTGTACTAGTTCCATCTAAAGCACACTCTTTAAGTTAGTATGCCACTAATTACATCATTATCATACGTCATTCATATATGTCAAGCCACTTCCTAAAATCTCACATCTTAACTTCACTTAGACATTTTATCATACACTTGGTGTGCATACTACTTCCTAAGCATAAAGTACAAGCATTCTTTGCATCTTCTTACTAGTTCATATCAAGATCATCAAATTCCCACTAACCTCACATAACTTTCATCCTAAATCAAGGTCATTAACAATAATCCACAATATTCAACTTCATATACATCAAAACCATACTTGATTTAACACATGCAACATCATCATCTTCATAACATTACTACTAGAAATGGGTTTCACCATTAAACATCAATTTAACCTAAACCATGCATAATCCATGTTATATATGATGATTCTAACACATACCCATTATCAATTTCATACAATTTCGCAATTTACATCATAACCCACTTCGTGAAAGATCACC
The DNA here is from genome assembly GCA_030545235.1 of Helianthus tuberosus. Taxonomy (NCBI): domain Eukaryota; kingdom Viridiplantae; phylum Streptophyta; class Magnoliopsida; order Asterales; family Asteraceae; genus Helianthus; species Helianthus tuberosus. Next base: position 193,866,468 of record CM060424.1, read on the forward strand.
AATCTAACTTTTAAAACATACCTTAGGATCCCATTGAGAAGGTGATCGTTAATCCGTACTCGGTTATGGATTTAGACTTCATTTACCCTTCCAATTTGAGGATTTTAGTGAAACTAGGGTTTGAACCTTGTTTCTTCTTCCTGGATGTCGACACACACACACACTATGTGTGTGTGTGGTGTTTTAAGTTTATTTTATAAAAATCATGTTTCCCCACTTAACGGTTTTGGTCCCTCAAGTTTCATTTTAATTATATAAGAGACTAAAACTCACTTCTTTATATTAACCGGGTTCTAATTTACCAAACCCGTTTTTGGGGTGTTACACATTGTTAGTAGTTTGAAACTCACAAGCTATGGAGTGGGGTATTATGTCCCCCTGTGGCGATTTTAGTAATATTCCAAGTCATGTTCTTTGACATTAGAGGCTCCATCAGTGAAGAGTATCCAAGGATCCTTAGTTTCTTCAAGCTGTTGAACTTCTAACTCAGCTTCCCTTTGCAAGTCACTACTGAAATCTGCCACAAAGTCAGCTAAGGCTTGGGATTTATTGGCAGGTCTAGGCTCATATCTTATATCATAAGCACTGAGTTTCACTGCCCACTTAGCCATCCTTCCTGACATTTCAGGTTTCCTGAGAACATTCTTAATTGGAAAGTTAGTCTTAACAATAATGGAATGAGTTTCAAAATAATGTCTTAATTTAGTAGATGCCATAATTAATGCAAGGATAAGTTTTTCTAAATGTGAATACCTGGATTCAGCATCAAGCAAACTCTTACTTACATAATAAACAGGATGTTGTGTACCTTCGTGATCCTTAACAAGGACCGCACTTACTGCTTTGGAGGATACCGCTAGATATAAGGATAATATATCCCCTTTTTTCTGGTTTCATCAAGGCAGGAGTTGAGGATAGGTAATCCTTAAGAGCTTTGAGAGCATTTTCATGCTTTTCAGTCCATTCAAATTTCTTGTTCTTTCTCAAAATGTCATAGAACTCCTTGCATTTTTCTGATGACTTGGATATGAACCTGTTCAAGGTTGCGATCCTGCCTGTCAATCTTTGCACATCCTTGGCATTGGCAGGAGATTTGATATTCACAATAGCCTTAATTTGCTCTGGACTTGCTTCAATGCCTCTTTTTGTCACCATATAGCCTAGGAATTTACCTGCTTTAACACCAAAGTGACACTTGGAAGGATTTAGTTTCATATTAAACTTATCATGGATATTGAATGCTTCCTCCAAGTCTCTAAGGTGATCCTCAGCTTTCTTGGACTTAACCACCATGTCATCTATATAGACTTCCATAGTGTGTCCAATTTGTTCCTTGAACATCATATTGACTAGCCTTTGATAAGTAGCACCTGCATTCCTTAGTCCAAATGGCATAGCAATATAACAATATATACCAGTTGGGGTCATAAAGGTTGTATCCTCTTGATCAGATGGTTCCATCTGAATTTGTTGAAATCCAGATGAAGCATCCATAAAAGTCAACAACTCATGACCCGCGGTAGCATCCACCATGGAGTCAATGTGGGGTAATGGGAAAGGATCCTTGGGACATGCCTTGTTTAAATCAGTAAATCGACACATACCCTCCACTTTCCATTTTTCTTTTGAACAACAACCACATTGGCTAACCACCTTGGATACTTAACCTCTTTTATCATACCTACCCGGAGTAGTTTATATACTTCTTCCTGGATGATAGCATTCCTTTCAGGTGCAAACTTCCTCCTTTTTGATGAATTGGCTTGAATGACCTGTCAATGCCAAGTTTATGAGTAACTATATCTTTAGATATACCTGTCATGTCCTCATGCTTCCAGGCAAAGGTAGTTTTTCTCCTTTTAAGAAAGGATACTAGATCCTGTTCAATGTTACTGAGGATCCCTGATCCTATGAAGACTATGGATTCAGGATCATGAGGATCCATAAGGATTTCTTTCACATCCTGTTCTCTTGCCTCCAAGACATCTCTTGGAGGATGCTTTAATTGCTATTGCTCCCTTGGTCTTGAGGCTGGCTTCATTGATGACGTGTAGCAATTCTTAGCCTCTTGTTGATCACTCTCAATTTTCACCACTCCCCATGGACTAGGAAGCTTTACACATTGATGATAAGTAGATGGGACTGCCTTCATGTCATGTATCCATGGCCTGCCAATGATAACATTACAACAGGATAAGCAATCTATAACACAAAATTTTTGATAAGAATGGAGTCCTTCAATATAGATAGGGAGTTTGATGTCCCCCAATGTATTCTTGGTTTCTTCGCTGAATCCCACAAGAACTGAGGATCTTGGGACAATGTCTGATTCAAGAATGTTCATTTTCTTGAGGACATCAAGCTGAATGATGTTCACCGAGCTTCCTCCATCGATTAGGATCCCGCGAACAAAATGGTTAGAAATAAACAGAGTAATAACAAGACCATCATGATGAGGATCCCGAACATCAACACGATCATCCTCATCAAAAGTTATAATTTTATCCTTGGTAACAGTGGAGGTTCGAATGGGTCTATCCCCATTATCCATCTTGGTTTCCTTAGCATGTCTCTTGGCTGCTGAAAAGGAAGTACCACAAATGTCTGATCCACCCGAAATGAAGTTTATAACTTGTGCATCTGCTGGAGGGGCAGGAGCTCTTTCTGGAACCTTTTCAGGATCCTGGATCCTTGACCTTTTTTCTTCCCAAAAGTTCCTTCAAGTACCCCTTGCTTAACAAGTAACCAATTTCTTTTCTAAGTGCAATACACTCTTCAGTGAGATGCCCAAAATCCTCATGATATGCACACCACTTGGACTTGTCCTTTGTTGCGGCTGGTTTATCACTTTTCCTTGGCCACCTAGCTTTCTCACCTAAATTCTGCATTGCAAGAATTAGTTCATTGTTATTAACAGAAAAACAATATTTAGAAATGGGAGGATAATCCTCATCATCCTCTTCCTGTTCTACTGCATGCACGTTCTGGTTATCAGACTTGTTGTAGGACTTGAACTTGTTGTTCTTGAAGTAGGATCCTTGCTTTTCCTGTTTCGAGGATCCTGCCAGTCTTTCCTAGATCCTTTTATCATCCTCTAATCGGATGAATCTAAGGGCCCTGGTTCTCACTTCATCAAGATTCATGCATGGGGTCATAACAAGATCATCATAGAATAATGAATCCCTAAGCAATCCCATTTTAAAGGCTTCCACAGCCGTAGCTATATCCAGATTAGGAATGTCTAAGAATTCTTTACTAAACTCAGTGATGTAATCTCTAAGTGATTCATTTGGACCTTGTGTTACCCTATATAAATCACTAGTTAAACGTTCAAATTTTCCGCTACATGAGAATTGACTATTAAACAGATTAACTAGATTAGCAAATGAAGTAATAGAGTAAGGGGGAAGACTTAGCATCCATTTAAGAGCTGATCCTGTGAGTGTGGATCCAAAACCCTTGCATAGACATGCTTCCTTTAACCTCTCAGGAATTGGATTGATCTCCATCCTTTCTCTGTATTGAGCTACATGTTCCTCTGGATCCGTCGAACCATCATATAGCTTCATAGTTGGTATTTGGAACCTTTTGGGTATCTCAGCATCACAGATAGGTGGTGCAAAACGAGATATCCTATGGCTACCATCTGCGATTTCAGGAATGGGCTTAACCACCCCTGGAACGTTGGATATCATATCCTTCAGTTTCTGTAATTCCCTAGCCATAGCTTGATTGATACCTGCATCCTGCATAAGGCCATGGTTAGTGTTGTAAGAATTATTCAAAGTGTTACCTCCCGGAGGATTCAAGTTTGGAATCCCAGATGTGAATCCATATTGACGAAATTCTGGTATGATTGAAGGACTAGAAGTAGCAATGGTCTGCATTGGAATGAAGTCTCCTTGATGAATATCTGAACTTGAGGGTTGTACACTTCGTAAGAATCCTTGATCCTGAAAGATGTTGGATCCATAACCTGGAAGGAGGGTCCTTGAACATGAGAGGATCCTTGAACCTGTGAGGATCCTTAGACCTGGGAGGACCCTTGGACCTGTGAGGATCCCTGGACCTGTGAGGATCCCTGGACCTGAGAGGATCCTTGGACCTGTGAGGATCCTTGGACCTGGGAGGATCCTTGAACTGTGTGCGTCCCCAAATATCCTCCTGAGCTGACGAAGGATCCCTGATGCTGGAAAGAGGATCCCGAAGGCTGAAAACAGGATCCTTGAGGCTGGAAGTTAGACCCTAAAGCCTGACTCATAGTTGTTCCATAACGCCTTCCCAATGGTCCACTCTGATACTGGATGTCCAGAGCTGCAGTTTGCAAGGCGGTTATAGCTGGAGTGTCAAAATCCAATGACCTTGGTATCAGGGGAGAGTGATCCTCCCCTGATTTCTTCTGTTTCTTGATATCACCAATCTCCCGGAGGATCCTTTCATTGGTTTTGTCTTACTCTTGTATGTGATCCCTCATCTGCAAAATGAAAGAAAAAAGATCACTAGTAGTAGGGTTAGAAGAAACAGCAGAAGTTGGTGGTTTAGGAAAGATGGGGCTTTGTCTCTTTGCAGCATTTTCAGCATTCTTCTGGGATCCAAAAGGTGGTGGAGGCAAAGGTGGAACGCCCTGTGAAGAAGTGATTGCCGGCATTGAACTTGAAGTGTTCTTCGCTGAGGAAGCCATGTGGTTGAAGATGATGAAACGAAATGACCGAAATGAACAAAATTTCTCAGTAATGAAGCACCAATTGCCCCACGGTGGGCGCCAAACTGTTTTGGTCAAAAATCAAGCAAGGATAATGCAACCAAATCTTTTTTTGTGAGGTGTGATGCTTGAATCTATGAACAAATGAATGAATAACTTGGAAAATGTAATGAACAAGTGACACAAGGATTTATACGAGGAAAAAAACCCTTGATCAAGAGTTGATCTCCGACATAAAAAACCTCGGGTGATGGAAACTACCGATCACCAACTAAGATTAATCAAAAGGTTGTTACAACTCGGGATGATAACAAACTTGTTACAAGGATCACTAGTGTGCAAAAGTGTATGAAATCGCCAAGTAAACTGCCGAGAGCTGTTCGAGAGTGTGTGTTTTTGCTCGAATTAGCTAAGTACCCTAACTCAAGCTTGTTATCCCCTTTTTAAAATTAGAAATAACTAAACTAACTAACTATCCGCAAATCATGCTCGCTTCCCACGATCTCCATAATGTTCACAAGGGCTAAGCACGTGCGGAATATTGAGGGAATATGCTCCACGAATATCGGCAAGACCAAGTCCATGCACATACTCCTACAAAACGAGCTCACATACAAGGTAGACAACCGTTAGTGTAAGGATAACAATGAGGATCCTGAATCCTGGTCCTGCAACACATTCTGAGGATCCTAAATTCAAACAGAATTAAGGATCCGTGATCCTGGCAGTACTTGAGGATCCTTGATCCTTAGGATTGGAAAATCCTCTCCTAACAAGGATATTTCTTTTTATGAAGGATAGCACTTCCTGATCTCTAACTTGAATGAATGCTTCAGCTTCGACCCACTTAGAGAAATAATCGGTCATTGCCAGCATGAAGACCTTTCCTCCTGGAGCTTTTGGCAATTTTCCTACTATATCCATTCCCCATTTCATTAATGGCCAAGGGGAAGCGATAGGATAAAGTGGCTCGGCCGGCTGATGTAATATATTACTGTGTCTTTGACATGCATCACACCTTCGAGCATATTCTGCAGCATCTTTTCTCATTGTCGGCCAATAATATCCTGTTCATAATGCCTTTGAGAACAACGACCTACCTTAGCAGGATTTAGCTTCATGTTATACTTATCCAGGATATCAAATGCTCCCTTGATATCCTGGAGGTGATCCTCAGCCTTTTTAGATTTTACTACCATGTCGTCGATGTATACCTCTATAGTGTCCCCCAGCTTGTCTTTGAACATCATGTTCACCAATCTTTGATACGTTGCACCTGCATTTTTCAAACCAAAGGGCATAGCAGTGTAGCAATAAATACCTGTTGGTGTCATGAAGGCAGTATCCTCCTGGTCTGAAGGTTCCATTTGGATATGCTGGAATCCTGAAGATGCATCCATGAAGGTTAACATCTCATGGCCGGCAGTAGCATCCACCATTGAGTCAATATGAGGAAGAGGAAATTGGTCTTTGGGACAAGCTTTGTTTAAGTCTGTGTAATCTACACAAACTCTCCATTTCCTATTTTTCTTTTGCACCACAACTACATTTGCCAGCCATTTAGGAAACTTCACTTCCCTAATCATCTTGCTCCTTAGTTGTTAGGGCATGAATTTTATGTTAAGGATCATCTATCCTGAGTCTGGGCATGGATCACGGATACTTAATGGATGATGCAGACAGTCTGAGGATCCAGAGTCTGAGGATCACGAGTCTGAGGATCACGCGTCTGAGGATCACGAGTCTGAGGATCAGGATCCTTAACAGAACTTATGTTTTGCACGTTTTTAATGTGTAAATGCAGGTAATGGATGTAGTGGACCACTTCTCTGCTAGAATCTCGTGGAATATGCTTTTAGGCACGTGCATATTGAGGAGATAACCGTTAGTGGTGGTCATGGGTGACTTCCACCTTTTTCGGGAAGTTAGTTACTTGATTTTTTCTTGTCTTTTAAGGGGAAAATGAGCTCAATTAAGGCACAACTCGTACACACCACACAAACAACACACAAAACATGAATTCTCTGCAAACACTTAGCAAAAAACACACACTTTCACTAGAAATTCATTGTATTGAGCTTGTTTTCTTCCGAAGTTGTACAAGGATCACTATTGTTTTTGCAATACATTTGGTGATCGGTAGTTTCCATCACCCGAGGTTTTTTATGCCGGAGATCTTCTAAAGATCAAGGGCTTTTTCCTCGTATAAATCTCGGTGTTCATCGTTGATTTCATATACTTGTTGTTCATATAATTAACCAAGCATCATACCCCGTAACAGAGAGTTTGGTTGCATTATCCTTGTGTGATTTTTGACCAAAACAGTTTGGCGCCCACCGTGGGGCAATTGGTGCTTCAATTCTGAGAAATTTTGTTCATTTCATTCATTTCGATTCATTACCTTCAACCACATGGCTTCTCCAGCGAAGAACACTCCAAGTTCTATGTCGGCGGTCACTTCTTCAAAGGGCATTCCGCCTCTGCATCCTCTCCCCCTTGCATTCCAGAAGAATGCTGAGAATTCTCCGAAGAAGACAACCCCCGTTTTCACAAAACCAACTTAGTTTCTTCCTCTACACTTACTAACAGTGGTCTTTATGCTTTGATTGTGCAGATGAAGGATCACATGCAGTAGCAGGATAAAAGTAATGGCAGGATCCTTCGCGAAATTGATAAAATCAGCAGAGGATCACTCCCCTTTGATGTCGAGGTCGCTGAATTTCGAAACTCCGGTCATAACTTCCCGGCACTTTGCAGCTCCAGATGTCCAATACCAGGGTGCATCAATAGGAATGCGTTCTGGATCATCGGTAATGTCTCAAGATCGAGGATCCTCTTTCCAGCCTTCAGGATCCTCATTTCAGCATCAGGGATTCTTCACCGGTTTAGGAGAATGCATGGGGACGCAGCCAATTCAAGGATCCTCGCAGATTCAAGGACCCTCTCAGGTTCAAGGATCCTCGCAGGTTCAAGGATCCTCGCAGGTTCAAGGATCCTCTCAGGTTCAAGGATCCTCTCGGGTTCAAGGATCCTCTCAGGTTCAAGGATCCTCTCAGGTTCAGGGATCCTCTCAGGTTCAAGGATCCTCTCAGGTTCAAGGTTCCTCCTTCCAGGTTCAAGGATCTTCATCTCGGGTTTCCGGATCCATGGATTATCCTCCAAGACCTACATTCACAGCACATCAAGGATCCAACGTCTTCCAGGATCAAGGATATTTAAGGAGTGTGCAACCCGGAAGTTCAGATGTTCATCTAAGAGACTTCATACCAATGCAGACCATTGCTTCCTCTGGTCCCTCGGTTATGCCGAAATCCCGTCAACATGGATTCACATCTGGATTTCCAAACATGAATCCTTCAGGAGGTAACACTTTGAATAATTTTTGCAATGCTAACCATGGCTTCATGCAGGATACAGGTATCAACCAAGCTATGGCTAAGGAATTGCAGAAACTCAAAGATATGATATCCGACATTCCAGGAGTGGTTAAGCCCATTCCTGAAATTCCAGATGGAAGTCACAAGGGAAAGAATGGAGATCAATCCTATTACTGAGAGGTTAAAGGAAGCATGTCTTTGCAAGGGTTGCAGACCCACACTGAAAGGATCAGCTCTCAAATGGCTGCTAAGTCTTCCCCCTTACTCTAATACTTCATTTGCTAATCTAGTTAATTTGTTTAATAGCCAATTCTCATGCAGTAGGAGATTTGAACGATTAACTAGTGATCTGTATAGGGTAACCCAAGGTCAAAATGAATCACTTAGAGATTACATAATTAAATTCAATAGAGAATCCTTAGAAATCTCTAACTTAAATATTTCTACAGCTGTAGAGGCTTTTAAAATGGGTTTACTTAAGGATTCTCAGTTCTATGATGATCTTGTTATGACACCTTGTAGGAACTTAGATGAGGTAAGGAGCAAGGCCCTTAGGTTCATCCGTTTAGAGGATAACAAAAGGATCCAGGAGAGGTTGACAGGATCCTCAAAGCAAGACAAATAAGGATCCTATCTCAAGGATAACTGATCTAAGCAATACTCCAAGCATGACAACCAAAGTGTGCATGCTATGGAACAAGAGGAAGATGATCAGGATTATCCTCCTATTTCTGAATATTGTTTTTCTGCTGATAATAATGAACTAATCCTTTTTATGCAGAGTTTAGGTGACAAGGTTAGGTGGCCAAGGAAGAATGACAAACCGCCTACCACCAAAGACGAATCGAAATGGTGTGCTTACCATGGGGATTCTGGTCATCTCACAGATGAGTGCATAGCATTAAGGAAGGAGATAGGTTATCTTTTGAGCAAAGGATACTTGAAGGAATTGCTCGGAAAGAAAAGGTCAAGGATCCATGATTCTGAGAAAGTTCCTGGAAAAGCTCCTCCACCAGCCGATGCTCAAATCATCCATTTCATCTCCGGAGGTTCTCAGCAGCTAAGAGACATGCAAAGGAAACAAAGATGGAGAATGGGGGTAGACCTATTCGGACCTCCATCCTTACCCAGCAGAAAGGGATATCATATGATGAGGATAACTGTGTGGACATTCAGGATCCTCATCACGACGGTGTAGTTATTACATTATTTATATCTAACCATTTTGTTCGCAGGATTCTCATTGATAAGGGAAGCTCAGTGAACATAATCCAGTTGGATGTCCTCAATAGAACGGACATCCTTGAATCCGATATTGTCCAAAGATCATCTGTTCTTGTGGGATTCAGTGGAGAGACAAAGATTACATTGGGGGACATCAAACTTCCTATCTATATAGAGGGAGTGAATTATGTTAAAAAATTCTATGTTATTGATTGCTTATCTTGCTGCAATGATATCTTTGGCAGGCCATGGATACACGATATGAAGGCAGTCCCCCTCAACATATCATCAATGTGTTAAGCTCCCAACTCTATGAGATATGGTGAAGATAGAAAGTGATCAGCATGAGGCAAAGAACTGTTACACTTCTTCAATGAAGCCAGCCTCCAAGGAGTAAGACATCATGGAGGCAAGAGAGCAAGACGTCAAGGATATTCTGCTAAACCCAGAGGATCCTGAATCAAAATTTTTTATAGGATCCGGGATCCTAGACAGGATTGAGCAGGATTTAGTATCCTTCTTGGAAAGAAGAAAATCTACCTTTGCTTGGAAACATGAAGATATGAGAGGTATATCTAAGAATGTTATTACTCACAAACTTGGTATTGACAGGTCTTTCAAGCCAATACACCAAAAAAGGAGAAAGTTTGCACTTGAAAGGAATGCCATTATCCAAGAAGAGGTAGACAAATTGCTCAAGGCAAGTTTGAGTGGACTGACAAGCATGAAGCTGCACTCAAGGTTCTTAAGGATTATCTGTCCTCAGCACCAGCCCTGATGAAACAAGAAAATGGAGAATTGTTATCCTTGTACTTAGTTGTTTCGGCTAAAGCTGTAAGTGTGATCCTAGTTAAGGATCATGAAGGCTCTCAACATCCGTAGTGATCTACAAAGGGAAGCTGAATTAAAAGTTAAACAACTTGAGAAGACCAAGGATCCTTAGACACTCTTCACGGATGGAGCTTCAGATGTTAAAGGAACTAGACAAAGCACACTACTAAAATCGCCACAGGGGGACATTATACCCCATCCCATTGCATGTGAATTCCAAACCACTAATAATGAGGCAGAGCATGAGGCCTTGATAGCAGGTTTGCAATTAGCTAACAATATGAGGATCAGGTATCTTCAAGTATTCATAGATTCCCTATTAATTACTAACTACTTTAATGGTTCTTATGCTATTAAAGGTGAAATACTAATCGAGTACTTAGAAATAGTCAAGAAATTGGCAGATTCTTTTGCTTTTTTCAGTCTAACACAGGTATCCAGAGAAGAGAATGCAGAAGCAGACGCTTTAACTAACCTTGGATCATTCCTAAAGATGCCAGAAGATGTGAAAAATAATTATCACCCATGTTTTAACTCCTACAATTGAGGATCACGTAGCCATGGAGATAGTGGAGGATTCTGCAATCATACCTGGTGATCCTGCACAGTCGAATTCAGGATCCTGGATCCTTCCGATCCTGAGATATATACAACATGGAGAGATTCCTACAGGAGGAAATCCTAGAGCTTTCAAAGGCAAGGTCCATATCAAAGGTGCGTCGAGGATCTAGAAATTCAAGAAGTCCTGAAGGATTTTCATGAAGGAGATTGTGGAAACCACACTGGGGGCAGAGCACTATTCTCAAGGATCCTTAGAGCAGGATACTATTGGCCTACAACGAAGAACGATGCTGTGGATTATGCCAAGAAGTGTGTTCCTTGTCAAAGACACAGTAATATTCTACACCAACCAACATAACATCAACACCAGTCCACCCACAAGCTAATGGTCAGGCAGAATCATCCAACAAGATCATCATCAACGACTTGAAAAAGAAACTTGGATCCAAGAAAGGGAAATGGGCAGAAGAACTACCTTATGTGTTATGGGCTGATAGGACAACTCCCAAGAATGTTACTGGTCAAACTCCATTTTCTTTGGTGTTTGGGGCAGAATCAGTGATTCCTACAGAGATGGTGGTTCCAACTGCAAGAACAAGTATTCGTGATCCTGAAGGAAATGCTGAGAACTTGGTTCAAGACCTGGATACTGTAGAAGAAATCAGGGATTTGGCAAGGATAAGGATGGCCAGTTATCAGCAAAGAATGGCTGGAGCATACAAAAAAAATGTCAGGATCAGGAAGTTCCAAGTTGGTGATATGGTACTAAGGAAAGCATTTCAGAATACCAATAATCATGCTGATGGAAAATTAGCATTAAAATGGAAGGTCCCTACTTAATTGAAGCTGAAGCAGGAAAGGGGGCATATCATTTGTTAATAATGGATGGTGATCTCCTACCAAAATCTTGGAATGTTGTTCATCTCAAAAAATACTTTAAGTAAGAAGGATCAGGGATCCTCAGCGATACCGGTATTCTGATTAAGGATCCAGGATCCTCAAAGGATATATGATTCTACATTTGGTAACACATTACTTTCATTTTCATTCATTTTATACTTATTACTTATCATAAGTTAAAGATGTTAATCAGTTAACATCTATTTTCACAAAGTTTAAGCTTTTGCAGAGTTGTTATCATTTTACAGAAGATCAAAGTGGTTGGCCAACCCTCCAAAGTTTATGGGTTTGTCCCCAGTTTGGGCCTGTCCCCAATTTCGCTAGTAGCGCACGATGATCCTGGTGCAGTTCAAGGCAGTGCGACCAGTACTCGTTTCAGTGGCTGATAATTTCATTGTACTGGCTGTACCCAGGATCCTACGTATAATGGTAGACGTACCATACATCCGTTCCTAAGGTTTCTAACGTTTTCACGTTAGCTAAGGTTTCGGCATTTTCATGTCGCTCAAGTTTGGATAGTCGCCAGTGAGGGCCATACTCCAGTTTACACAAGTTATATGGGCTTGACCCCAGTTTACATCCGTTTATATGGGCTTGACCCCAGTTTACATCCGTTTATATGGGCTTGACCCCAGTTTACATCCGTTTATATGGGCTTGACCCCAGTTTACATCCGTTTATATGGGCTTGACCCCAGTTTACATCCGTTTATATGGGCTTGACCCCAGTTTACATCCGTTTATTTGGGCTTGTCCCCAGTTTATTTGGGCTTGTCCCCAGTTACTAACTCTTATCTTATATTGGCTTAGTCCCAAGTTGTATCCTATTTCAGGTTTTTGGAGACAAACGACCAAGGATCCTTGATCCTTACCTTCCATTAAGGTCTGTCTTATGGTTATCCTGTTTATAATGATAAAGGTTAGAATCCTAACTTGGATTCTCAGGTATGATCCTTAACTATTTTGATTTTATTCATTATTCATTTGAATAACCCTTATACTTTGACAACTGAACTTATGATCCTTAAAATATATTACTTTTCGGAACTTTTCGACTATAGGATATTTGATCCTGGATCACATCCTAAAATTTTTAAACTTAATTTGTTTAACTTTTCCTATTCAGACAAGTGTATGTCAAAACAATTGAAAATTTAAAGGATATACAAGAATAACAACACGGGAAATAGCCAGAAAGTTAAGAGTTATTTTATTCACAAAATGTTCGACCCCTTAAGGTTGTCAAAATTGCCAACCCACGTTTCTACCAGCAAAACGTGGCCCGTCCACACGGGTTGGCAGAGGGTGTCCATTGTTTACGGGTCTTTGTAGTGCAGAAAATAAAAGACGGAAGGATAACGAGTGGCTTTATCCCTCAAACAGAGGATCCATCCACCACCCATTATCCTGCCTATTGTTCAAGGATCCATGATTCTTCACCCTAGAAACTACTGTCTAAAGTTATACAAGTTCTGACGATAAGGATCCTTGATCCTAGAAGCTTTACTTTTCATAGTTTGCTTATTCAGCAATAATTTACAAGGATATAGAATCCTAACTTGGATTCTCTGGTATGTTATATTCTAACTTTTTCGAAGCTGTAAGTTATCTCTTATCCTTTTTGGTTAAGGATCATTGATCCACATTTATATGAACACTTCAAGTTTTCTGTTAAAAGTGTAACATTATCATCAGATTTTCAATAACTTTCCAGTTGTTTGGTGATGATATTTTTGAAAATAGAAAGCATACATGAAAAATAAAAAGGGAAGAAACAACAATAGATGTAGCTAAAAAAAGTTTAATGTTATTACCCATTCATTATGTATCAAATCATCTGGCCTGGATTCTACCAGCAAAACCGTGGACCATCCACCCAGGCCGGATAAGGCTATCTAACAGTTAAAGTGTCTATGCAGAAATTAAAGTGCAGGAAGATTAATAGCAAACTGTGTAGAAGGATTCATTCTCCACGAATGGAAGGATCTTCTGATCTGTAAAGGCACTTGAGGAGTTATCTCTAACTCTATATTTTGCAATGATCATTATAGCAGGTCTTATCAGTGACGACAGGCAGTGTAACAACTAGTTACCAGCAGCAACGACTAATCCGCTTATGACGGAAATATGACAGCTGTGAATCCTTATCACAACTGCCATATTGGGGGCAATTGTTAGGGCATGAATTTTATGTTAAGGATCATCTATCCTGAGTCTGGGCATGGATCACGGATACTTAATGGATGATGCAGATAGTCTGAGGATCCAGAGTCTGAGGATCCAGAGTCTGAGGATCACGAGTCTGAGGATCACGCGTCTGAGGATCACGAGTCTGAGGATCAGGATCCTTAACAGAACTTATGTTTTGCACGTTTTTAATGTGTAAATGCAGGTAATGGACGTAGTGGACCACTTCTATGCTAGAATCTCGTGGAATATGCTTTTAGGCACGTGCATATTGAGGAGATAACCGTTAGTGGTGGTCATGGGTGACTTCCACCTTTTTCGGGAAGTTAGTTACTTGATTTTTTCTTGTCTTTTAAGGGGAAATGAGCTCAATTAAGGCACAACTCGTACACACCACACAAACAACACACAAAACACGAATTCTCTACAAACACTTAGCAAAAAACACACACTTTCACTAGAAATTCATTGTATTGAGCTTGTTTTCTTCCGAAGTTGTACAAGGATCACTATTGTTTTTGCAATACATTTGGTGATCGGTAGTTTCCATCACCCGAGGTTTTTTATGCCGGAGATCTTCTAAAGATCAAGGGCTTTTTCCTCGTATAAATCTCGGTGTTCATCGTTGATTTCATATACTTGTTGTTCATATAATTAACCAAGCATCATACCCCGTAACAGAGAGTTTGGTTACATTATCCTTGTGTGATTTTTGACCAAAACATTAGTAGTCTTTCAACTTCCTCTTGGATGATCACATTTCGCTCCGGAGCAAACTTCCTTCTCTTTTGTTGGACAGGCTTGAATGACCTGTCAATACCGAGCTTATGTGTTATAATATCCTTGGAAATACCGGTCATATCCTCGTGCTTCCACGCGAATGTTGACATCCTGCATTTCAAAAAATTAGTCAATTGATCTTCAATATCCTGAGGGATATTGGTTCCTATGAGCACCGAGATATCCGGATTATTCTGATCCAGGATCACTTTCTTTACATCCTGCTCTGAAGCCTCCATGATATCCTGGCCTCGAATCTTTAATTGCTATGCTGAACTTGGCTTTGTTGAGGATTTCATCGAAGAAGAATAACACTCCTTTGCTTCCTGTTGATCACTTTCCACCTTGACAACTCCCCAAGGAGTAGGGATCTTGATGCATTGATGGTAGGTTGACGGAACAGCTTTCATATCATGGATCCAAGGCCTACCTAATATAATATTATAGCAGGATAAAGAGTCCATGACACAAAAGCGTTGCATTGAATTGACCCCTTGAATATACACAGGCAACTTTATCTCCCCTACGGTATTCCTAGCTTCTCCACTGAAACCAACGAGCACAGTGGACTTCGAAGTAATGTCCATCGGAGATTCATTCATCCTCTTCAATGTTTCCAGTTGAATTATGTTGACTGAGCTGCCATTATCCACTAATATCCTGCGTACAAAATGGTTAGCAACATATAACGTTATCACTAAGGCATCATGATGGGGATCCTGGACAGTAGCCCTGTCATCATTATCGAACGTGATGACTTTGTCAGTTGTGAGGGTTGACATCCTTGTCGGCTTATCTCCCCTCTCTACTTTAGCTTCCTTCGCGTGTCTTTTTGCCGCAGAATATGATGTGACGCATATGTCGGATCCTCCTGAAATAAAGTTTATTATTTTTGCATCTGCAGGAGGCGATGCTGCCCGTTAAGGATCCTTCTCAGGATCCTGACCTTTATTCTTCTTTCTTCCCAAGAGGTCCTTCAGATATCCCTTACTCAAGAGATAGCTTATTTCCTTTCTCAAAGCGATACAATCTTCAGTAACATGCCCGAAATCCTCATGGAAGGCACACCACTTGGACTTGTCCTTCCAATCAGCCTTTTGTTGATTCTTTCGGGGCCACCTTGCTTTGTCTCCTAAACCCTGCATAGCATACATCAGTTCAGGTATGTTAATAGAAAAACAATATTCAGACAACTCAGGATACTCCTCAGGATCCTCATCTTCAACAGCATTCACTTTTTTGCCATCATTTCTGCCATACGGTTTAGAACGGTATGGTTTATACGAGGATTCTGATTTCCTGTTGGTTGACTCATAGGTTTTGGACGAATTCATCCTCTCTTGCATCTTTTTATCATCCTCCAGGCGAATGTATCTCAAAGCCCTGTTACGAGCTTCGTCCAGATTCCTGCAGGGATTCATAACAAGATCCTGGTAAAATTGAGAATCTTTCTGCAACCCCATCTTGAACGCTTGCACGGCCGTTGCAACATCAAGATGTGGGATATCCAAGGATTCCCGACTAAACTTGTTCACATAATCCCTCAAGGATTCCTGAGGTCCTTGAGTTATCTTGTAAAGGTCACTGGTTAATTTCTCAAAACTCCGGCTGCAAGAAAATTGACTATTAAATAAATTAACTAAATGAGCAAAGGAAGTAATCGAGTGAGGAGGAACGTTTAACAGCCATTTTAAGGCTGATCCTGTTAAGGTAGAACCGAAACCCTTGCACAAGCATGCTTCTTTGAGGACTGGAGGGATAAGGTTGATTTCCATCCTTTCCCTATACTCGGCAATATGCTCCTCAGGATCCGTAGTTCTGTCATAGAGCTTCATGTTGGGGGTTTGAAATCTTTTTGGGATTTCAGCATCACAAATAGGATATGCAAACCGGGATATCCTGTGGCTGTCCTGGGATACTTCAGGAATTGGCTGAACCACCCCAGGTACACTGGATATCATGTCCTTCAGTTTTTGAAGCTCCCTGGAAAATGCTGATGTCATACCTGAATCAGTTGATACTCTTACTGAAGAAGGTATCTCAGGAGTATGATTCTGGGAATGGCTAGGCACAATATTCCCCCGGTTATCCTCAGTATAGACTGCAGAACTGGAGTTCAAAGCCCTGGGTTGCAAGGGAGTGACAGTATCTTCAGCAGGCAGACTCGGGCCAGACTTCAAGAATTGTATCTCTCTCATCAGCATCTGGTTGGTCTCCTGCTGCTGCCTCATCTGTTCCTATACACTACCAAACAAATTTAAAATCTCTTCGTTAGAAGCTAAAACAGGACCGGATCCCTGGACATTGCGAGCAGGGATAACATCCCGAGCCACATGACTTTCAGTTCCTTCCGAAGAGGCTTGCATTCTCGGAGGAGGTGGTGGAAGCACCAAACCAATTGTTGCAGAGGTTGTAGCAGACACGGTGGAAGAGCTCATGTTTGATCTTGAGGCCATTGAAAATAGTTTTGAAAAGAATTTCAAAAACAGAAAACCGAATAATGATTTTAACAAAGTATTGATTAAAAAGAGCACCACTTGCCCCACGGTGGGCGCCAAATTGTTTTGGTCAAAAATTACCGAAGAAATTAAGTGATCAAATTAATGTGTGTCGAAAATATGTTAATCAACTTATTTGCAAAAACAGTTTCAGGATACGGCTCAGGATATAGAGCTGTATCTATGATCAAACAATGAGCAAAAAATGTAAAGGGTGACATGAGATGTACGAGGAAAGCCCTTGATCAATCTAGATCGCCGGCACAAAACCTCGGGAGCTGACAATCGCAGCTGCCTTGTTCTTCTATTGCTTCAAATATCAGGATACAGTGCAAGATATGATGCGGATAAACTAGGTGTTACAATGTAATTTGAGTACAAGTGTTTGTGTAATGATTGCTAGTAGCTAGAGAGTAAAGTGTGTGAAAGAGAGTGAGTGACTTAATCTGATCCGATCAATCTATTTATAGTTAAACGAAATCAACTAACTATCCTATTAAACCGAGATGCTTCGAATATTCCTCAAGTGAACGTTGTAGTCCACTTCTTCCGGGTTCAACGTCTCTCATATAACTGGTTTGCCCGAGTCTTAAGGAGAAGAGGTCCACTTGACCGTTAGGGACCCGCACCTTCTAATCTGCACGTGGTTAAATTAGTCATTACCAGGATATCACATCAGGATGTTACCAATATCCTGATCCGGTATCCTGATCACAAATAAACAATCAAAAGCAGAATATTAGTCAGGATATATGTTCAGAAAATGGCCCATAACAAAAGGGTTTCCCCCTTTCTTTCTCTACTTTTAGTCGACACACACACACACACTGATGTGTGTGTGTTTTAATTTTGTTTTAATACTTATCTTTCCAACCTTTCACAAATTGGTCCTTCTAGTTTGATTGTTTATTTTTAAATGGCTATAACATATCTTTTATGTTAAGATTTTTCTCTTGCATCCCAACTAGATTCATATCCCTAGTTTCCATTTTGAAGAATTAAACAAACATTTATACTTATATCTTTATTTTAACATATGCACACCTACATAAACATACATTTTAAATTTTTGGGGTGTTACATGCAACCGTGATTACAAATATATTTACATATATCGACGATGTAAGTATGTCTGATGAGAATTACTATATATAAATAAATAATCATAATTTTTTTTATCGAAAACTTTGGTTTACTGACGAACCACAGGATTATCATCGTGTCACCAGCGGAACCATCCGATCATATCCATCTCCAGTAGGCAATAATTCCTATACACCAATTCAGGGGGAAACCCAATAAATATGGGAAAAACCCTCTTGTAGAAATCGAAACAGAACCTAATAGGCCCTAAGCCTTATCCCATCCTCATGATGCCAGTAGGCTAATCTACCATCTAATCTAATGATTCAGATTCAAGAATCAGTTATAAGACTAAAGGGTGTAAGGGATGTCCTAGGGTCGTCGAGGGTCGTCCACATCACCCCACTTTGGTCTGTCCCCGTCCCTATCGTCCCTCCATTGCAGCTCGCGATGGGCCCATCTATTTCTCATCTAACACACACACATACATACATATGGACCGGTTCAAATGAAAACCGCTCCTAGTTACGAGAACCGTAAGAACCCAAATTAACC